>CM056721.1:9236652-10438795 GCA_029844215.1 Przewalskia tangutica | reverse complement strand
AAAATGCAAATGATATCTTTGTCAATTTTGCATCTTTGGAAACCATCTCAACATTTTCCCTTTTCTTTTGTAAAATAATTTTCCTCACTAAGTTTAGTCACTTTTGCTTTTTTAGAAATAGTATCAATTTTTTCCCTTTTCTTTGTAGCATATTAATGAGTTCCAAGAATATGATTTTGGAAGATTAATAGTGATTTCAATGGTACAATAAAGTTCCCTATATAATGGCCCAAGTTCTTACTCAAGTGACGCAACAATACTGAGAGCCTTAGCTTCATTCTAATCCCTTTTGCATATCTAGTTAATATCCATTCTCAAAATGTCAGGAGGAAACAAAGTCACAATTATTGCCCTAGCTGTGATGGTATGCATCTTACTTCAAACCAACATTTCAAATGCAGATACTTTTTCTGCTGGTGGAGCTAACGGTTGGGGTTTCAGCATGAATGGCTGGCCTAATGGTCAAACTTTCAAGACTGGCGATATCATTGGTAAGAATTGATAAATAAATTTTGATTCAAATAATAATAAAAAGTGCAACTATTCACGTCATTTTCGTTATTTACTTTTATCTCTTAATGATATATTTGTAGGGTTAGTTTCGTCAAATTAATATTGACATGTTAGATTAACATAATAAGGAAAAGAACAAGAACGTTTAATTATGACTGTTGAGTTTACATGAGGTGATGACAAAAACTAATGTGTGCATTTGTTTTTCTTAAAATATAGAATTTAAATACCCAGTTGGAATGCACAATGTGGTGAAAGTGAGCAAGGCAGGATATGACTCTTGTAATGGTGCTGGAGGACAAGTTTTCAGTTCAGGAGACGATAAAGTAACACTTGAACAAGGAACATCCTATTTCATTTGTACCATCGGAGCACATTGTTCTAATGGTATAAAGGCTATTGTTACCGCTAATTAATTTATTTCAATTCTAGCTACAGTTATCAAAATTTTGTGTTCTATTTCATTCTAAAAAAAAAATAGGTGTACTTTGATGTACCAATGATATGTAATATTTTATTTCTTGGTCTATATTGATGTGTTCTTTTGTTGAGTACTTGAATGGAAAAAACTAGCATAATTATTTTGAGTAAAAGTAGTTTTGTTAATTAACATGCGAATGAAATTAGATATCCGAATGAGTTCTTTTGACACCTCATTTTTGTCCCTTTCCCTTAAATTTCCAATTAATTTTGAAAAATTACAACTTTCTTTTTCTCGCACAGTGATAACGCTCAAATTACACCTCAATTATGGTGCAAGCGGCCGCGATCAAATATAAAACCCAAACGAATTGAGATCGAATCTCACTGAAAATTTTGAATGTCTTATGAATGATGTATTTGTTTATGTCAATCAAATAACTAACTTTTACCCGAATAAAAAAATGTTTTTTTATTTTATACTACGAATTAAAATCAACAATTAACTAAGAAATTGTAAGGGACAGTTATGGTTTAAATGATAAAGGCCTAGCATTGTAGTTTCTACCTAGATACTAATTTAATGGGTAATACCTAATAAGCTTGCTAATGCGGGGATTGATTATGACTCCCAATTCTAAATCATTTACTCAATATATCTCGATTAATGAGGAACTTAGTCCAAATTAGCTTTCTCAAGTCAAATAGGACAACAAATACAAGCAATTGATTATGAGCCCAACAGAGGTAATTCCTATCTCTAGCTCAAACCTCATTATTAAGCTTAATCGACTTCTCAATTAGCCTAATACTTTGTTAGTCAAATTATCCAAATCTAATTCTTCATTATCGAGCAAAAAATAATTTAAATAGGAAATAAATTAATGTTTGCAATCACTACATTCACATTCAAGTATGAAAATGGCTAAATAAATAACACGCTAGGATTGAACTACAATCCTAGATGAAAAGATTAACTACTCATGAAAATGAAAACTACATTGAAAACTAAATTAGAAAGCATAGACATAATAAAAATTAGAAAGAAATTTCAAACTTTAAGTGTCTTCTCCCGAGAAAGGCTTAAAAATGGCCCCAAAGTGCTAAGAAATCCAGGAGATGTTGGTGCGTAGAAATGATAAATAAGCCCTAAAATTCTTTTTAAAGTCGCTAGTAAAATGTCAAAATTGAGCCTTGAAATGCATTGTGCTCAAAGAATCGGGTGATTGTGCTAGCAATCGACAAGACTACGATCTGAACTTTTCCATTGCGGACTAGCAGATGGATCACATTGTGACACCAATTGTGATTGTGCTCCATAATCAGAGCATTGTGGTCCACAACAAACTCGTATGTCTGGCACTTTCCTCCATCTTTCACAATTAGCTTGGATCTTCACTCTAATCACCTAATTTGAACAAGTTAATTGGATTACTTCAATCTCTTGAAATCAAGCATGTTTCATTAGCATTCTAGCTTAATTGATCACTTTTGAACTAAAAAGATGTAGTAAAAATAGTAATTCACCACTTATCACATAGCTCCTATTATTTCATTGCGATCATCAGCCACTCTATCTTTAAAAAAATTATGCTATAAAATTGAATGATCAGTTAGATCTATTAACATTCTCTTTCCCACATTGCTTTTGTCCCACATTGAAAAAACACATTTGTATCTCATGTAATGTACCCTATAGAAAAGGTTTTACTTGCACTTTTAGCTCTCAAGAATAGTATTATTCTATTATCTTGTTATTGCTTTGTAAGAATTCATGTTATAAATAAAAGACTTTCATGAATTCTATCATGGTATCGAGCCAAGAGCGCAAGTTAATATTTTTAGCTCGATCGCGGATTCAACTTCGCGGTGAGTTAGTTGGAGATTCGCATGCAGCTTACCTCTGTTATAAGTTAAAAAATTGGCTTGTTCTTGGCTTGTTTTGAAAGCTCATGCTCGTTTTGACTTGTTTTGGCTGCTCGTGCTCGTTCTAATCTTGGCTTCCACATCTGGGTTTCGTCTTCTTCGCTTCCGCATCTGATTGGTGAGATCTGCCCCTTATTATTTTGTTGTTTGTTATTTGGGATTGTTGCTTGTTTTTTGAGATTTTTCTGTTTAAAATTCATAATGGCTGGAGGTGATGATTATTTGCAATCTGTTGGTGTTCAGTTAGATGGAAAAAATTATTCCTGTTGGAGTTATGTCATGGTAAATTTTTTGAAGGAAAAGGGACTTTGGGATTATATGTCTGGAAAAGTCAAATGTCCTAAAGTTGGAGATGAATTATTTAGGACTTGGGAGACCAATAATTCAAAGATTATTACTTGGATTAATAACTCTGTTGAACAAAGAATTGATGTTCAATTGGCTAAAGAGATTTGGGACTATCTGTCAAGATTATTTGTGCATAATAATTTTGCTGTTAAATATCAGTTACAATCTGAAATTCGTGCACTAGTACAAAATGATTTGGGAATTTAAGATTATTTATGTGCAATGACCACTTTGTAGGATCAGTTAGCTATGACGGAATCTACAGAATTGCAAGCATGCGATGCTTATATTAAATGCAGAGATGAAGATCGTCTTGTTCAGCTATTGATGGGTCTTCGGTCAGAATTTGAGAATTGTCGTTCAGGCTTGTTGCACCGCAAACCCTTACCATCTGTTGAAGATGTGGTAAATGAACTTATGGCTGAAGAAACATGTTTGAAGACTCTAAAAGAGGTACATAAGGCTCAGGCTGCCTTTGTGCCCTCTCTTGATCACCCAGCTTTAGGAGCCTCTGTGAGTCATAGTACTGACCATGGAGCTGATAAATTTCAGAAGTTCCTCGTCTTCCAACAATTTCAAAAGAATTCTCAGTCTTATGCTCTTTCTACTCTTTCCGGCTTATCACCATCTATTGGTTCAGGTATCATTTCGTCTTCTTGGATCTTGGACTCTGAAGTTGGAAATCACATGTCTCCTGATTCTTCTGTCTTTGTATCTATGTCTTCTTACCCCCCCCCATTTCACTTCTATGTGACTGTTGATGACACAAATATGTCATTGACAGGCATTGTTACCATTCATAGATCTATTATATCATTACCTGCTATTTATTACATTCTAAAATTACATATGAATCTTGCTTCTGTTGGTCAAATATGTGACTCTGGATGTTTTATTAGACTTTCCCCTAATTCTTGTTATGTGCAGAATCTAAAATTCAAGAGAGTGATTGAGACAGGACGTAGAAAAGGGAGAGATCTCTATGTTTTGGATGAGCTGCATCTTCCTACTCATGCAACATCTATGCCTGTTAATTTGTCTTCTTTTCATTTAACTTTCTTTTCAAAGTTTTATTTGTGGAACTCTAGACTTGGTCATGTATCAGGCTCTCATCTGCATTTTATGTATAGTACTGGTGTTCTTGGTGATTTACAATCCGATAATATTTCTGATTGTAGTGGATGTAAACTTGGAAAATTTCCTGCTTTGCCTTTTAATCTTAGTACTTCTACTTCTTCTGCACCCAGTTTACATCTGGAGCCTCCCTTAGTAGGGATAGGTGCTGGCCCCAAACATAATATATACTACCAGATATTATGTTTCCTTTATTGATGATTATACTAGTTATTGTTGGATTTATTTGTTGAAAAAACATTCTGATTTTGTTCATACTTATGTTGAGTTTCAAGCCTATATGAAAACTCAACACTCTGCCATTATTAAATGTTTTCGGGCTGATTTTGTTGTGGTGTATCAGTACAAGAAAACTAATGGATTGTATCATCAGTACATGGCACAATTGCAACTTACCGAGGACATGACTTTAGATAGGAGGTTGTGGATGACGCGAATTAAGGTAAAAGGTTAGGTAGTAGTATGTGTCTCGTGTATCCTTCCATACTAGCGTAGTGTTACATGTAGGGTCTTGTCCCTCGATTTCCTGTTACTATCTGTTGTTTCTTATACTCCGATTGTCGTACTAATTTGGTGCATTTACCGTTAAAATTCCTCCATTAATGTTTATCCATAGTATTTTGTCATGTTCTCTTTACTTTACTTTACTTTAACCTTCTCTGCCCTATTGTTGTCATGCTGATTTAGGAGGTGAATATACTAGTGGATATCTTTTTGGTATTTTCAAAGTTGATGGTACAATAAATCAGTCTTCTTGTACTGATACACCACAACAAAATGGGATAGCCGAGAGAAAGCATAAGCATATTGTTGAGACTGCTAGATCTATGCTTTTGTCCGCTAGTGTACCTAGTGAATTTTGGGGAGAAGATGTCCTTACATCTGTTTATCTTATTAATAGAATCCCTACCTCTCATAATTTTGGGATTTCTCCGTATGCTAGACTATTTGTTCACACTCCACTATATTTCCATTTGAGAGTTTTTGGTTCTACATGTTTTGTTCTACGTCCACATGTAGAGCGTACTAAGTTATCTTCTCGTGTCGTCATTTGTGTTTTTTTTTTGGATATGGGGTTGGGCAAAAATGTTATCGTTGTCATGATCCAATCTCTGGAAAATTGTATGTGTCTCGTAATGTTTCGTTTATTGAGCATGTTCCTTTTTTTCCATCCCACCTACCTCACATGACATGACAAAATCTGACCTTATTGATATTGATCTCTGTGATGTTGATTGTCCATCTGATTCTACATCTATATCATCTGTACATTCTCAGTCTTCTGGGATGTCCCATGACATTGATACTCAGCCCCCTTCTACGCCTATTTCAGAAAAGGACACTCTATTCTTGCCATTTGTCTCATCTTCGATACAACTTGCAGATTTCTTCACAAAGGCGCATACCTTAAAGCGTCACCAGTTCTTTTTTTGGCAAACTCTCGATACTTCTGTCTACACCATCGCGAGTTTGAGAGGGGATATTAACATTCTCTTTTCCACATTGGAAATACACATTTGTATCTCATGTAATAGACTCTATATAAAGGGTTTTACTTGCTTTTCTTTTACTTGCACTTTTAACTTTCAAGAATAGTATTATTCTATTATCTTGTTATTATTTTATAGAAATTCATGCTATGAATAAAAGACTTTCATGAATTCTATCAATATCAAGCCTAATGTCTACATCTTATTTTATAAAAGCTCAAACTCTTGTCCATGTCGAGTAATACAACATTCTTAATCAAATTGATGTCTCATCAAATTTATCTGAGCGTCCTATTGATATTTTCCAGCAAATGAAATATGAATCTGTCACACATGTTTATCTTGATTGATGTCGTGGGTCAAGATAATTAGGGGTGATAAGTTTAGTCCATGAAAAAATTTGGCCCATCTGATTTAAATTTGGGCAGTTATTGACCACTCCATTTATTAGCTCAATTAATTTTAGTCCAACCCATTTTAGACCATCTAAAAACTAGGGATAGCAACGGGTAGGATCTGGACCGGATCCTACTAGATTCAGATTCAAATCTATTTTACATACATGTATCCATATCCAGATCCATAGGGTCCATAAAATCATATCCAAATCCAAATCCACCGGATCCACGGATCAGATCTGGATCCAAATCAAAGTGACTGATTATTAAGTTATACCTTCTAATCATTCCAAATTTTCTAGAAAAAGAGTCAATTTAATTTAACGGAATCATGGAGATTTCATCCGTAAATTAGGACTAAATGACATTGTTGACAATTGTTATGCCTATTGGCTATTGCTGTAGTGAAAAACAATCCTCTCAATACCTAAGCAAACATAAGTACCACATAAATGATTAAAGAATAACACGCAAAACATGTCACAATTAAAAGAATAATGGCCTTCGGCCCTTTGAATATAAAATAAAATTAAAATTACAAAGGATTCAGTGCCATGATGTATAAATAATAAATGTATAATTAATTTAATAAAAAACGGATTCACGGGTCGAATCTGGACCGGATACGGATCTCAAAGACAAGATCCAGATCCAGATCTGATCCATCATAAACGGATTCGGGTTCGATCCGGATCCGTCGGGCCCAAACTTTGAATATCCATATCCTATAAAACGTATCTGAATCTACCGGATCCGGATCGGGTCCAGGATTCATTGTCATCTCTACTAAAAACTTGAATGATATGTTGTCTAAACTGACCTATAGAAATTTTGTCAAAATATTTTAAAATATATATTTTTATTTGATATGTTGTATATAGTTATAATAAAGAAAAAAAAATTATTAGGTAATTAATAATTATAAAAGAACAAACAAAGAAATTAAAATTTAGTAAGAATTGAGTGAGTTGATTTATGACCCGTTTTTTAGCCTATCTTAATTCAATCAATTTCAGCCCAAGTATCTTTTGACCCGTCTGTTTATTAAGTCAGTCTATTTTAACCTACCTGAATCTAGCCCAATCCACCCATTTGATACCCCTGACTCCTAAGGCTATTAAATCAAGCGAAAAAATCGTATACAAACTGACATCGATAAGAACATTCCGCATCAGATCTACACACCAAACCAATAGATGGTGGACATATGTTCGCACATAGACTTATAACATTTAATATTGTTTAAGTAAGTTGCACTCTCACTTCATTAATTCACTTAATTATACTAAATTACATGATTTGATGTAAACACTTAATACAAATAAGTATTTATATCTCTTTCGTAATTATAGATACGAGTTACATATTTAAATAAATTATCTTTACAATTGTTTAAAGTTCTTAGAGATATCCAAGAGAATTTTACTCTCGATATCAATTTATACTGTTTCCAGATAAAATGATTATTTTCTCAAGTGAACATGCGAAGAGATCTTCCTAATACCAACAGACTAAGAATTAAATTTAACTAAACGTCCAAACTTTAAGTCTTGCGATAACCAAATTAAACATCATTCCAATGTATAACCAAACAATGGTTTGAAATTCTATTTTTTTTTTTAAATATTTATCGAGTCCAAACGGGATCTGACTATCTCGTTTTGATAAATAAGTGACTATACGATTTAACTTATTTTTAAATAAAAAGGATTCCGACAACAAAACTCCTTTAACAACTTATAAACTGATAATTTCTTCTCTTAAATTGATAACAAAAAATAAAATATTGAGAAAAAGGGACATAATAACACTACAATAAATCGCATCAAAGAAGACGATTTTTTTAAACCAAAAAGGGCGACTTCAAAATTCTCTGTTAGTTAATACCAAAAAGGGCAACATACAGTCGCCCTTTTTAATTTCACCAAAGAAGGCGACTTTTTGAAGTCGCCCTTTTTGGTCATCACCAAAGCGACTTCAAGTCGCCCCTTTGGTCATCACCAAAAAGGGCGACTTCAAGTCGCCCCCTTTGGTTAGGACAAAAAAGAGCGATTTTTTCTAGTCGCCCCTTTGATTTGGACCAAAGGGGGCGACTTTTCCAAGTCGCCCTTTTTTGTCCGAATCAAAAGGAGTCTACTAGTTTTGTTTTCATTTTGGACTTTTCGGATCCAATTAACTGGAACCCGATGTAGAGAAAGAAAATACGAGCAAAGAATCGGATCGGATAATTTCGGATCGGATAAGAATCCAAAGAATCCTCTTTAATTGATCCTCTTGGTTTTTTCTATTGACAAATTAAAAGATCACTAAAAATAAATAAATTAAAAGATACTACTAATATCTCTATTTATATTTTGTTTAAAATAAAATATGATAGATAAATTTAAACATCGAAACATTTATAGGCAGTGAAACAAAAGTTTAGAAATAAATTAAAATTTCAAAACTTTGAAAAATACATATTTATTTATATTTTATTAAAAATAAATAATAAAAGAAAGAACATTAGGTAAAATGGCAAGCTAGAAGTCATATGGTAATGTAAAAATACAAAATGAGGGAACAAGCTATAAATTATATTGTAAAGTGAAGATCAAAAAATAAAGTGAAGAGCAAAAAGGGCGACTTGAAAATTACGGATATTCTATTTTTTGTATATCCGAAATTATCTGAAAATTACGTATATCCGATTTTTTGTATATCCGAAATATTCGGATCCGAATCCTATCTGAAATTATCCGAAAATTACGGATATCTGATATTTTAAATCGTATTTTAATTTATCTGAAATATGAACAACCAAAACAATATCCAACGAATTGTATTGCAATACATAATATTACTATATAAAGACTTATAATAATATTGCACTATTATAAATAATAAGTGTAAATAAAGGCATCTTGTTAAAAATAGACATCTTGTTAGAACCGGTCAATGGATTTATGATTATGAGCAGCATAAATATAACAAGTATTGATGACTGATTTAGTGGTAGAATGACACAATTCCACAGAGGAAGCTCAAGTTCAATTCTTGGCTGGGGGTTGTATTTGTGGCGATTAATATTGCATAACTAGTGGTCTAGTGGTAGAATAATCTGATGTCACGATTCGCAGCGTTCAATCGGTTGGTGCATTTATTTTTTTCTCTTTTTTGAACCATATAAAAAAGGACGACTACAGTCAGTCACCTTTTTAAGATCCATCAAATAGGGTGACTGTTAGTCGCCCTCTTTGGTCCTAACCAAAGGGGACGACTTAAAAAATCGTCTTCTTGATCTAAGACAACGGACGTAATAAGACGACTAAAAATCACCCCTTTGATTTAAGGGGGCGATATTTCACCCGAAGACGACTTACGTAATAATGGTACTATTTTCATACCAAGCACAGCACCAGCTGTGAAATTCTTGCCATTAGGCCAATTGCTAACACCCAATGTCCAACCATTACCATCTCCAACATCGTAAGTAGTTGATGCATTAGATATTTGAACATTAATAAACAACATTATAAATATAACCAGAAAAATTGCAGAACCTTCTCTAATTTCCCTGACATATTTTCTACTTCTTTAGATGGAAAATTGTATAATTTAAAGGGCAATGGAATTTTAAAAGGTGTAGTTCAAAGACTTGAACTTAGCTTAATGCTTTGAGTTACAACTTTGTGGCATTTTATAGTGGCACTAGCTAGATTGCCCAATTAATGCTAATGTTCATATTTCTAGATTTGATCGACAATTTTCTTTTTGGCATTCAATGTAGATTTCATGAAATTTACTGTATGTTGTTGGTGAAAAGTTAACTCTTGGCCTCACACATTTAAGACCTCACATAACTGTATAGTTTTTCCCCCAAATTTGATGTTCAATACTCGTATTGAAGTTCGTACGGCGTAAGGTCCATTCACGGATAGCGCTCTCTATTAAGAAATTTTTCATACTCAAAACTGAGACTTCTGATTAAAAAAATGAACATTTTCATCCGTTGCACCACATCCTTTAATAGTATGTGAAGTTAAATCTACAAAAAAAAATGTCCAGATTAATATATTGATTATATATTTACATGTTATTATTAGTCTCATTATTTGTTACTCGAATATACTTGATTAAATTTTTTTATAAGACCAAAAACAACTCAAATTAATTGATCAGAATGCTGGAACCCTAGAACAAATGAAGAGGAAACTGGGTTAGGCTTGAAGTCCCCGAATCAGTGACTTTTCTTTTTTGAACCAGGTGTTCTTACAATATACGAAATAGAGCAGATATGTTTTTTTGCTAATAGTTTAACTCAAATAATCTTCTTATCATTCATTAATTGGTCTAAATATATCCTTAATCTAATTGGATTCTCCAATAAACCTAATTAGTTGATTAATAAAGAAAAATTTGTCAAATATTCCATTAAAATATACAAAATTGAGTAGATATGTCCTTAATTAATAATACCCATGAATGATATTCAATCTAATTTTCTCAAATTTAATCAATGTAAAAAAAAAAAGTTTTTTGGCTGACCACCCACTTTCAACCCCACTGAATTTTTATAATAGTGTTGTTCCGCTAGGAAAAGCGACTCTTAAGGATTGTTGTAATTCCGAAAAATTATTGATTTAGACGCTATAATTAAATTTTTAATGCAAGTTCTGCTGCTTTTTATTTTAATGATACATGATGAAAATTTCTTGTCCTTATCTAAAGACACAAGTGTAGTACTGTAGAGTACACGAATCTATTGTAAAAAACTCAAGAAACGGAAGAACAAAATTTATATTTATAAATTACAATTTTTATCACCAAAGATATGAATACATAATAAGAAAATGCTCCACGCAATCTACCTCGCTGTGATCAAGCTTGTTAGTATGTGTTATGATTCGAGAAACGAGCTTAGTCGATCTTCATGTAAGTGTAGACTCAACACTGTCAATGGAACAGTAAACCAAGTCGAAGAAGAAAGGGAAGAGAGGAGAATTGTGAAAGCTTTTCTTATTTTCTAATTAGCCCAAATGTTTACAAAGTTCTCCCATTTATACTAAGAAGCTTTTGCAACAATTAACCTTATTACACACATAACTACTAGACAAACTAAGACAACATAGCAAGACTACAAACTAAAACAAAGCAACAACTACAAATAGAATGAGAAGCGGTATACATTATCACTCTTGTATACTGCTGATATCTTCAAGCTAAACTATTTACATTGAGACTTAGAAATTGGTGATTGGCTTTGGTTGTTACATAAACAAGAGTAGAAAAATATATTAAATTTGTGCATTTTTAAAGAAATGCTAAACTATTAACGTAGACATATTTGTTCATATTTTGCATATTTTAAGGATATATTTGGCCCTTTTTATAACTTTTTAATAAGCTAATTACGTTAATAGCTCCAATGAAATTAAAGAATATATTTGGATCACTATTGAACGATAAAGACATATGTGAGCTAAACTATTAAAAAATGACGCATCTACCAATTTCAGATACTTTAATGGAGTCTTATATATAGACTTTTTTCGTATTTTATAGTAAAAGCTCAAACTTTTGCCATGTCAAGTAATAGTACAATATTCTTATAGTGTGTTAAGTTTTTGGGAGGTCAAAAGTACATTTTTTTCTTCAAAAAATATTTATTTTTAAAAAGTGTGTTGTTTGATCGAGCTTTTGAGAGAAAATAAGTGATTTGGGAGTCGCAAAAATCATTTTTTTAGAAGCTAAAAGAATTGTTTTCGTCAAACGCACTTTTGAGAAAATACACTTACAGTCTGTTTGGCCAAGCTTCTTATTTGAAAAGTGTTTTTTTTTTCAAAAGAGCTTTTCAAAAAGTACTTTTAGTGAGAAACAATTTGTATTTGATCAATTAATTTTAAAAAGTACCTTTGAGCGGCAAATAGTGTTTGACTAAGCGTTTAAAAAAAGTGTTTTTGGGCAAAAATTATTTTTAATCTTCTGAAAAAATATTTTAGCTACTTCTCAAAAGTACTTATTTTATCCGAAAAGCCTAGCCAAAAACCTCAGTTTTTTAAATAAACACTTTTTGAGAAATATAAGTACTTTTGAAAAAAAGTTTGACCAAACACGTTATTAGAAACATTTTTTTAAAAGATTGGTCGAATACTAATTGTTATTCAGGCATATTTCTTTAAATTAATTGTTCAAACACAAATGGCTTATCATCAAAAGTATTATTTTGAAAAAAAAACTTTTTAAAATAAGCAAATTTTATAAATTTAATCAAACAAGCTATTAGTGAAATTGATGCTTAATCAAATTCATCCAAGCGTCCTACTGATATTTCCATCCAATGAAATACGATTTGTCACGTGATTATCTTGATGTGGCTTAATTGCCAGTTTGATCAAGCTTATTTTTTCTCTAAAAATATTTATAGCCAAAATAAGACAATCAAACCCGAGAAAACATACATTAGCTTTCTTTAAAGTTATTGAGGTATTGCAAGAGAATTTGTTTCCTGGAAATATCACTACTAAAATATGACTTCATGTTATAAGTCTAAAAATGAAGAGAGAGATCAAAACGATGGGAAGAATACGACAAATATTTATTTATTTAATTAGCAGTAACTGCCATCTTTAACCCACCACTACAATGACCAGGAATACCACAAATGAAGTAGTTTGTGCCCTTGCCAAGGGTTACACTATCATTCCCAGAACTAAATGTTTTTCCTGAAGAATTACAATTATCGTAGTTTGCCTTGTTCACTATAACCACATTGTGAACGCCTTTAGGATATTTGAATACTGCAAAAAAAAAAAAGAGAAGTTATTCAAGCAATGAAGTATTAAACAACATAAGCTTCCTCTATTTCAAAACGATTGTCATAGTTTGACTTGACACAAAATTTAAGAATTAAAGGAAGAATTTTGATATGTGTGGTCCAAACAAGCTTTAGACATTTGTGTGGTTTGTAAATCATCTCATAAAGTTAAATTACTTCTAAATGTGCCAAACTTTTTGGGAAAAATTAATACTCCATCCGTCTCAAAATATTTGTCGTCCTTACTAAAAATATTTGTCTCAAAATATTTATCGTTTTATTTAACCAAGATAAAATCAAGTAGATTTTTCCTATTTTATCCTTGTATTATTAATAAAATTTAAGAGGTTCTCATCTTTGATGGAGTAAACATTTATTGAGCAGAGTTTACATGATAAAATATGTTAAGGGTAAACTAGTCAAAATGATACCCTTATAAATGGTCGTGTAAATGAAAAATGAGACAGAGGGAGTAAGGAAAATAAGACAATCTTTTTAGACAGAAAGGGAGTAATAAATAATTATACGATTTAACTTATTTTAAGTAATTAAAAAACGAAAGGATTCCGACGACAACACTACTTTGACAACTTAAAAGGTGAAAATTTCTTCTGGTTGGATTGACAACAAATTAGAAAAAGGCATAATAATGGTACTACTAGTTTCATACCAAGTATATCGCCAGCTTTGAAAGTCTTGCCATTAGGCCAGTTGGTAGCACCCAATGTCCAACCTGCACCATCTCCAACATTATAAGTAGTTAATGCATTAGTTATTTGGATGCTAAATAACACCATAATTGTGACCCAAAAAGTTGCAGAAACTTGTTTCCCTGACATTTTCTTCTTCTTCTTTTAATAGAAATTGTATAGTAGAGTGAGGGATGGAACTTTAAAAGGTGCAATTCCTGAATGCCTATAGTTACAATTTTGTGGCATTTTATAGCTAGAGTGCCCAATTAATGCTAATGTTCATTTCTCTATATTTTTACAATCTTCTTTTTGGCCATTCAATGTAGATTTCATGAAATTTAATATGGTGTATGGTGAAAAGTTTGACTGTTGTTACGGATAAGTTCTTTTAACAAACTCAAGTATGAACAATTTACAGAACTATATTATGAGTATTTGTGTTATTTATTACCCTTGTCGCTTTTTATTCGGAAATGAAAAGCGAAATTGTAGCGTGAAAAAACATTGGGGAAGTTATACATTTGGCCCCTCCTTAGTCAAAAAATAGACAATATATATATGTTATGGATTTATTGTATATATGCTGGCTATTTTTTTGGGTGAGTGGTTATTTATGTCAATTGTTCAAAAATATTTGTCAGTTAATTGGTCTAGCGCAATGAGTCATATAATCCAATTACTATCATATTCTTGAATCTTGACTTCCCTTCTTCTAGGCCCATTGGATATTACCTAGTTATTCCTTTGGCCCAGTTATGTATTCCTCTCTGGGCTTGAAGAATACCAATTACAGATCTCCATCAGCTGGAAAACTTCTCAGTACTGAATAATTTAGGGATACAATGTTATTTGGAATACTATCTTAGTAGCTGCAGCAAACAAAACAAAAAATGTCCTCACCTTCTAAGGTGCTAGCAGCAGCCCCGCGATGCAGGTGTAGAGGTTGAAATACCTGCTACTTTCCATCAGCACATGTATCGAAATGCTTTGTCCATCCGGTGCCAAAAATAATTAAGAATACTTCATATATTAACGAGACAAAAGTTCCCATAGAAGTAGTAAAAGTTCACATTGATCCATTATTTCACATATGGTAGTAGTACAACAACAAAGCTCACATCATAGAAAGTTTTAGACTTTAGGGTTAAACTCTCAACATATAGTTAACTAATTATGTAGGATTAATTAGTTTCACATGGCAAAGACAGAAATCTTCATTCCAGACTCGCAATGACCAGGGAAATTGCAGATGAAATAGTTCTGTCCCTTAGCTAGCTTTACCTTGTCACCCCCTTTGTTATACACTTTGGCACCTCTTGGTGTGCTGCACTTGTTATACCCATCTTTGTTCACCGCCACAACGTTGTGTGCATCTGATGGATAGTTGAATGCTGAAATCACATCGACGTACAAATCAGTACCGTACACGGAATATTTTGTAAGCAGTGTGTTAACATTGGAAAAAATAAATATATAAACAAATGACTATAATTATAAGTGATATTATTGTATATTTATACTCAATATTGTCATTCGATATATTCTCTATATATAAATTTTGACGAAATGACGTCCTGTGACAACACTTTGTAACAGGATATATCCACCCTTGGTACCAACACTTAAATATAAAAAAAATTGACAACTTTTTAAGTAAGAATAATAGAGTGCACACACATATATATAATTGTGTCTGACGCGAAATAAGTACCTAATAAGTAATATATATACACCTAGCAAAGTAGTTGAGTGAAATAATTGTGTCTGACGCGAAATCTTATACAAAATAAGAATTGGTTGCAACATAAATGCTTTTCAGATAAGTAGTATACAACATGTCTCTCAATGGACCCCTATTGGGCAAAAATACTCTTGCTCTTGGTAGGTCGTAATTAATCATAAACCGCAATAACGTTTTTGCGCTCAATATGCCTAAAAATATTACTGCCGTTATACAAGTGGAAAGAAGCGTAGCAGTTCTTCTTGGAACTCCTGTAAGTCTCATCATGTGGGATCTATGATCGACTGTGCCCGTTGTTGGCTTTGCAGATGCTTCGACTTTTTTAGAACAGGTCCGAGTCAAATAGCAATGATTCGAAGGGCCGGGGGGTTCACTTTTTGATAATCAATAAGTAGCGGTCTGGACTTGATTGCTTATTTCATTCCATCTCTGCTCTATTTGTTAGAATTAATTGTTTGTTGGACCCATCAGATCAGTTAGCCGAGCGGTCCTCGCCTGCACAAGCAAGCAGATTAGCTCCCTCATTCTCTTATTGTGGTTATTGGAACACCAACACTTACTAAAAAGAGTTTTCCGCACCTAAATTCCACAGAAATAGATTACTACGAAAGAAGAGATCTAAAGGTTGGACATCCATCGCTGCCGGTGAAATGCGTAGAGATCGGAAAGAACACCAACAGCGGGCCTTACCAAGCCAGAGAGCCCCCTCGAGAGGCTTTGCGCGTTACTAACACTAACGCGCAACGGCTTTCGCGCTAGTGCGCTCATCCAACTGGCCGAGAAGCCTAAGCTAGCTATCAGCTGCTTCACCTGATCACTCTGAATCCGCTGATCAGGAAGAGAGAAAGGAAGAGGTTTTTTCTTTAGATAAAGCGGAAGCTCGTTCCTGGCCTCTTTGGCAGTAGCTAATCTGAATTCGTAACCCGCCATCTTTGGGCAGGAGTCGTCAGATCTTGCCCCTCTTAATTGAGATGAGACAGGAGATCCAATGCTTGAATGAAGTACAAATCACTTTGATTCAATCATACATCTTGGAATCAGCTTAAGTATTCCTTTTTTTTTTCCAACTCATTTTATCTAATTTATATCTAATCTATTTTTCTGGCTTGGCTAGGTGGGATAGCCGAGCCAATCTTTTGTGACTGTAAAACAACCAAGTAATCTTTACCTCAACACACACGCTCTATATATATATATATATATATATATATATATTACTTCAGCATTTGTATCCATTGTATGGATAACAAAAAAAACAGTGTATGGACAACAGAAAAGTAACAACACTAAGAGTCTGTTCTCGTATGCAAGTACAAATAATTTTGCACTGTCAATATTATATCTAACTTGTTGTTGACATGTTGTTTCGTCAATTTTTTAAGTTACCAAGTTACCTATGGTTCAAAAAACTATATATTGTCGGTGCACAAGAGAATTACTTATATTTCTTCTGCCTATCTGTTTGTTCAAAATTACTCTAACATGATTATTTATTAAGAAAAGAATATAGGACAGTCCGGTGCATGTGCATTAAGATCCCATTATGAGCGGGGTTCGGAGAAGGGTCAATTAAGAAAAAGATATGAGTTACCTAATAGGAGTAGCTTTTAGGAAATATGTGGAAATCTTACAAAACTAATTGTTGAGATATACACATATATACATTGTATATATATATGTGGTTAGTTAGTTAGTGGTTATATGTGGTTATTTCTGCAAATTAGTTATTATAAATAGGTGTATCAATTGTAACATTCATTTTTAAGAGGAATAACATTGAAAACAAAGAAGAACTTATTCAGCTCCCAAATATCCTCTTCGTCCAATCTTCTTCTTCTCTTCTTCATTGTTCTTCATCGAATCGATTCAAACTTTAACACTAATGTCCAAATTGTTAAAAATAAACTGACATGCAGGTAGAATCATGCCTTAGATCTAGCGTTGAAAAATATAGTTCTATCGAGTTACCCTCAGAGGGTCAAAGGACACTAAAAATAGTAAATGTTGATACCATGAAACCAAAACTTTGGATAGTTCTTAAAATGTTTTAGGATAACATTTAAAAAGAAGTCAACATTATGGGACAACCTTAAAAGGAAACAAAGCACTTAATTTGGTAGGGAAGGACCAAGGTCGTCTCAAACATTTGAGGCTTGTTCTAATTCGTAAAGTGGACCTTTAATTAGGTTAAGATCTGCGAATTATGAACATTTACGGTAAAATTTAGCTAATATTATTTAATAAAAATGAAAAAGGATCCCTAAATTTTTTCATTTTTCGGAGCCCGATAACACAACTCGCACGGGTACAAAGGCCTCGCAAGTTGTACTAAATTTTGTGTCTTTCCCTTTACGTTGACCCTTTTTCTCACTCAGGAGACTTACAAATCGAAGAGGAAAGAAAATCAGCCACCGCTAATACAGGATTTAAATTATATGAAACTGTTTGGTTGGTAAGTGGGATAAGGATAATAAATCCGGAATATATGAACCTAACTCAAATCAAAAGTTAACTCACGAAGTAAGAATAATTAGAGACCATATAAGAAAATAACAATACATTTCCTGAGAAACTCAACAAGTATAAGTACTTACCAAGAATATCACCAGCCCTAAAGCGTTTGCCGTTAGGCCAACCAACAGTATTGAAAGTCCAACCACCAGAACCACCAACGTTGTACACAGCAGCATGAGCCACCTCAGTCTGAATGAGCACCACAATACAGAACACCAACACCACTTTCATTTTCATTGCACTGCTTCTTCCCTGACCAGACATATCCTCACAAAAATCAAAATGTTAACTAACTTAAGACTAAAACAACTGGTATAACTGATATGAAAGTGTGTGTATTAGTACAGCAAGTAGCTCCCATTTTATAGAGAAAAGTATGATGGTGGTCTTTGGATTCTTTACTGTTTTGGGTCAAGCACTGCAGTGTAGGTTCACTGACCACTGTCTCGAAAGTAATTAAGACAAGGGGCTGGTCGACATACAGATGGGTTTCATCATTATAAAATAGTTTTATCTATTTGTCGGTGTAAAATATATTTACATCTGATCACTTCTAGATCAATACACATAACTTTTATGATAAAACATGAATCAATAACTAAAAAAATGATAACTAACCTATTGCAAAAGATTACTTATATCATCTCACTATACCTTTTTTGGGAAGATGTTACTTTTTGGCAAGTTAAATAATTTTTTCTCCTACTATAATTTTTAAAATTTTATTTAAATATATTAAATTATCAGTTATGTTGACTTTTAATATTTTTTCTGTAATTTTTAAATATTTACATTTTATTTTAAAATATTTAAAAAGTTTATAATTCAATTTATAAATAAAATTAAATATTTTGACCCTCCTACTCCGAAATCCTTCACAATTCATATAAATTTTTAAAGAAGTTTTACAACTTGGAGTCATAAAAATAAGAAAGAAAAGAGTATTCAAAGGATTAATGCATTTGAAAGAAACAATTTCTTGATTATTTTCATTAATGGAAAAAGAATATATACAAATTTACAATTCTCATAATAGGATAATTATATTTCTATTCTAATATCAAAACCCTATTCTAGTATTACAAGAATTCTACCATTATAGTAAGAGTACAATACTAATTACAATTATGATACATTAATTATTACCATAAAACGTGACACTAATTCCTAAGGCCGAGAGCTTCACTTCGGCCATATACACTACACCGATATTGAATATACATACAATATACACGTGTATATTGTATGTATATTTAACACACCCCGCGGTCATAGCGACGGTCTTCAAACGCTGAGACTGTCCCTAAAATCTAATCTACATACACTTCTAGAAAATCACTATTTTCTCACTGAATAATGTTTAGTGACTATTCTCATTGAATGTCGGTGAAAAAAACTTAAATAGTAGTGTGAACACAAAAAATAAAATTAGAAAGGTTCCCATTGTTTCAGTGGAAATCTTTTTTCCACCATGCGTTTTCTCAGTGAACTGGTTCGATGGGAATGACGTGGAAAAATTATATTTTATAGCATAAATTTTTCACTAAATATCGACGAAAAACCCTTTATTTTTAGTAGGGAGATCGTACGTATATCATTGAAAATAAGGCATTCAATACTAACTACCCACCCACTATTTTTAGATATCATGAACATTATTTTTATTTGTCAAGAAAGAGGGCGAATTAAAGACTTAAATTAGTAAAAGGTCAAAAGATTTGCAGGTTTGCGGATTTTTTTTCAGTTTTATGTTTGCTTTTTCTGTCTCAATGGATTTAACTACCAGCGAAAATGGGAGTAGGAGCGGAAGTACAAAAAGAAAAGGCAAGTAACCTTTATTTTCTCTTACCTTTTGTTGATAAACTTGTCAATGTCAAAAATCCAGGTGACACTGCTCTCGCATGCATGCGCCTGAGGAGCCTATTATACGCAGCCTTACCTATTTCCACGGCCAACACACGACCTCCTATACGACAACAACTTCTTTACCAGCTTACGCCCACTTCTTGATAAACTTGTCAATGATTTCATTATTTTCAAATGCTTGGACTAAATCGAAATAGACTATCATCAAAAGTTGTGGTGGGGGTAAATATTCTTTCATGCTTCGTCAATAGTATTGAATTTAAAATTAGAGATAGAATCACCTTCAGTAGAAAGCATTTACTTCTAAAATGAAATTTCTGGACCTGAATCTGAATTAGTCAACCCAAAACCTGAAAGTTGGATGAAAAAGAGATGAATTGAATTCTGGCGACATTTGGACCACTACTGTTCAGTTAAATCTAACCACTGATCTTTTAAAAAGTAAAACTTTTTCACCCTCTATTTGAGCCCATACCAGGGTAGCAACTGTTTATTAAAAACACTCAGTTTAATAGCTTTCGTTTCGAGAATCTAGTGTCAGCGAGGGTTCCCCTCAACTATATACGATGATAGGGGATAACTTCTTTGCTAGCTACCAGCTAGGTAATACTATCTACAACTCCTGAAAGAAGGCCTACCAACCGAACAGTTGATTATAGAAAAACTTGCCATTTTTCCTCCACATTAATTTGACTCTTTAAGTTTGGCGAAAATCCTCAATACATAAATATAGAATCAGAAGAAAACCATCTCTACAATTTCTAAGAAACAAACCCATAGTTTTATACAAGGAGCATGCATATGGGGAAGCTCTACAGTATGATATTAGATTATATTTTAACTTTTAGATTGACACTACTTTAGCTTCTTAAGAAGTATTATTAGGAGTATAACAATGTTCTTCAGCTAGTCCCACAACAAGCCCGTCTAACTCAGCTGGTAGAGTGCAAGGCTCTTAACCTTGTGGTTGTGGGCTTGATTGAGCCCCACGGTAGGCAACTATTTGTTTTAGGCACAATTTTCTCAAGATCAAGTTTGAATTGATATGTTACACGATCTTATGAAACACTTTTTCTTTTTTTTACTGATAACTTTAGTCACCTTACGAATATGATAACATGAATTCCGTGGAAAGACTTATTATGTAAGGATTCCAAGCAGTCCTCTTTTAACCCAATCAAGAATAAAAGCATGGAATAAAAGCAAAGCGGTGTCTACAAAAGTGTGAAAGAAAGAGAAAACCTTGATGATAACTGATACAATATCGTTAAATTGTTACAAAGGAAGAACAAAAAATCCTACTATCATCCTAAATCCAAAAAGAACAAGAAAAAGATGTTAGTATCATCGACAACTTCTTAGCTCTTCCTTAATGAGACGAACTGCTTCCGATACTCCATCCTGGATATTTTCCAAAACCAAGTAAGATACAAGTTAGCAATCTCATACTTCAATCTCACTGTTAAACTGAAGTGAAAGACACTGCCTATTATTCTTCTTAACGGTAGTAGTAGCTAGAATGCAAATAATACTATAATGTAGCTTTAACAATTTTAGTAGTAGCGGCAGGCGAGTTCAGTTGAACTCACTAGTTTAGACTCAAATCGCTTATACATACGCAAAATATATATAACAACATACAATAACTACCCAATGAAATCTCACAACGTGGGGTCTGGGGAGGGTAAAGTGTACGCAGGCCTTAACTCTACCTTGGTAAGTAGAGCGGTTGTTTCCGAGAGACCCTCGGCTCAAAACACGACAAGGCATAAGCACAAACAAAGCAAAGCAGGAGAAACAACAGTCAGATCCAGTCAAGAAATTTAAAGCAGTATGAAAATGCTGGTATCAAAAGCGAATACGTCATGATAGCGCATCCTGAAAAGGAAGCAGTAAATAACGCTAGTAAATAAGATAAAGTACGCTAAAGAACACATAGCAGCAGAAGTCAAAGTCAAACTACAGATGACTATAGAGCACTATTGTGCATATTCGTATGATGATATATTAATCGGACTTACAGTAATACCTCTACAACAATCAATTTGTAAACGTAAGTAGGACTACGCTCGACTACCTACTACCCTTCTACCCTAATCCGTGCTCTCCACAACCCTCTATCTAAGGTCATGTCCTCAGTAAGTTGCGCCTGCGTCATATCCCGTCTAATCATCTCTACCCAATATTTCTTCGACCTACCGCTACCCTCCTGAACTCGTCCATAGCCAACCTCTCACACCTCCATACTGGGTCATTCGTGTTTCTCCTATGCACATGCCCAAACCATCTCAACCTCGCTTCCCGCTAATCTTATCCTCCACCTAAGCCACTCTCACTATGTCCCGGATATCATCATTTCTAATCATATCCCTCCTTGTATGCCCACACATCCATCTCAGCATCCTCATCTCCGCTACTCTCATCTTTTGGATGTGCGACATCTTGACTGACCAACACTCCGCCCCATACAACATAGTCGGTCTAACCACGCAAAATATATGTATATTTGTATAGATCACATCTATTATGAACCCGTTGACATGCAGCATACAAACCATCCTAACGTAACATTATTAAGACCTTCCATTTATTCGTTGTCAGGAATTGATCTTACCTCATTAGACAATATATTAGAAATCTGCAAAGCACAGGATTTGACTTCAGAAGACTGAGAACAGCCCAGGGCTCTCACAAGTATGTTTGCAGCTTCCTTGATGTAGACATCCTCGTCTTTATCTGGCACCAAGTGTTCTCTTCTCAATGGTTCAGGGGCAACACCAAGCCAATGCATCCTCTCCGCCCAGTAGAATTGATCCAGCATAAACGGGCATATCACCTGCCATCATGTAAAGCAGACATCAGGTAGGACAAACAACTACACCTCAATCCCAAACTAATTCAGGTTGCTATATGAATCTTAGCTGTCCCATTTCGCTTCATTTAGATCTGTCTCATTCCAATATTCAAAATTTAAGTTCTCTAACACCATAAGTTCTCTACATTTTCAACTGATGTACGAATCTATTTAAACAACGTTTGATTATTTTTGCTAAAAAGCAATGATGCAATCTTCTGTGCTAGATGAAATCGCAGATCAGAGGCGTTACAATAATTTCTCTGAATTGATCTTTATTTCCACTCCAAAAAGAATGACTTACTACTAAAATTCTAAATAAGATGGTAGTCAAATGAAGATTCCGCAGATCTGAAACCTGTTAAAGACAGAGGAATCAAGATTCTTCCTAAATATACCAAGTTTTTCAGACAATGAATTGCTTTCAATTTCTTCATATCAGTAACTCGTTTAAGGTCCAGATGAAGGCACTGTCTCACCCTGCCCATCACATAATCTAAAAAATAAAAGCCATACAAATCTTTCTGTCCAAAAAAAGAATTGTTTCCAGAACTAATAAGGGGTGGACAGGCTGCAGAGATTGCAATAAGTTGCTGAAACAAACCTGAGGAACTCCAGCCTGTAAAGCAGCAGCAGTGGATCCACTGGGGATATTGACACCCAAAGGGAAGCAAACACATTAATAACAAGAAAAGGTGCACAATGGTTAACAGCATAACTCCTCACACAGAGTGAGGACAGATAATGAGAGTAACGAGGAAGGAAAATAGGAGGATGGAAAAAAGAAAAATGAAACACATCCAACCTTCCACCGTGATGAATTGCAGCAGCACACCTCGGAAACAGCCAGTTGTATGGGACAGAACTTGGACAAAAACAAGCAGATCTCAACACAAGAACAACTTTATATGATGTTTCTAGTAGTTTCCCAAATGTTAATTCTAATCCTAAACATGGAGATTAAAGATTAAGTATTGCAATAACCTACAACCATTTGTAATAAGAAAATGAAACACTATGGTCTGTTGTGCATCTTTTAGAGCAAAAACATACTCCAAAGCATAACTGTAGACCTAATATTCTTTCTATCAGAATTATTAAAGACTCAAGTGGGTCCAGTATAAAGAACATACCCAGAGAAACAAAAGAGTCGGCCACCAAAAAGAAAAACTCCTTCATCACTGTGATTTATTTGTTCCGGACAAGAGGATGCTTCCTTGGCATAAGAGTCAATTGCTGCTTCTAAAGGCTCATAGCCAGCAGAGAACAAAATAAATCTGCTACCTGATATGTCTAATGCAGTTCCAAGCACCCGAAGAAATGCACGAGGGTTCCTCAAGAAACCCATGCTGCAGACCAGAGACAAGTTCATGATCAGGTACTCAACTGTAGGCGATAGCAAAAGCCAGAGTACTTAAACAAAATTCAACTAAAGTTTGTCCTGCCGAAAGTATACATGTTAGAAACATAAAATGAAGGAAAGAAGTTAAAATTTCACGAATCAAGTTGCAAAAATTTAGAGCCAACATTATCTCGATTTTGAGATTTTGTTTATGAAAGCAATATTTTATTGATGTTATGGGGGAAAACCTATTTTACAAGAGGTATACTAAAAAGTAGAAAGCGTAAACAAAATCATGATTTTCCACGGAAGGCATTCAATCATCTATGGCTATGGGAACTTTGTGGGTGCTCCACAAGTTAAAGAAAAAATAAAAGACAAGCGTAAACTTTACAAAGTCATGTTCTTCCTTTTCAAAAGCTCTCTTATTTCTTTTCCTCCAAAGTACCCACATGAGTGCCAGCGGCACAACATCTCATGCTAAGTATTATATTTGTCCACAATCACTGTCAAGTGTCAACGATAGGCATGTCTTCATTCACCTCCATATCTGCTTCCTTAGTGGCGCTTCCTTGAAAACCTTCGAATCTTTCACATAACCCCTCTATACCTGATTGGAGATGCGACCGCATTCCAATTCACCAAATTAAAATACTGTGTCATTATGCATATCACACAAGAAATTCCTCTGGAGTCTCCCCAGTTTCTCAGCGACACTTGCCGGTGTGTGCATTATGGCCGTGTAATAAGTCAGAATTCTTAATGGTATACTCTTGTCAAAATTTCCGTTCCTCTGTTAGACAGGTACCCTATTTGCCACCCATCAGTCTTTTCTCCACTTTTCAACTACCATGTTGCAAGATCCCTACTTGAGGCTAAAACGGCAGCCCTAAGTAGGTTGTCGGGAGTCCTTCGACTCTGCAGTTAACCACATGTGAATCTCATTTTGAGATTGTTAACACCGAATAGGTACTATTCCATCTTTGCTAGAAAATACGCATATATCTAAGAAGTGAACGAAAATAAACAAACAAACAACAACATACCCAGTGAAATTCCACACCGTGGGGTCTGGGGTGGTTAGAGTGTACACAGACCTTAACTCCACCTTGTTAGGTAGAGCGGTTGCTTCCGGGAAAAGAAGTGAAAGTAAAGTGTAAAATAAATTCTCATTTTTTTTATCAAGTAAAAAGTTGCATTGATAATAACAAGGCCAACTTGGCCGTATACAAGTGGTATACCAAAAAGCGGAGAAACCTACAATATACGGTTCTCTCCAAAAGACACCCAATCTTCTATACAAACAGGATCTACATGGGTGCACCAAAAGAAAATAAGGGATCGGAGACTACTCCTCAATTGAGCAAAGCTCATCTCCACCCCTTCAAAAGCTCTCATGTTTCTCTTTTTCCAGATAACCCACATTAAAGCAAGAGGAGTAACGTTTTATAATACTCCCTCCGTCCCAATTTATGTGGCACCATTTGATTGGCACAAAGTTTAAGAAAAAAAAAAAGACTTGAAATGTGTAGGTCCAAAACAAGTCTTATATAAATGTGTGGCTGTAAATCATCTCATAAAGTTAAATTGTTTCTAAATATAAAAATGTGACGTTCTTTTTTTGGGACAAACCAAAAAGGAAATGGTGCCACATAAATTGGGATAGAGGGAGTAGTTTCATGCTTTGAGTAGGATTTTTTTTGCATAAACTAAGAAGCTAAGCTCTTATAATTGGTTTCCAAAACTCAATGAATTGTCTTTTAAGACAAACTAGGATTTATTTAAAGTTGGAGATTTTCTAATCTCACTTTTTTTGAACAGTTAACATATTTCTAATCTCACATTTATCCCAACACTGACATACAAATCTCTAATCAAACCAAAAAGACTCTTGACAAACACCGAACCTAATGTAAAGTGTTACAATAATGACTAAACCCTGACTGCAACTAGTTTGTATCGCCTATAGGGATACTTTGCTTTCATTGTCTTTTGTTATTCACTAAGTTCGCATGGATTCCGAGAGATTGTAACTCTTACATAAAAGCTTCAATATCCCCATCCAATGATTTTGTTTGGAAATACCAGAAATCAACCCACAATGATATCTTTAAGAATCCGCCTGTGACTTCTAATCTTCAAAAAGACAGAAGATGACGGGGCTATAAATAAAAAAGAGGTCAAACTCAAAGCCTAACAGCAACCACCAAATAAAAAAACGGGTAGCCCGGTGCACTAAGCTCCCGCTATGCGCGGGGCCCGGGGAAGGGCCGGACCACAAGGGTCTATTGTACGCAGCCTTACCTTACATTTTTGCAAGAGGCTGTTTCCACGGCTTGAATCCATGACCTCCTGGTCACATGGCAGCAACTTTACCAAATAAACCTCTTAAATTTTACGAAAGGAACAGAAACTTAAACCAACTGTGGTTCCTCCAAGATAGACTTACTAACCTGTAAGAATAATTAATAATTTAATACTAATATCAAAGGAAAAATGTTGTAAATAAGGGTATGCAAAACATAGAGAATCTTCACAAAACTATGATAAAGACCAATTGATCGTCTATGCTAATCAGATTATCACAGGTGCTAGAAAACTTTCCAAAAACATAAAAGTACTATTAATATGTAAAAAGCTTTTTTCAATCCCATCAAAAACTCTGCAGTTCCTCCTTCCAAATAGTCCATAAAATATAGTATAACCACTATCTGATTCAACATAAATCAACAATTCAGAGTATACTTATCCAAATTGGATTTAATGATAGAGTTATTTTGTTCTATTTTAGAAGAAACAGAGAGGACACCTAAAATGAACATAAAAGTTCCGTTAGCACAAACTAACTTCCAGACAGGAAAAGAATTTTCACTAGTCCCTTAGAACTTATATAGTGAGACAAGAACAGTGTTTTGCATGAAAATAAAATCCTCAAAAAGGACCTTTACCTTCCAACTGAACTCAGACCTATGAAAACAGGCAGCTCTCTAGCAGGAAATTCAATGAAAAACTGCAAGCTGAGGTGGGTAGAACACAATTTGTTTTGTTCATTTGAACTCCCTGAAAAAACCGATGCAGAGATTTCTGCACAGTCATTGCATGAAAACTGCCATTCCCAGGGAGGAGACCAAAAGCCACAAACCCACACTTTTGATGGCCAATAACCTAATATATTGAAGGATTTCACGTATCAGATTAATAGCAACAGAATGATAGCCTTGCCAATATTTGGTGTAAACAACAATGTATAGAGGATGATACAGATCAACTTGTAGATTTATTAGGAACTTTGTAACTTTTTGGAGGTAGCCAGCATATCCGTAATGCTGAGGAATACAACATTACCAGTTTCAAAAAAATAGCTTATCAATACGGCTTCGTCAATAATCACTTTTTGCATTGACAAAACTATCTAAAGCAGGCAGCTACAATTTTTTTCTTCTCACAACTTTACAAAGAATACAGTTTTGTTATCTTGCATAGCCGAAGGTTGGAATTCTTGTAGCCTTAAACTCAATAGAGTAGCTAAATTTGTAATATAGCTGGATTTACCCTAAAATAGAAAAAGTGGCTTTCAACTAATATGTACGATTAGAGTTTACAACTCAGAAGGAAAAATAACGGCACAGACATTCTGAGAACCATCAACTTGATTCCTTATAACACCATTATTACAATTCCATTACCACTCTCTTACTCAGAACTTGATTGTGCAGTTCTACAGATTCTAAGTAGTCATGTTACAAAAGGTCAAAGATCACCAAATGGGGAAATATAATGTATATTACCAGAAGAATGCAATTTGTAAAACTTCATTAACAGTTATATATTCAGAGCCAAGTCACTGTGAATTAAGAGACAACTACTGAGTATTATTTAAACCAACAACTATTAAATAATTTATTTCATATTATCAGGAAAAGTAATTAAAGAAGGTGAAAATCACAAACCAAAACAAGCCCTTAAAACTCACTTGACATTTATTTTCGGAAAAAAGAACGTGTCTCTTGGGCCAAGTTTTGATTTTGAAAAACTTCAAGCTATATTAAATAAATGCCAGATGACTTGAGCAATCAATATGACAGGATCAAATTTTAGTAGCCCAGTGACGGGCAATTAATTTTTTTGGCATTTTAATCTCTTGCGAGGGAAATTTCCAACATGGTACAAGAAGAGATGTCTAGCAATATCATCATAAAGCCATACCAGGGCATTCAACAACTTCTTTGCTAAATCCATACCTGCGATCAAGCCACAATATGTCAGAAAGTGCAATAACAATTTCCTGTTACAATAAATAGACACATGGAAACATATACACGAAGATGCCAATAACCTTGGGCCAAGATAAAATACCAGCTTGTTCTATTTGGAAATATTTGAAAAACATATCCTTACACAATTTCCCTTGGTCCGTAGTGTAAAAGGGAAACATAGATAACAGAACACCAAATCTCAGGTAAGCTTTCTGTGGACTGCTCAAGATTACCGGAAAGCCACCATCTGAAAGCACTTCTTAAGGAAATTTTAGAAAATCTAGTAAAGGCCAAATTAATTCTTTTCTACCTTTAAGATTTATCCTACGGTTATCTTCTAACACTCTATAGTGGTCCATAGTTCTATAGATGTTTTTTAGCTGGTACAATTATCTTACAATAGTAGAGGAGACGGAAGCCTCTCATGGAATGTCGGAAGACCTGTTACAGGGTCCTGCATCCAAATGAAAGACCAGTAAATACAAGGAAGCAACAAACTTAACAGAGATTCAATAAGATAGGGAACACTACTCGCCTTTAACCAAAACACCAGCGACCCAAAACAATTCAGTTTATGGGTTCAGTTTGTAGTAATTCAAAGTGGCTACTGGTTTTGTTTTTGCAAAATCTATGTTCCACACATTTTCCGGTGACCAAAAAATTAAAATACCTGATCCCTGTTTCATAAAATAAACCGAAAAATTGAACCATGTGGTTCAGTTATCGGCTTCCCCTTAAAGCCGAAAATCTAAACTGAGCAAATTCCCACCTCAAATTTCAACCCTCTGATTAGACGGGAAATTTTAGGAAAATTGTTATTGGCAGGAGTAAAGGACACACCGTAAAAGGAAGGGCACTCAGATTCAGGTCCAGACTTCTCCACGAGCCCCACTCCTCAGAGAAAAGTGGCCACATCCAATGGATGACATCTTTCCAGCCAACCTACTATCACCAAGTATGCAAAAGCCACAACTCATGCGATTTCTGTCTTTAGTCAAATAAAATAAGACTAAAATGCAGGGAAGAACTTATATAACATTAACAACCTTACAGGGTTGAAACAAAGTTAAAGACCAATCAGCAGGTATTAGTACTGCAGAAGATTATACCACGGGCACAAGATATGAAATATAGTATGGAGATTTAACTAGAATCACAGCCATAAGTCCATGTATTAACTCACTTGTACTTTTTAAATGAAAATTGGAACTGATTTTTCAAACAAAATTCAGTAAAATAATATACTAAGTGGCTACAGAATTCATCAAGTACCTTGTCAGTGGGAGCTTCTTGGAGATGGTTATATAAATCTGGATGTTCTTTCCTAAACTGACGTTCAAATGACGAAGGAGCACTACATTGCATGAGAAGAAGAGCTAAAAGTCAGCAAAACAAGCAGTACAACTTCTGCATTAATATCCAACCAAAGTGTCCAGACACTAGAGAAATTTCAAAATGCCGATGCTTCGGAATGAACAGATGAAAGATGAGCATATTTTACACATAAGTAAGGTATTCATGAGTCAATGCCTGGATTCCCTCCATATTCCTAAACAGGTCTCCTTACTAGTTAGACAGAAAGTAAGTGTATGTCCAGAACAAGAAGTTCATGGAGAGATGTCATCAAGTTTTTCCATATGAAGCAAGTCCATGGTATACCAATTAACAAACTGAAGGAGCCATAAATTGTTGTAACTTGTAACACATACTTGAAGAACAGAGGTGAAGACAAATAAGATTGTTATCGAAACAAGGGAATTAAGGAAGTTTTTCTTGCTACCTATAGGGAACAACATAAGGAGCAACCACAACGCAACGGACCTGAAAAAGCTCTGCAAGACTCCAACCTTCCTGGAAGTCAAGTTATAGGGAGGAAAAATAAAGCATTTGTGACTTTCACAATATGAATGCTCACAAAACTCACAGTTAAATTACAGTTCTATTCATTTATCTATTTGCAAAATTTCCAAAGGTAGGGGTAAGGTCTGCGTACATACTACCCTCCCCAGGCCCCACTTGCGGGATTACACTAGGTATTATGTTGTTTCTTGTTGTTTGCAAAATTTCACTCAGATTGTATACCATTTAAATCTGTTCCACTCTGCTCCATTTTTCTTCTCATTTTTTTGCAACATAGGCACTCATCTAATTGACAATGACTATACTTCTCATACATATAATTGAAAGCAATTCACACCCTCACCCCTCCCCTCCACCTCCACCTCCCCCAAACTATCTACCCTTACTTGTAAGGGATAGATACTCCAAGCTATCTTGATGAAAGAAAATATCCTCTCCCAAAAACAAAATTAAAAGGGATATAGAACAATTAAATGCCCAGAGAATTTACCAGAGCAAAGAAATTAATAGCAATAACATCACCATCCACTAAGCCATCTACAAAGATATCCTCAATGATCGAAGTACACTCATACCTATGCTTCTGGGTAATTTCCCTTTTGTGGGCAGAAAAAGATAACTCTGTCTTGCCTGATCATGAAAATATCTATGAGAACTTGTCAACATACTGAAACTGGTTGTCATATTTGTATGAAAGTTGTTATTGAAAATGAAAATTGTATTTGTATCCAAGGCATGGGCTGAGTAACATTCAGTACTTGACTCGTGGAGATTAGGATAAGAATAAACATAATCGAGCTGTCAAAAAGTGACATACCATAATGCTCAAGATGGGAAACAACAGGCGGCGATGAAACGGGTCTATACATAACTTTATTTGCTCTCAAGTGCACCCTCAAGTTCTGTCAAGAAAAAAATGAAATAAAATAAAACTCTGAAGAATTCAGTGTCAACTTTCTGAAATTTCACATATTTATGCTAAAAGAAAAAAGGAATTTGGCTGCCTTATCCAGCCTAAAGGTTAAATTATCCAGGTTTCTTTCTAGGGCTTGCTGAAATCAAACTAGATCACATTATTTAAAAGCAAATAACATGCAAAGAAGAAAATTAACATGCCAAAAAGCACTCTCCGCTTAAAGTTGTGGCAACAAGGAACATATGAGAACTGTTGTGCTTTTGCTAACCTCATGAGCGGAATGAGTAATAAAAACCACTTGATATTGCTCCTGGTCACAAGCAAAAGCTGCAGCAACGGCCTGTTCATCAAGTCACTTATTAAAAATATATATCCAGTTCATGGAACAAGGAAAAGAAAACCTCTATACAGGTAATTTATGATTCATGCAAACATTTCTAATGAAAATCCAATGACTAATGACAATGGAGAAGGAAATATATAAGGCCCCTCATGAAATTCAGCACTAGAAGATAATCCAAAACTTTATGCCTACAACATGAACTTGATTATAGTTTCAACTCAATTTAATATCTAAACCGGTGTTGCACATCTTCTCTACTAGTATATGATAAACAAACATTGTCTAAAAAGCACACCACTTGCAAATCCTCTTACGAATAAAACTATTATACTTGTAATCAGTTGAACTAGAAATTCATTTGTTACGTTCTGTCAGTTAACATAGTTCTCGCATAGTTCGGGTTCCCATCAAACATAGTTCTGAATGTGTCCCATAGTTAGTGGACATATTTCGGATGAAGATCTCAACTGAAACAACATAAATACGGCCAATTCCCCTTTTGCTTGAGTCAAAAGGCAAAGTAAATTTCTAAACAAACACTCTTTGTTTCTCCAATGATACAATTAGCCATACTGAATGTGTATATGGTAGAACACGTGATCTTCTGTTTCCTACCACATTAGATGAAATGGAGGCTCGTCTCTGGAGTCGTGTGCGATAAGAAGGTGCCACCAAAACTTAAGGGCAAGTTCTATAGAGTGGTAGTTAGACCTACTATGAGTCAAGAAGTCCCACGTCCAGAATATGAAGGTGGAGGAGATGAGGATGTTGCGATGGATGTGTGTGCATACTAGGAAGGATAGGATTAAAAATAAAGTGACTCGGGACAAGGTTGGAGTGGCCTCGGTGGAGGACAAGATGCGGGAAGCTAGGCTGAGATGATTTGGGCATGTTCAGAGGAGAGGCACAGAGTCCCCGGTGTGGAGTTGTGAGAGGTTGGCAGTAGGCGAGTTCAGAAGAGGTCGAGGTAGGCCGAAAAAATATTGGGAAGAAGCGATTAGGCAGGACATGGCACAATTGCAACTTACCGAGGACATGACTTTAGATAGGAGGTTGTGGATGACGCAAATTAAGGTAGAAGGTTAGATAGTAGTATGTCTCTCGTGTATCCTTCCATACTAGCGTAGTGTTACCTGTAGGGTCTTGTCCCTCGATTTCCTGTTACTATATGCTATTTCTTATACTCCGATTGTCGTACTAATTTGGTGCATTTACCGTTAAAATTCCTCCATTAATGTTTATCCATAGTATTTTTTCATGTTCTCTTTGCTTTACTTTAACCTTCTCTGCCCTATTGTTGTCATGTTTTTTCCTGAGCCGATGGCTTCCTACCTTGGAAAGGTAGGGTAAGGTCTGCGTGCACTCTACCCTCCCCAAACCCACCTAGTGGGATTATACTGGGTACATTGTTGTTGTTGTTATATCTCAAATAGCATAGTTTTACCTATCAAAGGCCCGGAAAGAAGTCAAAGTGTGATTCCTGGTCTTGCTCGGGTCACGAAAAAATATCTGAAATACTATAGTTTAGTTCTAACTTCTAAGCCTCTTTACCCCACCACAAAGGTAAAGGTCTGCCGCGTCCTATCTTACTTGTGGAACGACACTGAGTATGTTGTGCTATAATTTAGTTCTGACAACAGAATTATGTTTTCTCATCAAGTCTTCTTACAATAATTTTCTCATCTAGTCTTCTAGAATGTTGCTGGAATATAAAAAATAAAGTTTAGAAGCATTCCTTTGAAAGAGAACTAGTCATATTCCTCTCAAAATTCAAAAAGCCACAAAAAAAGATAGTTAGGTTAGCTTTGGACAAAATTTCCAATTAGTTGCAATAACAAAACAATGTTACACACACACACATAAAGAGACTCGAAGTAGGAGGAGAGTTACGGCAATAGGATAGACATCTCCTTTAGTTCCAAAAGCCATGAAAACAGCCTTTGGTTTGCTCCTCATCTTGCTTTACCCTTCAATTCAAAAGCATTTTATTATTTTTCAAGGATACAAACCAGAAAAAAATTAAAATAGACTAAAGGCTGGAGTGATTCAATATGATCCTATTTCTTTTTAATAAAGCCAACATTCTTTGACAAAATGGAGCAGTTCAAGGGGCCTAATTATAAATGACAAATATGTTTTAAAATTGAGTTGGTTAACTCTAGTTTTTTTAATTGAGTAGAAATGATAAATTTTGAATCAGTGATTAGAGAGTTTTGACTCACCCCAAAGTTATATTTTTAACACTTTGATTTCAAACTTTATTTTTTACACTTTGCCCTCAAATTTTATTTTTAACACTTTGACCCAACTCATATAAATCCTAGATAAATCATATAAACAGAGCCAAAAAAAAACGCGACAATTTTTTTGTTTGTCTGCGTCGTTTCCACCATTTTTGGCTCTTCTTTCTTGCTTCGTTTCTTCTTCTTGCTGCTTCTTCTTATTATTATGCTGTCCGTTTCTTCTTCTTCGTCTTGACTGGATTTTGCTCAAGAAAAAAATAAGACCATCTGATTTTGCAATTTTTTGACTGAATTTCATTCGTGTAGCACTGAGAATTACTTCATAACTCATTCCATTGTTGCTCAAGAAAGAAAAAAATGTAACCACCCGATTATGCAATTTTTGACTGGATTTTGTTAGTGTAGCACTGACAATTACTTCATAAATATTTTCCGCTCATTTGGTAAGTAGCTGTTTTATTTCAGTTTTTCACCTGGGTATAAATCTACTGATTTTTCAACAACTTACAGTAGCTGGTGTAGTTGTTCCAACATATAATGTGGTTGTTGCAACTTCTACAACAGATTATGAAGTTGTTGTAATTGTTAAATAAATAACATGCAACAACTGAGTAAGTTGCAATAAGTATTCCACTTGTTGCAACAACTCAACGATCTGTTGGAGTCGAACTTGGTTATGCATTGCAGCAGATGAAGTCGATTGTTGCAACAAGTTTGTGATATGTTGCAGCGGATGGTTGATTGTTGCAACAACTTTATTAGATTTATCGCAATAACTAACTCATATGTTGCAATAATTGAATCATCTGTTGGAATAAATTTACATCTTGTTGCAACAACTGACTCATCTGTTGCAACAGATCACAAACTTGTTGCAACAGATTATCAACTTGTTGCAACTTCTAAAACAGCAGTTAGATTTATCGCAACAACTTGTAATTTGTTGCAACAGATGAGTCAATTGTTGCAACAAGTTTGTGATCTGTTGCAACATATGGTTCAGTTGTTGCAACTTCTTCAACAACTGTTAGATTTATCGACTTGTTTAAAACTACTGAAACCATTGAACATAATGTGTTGACTTGCTGCAACAAGTTGTATAGTTGTTGCAACATGTTGCAACAGGTGTAACAACTCAACTATCTGTTGGAGTCGGTTTCAATTTTTGTCTGAAACGTAACCCAAAAAACTAAAGTCGTTTCCAACAGATTATTGACTTGCTGCAACAAGTTGTATAGTTGTTGCAACATGTGTTCCACTTGTTGCAACAACTCAACTATCTGTTGGAGTCAGCTTCAGTTTTTGTCTGAAACAGAACCCAAAAAACTGAAGCTGCTTCCAACAGATTATTGACTTGCTGCAACAAGTGTACTACTTGTTGCAACAACTCGATAATCTGTTGGACATCTTCAACAGTCTGAAACATTACCCCAAAAAAACTGAAGCTGACTCCAACAGATTAGTGACTTGTTGCAACAATTTTATTACCTGTTGCAACAAGTAGTCCACTTGTTCCAACAAGTCAATAATCTGTTGGAACAACTGCTGCAGCTATTTCATTTTGTTATAGATTAGTATGTACTCTCATGACCAATTTTTTGTTAAATAAAATATCTTCAGGTACCTCGAATATCACTAATGGTGGACTCAATAACAATAGGGGTTGATTGTCATGGTGAATGGATCGAGAAGAACAATCGATATATTTGGCGATGGAAGGGTAGTGACACGTTAGAGACGAAAGCGATGACTGTCCAAAGAGATGTTAAGTTCGATGATTTTGTGAACCTAATCATCACCTATTGCGAATTAACTTGTGAATCAAAAGATTTTGCCATCACTTACATGCACAACTTTTTGAAAATCAGAGGGTCTTGCCATTTAAGATAATTGATCAGGTTCGTTTACGTGCTTATTTGAATGATGTAGCTAGGCCCATTTTAAGGATATACGTTGTTGGATGCCCGATAGAGAACCACAATTTATCTCAAGACCAACAAGATGTGTTAAATGATGAATTAGATGGGGTGGATGTGGATATCCCATATAATGGAAGTGGGGCTGACCCGATTCCTATACCCGAATGTGAGCAATACATTGGGCACTACACAATCAATACAGTCTAGCCATGTTCAAGATGATGAAACGGATTTTTATAAAGGAATGTCATTCAAGAACAAGGAAGAACTAGCCACTTGGTTGAAACTTGTTTGCTTGAAGAAAGATTTTAGAATCAAGAAGGTGATTAATTCGCGTACTGTGTATTGCTTCAGATGTGTACATCCGGAGTGCAAGTGGTGGTTGAGGGCTGTGAAGCTTTTAAGTTCTGATAGATTTTGTATTAGAACCTACATAAAGCATCACACATGTGGTTCTGAGCACATTACGAGCCATAATACACACGCTACTACGAAAGTCATTGGTGAATACTTCAAAGATAAGTTTCCTTACGGTAAAGGCCCATCTACAAAAGATATGAGTCAATCAATCCGTACAGATTTGGGTTGTAAGGTAAGTTATTGGAAGGTCTGGAAGGACATGAAGATTGCAAAGACTTTGACAAGGGGGACACATGAGCACGGGTATACGGTGCTTGATGCGTACCGTTATATGCTTCGTTCTGCAAATTCAGGAAGTAAGACGGCATTGAAGGTTGATGAAAATGGGAAGTTCCAAGTACTTTTTTGTAGCCTATAAGGCTTGGATGCTTGATTTTGCGCAAATGAAAAAAGTCATAGCTGTCGATGGGACATTCTTGAGGAGCAAGTACGAAGGAGTGTTGTTGTCAGCAGTTGCACAAGATGCGGAGAATCATATTTTTCCAGTGGCATTTTGTGTAGTGGACAAGGAGTGTGATGCTTCGTACAAATATTTTTTTGAACAAATGAGAAGCTATATAGAGGATACCCCTGAGTTGTGCATAATTTCTGATAGACATCCAAGTATCAAAAAGGCGGTTTCAATTGTCTTCCCTACATGTCATTATGGTTTTTGCATGAGGCACCTAGGGGAAAATCTGAGAACCACATTTCACAATGGGGCGGTCGTATCTCAATTTTATAAAGCAGCAAAAGCGTACAATATTGTACAACAATTGTGGTACTTGTTGAAAATTGTCCAATAGATTGTCAACTTGTTACAGCAGGTTTATCATCTGTTGGACATTTTCCAACAGATGGGTAATTTGTTGCAGCAGGTTGCTCATATGTTGGATATTGTACAACCGATTAGTAATTTATTGCAACGGATTATTGTACTTGGTGTAAAAACTTACTGTAACAGATTCAGAAGTTATCAAATTAGCAAATAAAGTGATATGTTTCAACAGTTGTGGTACTTGTTGGAAATTGTCCAACAGATTGTCAACTTGTTACAACAGGTTTATCATATGTTGGACATTTTCCAACAGATGGGTAACTTGTTGCAGCAGGTATCTCAGCTGTTGGAAAATTTCCAACAGATGGGTAATTTGTTGCAGCAGGTTAATTATCTGTTGGACATTGTCCAACAGATGCATAACTTGTTGCAACAGATGCATGTGTTGTTGCAGCAGATTATAAAAGTTGTTGCAACACCTAGTCATCTGTTGTGTTCTAATGCTTACAGCTTCTCTATGGGGGTTGAAAAGGTCAACACTCAATTTTGTGTTATTCCTGGCAGTGATTCATCTAAGAATTCTTGGATAAGTAACTTCTTCGGAGTATTCCTTGACTTGATGCCTGAGGTGAGGAATGACTTCAAATGCCCAAGCCTAGAAAAAAAGATGTCATCAAAAATCAAAATAGTGATTAAAATTAAAAAAAAAAAGGTAAAACATTAAAGAAAATTTACCATGAAAGCCCAAGGGAAGCCATATAGGTTTTGTGTCTTTCCCGTTGGCTTCAAATCCTTCATCAAATATTCAACAGTCAAGCTAAAGCTTTGAAAACCCCAGGCATAGTTGTTGAAGGCATCATAGTCCTCAGCAAGTTTAATCAATCCAAGCGGTATGTTGTTGTTGTTTACGTCCCCGCCAGAGAACACCGCGTGCACAAACCAAACTAAGCACGGTGCCTCCTTGTGTTTTTGAGAAAGTTTTGGACTCAAGTCTTCCAACAATTTCTTTTGAATGTAGCTCTTTCCACTAAGTTTACCAAAGAGACACCATTCTTAACTTTGGAACTCTTTGCTTTCTTTTGCCTTGGCGTCGGTGGCTTAGTTAATACAAGAGGAAGAGGCTCACAAGGATAACATCTCAATCCGGTAACTATGACAAACTCCTTCATGCCAAAGCAAACCGGCATGCCACAGTAATTGATCCAAATCTCAGCATTTCTATTACAAATAATCTTACGCTTCAAAAGCTCAGAAACCATTGTCATTTGAAATCGGGCACCGGTATCTTCAGGAAAATCTAAATAGAACTCAAAACAGCTAGCCCTAAAGAATTCTCCAACCCCTGCTGTCGGAGAATGTCCCTAAAGGTGTCAAAGCCCTTTTTCATGGTTGATCTAACCACAAAATCACCGGACAAATCCTTATTTTCATTCAGCGGCATCGTCACACCGTACTTTTCAATGCTGAAACTCTTGACGACCTCCTCAATCGAAGGTCTATTGAGATCTATGGCAATACTAGAAGACTCAACAAGATTGGCATCCACATTATGTTTCTTTTTTCTTCTTAACTCGACCAAGGTCTGATCTGTTGATTCTTCTTCTTCTTCATTACCATTTTCAGTTTCTGCATCTTCTTCACCTCCTTCATCCCCTTCATCTCCTTCTTCTTCATCTCCTTCATCTCCTTCTTCTTCACTTATTTCTTCTTCATCTCCTTCTTCATTTTCTTCATCTCCTTCAGCAAATTTTTCATCATCTTTTTCACATTCTTCTCTAGTTTCTTCACTTTGTTCATTTTTATCATTTTCTTCTTCATGCCCAACAGAGGTGTCGTGGGTTTCCTCTCTTTCTGAAGCCCTAATTTCACTATCTCTTTCCTCGTCTGTTAATTGACAAATAGCAGTCACAAGTTTATCTAATGGTGTTTGCACCTTAGCTCTTTTACTACTTTCTCCCTCAGTTGGTTTCTCTCATTTTCTTTTAACTGGAGTCATTTTATCTACACACGGGAGATAAAAACAGTTTTAATTGGTTAGTGTAACATTCAAAGTAAAAAGGGAAAAGAAATATGTTGCAACAAGTAATCAGTTGTTGCAGCAGATTAATAATATGTTGGATAAAATCAAAACTTTTCCTAACCATAGCATGACAAAGAAACACAAAAGCAAAAAAAAAAATAATTTACACACAAAACATCTATATTTCTACAAATACACACAAATCACAAATCTCACTCACAACAAAATACAAAACAAAATACAACCAACCATACAATGTTTTTGTTGAAAAAAAACAAGTGTTGAATTGAATGTGTTAACATTGTAACGTGACAAAAAAAATTGCATTTTTTTTTTTTCAAAAAAAAAAAACAAAAAAAGAACAAAAAATAAATTCAAAATCATAATTTCACAACCATAAATACTCATTTACAAACTCACAAACCCCAACAAACAACAATAAATACAAAAAAACAACAAACTAAAAAATCATGCTCTTCTTCATCTCTCTAACCAAAATCATCATTTTCACACTCTGATTTCAAAACCCTAACATTTGAACACCATAATTTCACAACCACAATTTACAAACTCACAAACCTCAACAAGTGAAACAAATACCCAAAATAAGAGTTTCTCAAGCATGGAACAACAAAATAAACGTCATTGAAGACAAACTCATATTCTTCTTCTTCTCTGATCAAAATAATCATTTTCACACTTTGTTTCAAAACCTTAACTTTTGAACCCAGTGAAAGAGAAAACTTTACCTTAAATGATAGAGAAGCAGCGACAACAAAGACGATAGAGAGAAACGATATTGTTACAATGAACGGTCCGGTGAAGCGGAAGAACAAATCGTCGTTATTGAAGAGAAAAAACGTGAAGAAGAGCGAGGGTTTGAACGTTTTGTTTGATAAGAGAACTGGAGAGACTTTTTGATTTTAAAATGTGGGTGATTTTGAAACGATATTGGTATAATGTGGTGTTTTGGAATTTTGTAAAAGATTAACAATTTTTTAAAATTACATTTCGGACCCCAATTAACTTAATCAGATTTTTAAGTGGGTTTTGACCTTGACTGATCAAAGTTGTCATATTTTTTAATTAGTAAACTTTTTTGTAACATAAGTTAAATCTTCCTCCTAAACTTAACCACCGTCAAGTGTTTAACAGAGTCAGTCTCATGTGCATCTTTTTTTTTCTCAAAGTGTCGCTTTTTGCTGCAAAAGTTACAATTGTTTTTTGTCGAAATTACAAGCATTTCGAAATATTGATCAACACGAAGGCTAAAGCCAAATCTTGATGAGTGGTTTTTATAATTAAAAATAAACAAAAAAGTTCAACACATTTTTATTTGAAGTCTATTTTCATAATTTTATAAATAAATATTTATAATCAATTTATTCTAAAAAATATATATATATAATAATAATTTTTTCATTCAATTTCTTTTAAAGTAGGAACCCTTTAAAGTATTATTGAGCCTAAGTGAGATGTTATCAATTTTAATTTAAAAAAACTTCTTCTGGCAGATACAATTGTTATTGAATAATTATTCTATAACAAATATTGACATTTAGAAAAATATTATTTTATGGTTAATTATATCTATTAGAGTATTACTTCCACTTGTGATATTTCATTTGACACTTTTAATTTAAAAAATAAAATCTAAACTATTAACATTAGAGTGCCTATTATATTTTAATTGAGGTTAAGGTGATATTTTTTTTAGATTTTTATCAACGAGGGTTCTCAATTACTTCCTACTAAATAGGAAATTAAAGATATTTTCATATGTTTAGGATTAAAATTTTAAAATGGACCCCCTAAAATTTTAGGGACTAAAACCATTGATTTGGATATCTTACCCTTCAGGCATTGTAGTGACTCCGTCTCGTTTTATGTAATAGGAGTAGCATTTATTTCTTTTACTCTTTAGCTACTCCAACCTTATTTAATTTAACATTCATAATTTACCCTATTAGGATGACTTTTTTAGATTTTACTTGATTAGTTTATTAAAGATCAAATCCATCGGCGGCCTCTCGTGATCATGAATATTTTTGGCCTCTCGTGATCGTGAAGATTTTTCACTTAAATACTTCAAGTACTCATTATTTCATTTATACACCTTTGGTGAATTTTCATTGCCATTTAAACACTTTACGCTGACATGACACCGATAGTGTAATACATCCAATCTAAGTGAGCGAGGGGCTCATTTTTTCCTTAATTATTTTTCTTAATTTTTTTCCATCTCCTTCCTTATTTTCCTTATTCTCTTCCATGCCACCAACTCTTCTGATCCGCCATTTCCACAACCTCTATTATCACCACATTTTCTTTTCCTCTCTCTCCTCTTTTGCCACCATACCCAGAAAAAGAACAAGAACCTTAACAGACATTTTTTTTACTGTATTGGTCAAATCAACATATATGGGTGAACACAAATAAAAGAAATAACAACATATCCAGTGAAATCTCATAATATGGGGATCTGAGAAGGGTAGAATATATGCAGATCTTATCTCTACCTTGATAGGTAGAACGACTTTTTTCGAGATAGAGCATAAGCACAAGCAAAGCAAAAGAACAAGCAACGTAAGATAAACGATAAGGTATGAAAATGATGATATCAAAAGCGAATAAGTCATGATGGCGCATTCTGAAAAAGTAAGCAGTAATCAGCGCAAATAAATAAACTAAACAAAGTACACTAAAGAACACATATTAGCAGAAATCAAACTATAGGGGACCATAAAGTCATAACACGCCTATTAGTATGATAGACTAAGCGAACATACAGTAATAACACTACAACTATCAGCTTGCAAGTGTAAGTAGGACTACGCTCGACTACTTACTACCCTTCTGCCCTAATCCGTATCATTCACAACCCCCTGTCTAAGGTCATGTCATCAGTAAGTTGCACCTGCGCCATATCACATCTAATCACATCTCCCCAAATACTTCTTTGGTCTACCTCTACCCGTTCCATAGTCAACCTCTCACACCTCCGCACTGCGGCATTTGTGTCTCTCTTTTACACATGTTCAAACCATATCAACTTCGCTTCCCGCATTTTATCCTCCACTGAGGCCACTCTCACTTTGTCCCGGATATCATCATTTCTAATTATATCCCTTTGTGTAAGCCCACACATTCATCTCATCATCATCATCTCCACAACTTTCATCTTTCGGATGTGCGAAATTTTGACTGGCCAACACTCTGCCCCATACAACATAGTCGGTCTAACCACCACCCTATAAAAGTTGTCTTTAAATTTTTGTGGCACGTTTTTATCGCACGAGACTCCAGATACGAGCCTTCATTTCATCTACATTGCGCCGTGTGACATTGCCATCAATTTTTCCATACTTGTCTCAAGGTCGCTCCCCTTAATGAACATGTACTCTAAGTATTATGTGTTGGTCCTACTCAGTCTGAACCCTTTAGACTCTAGAGTCTGTCTCCAAACCTCCAACTTAGCGTTCACTCCGTTGCGAGTCTCATCAATCAGGATTATGTCGTCTGCGAATAACATACACCGTGACACGTCCCCTTAGATTTATCGCGTCAGTCCATCCATCACCAAGGAAAATAAGAATGGACTAAGAGTTGATCTCTGATTCAACTTCATCATCACTAGAAAGTACTCCGAGTCTCGCCCTACTGTCTGTACCCTGGTCTTGGCTCAATCATACATATTTTTTAGCGCCTAATGTACGTCATGGTTACACCTCTAATCTCCAAACAACTCCATAAAACCTCCCTGGGGACTTTGTCGTGTGTCTAAAGCCATGAACACAATACCTTAAGCAAATCATAAAGTTTTACTTAATTGATTTCTTGTTAATTTCAATTTCTTGACTATATTTGTCAATGAAAAAAATAAGGGAAAAGGATGTGCTGGTGTTAATAGAGGAGATTTAGGAAAAGGTTGGTAGTGAAAAAGCAGCAAGACGGAATGGGGAAGGGCGAATGATATTCTTAGAAAAAGAAACTCAAAGAGAGGGATTCAAATGCAGGAGAGATTTTGATATATTTTTTAAGAAAGAAAGGAACAAAGAGAAAGGGAGAAAAGTTGTGATGACATTAATGGCGGGGATATGGGTGAAGGCTAGTAGGGAGAAGGGAGCACGAAGAAGACGCAGGAGGGGGGGGGGGGGGGGGGAGTGGATAGAGTTCTAAAGAAAAAGAAAATAAAATAAAAAGAGGTTTTCTAAAAAAAATAAAAAAATCCACGTGTTGCATACGAATTCGTTTATTTTTCACATAGGAGGCGCTTGGCGCGCTTAAGCTGATTCAAAAAATGTCTAACTGACATATTCAGACCCTACCTCGTGTGTCTATAACAACATCAACATACCTAGTGAAATTTCACAACGTGGGATATGAGGAGGGTAGAGTGTACGCAGACCTTATTTCTACCTTGGTAGGTAAAACAGTTGTTTTCGAGAGACCCTCGGCTCAATACAGAGCATGAGCATAAGCACAAGCAAAACAAAAATAAAAGCAAAACAAAAGTAAATCAAACAAGAGAAAGAGTCATGAGAAATTTAAAGCAGTATGAAAATGCTGGTATCAAAAGCGAATAAGTCATGATAGCGCATCCAAAAAAATAAGCAGTAACTAGCGCATGTAAATAAGTTAAACAAAGTACAATAAAATACACATATCAGCAGAAAAAAGCTACATGGGACTATAAAATAATATTGTGCATATTAGTATGATAGACTAAGCAGACCTACAATAATAACACTAACACTACCGGTTTGCAAGTGTAAGGAGGACTACACTCGACTACACATTACCCTTCTACCCTAACATGTGTCCTCCACAACTCCCTATCTAAGGTCATGTCCTCTGTAAGTTGCACCTGCGCCATATCCCGTCTAATCACCTCTCCCAAATATTTATTCGGTCTACCTCTACCCGTCCATAACCAACCTTTGACACCTCCACAATCCCCTACCTCATGTGTTTAGATGGAACAAATTTTAGTTAATGTGTCTAAATTAAATAATTTAACGACCATAAATAAGGATGGCAACGGATCTGGACCGGATCCTACTAGATCCAGATCCATTGAGTCCATAAAAATCAGATCCAAATTTGAATCCACCGGTCCACATATCGGATTTGGATCCACACGTAAAAAAAATTGCCTTGAATAATATTCCTACCTCTTGAAAAAAAATTGTTTTCATTTACGTTCTTTAGCAACGATATATTATTATTTTTGTTATAATTTACATTTTTAGCAACAATATTTTTATTGTTACTAAAATTTTATAGTCAATTTTATATTTTCTCAAGTGCAACTCACAAATGATTTGACTCTTTTTTCAAGTGATTCATGTGCAAATACAATTAAGTAGTACTTTTTTCATTTTTAATTTCAAAAATTTATTATTCAACTTTAACTAAATGTTATCGAAACACCTACAAGATTGTCGCAAAAGCAAAGAAGGCTGAATGGTGGGATCCAAAATCATTGTTAGCCGTTAGGCATATAAATTTCAAGAAAAACATATTTATATAAAATGTCTAAATAAATATATAAAAGGTTCAAAAGTAAAATAAAATTTATCATCAATAGTAAAAGTGATAAAAACAAAAAAAAACAGAAATGCATACATAAAAGGAGTAGCAATAAATTTCATACTTACGGGTCGGATCTGTACTGGATACGAATCTCAAATACAAGATATAGATCTAGATCTGATCCGTCAGAAACGAATCCGGATCCGATTCGGATCTATCGAGTTCAAATTTTAAAGATTCATATCCTATAAAACGGACTTGGATCCACCGAATTTAGATCGAGTCCAAGATCCATTGACATCTCTAACCATAAAGAGCCGCCGATGGATTTTGCCTAAAAGATGATTAGATATATCTTATTTACTTAACGATAGTATGTAAATTAAACCTTTGAAGATAAATATTACATAATAAGTACTCAAGAGCTCCTCAATTATAATATTCCATCCGATTCATTTTAAAAAAAAATTAACTCATCCGTTAAGAAAATCAAAGAATAACATTAATTAGATGAGTTGTTCAACTAAAAAATCATTTCTCTCTCTATTTAAAGACTTCCTTGAAATTTCTTCAATCATTACAATTAAATAAGGGTAATTTTGTGTTAATATCTTTTTAAATTCTTAAAAGATTTACTTTTTTGGATCAAATTAAAAAGGCTAATAAAATCACTTAATAGATGGAAACAAGTAAGTAACATTGTTTTATGAAATAAAACTAAAAGACGTTGGTCACGGGCATCGGGGCATGTCAATAAACACTTCAACCACTATTCTATCAGGGAAAAAAATGTCTTGTTTTAAATAGACAATAATTTAAATATGAAAATAAATTTTATTTAGACACTCGAATTATAATTTGTTTCAATTAAGAATCTGAACACATGATAAAGTATTCATATTAGACATTTTCAATTTAAATTTTGAAATTATTTTTTGCACTAATTCTCAATTGCCCGTTACATATGTTAGTTAACCACTTAAAACATGTCTAATTGAAAATGATGTGTATAATTAAAGGGAATGACATATTTTGTGTAGTTAACTTAATTACCTAATAAATATTTGAGCACACAAAAGATTTTCCAAATTTTGAACCGAACACGTTTAATAAGAACATTTTATCATACATTTAGATGCCCAATAGGAACAAGTCATAATTTGAGTGTCTAAATGAAATTTATTGACAAGTTTAAATAATTATCTTATTAAGATGGTAAAATTTATAGAAAACAATAGTTAGACCTCTGTCTGCGACGATGGTGCGAATCGCGAAGCATTGAATTTTGGATAAAAAAAACGAGAACAACAATATAAGCAATGTAATTCTACAAATGAAATTTGGAGAAGATAGAGTGTACACAATTTTACCTTTTACCTCATGAAATTTCGGATACTGAATATTAGAAGAAGAAAAAAAATCACACCAACGACTACGTTAAGATATTCAGAAGCAACCCGCAAGGGTAGCCAAGTTGGTGTAGCAGTAGAGCGCGGGACCGCAAGGTCACGAGTTCGATCCCCTGCATAAACCTTCTTGGTTGAGCCTGTCACACATGGCTTGCCAAGTGTGGTTAACCGGCTGACGTGGTTTGCAGGCTATTGCGTCAGCCCGGGGTTTACCCTGTGCGCACTCGAAAGAGTAGCGGCTGCGGGTTCCTTCGTAAAAAAAAAAGATATTCAGAAGCAGAACGTTTAAGCTCATAATTGGACTCTCTACCACTAAAACTATTGATTTTGTCAAAATCAACTACAGTCAAACTTTTCTATAATGACAACGTTTGTCAAAAAAATTGATGATTGTTGTAGCAAATGTTGTTATGTATGTATACTGACATTTGATATTTAGATCTCATTTAATTGTTATAAATAAAAGTACACAAATAATTATTATTTATATATTTTATGTTATAAACAAATATAATATACTTGTAAATTTTAAAATCTTCAATTGATTTTCACATCTCATTAATTAAAAATTAAAAAGATTAGTAAATTACTAATAAATCCATAACTATTTATACAATAATGATAAAGAATTAAAGTCTAAGAAACGTATGCATGATACACTAAGTTCCCGCTATGCACGGCCGTCTATGTGTGGGCCGCCTATGCTCAAGGTTCGGAGAAAGGATGAACCACACTTTAATATTAATTGAGAATTGAAATATTTCAAGTTTGACGTAAGATCCTACAATTGTAGGTTGTTTCGTAAATTCGAGTCTCTTAGTGATGATATAGTACGTGAACTGATGAAGAATTTTGTCCAAACTTTCAACAAAAGGAATTCAATAGCTTTTCCTTGAATGTTGTCTAAGAGCTTACATAAATATTCTAATATTTTATTTGTATAAATAATATATTTCTTATAAATATTATTACACAATATTTGAGTATGACTGTTATAGAGATGTAATTTTAGAAAGCGTGTACCGCTATAATGAGTGACATTGTTGTTATAGGTCGAATGCTATTACAGATAAATAAAATATAACATGAAAAATCAATTCCGGAGAAAATCAAGCTATTACAGTGAAATGTTGTTATAATGAATGACAATTATGGAAAGGTTTGACTTAAGTTGAAGATTGAAACGTATATGGTCAAACATTACTAATGGTAAAAATGGAAATTTTATAGTAAAAAATATGGCTGTCCAACGGAGCGGGGTGGGGTGGGGTCGGGTCGGGGTGGGCGGGGTCGGGGTCTGGCGGGGTTGTGCGGTAGATCGGGGTCGGGGGCTGGCGGGGAGTGCCGCCACCCCGTCCCGATCCAGAGGGGGTCGGAGTTGAGGTCGGATCGGGTGGGTCATTTTTGTATTTGTCTTTAAATTAAATAAATAAATAACACACATACACAACAAGATAGTTTAATAAAAACATCTCAAGACTGTTTTTGTGCCTCTTATATTATTCGACTAGAAATATATTTTTTGTTTGTAATACAATTTCAAAATTGCAACTTAGTGATATTGAAATTTGCAAATAAATAACATAGTAAAATTACAATTAAAAGAATTACATTTTAAGAAACACATTTTCTAGTTTTTTTTATAATGTCTTGTGGTTCTTCGGTTGAAATTGATATATCTTGGTCAAATTGGACGACGTCGCTTGCACATCCGTCGGATAAAATTTCATTGTAGTTGTAGTCTTCTTCTTCGTCGATCTCCGGTTGGCCGCACCTCCTACGCTCCGCACGAATCCAATCTATGAATAGAACTGCAATCTCTAATGAGTCTCCTGTCAATGAATGTCTGTGCTCCCCTATTTAAAATCTTCCCGCAGAAAATGCGCTTCGGACGCTGTTGATGACGCTTGAATGTTCAACACATCTCGGGCTATCTTTGCTAGTGTTGGAAAATTATTCTCATTATCCCTCCAGTATTTTAGCAAGTCTTCATGTCCCTCTTCATTTTCAATTGTATCGAACGGTACAACACTCTACAAAACAAAAACATCAAACTCGCTAATTTGGTTAGAAACGGTACCGCTAAACATTCTCTGTCTGAGGCTTTGAATATTAACCGCAGAAACAACATGTCGTTTTTGAGGTTGTGTTGAAGAAGAAGAAGATGACATGAAAGCCGATTGGTTGCTAGCACTTTCTTGTTGATAATGTGTATATATTTTTTTACATTCATCTTGAATGCTAGACATCACTTCTTCTCTACTTATTTCAACAGGTGGTGGGTCATTTGAATTTTTAGGAGTTGGAGGTGGAAGTGTATCTATGCAATCGTAAATAGTATCAACAAGATTTTTACAACCGTCTATTTTAATAGACGGATTTAATACAACACTAATAAAAAATATTGAGGGAATAGGAATAAAATATTTTTTCATTTTTTTAAAACATTTTTTAATAGGTTCCTTATAAGCTGGGTTTTCCATATATTCACTAAGTAATATAAATATTATAGTTATATAAAATAACATTGATGAAATAGTAGGATAATAAAACCCGAAAAATTCTTTAGTAGCTATATAAAATTTCTCTAAAAATACATTAAGTTCTAAAATTGTATCCCAATCGAAATCTATAAGCATATCACTGGGATTTCGATTACGGACGTTAGAAAATTAGGTTATAGGTTGTCTATACTCATAAGCAACACGTAGTTGGTTGTATAAAGAATTTCATCTAGTGCATACTTCTTCGGAAACTTTTCTGTAAGGTAGACCACAATCGTGACAAGTGTTTTTATATTCTTTTAGTCGTTATATTCTATTATTTTTAAAAATATAGTTTATAGCAAATTGAATTTTTGCAAGAATGTCTTCAAAAAGTTTTATACCATCATTTACAACTAAGTTATAAATATGACATGCACATTTTATATGAAAATTATCCGAAAAAGATGTAGTTAATACAGTTTTTAATCTTCTAACAGTAGAAATATTAGAAGAAGCGTTATCTAATGTAATAGTCATGACTTTATCACTTATAACATAATAAACGCAAACAGAATAAATATTTTCTTGAATATAAATACCAGTGTGCCTTTCATCAATATATCTATATGCTAAAATACGTTTTTGCATAGACCATTTATGGTCTATCCAATGACATGTTACAGTTAAATAATCATGACCGTTAGTACTATGACATATATCAGATGTGATAGATACTTTTTCAGGATAATGATATAAATAATAATGTAAATATTGTTGATATTCGTGTGCAAATTTAAAAACATATCTCCTAATAGTTGATTTAGGAAAATCGTTATAAGCAGGATTGTACATTGATCTTATATAATGAATAAAACCAGGAGAATCATGAAATGAAAAGGGCAAACTCTCCACTACAACTAATTTTGATAATTCTTCCCTATCTTTCATTTTATCGTATTTAGGGCCTACAACTGCCCTCGTCATAGGGTCCATTTGACTCTGTACCTGGTGCGGGACAGTATGTGAAGCTTCTCCCGACTGAGAGGGCATTGTTGACTCACCCTTCACTTGAGCCTTATATTCATCCCACCTAGCTTTGTGTTTGGTACTTAAATGCGTAGTTAAACCTCCCGTCCCGCTTTGACCTTTTCCCATTTTAAATTTATAAATAATTTTACAAATTTTGCATGTAACAACTTGATTTTGTACGTCTCTATAAAAAAAAGCTCATACATGTGATTTTAATATTCGTTCTGGTGGGCCTCGTCTCATACTAGGGGGAATAAGAGACGTTCCAGTTTTAGGTGCATTAGTTGGCGTGTCATCTAGATTAGTTGGTGTGTCATCTAGATGTTCTTCTAAATTAAACTCTTGTGGATTTCCAGAAAATAGCTCATCGTCTAAATCTACTGGTACTTCAGGAAAATTTTGAGTATCAATAAAATCATCATGTATAAGGAGGAATAGAATGACTAGAAGAAGGACTCTTGCCCTTGTCACCCCTACTAAAACCAGAAATAACCTTATCCAACATACCTCAGACACCTTTCATTTTAATTTATACTAATAAATAGTTAAAGATAATGAAATTAAGTGCGCTAATTAAAATAAAGAAACAATAATAATTTAATAAAGAAACGAATGTACCAAACGTCGACGTAACGTCGACGTGTAATCGAGATGTTGAAAATTGAAACTTTGCTCGATGGATAATCCTCAAGCTAGTTGCCAACTTCACTCCCGAGTCCCGAATGAATAAATAAAATTGAATATTTAGTAAACAATGTAAACGTAATGACAGATAGATTGAGAGATTTTTAGAAAGATAATAGATTGTAGGAGATTTGTAAGAAAGAATGAAGAGAAAATGAAGTATTTATAGTTGGAAAAATTGGGTTAAAGTGTAAATATAAAAACATAAAGGTTAAAAATAAATATTAGGGGGTAGGGGGTTGGGTGAGGGGGGAAGGGGAAAAGGGCCGTTGTCCAATGGCTTAATTTTCATCAAAGCCGTTGGCAACGGCTAGAAAGGGGAGGGGAGGGGTGGGATGGGTCAGGGTGGGGTCGGTGTGGGAGGCGGGGTAGGGATCGATATTCTTTATCGACCCCGTACCATTACCGGTACCGTATACCGATATACCGCTACCGCTATAGTGGGGATGGGGTAGGGGCGGGGTAGGGGTCGGGTCGGGGTCGATACGCCTCACCTTAAAAGGCCGTTAAGGCATTACACTCAAGGGTGAACCCACAGGAGATGGGAGAGGTTGCTTCCTAAAAACAACTGGGTTTGACAGAGCTTTACTATAAAAGAAAGTCAAGGAGATCAAGAAAGCAGCTAGTGCAGGCATCCCACTGGACAGCCCTAGTCAAAAGCAATTTCCATTCTAATTGTCCCAAAGAATGGTTTAAGTAGTTGAAACATAAGAGTACAAATCGGAGGTTACATGTTCAGTTACTAACGTCATCATTTAATATAATCATCTGCTTAGTGCCCGTTTGGTTGAGCTTTTGAATTTGACAAATGGCCATAAAAAGCAACAAGCAATAGTTGGCCCTCCAAAAATATGGTTAAAAAAATCTTTAGTTTTCTTTCCTTTTTGTGAGTCAGTTGCTTGAGTTGCTCCTGTGTACTTCCTTTCTTGTTGCCCTCTTGCTTTGACTTGATCCTAAAGCAGCACAAAAATATCCAATTTCTCTGGTGGTTTTTCTCTTGTCCATTTATAGGACAAATACTATGTTTATCATTATTTGGGGATGTCATCATGTGATTGTCTTGGTGGATTGAATTGTATCGATGCAATTTGATCTAGGTTGTGCAAATTAACGGTTACATCAATAACCCGAACCGATTATTGAATTATTGGGTTAATGGTTCGAGTTATTGGGTTGTTGATTTGGGTATCGGGTGGTGTCCTATGATTATTGGGTATTGGTTTGACCACTTTTGTTAACAAATGAACTGATAATCCGATAACTATTTATTTAATTACAATTATAACCTGATATATGAATAAGCTGAATGAACATCACAATCACAGGCAAATTGATTGTCTCTTTGTTTTGTTTTTCCATTTAGATATATATGAGTTGACACACGTGGAAGAATTTTGTTGTTTGCTGTTGTATCTTTCTTTCTGTTGTGTCTTATTTTTTTTTAATGAATTTGGTGTTTGGCTGTTTGCACTAAGTCACATAATAAAATTAAAAGCCTTTCTGTTTGTGTTTGCCAGTGACAAGTTTTGATAATTTTGATCCAAATTTATTTACGTCCTTCCTATTTCAATTGTATAATTTGTTCGAAGCTACTTTCAGTTTTGAAAATGGGTTCTTTGTTCTTGAAAAGATTTCTTGATTCTTAACGGTTAAACTGATAACCGAACCAATAATTAAACTGATAACCGAACCAATAATTAAACCGATAACCGAACCAATAATGATCAATAATCAATTAATCAATAACCCAATAACCGATATCTTAACGGTTTAACATGTCTACAAATCGATAACGGATAAATTTAACTGATAACTTTCAAACCCGAACCAAACCACCCGATACGCAACCCTAACTTGATCATTGTTAGATTTATATATAGACAAAGAAGGATTTGCAAAGATCGTTGATTAAATTTTCTTTATGACACGGGTCTTGATTTTTTTTTTTTTTGTAATTATTGTAACATTAACTTTCTATTCTTGCACGCCTTTGAAGATTACCCATATGTTATTCGCGTGGAGTAAAAATATTAGAGAAATGATTATAAAGAACCATCATTGATTACTTATTGTGTTTAATGTTCCTCCCAATCAACATGTCATTATGTATTGAGTGTTAATTTGCTCATCTGAGAGGATTTTATGGAGATGAAAAGAACCAAATACTTCTCCATGTGAAGATTAAACAAAGAATTTAAAGCTCTTCCCCATTACATACTAGTAGTGGTGAGAAAAGAGCAAGTTAAAAACGGGTCAAACAAAAAAGGATCACAACCCAACTCACTCATATTTCATACGGGCTGGGTGACTAATGGGCATGGTTACTTTGTTTCTCAGGTTGCCCATTAGATTTTTCAGAGTCCACCTAGTTAAATCATCCCAAAAGGCAGAGGCTAAGCCAAAACATGTGTGTTTAACCTGCATCAGAAGACACACAGAAGTTTACCATTTAGCCAATTTAGGCTTCAAACATACTCCGCTAGCAGATAGAAACATGGGTGTGTGTGTGAAAACCTTAAAAGCAGCAAGACTAATAACGCGCTACTTAGAACAAGTTTGACATATGAACTGAAAACATCACAACTCACAAGTGCAATCATAATGTCTTCACTAGATTAAGCTGAATGGCACCAAGGAGAGCTTCTGTTATCAAGATTGATTTTTGCAAGAAATGGGAAAAGTGAAAAAACTACCAACATAAGCCTAAAACAACATACTGAGACATTGACTGCTAGAACTTATACATCCATGTACTCAGGGCAAAAGACTCCATCCTGTTACTTAAATGCTGAAAATACCATGCCTAATTCACATTCCAGTAAACCAGCAAGCAAGGGAAATACCATTATTACTAGATACAATTTGTCAAACACTATCGTATCTAGTATATTCAAATGTTTCCAAGTTATGTTGTATAGGAAGTTAAAAAAGAGAGATCTGGGAAGAAGACACATGATATGTCACAGAGCTGGAAGACTAAGTAGTTGATAGAGCTAAATATTAAGACAAGCCAAGCATATGCTTCCTAAAATGATCATCTTTAGATTGGATTTTCCTAATTACTACTAGGCAAAGAAGAACAAACTCATAGCTGCTGATAAGAAAGAGCCACTGAGATTCTTTGATATAACGCTTCATAATTTTTAGATTAAACGCAAGATTTACTAAACCATTAAGAACCATAAAAACTAAGTCTCTCAAGCACCACGTGTTACATGTTTTGGAAAGCCCGGAAGCATGATACAAAGGAAAAACATATGCCTAGATGCACAAAATTCTGTAAATGGCGACAGATAAATGCGAGAGCACGGTAAGATAGAAAAACAAAAGTGTGCCGTTGCTTCATCTCAATAGCAGGGAAACTCTCGCCTGAAAAAGGAAACGTTCATAACTGAGTCCATTAATCAATAAAACGGTTGCTAAGATAGAAGTCTGTAATAGCATATCTGCATTTCAAGAACAAGAAATCTTGTTTAGATGAGTCAAGATCATCTTATCAAAAAAATTACAAGTCGAGTTTTCAGGACTAACGTTGAGATAAGGACCTCTTAAATTGACAATAGAAGTGCCAAGAGAAAAATGAAAACCTTCATGATTTGGCAACTCACTGTGTCCAAACAATCTATTGGGAAGTTTTTGGAAAGTGATTTTCTTCACTTTCTTTCTGGAAGAGAAGGTGATTAGAAAGTAAATTAACTTATAAGAAGAGGGTCAAAGTGATAGCATTTAGAATTTGGGGGCTATTGTAGAAGTTGATTCAATTTTGGTTTGAGTAAAACAAAACCAACAAAAGGTTTTTTTTCTCCGTTTTCTCTTGAAAAATGTTTGCTTGTTCTTCTAGAAAATAATTTTGTTCTGATAAGCAAACAAATGTGATTTCTTCTTTTAGAAATCTTTTTTACAGGGACAACATTGCCTTATGAAGGTTGAGCTTTTGCAAACCGCGCAGCACTGTGGTTTTCAGGTGCACCATAATATTTAAATTAAGGAGCCAGACTTTAAGAAAATTTGCAAGGAAATAACCAGTTCTATGTTACTCCCTCCGGATCAAAAAGAGTGTCCACTTAGTCATTTGCACACCCCTTAAGAAAATACTCTTCTAGGTAAAAATAGATAATTTGACTAAACGGCCCCTAATTAAATAAGTATTGAGATTTGGTCACCTAACATTTAATAAGGACAAATTTGGAAAATTAAGGTTAATTCTTTCTTGATTTGGTAAGTGGACTCTTTTTTACTCAAAAAATAAAGGCTAAGTGGACACTCTTTTTTATCCGGAGGGAGTAATATCTATATCTTCTCAATTTAATTCACGAAATGAGGCATGCTCACCAAATAGGAAATCTATCCAATTATCAGCCGCGGAGCCACCTTTATGGGCTTCAACTCTCACCTGCAGAGTGTTAATGAGACCATCTTAATATTTAGACAAAACGGTTTATTTGATTATTGTACTAGTGCAAGAGGAAACAGATGTAAAAAGCGTAATCTTCATTGAAACTATTTAACACTCCCTTGCCTTAAGATTCGTTGCGTAACAAGCCTTGACTACTAGACTAAAGGCCTAAAATTATTAAAGATTCACCAAATCCAGCTATCAACCCACCCCCCTTTTTTTGGTAGAGAATCTAAGACTTCTCTCATTTGAGTTTTAGTGTAAAATAGTTGAGAGGTTACAGTAATCAAAGTTGATGAGCTGTCATAAGGGTAAACAGAATAGTTCAGAATACATCGAAGTTAATGACAACTCTATCATGATTCATCTTCCCTGGAAATGACCAGCTGCAGTCTACCAATTTCTTATCTGTTTATATATCTCGTCATCTGTCTCACTCAGAGATTTTAGATTTTGAGAGCAAATCGGACTCTAATGGTTAGCAGCAGCACATTCAACCTAATTTGAACTGGAGCCATTTAAAACCAGATTTTATGGATAGACAAGGGCCATGTTTCCATTGTGGCATTGAGCGTAAGTTCTATTGACCACCTATATCCCACCTTTTATGTTTATCAATAATCTCATGCTTTACAGGGTACTTGATTCATTAATGCTTAGAATTTATGTGCCTGATGTTCAGCAAACAAACTTTGAAGACTCACATGCATAAAACACTAAATACCCAAATTTCCCTAAATTGTCTATCTATTAAACATAAAACATGGAGTACTTTAATTCTCTTTTGGGACAAACTAATAAGGAAAGTAAGACAATCTTTTTGGGACAGAGGGAGTATTTTGTATCGTTCCTAACATGGTGATGAAAATGTGAGTACAAAAACAGTTGACACATCCTAAAAGTCGATGCATGTTTCAGTTTCACAGAAAGATATTTCCCCTTGTTTTTCCAAAAAGAATCCCCGCTATACATACTCTAGTTTCGTGACGCTTCCGTTCTCGTGCAAAATATTCTATACCTTTTTACACAAAATCTTAATTGTCAATGATCATTGTGCTTTAGTTTCTGAGATAAGTTTCTGACCTGTAACAATGTATTAAATATTTTGTTCCAGTTTAAACACTAATTAATTGTGAACTCAAACAGAAACCCCCCTTTGGAGAACTGGGCCACCTGGAAAACAAGTGCTCTGCAATGCATGTGGATCAAGATGGCGGACTAGAGGGACACTAGATGACTATATTCCCAAACATGCAAACAGAGAAATAAGCTATCAGTTACCTTTTGAGCTGACGTCATGTCTCTTAGCTCGTGATGACCAAAAGCCAAAAGTTGGAGTAGAGGTTTCTGGACAGGATAGCTCTTCAGCTTGTCTTGAAGAGGAAATGAATAACATATCAAGCTTAGGTTCAGCAGGATCATCCTCGGACAACTACATGCAGATGGAAGAAACAAATGGTAAAATAACTTCACTTATATAGAGCACTTAACTTGTCTTGGCAAATATGATGCACATTCGGACAAATCCTTGCTTAAGCATAAGGGTTAATGGATTTTTTTTTATCAAGTAAAATTTTCATTGATTATAACAAGGTCAACTTGGCAGTATACAAGTGGTATACCAAAAAGAGGAGAAACCTACAAAATATGGTTCTCTCCACAAGACATCAAATCCTCTATACAAACATGAACTACATGGATGCAACAACTACTACAACAACAACATACCCAGTGAAATCCCACAAAGTGGGGTCTGGGGAGGGTAGAGTGTACGCAGACCTTACCTCTACCTCTACCTTGGGAGGTAGAGAGATTGCTTCCGATATACCCTCGGCATAAGGACAAGCATTTTAAAGAAACATGAAAAAGAAATAACGGAAACGAATAAACCAAGGTAACATACTATATATAAAAGCAGGATAGAGCAGAAACAACCACAAAGTAATACGAGTCAAAGAACAACAAACAACAAATAATAGTGGAAAAGACACTACAAAAATAATACTACGACTACTAGTGTGGAAAGACAAGAGGGACAATGCACAACTACCTACTAACCTTCTACTATCTGTGCCCTCCATAGCCTCCTATCTCAATGAACTACATGGATGCACCAAAAGAAAATACAGGATCAGAGACTAGTCCTCAATTGAGCAAAGCTAATCTCCACCCCTTCAAAAGTTCTCCTATTTCTCTCTTTCCAAATGACCCACATTAAAGCAAGTGGAGAAACGTTCCAAGCCTTGTGTCTTCCTCTCCAAGCTCCACTCTTCTAGCTAAACAACAACTCCTTCATCAATCTTGGCATTACCCAAGAAACGCCACACCATCCATAGATATCCTCTCATAACCTTGTGGCTAATTTGCAATGTAACAAAATATGATCCACGTACTCACTTGCCTCCTTACAAAGAAAACACCGGCTCATGCAGACAACTTTTCGTTTTCTAAGATTCTCCGCCGTCAAAATCACTCTTCTAACTACGTGAAGAAGCATACCTTCCTCGGAACCATAGGTATCCAGACATATAGAATACTATCCTCTGCCCTAACCAGATATTTCTCATAGAAGGACTTAATTGAGAACACTTTGTTATTCCCCAACTCCCAACTCAAAGCATCGGGTTTGTCAACTGGCTCGTATTGCTTTTGAAGTAGATCTAGCAATCTCAGAAGCTCGGTCACCTCCTAACCCTTGAAATTCCTCCTAAACCTCAAATCCCAAAAAGTCTCGTCCCCATGTGTCCCCCTAACTAACTTGTTAAATATACAATTCCCTTTAGCAAGAGACTATACAATACCGAGAATTCATCCTTAAGCACCAAACCTCCACACCACTTTTACCCCTAAAAACTAATTATATTCACATCCCCAACCTTAAGAACAATGTTATCAATAAAGAAATCCCACCCTTTCATTCCTCCACACACCACACCTAAAAGGCATAATGATCACTCCGTCCTCCTTCCATCTCTCCATATTTATCTATTATCACCCCTCTCCATAAAGTTTCTCCCTCCATCCGAAATATCCACAACCATTTACCCAAAAGTGCTTTATTAAAGACCTTTAAGTCCTTAAGCCCGAGTCATCCCCGCCGTTTAGGAGATGTCACGGTTTCCTAACAAACTAAGTGAAACTTCTTTTCCCCATCCACCGTATCCCAAAGAAAAATTCATTGCAACCTTTCCAACTTACCTATCACAACGGTAGGTGTGTTGAACAAAGACATGTAATATGTAGGAATACTCAATATAATGTTCATAATAAGCACTTCCTTACCTCCTTTGGACAAGTATCTTTTCTGTCAAACTGCTAACCTCTTTTCTACCATCTAAATGACCGGATTCCAAACACCGAGATCTTTGTTTGATGCACCTAGAGGTAATCCAAAGCACGTAGTAAAGAGAACCCCTACCTGCATTGCAAAACTTGGGAAAACATGTCAATGTTATCCACTGCACCAACGTGTATGATCTCGCATGTTCTGAGGTTAATTTTAACCCCTGACACCACTTGAAACCAAGTTAAGACTTGCCCAAGGAAGTCCAACTAGATCTCATTTGCATCATAGAACACCAAAGTATCATCTACAAACAAAATATGAGTAACCGCCATGGTACCCACACCACTAACCGCAGCCTTGAACCCCCTGATATGTCCTCCTAAAATCGTTGTCTATCATTCTGCTCAAAGGTTCCATCACCAAGATAAAAAGCATAAGTGATAAAGGATTCCCCTGCCTCAAACCCCTAGAACTACTAAAGAAACCACATGGATTGCCATTCACCAATAACGAGCTTCTCGACGAAGAGACACAAAAGCTGACCCACATCCTCCATTTCTCCCCCAAAGCCCATCTTCAACATAATGAAATCCAAGAACTTCCAATTTATATAGTCATAAGCCTTCTCGAGATCTAACTTGCACAAAACACTCGGTTCACTATATTTCTTCCTCGAATCCTGCTACTTCATTAGCCACCAAAGTTGCATTCAGAATCTGCCTTCCTTTGACAAAGGCATTTTGCGAAGAAGAAACGGTCTCGTCCAGAAGTGGAATATTAGTAGCTTCCTACTCAATTTATGGCCGATGTGTTTCTTCTCATTTGCGTGATAGTAATCCCAAGACTCTTAGTCTCAAGGAAATTTATGAGATAGATGAAATTAGAAAACCAAATCTTTGGATGACGCGCCTCCACAAAATGTAATCCTGCAGTGCATTCTTTTGATTCAAAAAGAAAAAGACGAAAATATTTCACCCATTATTATTATTGATTCCAAATAAGAACTTCTCTTATTCTTCAAATTAAAAATGGATGAATTTGGCCCCACCCTCCAAAAAAAAGGAGAAAACTAGGGAAGAATCTACAGACTCTACAACACCCAAGGGTGTGGTGTAGTGGTCAATAAATTGGGTTGAGCACCATGAGGTCTCAGGTTCAATTCCCACCAGAGACAAAAATACTAGGTGATTTCCTCCCATGTGTTCTAGCCTTAGTGGACAGAGTTACCTGATACATGTTGCTGGTGGGAGGTGGCAGGTATCCCGTGGAACTAGTCGAGGTACGCGCAAGCTAGCCCGGATACCACCGTTATAAAAAATAAATCTACAGATCCTAAAATTCACAGAGAAACAGAAAAGTTTCATCAGCATTCTCCCACTGTCCAAGTGCTTGTCTTATGTTAGGATTTCACTAGTCCGTACTACTCAAAAGAATCACTTACACCATGAGCTTTAAGCCAACTTGATAAGCATGTATCAAAATCACGACACAGATTAATTTTTTCGCAGGAAATTCCTTTCGTTTCCTGATTAGTGTGATGTGCTTGTCAAATTATGCAATGTCTAATCACATCCAGGGTTTTACCAAATAAGCAGTAGGGGAGAAATCACTATATGATACTATATAAGCAAAATATTGAGTTTCTTTCTTGGTCATAGGCCATTAATTATAGTGTCCTCCCTAAGCTTCAAAAACTTTCTTTTACGCAATGAACCGACATTGACTAATTGCAGATTATTTGGATTTTCAATAAAGATATGAGCTGAACGGTCCAACTATACCTTAACCATACAAATATAAAAGCTTAACCCCAAAAAAAAAGATCTATTGTATTGATACCTAATTGTTTTGTGAGCATTAACGTTCACATTTTGTTAGGAGAAGCAGAAAAATATCCTCTCTGGAATCCTGACAGTGTCCCAAGAAGAAAGAGATCAGAGCTTAGACAGCACATTTTGTCACCTGTTGAAAGACTCCAGAGGCAACTTTTAACATTCTACAGGAACCAGATTTTACAAATATATCTGCCAATGATGAAGATATTCTAATTTATGAAAAGAACAAAGATATTCCTCCTAATGAGATTGGTTATGGAGCTATGCTGCTCGTATCACCAACTACTACTACAGAACACTCGACATCTCTAGCTCCGATGGCAGAAGATAATGCCTCTTTCTCAATGAATGTTCCTGTAGAAAATTCTTATCTGTAAGTGAATTTTGAAATGCATGCATAAGGTTCAAGCTGGTATGTGAAGCCAACTTATTGTCTAGCTAGTGCAATGTTGGTTAAAAACAATTTTGGCTATTCCAACTTTACTGCATGTCCCCAAAGGCAACGCACAACAACTTGGGTGTTTTTTTTAACAGAAAAGCAACTTGGGTGTTTTGAGACCATCTAGTTTTCCAGTTGTGCGTACATTATTTCAATATGTCAATTCTGTTTTTCGGGTGTATTTAATATGTCAATTCCGATGTCTGTCACCACGTGCTTACCTACAATTTTGCTAGTTTGTGTGGACTCCACAGTAGACTTACATGGTAACATCTCAAAGGGCATTTGACTTACATATGCTTGTCATTACAACTGTAATGGCTTGCATTATACTTTGTTTCAGGATAAACAATAATGTACTAGATCGTGTGGCTATGCAAAATGAAACTACTGGAAATGAGGGCGGAAAAGCAAAGGCACATGAAAATAGACTCACTCCACGTCTTATGGATACTACATCAGGGGTATGTCAATAAATTGTTCTCTAAGATGCTGCTGCTATTGAATCTTCTTCTGTATACGGAGATGAAAGTCTGATTATTGAAGAAATAGGCATATCAGCTTTAGGATAAGGTATGCTCAACCACAAAAAGTTTGAAAAGTGGACTAAAATGTCTATTAGGTCTCCTTTTAAGTTATAACGACAAGTCGATAAGCCACTACACCTTCCAATAATATTTACACTAAAGAGAAGCTAGAGAGCCATCACTACATAATCCAGGAGCAATTAAGACTGAGAATAATATAGTACCGAGTTTGATAAGTGCCCCCAGTAGCAACATAGCACTCCTCAAAATAGATCTATACTCTTATTTTACTTGGTAGACTTTGAAGTAATTATGAAGTAGATATAGTAAAAGCAAAAAGACAACACTCTTTTGTGACATTCAACTACCTATACTGCTACTCTAGTAACAAGCTTTGCAGAAACCGAAAAAATGGATCGACTATTCACAACCATAAAATTTCTTAGAAGACCAGAAAGTAGGAAAACAAAGAAAGGAGCAAAGAGACTAAAATATATTACTCCTTAGAAAAGGAAAATGGGACGTCGGAAGAACTGAGAACATAAAATCTCTGTCATTCTTTTGAATGGTGGCGGAGCAATGTAAATGATGATAGCTGAAAGGAGAAGGAAACAATGGGAATCGATTCATGGGACTGGATAAGCATATCTTAGGCTCCGAGCAGCAACTGAAAAAGGATACTTTTGGGTTGTACCTTTATATTCTTAGTTTTGTTTGAAACTTAAGATGATTAATCTACAAATTTGAGTATTTCACCAAAAAAGGTAATAGAATTGGCGGGAAAGATAATTTTATCCAAAAAAAAAGAGAGAAATGGTGGAGCAAAAAATTCCTAATATATACTCAAGTATAAGATTGAATCTTGATGGAAGGAACATAACATGATAGTTTAACACAAAACTTGCAACATGTAGTTTCACTAATATTGTTGTTCGACACACCATATAAAGTTCCTTTACTTGTCAAAATGATCATTATCAGCATTAGCAGTAAAAAGTATGATTTTAAAAACACAGTCTTGAGCAAAACTTCAAGATGTCAAAGAAGAAATTAGTATTAAAGTGTCTTACCTAGTGTTCTCCCTAATCCTAAAAGGAGTCCCCTCCTACATTTAATAATCTGTTCACAATATTAGTCTAGTATAAAAAAAATTAATCAAAATCAGAAGTCCCTCTTAGCCTAAAAAGATCGGGGACATTAGACATTTACATACTACTACCTTAAATCCTATATAAATGTCATTACTCTTTTGGCACATACATTAAGAAAACCATTTATTAACATTTATTATATGGGTTATTTGACTAATTTACCCTTTATATCTCTTCAAATTACCCATTATCTCTCCAGACTTTTTAGACCATTTATTGGAGCAAGGGTAGATTTGAAAGGGAAAAAAACAACAATTAAGCCCCTTCCTAAAGTGACACTTATTTCGTACCAAATTTGAAAAGGCTAAAACGACATTTCAAATGGACAGGAGGCAGTACTATTTCTTTTCTTTTTTCTTCATAGTACTATTTCTTTGATACGGTAAGCTTACCACCACCACTACCCCAACAAAACCCCATACCCAAGAGCCCAATACTGGCTCTTTTTCTCACGTTGCTCCATCGGTAACTCGAACCTCATGTTATCTTTAAAGGTGGACGGTCCTTACCACTAGATCATCCCTCCATTGTCACATTAGATACTACTCATAGAAAGAGCTTTTAGGAGTTATACTACTTCTTGATAAAAAAAAATGTTATGTGTAGTAGTCGGGTTCCATGCTCAATGTTGTTCTCTTCCAATCACACCTCATTTCTAACATTGAAGTCCTTCTATGCCATTGCATTAAAATGCTTTCCGAATGTAGTGAACTCACATGCAAGCCTCACTTCTATCATGAAAATTGTAAACACAATTGACATAAGGAAAGATAAATCTACTAAATGTTGTTGAAGTGTGTGACCATTTCATCTAAAAGCTTAAGTCATTAGAGATAGCACAATTTTATTTACTCAAATTGTATCTTCGACACACCCCCTCACATGTGGCTCCTAGCACGTGATTTTTTTTTAAACTATGGGTGATAATAAGACTCAAATCCCGGACCTCTGTCCGCTCTAATACCAAATTGAAGTGTGTGACCATCTCATCTAAAAGCTTAAACAATTAGAGAAAGTACACATTTATTTATTTAAATTGTGTCTTTAACAATTGTTGTTTTTGTTAAATCATCTACAGCAACATAATAGCCTTAATATTCTAAAATAGCACCCTACAAAATATTAATGGAAAAAGAATAAAAGATTGCGATCATTTTTTAAATTTACTTTGTCCTATTTTATTACATTCAGTCATCATGTATGTGCTACAACTTGATGCTATAAAGTCTAGCTAAAACCAACTTATCATCAAAAAATACATGTTACGGTTAAAACCTAATCATATATATTACTTATCAAAAGAGATTTACCATTGTCTTTTTCATCACTACCCATGTCTACAAATTAATTACTTCTTGAAGTGACAAAATATGTTCTCTTTAGCTTATAATATTTTCTATCCCTTTGATTCCAGTATTTTAGTTGTATTATTTTAACATGTTCATTCATAATGCAATATTAGCCATAGTATGTGCAGCTTGACATTACAAGTTTTTGTATGATTGCAAGTATCTTGATAAGTCATGGTAACCATGCTTCTGACAATTGTAATCAGATAATCCCCAGAGTCGGAAGTAGTGCTAACAAAGAGACTTGAAATTAGTGCTAAAAAGAAATCCTAAAAGTATTTCAAAGTTCAGAGTGAATGAGGACAAATCAAAGCACCGGCACCTGCTAATCTAATTTTAGCAATCTATCCAATATGTCAACAAGGACTACAGTCACAAGGAAAATCCAACTATTTATCCATAACTCCTCCGTGTTTATGTTGGTTCCACTTCATTTCCTTTTACTTTTTTCTTCAAGTAAATGAACCCAATCCTTCCTTTGCATCTGTCGCAAAAATAACACCTCTTCTTCTGTCCCTTTTTCCTCTTAATCTCTTGGGTAAATTATCCATCCACCAAAAAGATGTAATTAAGAGGCTATATTTATAAGCCTTCAAGTATAGACATATTGACACTTGAAACTGCACAACTAAGAATTTCCATATGGAAGATCAGCACCTAAAATCCTAAATGAGCAAAATGTGTATTTTCATTTTTACTAACTGTTAGGAAACTAAAATCAGAAATTTTCTAGTTAAGATAACAGCGGCAGTATTAATCTTCCTGTTCATGAGGCGTTCCCATCCATTCCAATAAACTGAAATAGAAAATGTAGGGAACACCTGAAGTACAAATAGTCGCATCACGGAGGTAGAGACACAATTTGATTGGTTGAGAACACAATTCAAGAATCCGTTTACTTATTTTCAACGGATTCAATACACTTCTTATTTTTAAGAAACTTGTTTTTCCAAACATTTCTTTGGCTTTTATATACTCTGTCCTGTTCTTGGTATGTACAAGAAAATACAAATAAACAAGTGCTTCCTCATTGATAATCTTCTGTGCAGTCTAGAACTCAAATTGTGACTTTCAAACTAATGTTAATGTATGGATAATAGAACACAGCAAAGTTAGGTAATTGTATATGTTAAACCTCTTCTATGATTTGGTACATCCTTTCATATTTCATAACTACTTGAGGTTCCTTATTTGATTACTGCTTGACATTCAGTGCTCAAGGTTTCCAAACAGAAACTATATTCTCACAGAGCTCGCTGTAGAGCAAAAGTAGGACACCAAGTTAAGAGGCCTAGAGGACGACCACGGCTCTCTACAACTCAAGGTACATATCTTCTTCAGTTTGTTTTTTTAAATAAAACTCCATTTAGAAAGCTCTACGAAATTGAAATCAAACATCACATATTTGAAAGACAAGTTCTGGTATATCTACCAGCATCAACAGGCTTATGCAGGGATAGGCACATCCCAATAAAACAAAGGGCAGTCAGGTGCACTTTAAATGTGTAAGCTCCCGCTATGCGCGGGGTAAGAGGAAGGTCTGGACCACAAGAGTCTATTGTACGCAGTGTTACCGTGCATTTCTGCAAGAGGTTGTTTCCACGACTCGAACACGCGACCTCCTGGTCACATGACAGTAACTTTTTCAGTTACGTCAAGGCTCCCCTTCTTTAAAATCGAGAAATCCCCTGAGGGCCAATTGCGCACGGTTCCAAACTCGGCGGATAATGGTCCGTCCCTCTATCATCCCAATAAAGTTTTGTGTTAGCCAATTGGGAAATTTGAAATAAATTACGTTGGTATCTTGAGCATAGTTTCTCCCCCTCCCCTCCCCTCCCACAAACCAAAATGGCTTTGAATCATTTCTCCCATTGTCCAAAATTCTACTGACTTAGTTCTCCTATGCATGGAGAAAAGTTGAAATCATGTAGTGTTATAGAGAAACTGGGCCCACGTATAGAGTTAAAGTCATTTTCTCATAAGTTGAGATAGTAGAATAATAAAATGATCTCCATATAACTTTGTATTTAATCAAGGAGAGTTATATTATCAGAGGCTCTACATAGGTGCTAACCTTATTTTTATAGTGTAATTTTAAAAAGGTGATAAACAGTAAAAGAAGCAAGATTCTGATTTAAGGGAAAGCGGAAAGCAATTTGCAAACAAAAAGAGCAATAAAATCTTTCCATTTTTTGGAAAGATTTTAGTTTAAGAAACAACATTATCAATTTAGGAAAGCGAAAAGCATTTTGCAATGGACCAAAAAGGGAAAAATACAATATATAGGGGACAAGGGGTCGGTTACAGAAGTTAATAGAGATGTTTCTCAACATTGTAGCAAAATCATGATAATTGTTCTAGCATGATCTTTGACATTTACTAAGAAGTTTCCCAAAACAACAGATTCCTTGCAGTCACATTCATAACATGTAGTGAGAGTACCATATAGAGTAAAAAGGGGAAGAAAATGTGTCCATCGCCTCTACAAGCCACAGAGGAATTTAATCACTCTGTGGTAAGGGAGAGCGGAGGGAACATATTACTGAAAATAGCTTGTATGTGCATACCTCATCAAAAAATAGGTTGTATGTGCATTGAAATTTCAATAGCATGTTTTTTTAATCTTTGTGTTTCTTTGATCACTAATTCACACAGAAAATGCCACTTGCCATTCATGATTTTTCCAGGCAGATATCTTGACAAGGATAGAAGGTCTGAAACAGCAGATGACAGTTTGCAGGCTTGGAGCACCTCTCTAATAGATGTCCCCATATACTCAGTTAATTTGAATGACAGTACAGCTATGTCGGCAATTAAAGGAATGGAAGTTAACACAGTTACGGTCAACATGGAAAACAGTCTGAATGAACATATCGTGGAAGATCAGACGCAGATTCAAAGGCTTGAACCACAGATGGCAAAAATGGGAATTGGGAGCAGTTTTCAGATAACTACAGACGAGAAACAGCGGACGTTTTAAGACTACTAGTCTGTAACATGACCGAAAATGGAACGAGGGTAGAAAAAATCTTAAGAACGTACTTGCACTTTACTGCTTATATTCTACGTCATTCCAACAATAATGTCTTCTAAGCTACTTGACTTTATTTTGCAACATTTGCACATTGTTGTTATATCCTGCGCCCAGCACAAGACACAGATGTGCTAATTACCTAATAAACTTAGTACTCCTACTACTTATTGGATGCAGTCTGCTCTTAGTGATTTCCTCTATTGCCTTGGAAAAGCATTGCTGACTGCTGAGTTTTCAAAGAGCACTGAAACTTCTACTTTTGTCAATATGACAAGCATTAATTATCATTTTTTGTGGTAGTTAAGGCTCCTTTCTTGTGTTTTCTATATTGTTTTGAATTGCTTGTTCTTGTGTCGAGGGTCTCTCTACCTCCCAATGCAGGGTAAGGTCTGCGTACACTCTACCCTCTACAGACCCCACTTTGTGGGTATGTTGTCGCTGTTGTATTAATAATCATTTTATATTTCTTCCTATTGTTGGAAATCTAGTAGGATACTTCAGAAAAGACTTACCAGCTGTTACGGAATGATTACTAGAACACAAACCTAGCAATTTTTCATATGAAAATATATAGTTTCCTCTTATATTAATCTGGTTCTTTAATCATTCTCATAAATGGTAATGTTCTATGTAGTATCAAATTCTAAGTGCTTATACTATTTACAGTTCACCCAGTCTCACACTGGCAAACATACAAAGTGTACCCACTGCATATCTCAATAAAAGGTTTATATAATTACTCAATAATTCTTTTCCAAATTTAGCAGATGTCTCAAACTAATTATTCAGCCAGATTTATGCTTACTGCTTAAATGCAAATAAATATACCACTACAACTTCACACTATATAAAAAAAAATCTACATTCGTGTTCTACAACTACTATAATGATCATTGCAAACTGGGCAATATAATCAATACACTATAATTCGTATTTTGCAATTAATATCAGTTCAAAAGGAAATATTTTTTGTCTAATTAGAAATATGAATGAAAATATGTATAGAGAAACCAGCGAGTTAAGAAAGAGAAACATACAAATTAATTCCGTCATGAGTTCACTGCAAATTAGCTGAAGGAAGTTCGAATAATTTCGTTAGAGAGAGAGCAGATCAAGCTTGGATTCATTTGCTTGTTTTCGGGACATTTGCAAAAATAGTCATTTTAGAGCTCCTTTTAATACATGATACAAATTTTAAAAATAATAATAGTGCAGCTTTAACCATTTTATGATTATGTTTTGAAGAGTATCGTTAAAAGTAGGACTGGCTAGTGGGCCGGGCCGATCCGACACCGTCGACCGTGTAAACGGGGCGGGACAGTATGGCCTCGACCCTGGCCCCACTCAGACCGACCGTCCTTGGCCCCGCCTGGGCCTCGCCCCTGATTTGCTGTCATCGTCTAACTGGCCATTTTACATTTTGGCTAGTTAGACAACAATCATTTTGGCTTCCCCAACCCCTTACCCCTTTGTATTTATTTTTAACCCCTAATTTTTCAACTATAAATACCTCATTTTCTCTTCTTATTTCTCACAAATCTTCATACATTTTATTTAATTTCTATACAACATTGTCTACTACATATTCACTCTATTTATTAATTTGAAAATTGGGAGTGAAGTTGGCAACTAGCTTGAGGATTAATCTATCGAGCAAAGTTTCAATTTTCAACCTCTCTCGATTACATCGACTACGTCGGCGTTTGGTACATTCGTTCTCTCATTAAATTATTATTTTGTTTTTATTTCATTTAGCACATTTAATTTCATTATCTTTAAGTCTTTAACTATTTATTATCATAATTAAAATGAAAAGAACAAAAGTCTTTTTCAAGTAGTCTTCTTCTAGTAGGGTGAGTGGCAAGGTATTTCTTCTAGTATTCCTAGACAAGATGATTTTATAGATCCTGAACTGTTTCCTGAAATACCATATGATCTTGACACAAATGTTTATCCTCAAAATGAAGAAGATTTTAATTTAGATGACACTCTAGATGATGATACACCTACTAATGAAGATGATGATACACACACTAGTGAAATGCCTCCTATCCCCCTAGTATGAGACGAGGTCCGGCAAAACGACCATTAAAATCGGCTGTATGAAAATATTTTGACAGGGACGTACCGAATCAAGTAGCTATATGTAAAACTTGTAAATCTGTTTATTCTTTTAAAATTGGACAAGGTCATGGTGGGACGGGGGCTTAGGAAGACACCTATTGCAAAAACACAAAGCTTTGCATGCCCAATACATTATTGAAAAAGATGGTGAGCATACGTCCTCTCAATCGGGACAAGGTTCACATATTGTCCCGGACAAAGTACATGGTCAAATTAACCCTATGACGGGGGGAGTTGTAGGCTCTAAATACGATAAATATAGGGAAGCACTAGCAAAATTAATTGTTGTGGAAGGTTTGACTTTTTCATTTCCTGAATCGCCTGGTTTTATTCATTATATTAGAGATATGTATAATCCTGCTTATAAAGGTTTTCCTATATCAACGGTTAAGAGAGACGTGTTTAAATTTGCACACGAATATCAATAATATTTGTGTTATTCATTATATCATTTAAATTGCAAAGTCGTTCTAACTTCTGATATAGGTTGTAGTACTAACGACCATGATTATTTAACGGTAACCTGTCATTGGATAGATTATAAATGGTCTATGCAAAAACGTATTTTAGCATATAGATATATAGATAGTAGGCACACCGGTGAGTTTATTTCAGAAAATATTTATTCAGTCTGCGATTATTACGAAATAACTGATAAAGTTATGAGTATTACATTAGATAATGCATCTTCTAACAATTGTGCTATTTATATTTTAAAAGAAGTTTTAACTCCGTCTTTTCCAAAACAATTTCATATCAAATGTGTGTGTCATATTTATAACTTAGTTGTAAAGGATGGTCTTTCACCTTTTCAAGATATTCTTGAAAAAATATAATTTGTTATACACTTATTTTTAAAAATAATAGAATTCAACAGAGAAAAGAATATAAAAAAACTTGTCACGATTGTGGACTATCTTACAGAAAAATTCCCGAAGAAGTACCTACTGGGTGGAATTCTTTATATGACCAACTAGTTGTTGTTTATGACTATAGAAAACCTATCACTTTATTTTTAACGCTCATAATCAAAATCCAAATGATATGATTGTGGATAATGATTGGGACAAAATTAAAGAACTTATTGTATTTCTAGAGAATTTTCAACGAGCAACAAAAGAATTTTTTACTTTATATTATCATACTATTTCAACTATGTTATTTTATATAGCTATAATATTTTTACTTCTTAAAGAATATATGGAAAAACCTGCTTATAAGACAACTATTAAAAAAATGTTTATGAAATTAAAGAAATATTTTATTTCTATTCCCCCTATTTATATTATTGGTGTTGTATTAAACCCGACTATTAAAGTAGAGGGTTGTAAAAGTCTTATTGAGAATATTTATAACTGTATGGACGTACTACCACCTCCAACTCCCAAAAATTTAAATGTTGAGCCACCTATTGAACAAACGCTAGAAGAAGTGTTGAATAGCGTAGAAGATGAATGCAAAAAAGTATATCGGCATTACCAGCAAGAAAGTGCTAGTAACCAACCGACTTTTGTACCATCTTCTTCTGCTTCAACACATAAAAAAGACATGATGTTTCGCGCTAGTATTGATTCTATTGAAAGCCTCGTAAATAGAATGTCTTGATGTGCGATGCTAACCAAATTAGCGAGTTCGATGTTTTTGTTTGCAGGGTAATTTACATTATCAAGCAGTTATCAATGAATACGGAAAGGAAGACTTGCTGAAATATTGGATGCAGAATGAAAAGATATTTCCGACACTTTCAATGATGGCCCGAGATATTTTGAACATTCGTCGCCATCAATCGCCAAAGCGCTTTTTACGCAGCGATTTCAAATAGGAGAGCACAGACACTCATTAGCCGGAGACACCTTGGAGATGGCGGTACTATTCAGATATTGGATACGAGCGGAGCGAAGGAGGTGCGGTCAACCAGAGATTAACGAAGAAGAAGACGAAAACTACAACGACATTTTATCTGAAAGCATGAGTAGCGACGTGGAACAATTTGACCAAGATATACCTGTCACGCCCCAAATTTTCCTAAGTCTTTACTTAGGGCGTGATGGCACCTGGACAATTATTTTCCACCAGGAGCACCATTTAATTCTCTTTATTTAGAAATTTAAACTTATATTCAAATACGGAGCTATTAATAAAAATAACAATAAAGAAATTTGTTTATGACTTTATTGAAAATATAACGCGAGCCCATACTCGTGCAAATATTGTTTCTACATAGACCTCCTGACAAATATTATTTTAAGTTGGAAGGAGACCATTCCACACGGGCATTTCGAGACCGAACCGACATTCGAACGAGTACCAAGCCCGCAATGGACTTGGTATGACAAGAGGTCATGGACGATCGCTAGCCTGGCGTGGAGCCTTTCTCTATCACGCTTTCTGAAACATGTTAAATAAAAGTCGACCTACCATCCAATTTGAGGAGAACCTTACCTGCAATTCAAAGTAACACCACAATATTCCAAGTGCAATCACATTATAACGTAATAAGCATATTGCAAAAACATATCAGGTTACAACATCTTTAAATATGCAACAACTCCTCATAGGAAATTCTCGGTTTAACTAACACTTCATTTTATCTCGTATTATACGTTAAGACATTCCCCTGCATTTCCACATGTTTATTACATTTATATATTTGTGAACGCGTATTCACTTTTCATATTTATATATAGGTGAACACGTATTCATCTTTCATATTTGTTGCGTGCAACCCGATCCATTATATTTACGTATTTGTGAACACGTATTCACTTTACGTTTTGTTGCGGCGTGCAACCCGATCCATTATGTTTACGTATTTGTGAATGTGTATTCACTTTACGTTTTGTTGCGGCGTGCAACCCGATCCATTATATTTACGTATTTGTGAACATATATTCACTTTACGTTTTGTTGCGGCGTGCAACCCGATCCATTATGTTTACGTATTTGTGAACGCTTATTCACTTTACGTTTTGTTGCGTGCAACCCGATCCATTATATTTACGTATTTGTGAAAATATATTGACTTTTCGTTTTGTTGCGGAATGCAACCCGATCCATTATGTTTACGTATTTGTGAACGCGTATTCACTTTACGTTTTGTTGCGGCGTGCAACCCGATCCATTATATTTACGTATTTGTGAACATATATTCACTTTACGTTTTGTTGCGGCGTGCAACCCGATCCATTATGTTTACGTATTTGTGAACGCGTATTCACTTTACGTTTTGTTGCGCGCAACCCGATCCATTATATATTTATATATTTATGTGAACACGTATTCACTTTTCATATTTTTCAAGATCAAATAAATACTATTCTCTTTTCTAACATTCTGTCATTCATACTTGTAACGATTATAACTTTTTAACCATAACTCCAACTAAGGTGTTTCTCAAGCGGAAACTAAGGTAAGACGTGGATCTTTCACTGTACCAAATTTCATTTAAAACTACTTTGGGTAACTAACACAAATTTATCCTCAAAACAGCCACATGAAATTTATTTCGGCAGAATATTTATTAAACAACACCCAATCTTAGAATAGTCATAACTCCTAATCTGTAAACCCGTTCAAGCCCCATAAAATCTCAAAACGACGAGAACAGAGAGCTACACGTCTCCATGTGAACCATCCTTTCATATTCTGTACCATTTGGTACAGTTTTACACTTTTATTCGCTGCCCTTCCTGAATCTCGATAGATCCGAGGCAGAAACTTTAAACAGCGATAACTCTCAATCCGTAAGTCGGATAGACCCCCGTAAGGTCTCAAAATGTCCACAACAAATATATCTAGAACTTTCATTTAGAAACAATTTTCATATTCCCCACGTATTAGTACAGTTTTACGTTTCAACGTCCTGCTTTTCTGGATTCCGACGAATCCGAGGCAGCAACTTCAAACTACAATAACTCTCAACTCGTAAGTCCGTTTTAATAAATATTTATATATATCTGTCCGTAACAGAGATATTTACAACCATGTAAATTTTCATATAATTCTAATAAGTAAAACTCAATAAAAACAGTCCGTAATTATGCCTTTCCGAATTTCGACCAAATCTAAGGCATGAACTTTGAACTATGATAACTTTCAAACCGTACGTCCATTTTACCTCATTTTTGGTTCTATATGATCATATTAGAGAGGTGTACCACTCCTCCGAATTTCATCAAATTCTAACAGTTATAACTTAGTGAGAAAAATTCGTAAAGTTCATGACGCAACTAGTTGTCTAAACAATCAAAAGTTCAATATTTCTTTTCAACACTCAATTCTTATTCTAACATGTATTGAACTTAAAATAAAGGATGTTACCAAGAATTTCTGAGTGAGAAAACTCACCTTGTAAGTGTGAAGATTATTGTTGTGTAGTTGCTAAAATGATCCCTACTCTCTAGTAGTTTGATTCTTGTTCTTCTTGCCCTCTTGGTATTTTTTCCAGATTTTTCCTCTTCTTGTTCACTTGTTTTTTTCTGATTTTCTAATCTTTGTGGTATGCACTTTGTTTGTGTATAAGTATAATATATAAGTGGAGAAGATTGTATAACTTATGGGAGATGGAAGGCCAAGGGTGGAGGGGAATTGAAAAAGGGGGGGAAAGCATCACGTATGCATGCTGATTGTTTTTTCGTTTTTTTGTTTTTTTTTTGTTTTTTTTTGTTTTGTTTTTCTTTTGTTTTTGTTTTTCTTATTTTCATTTCATCTATCTATTTATCCAACTTTAACACTAACTCTATCCCATGCAATTTATTCTTTATTTTCTTATATATATGTATTTTTATTAACTCAACCAACAACTATCTATTATTATTATTTTCCGGTTTTTACATTCTCTCCTCCTTAAGCAACATTCGTCCTCGAATGTGAATAAGGCCGTAACATAATCACATGGACACAATAATAACATAATCACATAGCCACAATAATGTTTATTGTTATTGTCACAAATTTGGGGCTTCACATTCTCCCTTCCTTAAGAAACATTCGTCCTCGAATGAGAATAAGGTTGTAACACACGTATAGACACGCAAATGACACACATATGATGTACTATGTAACGCATTTTTTATTATTACCTTAGTCAAATAGGAATGGATATTTGACTTTCATCGCTCTTCCGCTTCTCGGTGGCTTCTCCGTGAGTGATTCTTCCATAGGACTTTCACTAAGCAATATCTTTATTTCTAAGGCGTTGGACCTTTCTATCAAGTATTTCTACCGGAGCCTCTTCATATTGAAGATCTTTATTAAGAACTATCTCCTGGGGAAGGATGACGTGACTTGGATCGTGCAAGTATTTTCGTAACATTGACACATGAAATACCGGATGCACTGCTTCCAGCTCTTGTGAAAGTGCTAATTCGTAAGCCACATTCCCCACTCTTCGCAAGATCTCATATGGCCCAATAAACCTTGGGCTCAATTTCCCTTTCTTACCAAAGCGCATCACTCCCTTCATTGGGGACACTTTTAAAAAATATTTTCTCCCCCTCTTGGAATTCAAGATCTCTTTTCCGATGATCCGCATAGGACTTATGACGGCTATGGGCTGTTTTGATCCGCTCCCGAATCATATGTACCTTATCATTTGTTTCTTGAATGACTTCAGGTCCGAACAGGTGCGTCTCACCTCGAACCATCAGTGGAGACTACATTTTCGTCCATATAATGCTTCAAACGGGGTCATTTGTATGCTAGAGTGAAAACTATTGTTGTAGGCGAACTCAATTAGACATAGATGGTCCAACCAGCTTCCCTGAAAATCTAACACACAAGATCGCAACATGTCCTCAAGTGTTTGAATTGTTCGTTCAGCTTGCCCATCTGTTTGCGGGTGGAAAGTCGTGCTTAACTTAACTTTTGTCCCGAGACCCTGCTGGAAACTTTGCCAAAAGTGTGAGGTGAACTGGGAACCCCTATCTGAAATAATTTGTAAGGGAATCCCGTGTAACCGCACAATCTCCTTCAAATAAAACTATGTGTACTGTGGTGCGCGATACATAGTCTTGACCGGTAAGAAATGGGCTGACTTTGTAAGCCGATCAACAATCACCCAAATAGAATCATACCCTTCTCGAGTTTTCAGACCGATTCTGAAATCCATATGAATCGCCTCCCATTTCCACATGGGGACTCCAATGTCCTGAAGTAATCCGCCAAGTTTTTGATGTTCAGCTTTCACCTGCTGACATATAAGACACCTCCCGACAAACTCCGCAACGTCTTTCTTCATCCCGTACCACCAGTAATTTGCCTTGAGGTCCTGATACATTTTTGTTGACCCTGGATGAATGGAATATCTTGTGTTGTGACCCTCATCTAAGATCTTCCTCCTTAGATCATTTACCTTAGGAACACATAACCTACCCTTATACCGAAGGGTTCCGTCATTATCTCCCAATGTAAACTGTGAAGGTTTTCCCTGTTGGATCCTCTCTCGAAATCCAACAAACTCCGTATCCTCAAACTGACTTTCTTTTATTTCTGAAGCTAAGGCAGACTGCGAGGTATCATGTACCACCACCCTACCTTCACCGATCTCAGTTAAGCTAACCCCGAGGTTTCCCAATCTTTGTACCTCCCGAACAATACCTCTTGTATTGCCAAACGAGCTAAGCTGCCCATTGATCTCCTATCGAGTCCACCACCACGTTAGCTTTCCTGAGATGGTAAAGAATACTAAGGTCATAATCCTTAAGCAACTCTAACCATCTTCTTTGTTTGAGATTCAAATCCTTCTCGTGGTTATGTATCGCAAACTCTGATGATCCGTAAATATGTCCACATGTACACCATACAAATAATGTCTCCATATTCGTAAGGCAAACACCACTGCAGCTAATTCCAAGTCATGAGTTGGGTAATTCTTCTCATGTATCTTCAACTGTCTAGATGCATACGCAATAACCTTTCCAAATCGCATCAAGACACATCCTAACCCAACTCTAGAGGCATCGCATGATGGTGAACCCTTCTTGTTCCGATGGTAAGGTTAGGATCGTGCGAGAGTCAACAATTCCTTTAGTTTCGGAAACTTGCTTCACATGCTTGACCAATCGGTACTTAACCGCTTTTGAGTCAACCGGTCAAAGGAAGCGAAGACTAAAATAAATCTTTTACGAATCTTCTATAATACCCACCAAACCAAGAAACTTCTAACCTCACGGAGTGGTGGTTTTGGCCGATTCTTTCGCTTCTATCTCCTGGTCTACCATCATTCCATCCCTTGACACAACATGACCCAAAAGGCTACCTTTTCCAACCAAAATTCACACTTTGAAAATTTAGCATATAGTTTCTCTGTTTCAAGACTTGAAGCACTACCTCGATGCTCTTCATGTTCTTCAACACTTCATCAGAAATTAGGATATCATCTATGAACATGATCATGAACAAATCTAGGCATGGTTTGAAGATTCTGTTCATTAAATCCATAAAAGCTGCTGGGGCATTGGTTAATCCGAAAGACATGACCAAGAACTCATAATGGCCATATCAGGTCCTAAAGGCTGTTTTTGATATATCATTCGGATTTATTTTCATCTGATGATATCTCGAACGAAGATCAATCTTGGAAAAATAATTGGCTCTCTGAAGTTGGTCAAAAAGATCATCGATTCTTGGTAATGGATATCGATTCTTGATCGTGACCTTATTGAGTTGTCGATAATCGATGCACATTCGGAGCGATCCATCTTTTTTTCTTCACAAAAAGGACTGGTGCGCCCCAGGGGGAAACACTAGGCCTTATAAATCCTTTATCCAGAAGATCCTTCAACTGTTCTCTTAACTCTCTCAATTTAGATGGGGCCATTCGATATGGAAGAATAGAAATAGGTCTTGTACCCAGAATTAACTCAATAGCGAACTCCACTTCTCTATCCGGAGGAAGGCCTGGGAGATCTTCAGGAAAAAAACCTTCGAAATTTTTCAAACAATAGGGACATCATGCACCGTTGGGGACTCCTTTTGGGTACCTACTATATTAGTCAGATATGCGTACTCCACTTTGTGACTCCTTAATTGTCACGACCCGACCCCGGGACCGCGACTGGTGCCCTACCTGGGCACCCTTACAGGTAAACATCAGAGAAAAATCAGCGGAACATACATGAAACTTATAAATAAAACATCGGAATTAATACAACAGTTAGCGATAGACTACCTTCCCGAACATATATAAAAACAACCAAGCGATTTGCCTCGCTTTCTTTTACAAATCGACCCACACATGTGACTCTGGACCTCTAAGATTGTTAACATAACAACTGTGGCTGGACAAGGCCACGCCGTAACCCTGAATATACTTAGCCATGAAAACTCCGTAACATTGGAGCAATCTCAAAATCTTTGAACCAGATCCTGGCTCGCGGATCCATAGCGTAATACCTAAACTGCGGGACATGACGCGGCCCCGAAGAAGTCGATTACAACAGTGCGAATATGGAATGAAATAACGTCAAGATGCGATCATAATCATACAAAAGAATGACAAGGACAAGTATAAAAATGCATGCGAATCTGCCGTGTCATTACCACTTATGAACTTAATTTCACATCAATATCTTTTTCCATTCCATTAAGAGTTATAGCCATATCTTACGTGCTTACTTAGGAGAAGTCATTAAGTTCATTTCGGTCTAACTTACTTATCTTTCATAACATAGTCCGCCCACTACGGAGGGACACATATACTACCCCAATGGGACGCGATCGATCACACGATATCAAAGCATGCGTGGAATCCCGTCATCGGCGGCTAAAAGTGTAAAACATAACCGTAGGTCTCACGCCATAAAATCAATCAAACGGTGGTATAACGTGCGGGCTTGCCCGCCATTTATACTCTTACCACGGAGAAGGTGGTAAAGCGGGTATAACGCCTTGGGGCTTGCCACTCATTTATACTCTCTTACCGGAGAAGGTGGTATAACGTCTTGGGGCTTGCCTCATTTATACTCTTACCCTATCTCGAGGTCGTCAAATAACACATAAAGCGGGTGATGCAGTCTCGGGATTTACCCTCACTTATACTCTTACCACGGAGAAGGTGGTATAACGTCTTGGGCTTGCCTCATTTATACTCTTACCCTAACTCGGTAGGCCATCATACATAACATAAGCCCTATCGACATCATACATAACATAAGCACTCTGGCTTATCATACATAACATAAGCCTTACCTTATCATACATAACATAAGCCTTCCGACTTATCATACATAATATAAGCAAGTTAAGAAATCCCTAACTTTATTAAGCTTGTTCATATACACTATCATTTTTGTTTACTTAAGGCACTAACATGTCATTATAAAATCCGAATTTAACCCAACGTACTACGTGCCTCTACTCCTTTAAAATGATTCTCTTTCAAATAAAACTTCCAAGATACTAATAACCGTAGTATCAAGTCAGATCTACTTTTCACGACAAGTCACAATACTTTTTAGAAATACATTTATAGCTTCTAAATCAAGTGACTTCTTTCTTTAAAACTTTAAGCAATTTGTACCTTTAAAACAATTTGCCCTTCTTTATTTCAAATCATTTCTTTGCTTACATTCTTCAAGAAAACCATTCTTTTAATCTTCCATAAAGTTGTTATAACAACTTCTCATAAAGCCGTTATAACTCTTTTATGTCTTAGACAAATTCATTCCTTTTATGACCAAGAAACTTATACTTTCAATTCAAATCACATAGCTTTCAAAATACTTCAAGTCTCTTATCTTTTAAGAAAACAAGTTCCTTAACTTTAGAAAGGCAAGAAATCAATACTTTCCAAATCAAGTATTCTATACTTTTAAATCAATTCATTTCTTCCTTTAAGAATCAAGTCTCATAACTTGAAAAATAAAGTCCCTTATCCTTTTAACAATTGAGGTCCATAGTCTTAAAACTTCATCGTAAATCCTTATAAATTAAGTAACATATACTTGGTGTGTTGTGAATAAGTTATACTTATTTATAACCATCTTAATCAAGTAGCCATGATCTAGAAAATGTAATACAATTTTGTCTTATCTTAGCTTCATGCGGATGGAGAATTCTACTTGTTTTAACATAATTAATTGTCATTACATTTTCCTTTATTAACGCTTGATGGCTTGTTCGATACTTATTCTTATTCGTGCAGTAAATTAGCAAGTCAACTTGGCTCCAAAATACCTCTAACGACTCTTACCAACATCCCCATAAGACTTGGTAAGAACTTGGGATAACTTATACATAACCTTTACGTGAGTAAATCAACATACATACCTCTTAACTTCTAAGAGTAGAAGGAATCATGAAATAGTACTACATGTATATTCCATACATAGAATCATGTCAAAAGAAGGAAGAGGTTCACATACGCCGCGACGATTGTCGACAAGTAGCAAAATGCTCAAAGTACTTCCACCGAGCTTTTCCATTCTCAAGTAGGATACGCTATACTTAGTACATCAACCTATAATGGTCACATCGTCCATTAACCTCTTTCATACGTCGTAGAATATTCTAGGTGCTAAGTCGCTAAATTCTACGGAAAATCGAATGACACCTCCTTTGTTTTTACTTACTTTGCCACCTTTTTCAAGGCAATACAATAACCAAACAGCCCAATTGGCTCACAATTTCTATAAGGTACTCAATACAAATAAAAACTAAACAACCCCAATTGGCTCACAATTTATAAAGTAGTCAATACAAATGAAAAACAAACTAAAAGTCCAAATTGCCAATTGGTTCAACTCACCAATTCTTATCAAATTTCCATTTCAATCCAAATTGGTAGCATAACACGATATCAAGTCGTATTTGATAATAATAACCATAATCTTTAAGTAAGTAACATCGACGATTTTAGTAACGACTAAATTGTAATCCAACTTAACACGGCTTACATACATTTCGAATTTTCCAAGGCTACAATCAATCCAAAATCCTTATAAACTTCAACACATATACTACATACTAGAAACATGTAAAAGCTAACAACAAAATAAATAATCTTGTAACACTTTCAAAGAACAAGATTATACCTCATGAATCTCAATCTAACTTCCAATCCAAGTCGCCTAGTTGTTTAGAACCTCTCCAAGACACTTCAATCCGCTAGTTGAGACCATAGAACCATACCAACAACTTTCCTTCAAACTTCCTCCAAAACCTAGAAAGCCACTAGGTTTTCACTTTGCGACTAATACGAAAACTCTCTTTTAGGATTTTTCTATTGAGATACACTTACATAACACTCATGAACCTTGGTTTAAAGTGTGAGTTGAATGGACAAGGAACCAATCTTTTTCCTTTTAAATGCAAACCCGAGAGCACATTTGCTTGTTCCTCGATTCTCTTGAAATTTTGCTAAGTATGGAAGCTTGTCTCACTACTAGTAGTATTATATAGGGACATGGAGGGTCAAGATGTACAATTGGGTGGCTAGGATGAGGTCTAAGCAAATATCAAGCCTTAGTGGGTCCATTGACTTAGTCAATATTGTCAAGCTACTCTTGCAAGACTTGTTCATCAAAGACTTATGGTAAAGACCATTATGGGCATGCCTAAATTCGTCCAAGGCATTCTAAGAGGGTGACACGTGTTGCCCTCCCATTCGTCACAATATTACGTTTCCGACAAATTCATAATTAGATAAATTTTACAAGTCTCAAAATCTTAACATTATGAGTTCTTACGTGCGTTCTTAACATATCTTTGCAAATACGGTGTAACATTCTTCCCCCTTAGAAACATTCGTCTCGAATGTTCTTTCGAGTCAACTTATAATTACCGACATAGTTTCTGTCACAATCGACATACCAACAATGCCACACATGGCCTAATATCTCGCACACGTATAATCGGCTCATCATAAGCCCAAAAGAGATTATCCTTTCGCATTTCCAACTCATACTAGCATACATACATAACTTCCATACCTTCCTGTACTAGTTAGTCTTTACCAATTCACGGTAATTTAAAATTATTCTAGGCAACACGTGTCCGACCTGCATACATAACTCCGTATAGATGTATGTCCACAATACCAACTATACTATAATCATTACCAACCGGATACGCAATCCACATAGTCATTCTGAATCGCTCTTTGCGCTTTCTCGTGCTGCAATCAACATAACTCGTTAGGAGGGACGACCACAACAACACGACTCTATCGCACGATCTCGAGTGAAGAATGGAAACAATCCTAAATGTCTGCGGCCTCACGATTATAGATGTGGTGCACAACACACCGATAATCAAGACTCTGCTGAACGCGATCGTAGACACTTTCCGAGGACTAAGCGCTCACGATACCACTTTTGTCACGACCAGGCCGGATCGCGATCGTGCCTACACAGGCACCCTTACAGTAAACATCGAGAAAAATCAGCGGAACATACATGAAACTTATAAATAAAACATCGAATTAATACAACAGGTTAGCGATAGAAATTACTTCCGAACATATATAAAAACAACCGGTTGCCTCCTTTCTTTTACAATCGACCCACAACATGTGACTACGCACCTCTAAGAGTGTTAACATAACCAGGCGGGACAAGGCTCGCCGTACCACGAATATACATAGCCATGACAACTCGGAACATTGGAGCCATCTCAAATCTTTGAACCAGATCCTAGCTCGCGGATCCATATCGTATACCTAAAACTGCGGACGCACGCGGCCCCAGAAAGTCGATAACAGTGCGAATATGGAACAAATAACGTCTGATAAATAGATCATAATCGTACAAAAAGAATGACAAGGACAAGTATAAAAATGCATACGGATCCTGCCGTGTCATTACCACTTATGAACTTAATTTCACATCAATATCTTTTCCATTTCATTAAGAGTTATAGCCATATCTTACGTGCTTACTTAGAGAAGTCATTAAGTTCATTTCGGTCTAACTTACTTATCTTTCATAACATAGTCCGGCCCACTACGGAGGGACACATATCTTACCCGCCCAATGGGACGCGATCGATCACCAATATCAAAGCACGCGTGGAATCCCGTCATCATTGGCGACTAAAAGTGTAAAACATAACCATGGGTCTCACGCCCATAAAATCAATCAAAACAGGTGGTATAACGTCGGGGCTTGCCTCATTTATACTCTTACCACCGAGAAGGTGGTAGCGGGGGTATAACGTCTTGGGGCTTGCCTCATTTATACTCTTACCGAGAAGGTGGTATAACGTCTTGGGGCTTGCCGCCATTTATACTCTTACCCTATCTCGAGGTCGTCAAATAACACATAAAGCGGGTGGTCTGCCTGGATTTACCCTCACTTATACTTTACTGGAGAAGGTGGTATAACGTCTTGGGGCTTGCCCTCATTTATACTCTTACCTAACTCAATGCCATCACATAACATAAGCCCATATCATTATCATACATAACATAAGCACTACCACTTATCATACATAACATAAGCACTACCTACATCATACATAACATAAGCACTACCGACTTATCATACATAATATAAGCAAGTTAAGAAATCCCTAACCTTATTAGCTTGTTCATATACACTCTCATTTTGTTTACTTAAGGCACTAACATGTCATTATAAAATCGAATTTAACCCAACGTACTACGTGCCTCTACTCTTTAAAATGATTCTCTTTCAAATAAAACTTCCAAGATACTAATAACCGTAGTATCAAGTCATATCTACTTTTCACGACAAGTCACAATACTTTTTAGAAATACATTTATAGGCTTCTAAATCAAGTGACTTCTTTCTTTAAAACTTTAAGCAATTTGTACCTTTAAAACAATTTGCCCTTCTTTATTTCAAATCATTTCTTTGCTTACATTACTGAAGAAACCCATTCTTTTAATCTTCCATAAAGTTGTTATAACCAACTTTCCATAAAGCCGTTATAATTCTTTATGTCTTAGACAAATTCATTCCTTTTATGACCAAGAAACTTATACTTTCAATTCAAATCACATAGCTTTCAAAATACTTCAAGTCTCTTATCTTTTAAGAAAACAAGTTCCTTAACTTTAGAAAGGCAAGAAATCAATACTTTCCAAATCAAGTATTCTATACTTTTAAATCAATTCATTTCTTCCTTTAAGAATCAAGTCTCATAACTTGAAAAATAAAGTCCCTTATCCTTTTAACAATTGAGGTCCATAGTCTTAAAACTTCATACGTAAATCCTTATAAATTAAGTAACATATACTTGGTGCGTTGTGAATAAGTTATACTTATTTATAACCATCTTAATCAAGTAGCCATGATCTAGAAAATGTAATACAATTTTGTCTTATCTTCATGCGGATGGAGAATTCTACTTGTTTTAACATAATTAATTGTCATTACATTTTCCTTTATTAACGCTGCAATGGCTTGTTCGATACTTATTCTTATTCGTGCGTAAATTAGCCAAGTCAACTTGGCTCCAAAATACCTCTAACGACTCTTACCAACATCCCCATAAGACTTGGTAAGAACTTAGGATAACTTATACATAACCTTTACGTGAGTAAATCAACATACATACCTCTTAACTTCTAAGAGTGAAGGAATCATGAAATAGTACTACATGTATATTCCATACATAGAATCATGTCAAAAGAAGGAAGAGGTTCACATACCTCGCGACGATTGTCGACAAGAGCAAAATGCTCCAAAGTACTTCCACCTCGAGCTTTTCCATTCTCCAAGTAGATACGCTATACTTAGTACATCAACCTATAATGGTCACCATACGTCCATTAACCTCTTACTTCATACGTAGAATATTCTAGGTGCTAAGTCGCTAAATTCTACTAAAATCTGACAAAGACCTCCTTTGTTTTTACTTACTTTGCCACCTTTTCAAGGCGAATACAATAACCAAACAGCCCCAATTGGCTCACAATTTCTATAAGGTACTCAATACAAATAAAACTAAACAACCCAATTGGCTCACAATTTATAAAGTAGTCCAATACAAATGAAAAACAAACTAAAAGTCCAAATTCGCCACGAGTTCAACCTTACCAATTCTTATCAAATTTCCATTTCAATCCAAATTGGTAGCATAACACGATATCAAGTATTTGATAATAATAACCATAATCTTTAAGTAAGTAACGCGATGATTTTAGTAACGACTAAATTGTAATCCAACTTAACATGGCTTACATACATTTCGAATTTTCCAAGGCTACAATCAATCCAAAATCCTTATAAACTTCAACACATATACTACATACTAGAAACATGTAAAGCTAACAACAAAATAAATAATCTTGTAACACTTTCAAAGAACAAGATTATACCTCACTAATCTCAATCTAACTTCCAAATCCAAGTCGCCTAGTTGTTTAGAACCTCTCCAAGACAACAATCCGCTTAGTTGAGACCCTTAGAACCATACCAACAACTTTCCTTCAAACTTCCTCCAAAACCTAGAAAGCCACTAGGTTTTCACTTTGCGACTAATACGAAAACTCTCTTTTCCGGATTTTTCTATTGAGATACACTTACATAACACTCATGAACCTTGGTTTAAAGTGTGAGTTGAATGGACAAGGAACCAATCTTTTCCTTTTTAAACGCAAGGAACCCGAGAGCACATTTGCTTGTTCCTCCATTCTCTTGAAATTTTGCTAAGTATGGAAGCTTGTCTCACTACTAGTAGTATTATATAGGGACATGGAGGGTCAAGATGTGTACAATTGGGTGGCTAGGATGAGGTCTAAGCAAATATCAAGCCTTAGTGGGTCCATTGACTTAGTCAATATTGTCAAGCTACTCTTGCAAGACTTGTTCATCAAAGACTTATGGTAAAAGACCATTATGGGCATGCCTAAATTCGTCCAAGGCATTCTAAGGGGGGGTGACACGTGTCGCCCTCCCATTCGTCACAATATTACGTTTTCCGACAAATTCATAATTCCGATAAATTTTTACAAGTCTCAAAATCTTAACATTATGAGTTCTTACGTACGTTCTTAAAACATATCTTGCAAATACGGGGTGTAACATTAATAACTTTTGAGACCTAAGGTAGGAAATAAGCTGACGTGAGGATATTCTTCGCATCATGGGTAGCAAATCCACGGAACAGGTGGTATAACGTCTTGGGGATTTTCCCCTCATTTATACTCTTACAGGCGGGTGGTATGACGCCTTGGGGTTTCCCTCATTCATACTCTAACCGGAGAAGGTGGTATGACGTCTGGCTTTCTCATTCATACTCTTACCCGGAGAAGGTGGTATAACGCCTTGGGCTTGCCTCATTTATACTCTTACCCTGCAGGTGGTATAACGCCTTGGGGTTTACCCTCATTTATACTCTTACCTCGGTAGGTGGTATAACGCCTCTTGGGCTTTACCCTCATTTATACTCTTACCTTGGAGAAGGTGGTATAACGTCTTGGGGGTTTACCCCTCATTTATACTCTTACCCTAGCTCAACCGGCTATCCTACATAACATAAGTAAGTCAAGAAATCCCCTAACTTCTTATTGACATTATTAATATGTCCTCTCATTTTAGTTCACTTAAGGCACTAACATGCCTTAATAAAAGAATCCGGAAATTTAATCTCAAGTACTACATACTTATACTCTTTTAAAACGAATGACTCCTTTTTTTTTTATATAAAACTTTCAAGATACTAATAACCATAGCATCAAGTCACTTGTCCTTACTTATCTTACTTAAAGTAAATCTCTCCTTTTAACTTTCCATGAATATAACCAACTTTCCATAAAGTCGTTATATTAATCTTATACCTTAGTCAATTACATTTTCCTATTTCCAAGGGACTTAAACTTTTAAAACAAACAAGTATCATATACTCAAAACACTTCAAGTCCCTTAACTTTGAAAACTTAAGACATCCTTAATAGTTTTAAAGAAGTGGGTTAACCTCCTAACTCGCACAACTTGGCCATGCTTAAATAAGTAAAGGATATCAAAGTATCAGACGCCTGCGTACTATATAAGTACAACTATTCATGCTCAAGAGATAGGAAAGTTCCACATACCTTTATTGATCTTCTAAACGATGTGGAACTCTCTGCGGATGGAGTTGACTATTTTCTATAGTATGACTCAATCGGATAGTTGAAAAGGTCGAGTCACATAAATGCCTCTTTCGTGAATACTCTCTTTTGATTTGGCAAAACCTTCTACCCTCATTGTCATGTTGACGATCCAAGGTACGTCCGATCATAGGCTAATGCCACTACCTTTCTACCAAGTTCGGGTTTAAACCCTCACAAATCTTTTGACCTTCTCCTTCGTAGGAATAATATGCACGTTGTATGATGAAGATCGCATGAATTAGGTATTATATTCTTTCACATCGCGTCTTCTTGTTTCAATTGTTCAAACTCACGCTGAGCGCATCTTTCGGGTGTAGGCATGTACTTTTAATGAATACGCTCAACTCCCACATCATCGGTGGTGACATCGAAAATGATTTCTTCTAAAATTTCTCCACCACATCCGTGTGTCGCCCACTAACCGCGGACCAAATTGACGCTACGCGCCTCCACACATCCTCGTAAACAATAGGTTTTCTACCTCATCGAAATACTATCAAGTTAGAATTGTAGTCCTTCTCTCAGATAGATATGTTCCTTCTTCTCACAAAATTTGCTCCATATTCTATCTGGTACCTCTCCTACCTTTCGGTGGTGCAATACATCCGGTTATTTTATCGTTGTACACTCCCTTCCACAATACTTTGAAGGAGGTAGTACGAGAAACAAGTCTTTGAAAAGACTCAAGATAGCACGAGAAGAGTATGAAAGAGTGAAACTTTAGGATGTTATTCCGTTTACTTATTACTAAGGTGGCGCGCACACCGTCAGCAATAAGTAATCGCTCAAACACCCAACTCGAGAAAACTTCCTAGAATCTCTTAACTGGTTTAGCTCGATACCAACTTGTCACGCCCAAATTTTCCTAAGTCTTTACTTAGCGTGATGGCACTGCACAATTATTTTCCACCGTGAGCACCATTTAATTCTCTTTATTTAGAAATTTAAACTTATATTCAAATACTGAGCTATTAATAAAAATAACAATAAAGAAATTTGTTTATGACTTTATTGAAAATATAACGCGAGCCCATACTGCAAATATTGTTTCTACATGTACATACCGACAAATATTATTCTAAGTTGGAAGGGAGGCCATTCCACACGGGCATTTCAGACACCGAATCGACATTCTGAACTCGACGAGTACCAAGCCCAAGCAATGGACTTGGTATGACAAGAGGTCATGGACGATCATCGCTAGCCTTCGCGTGAGCCTTTCCTCTATCACGCTTTCAAACATGTTAAATAAAAGAGTCACTTCTACCATCCGAGTGGTGAGAACCTTACCTCGCAATTCAAAGTAACACCACAATATTCCAAGTGCAATCACATTATAACGTAATAAGCATATTGCAAAACATATCAAAGTTACAACATCTTTAAATATGCAATAACTCCTCATAGGAAATTCTCGGTTTAACTAACACTTCATTTTATCTCGTATTATACGTTAAGACATTCCCTGCATTTCCACATGTTTATTACATTTATATATTTGTGAACGCTGTATTCACTTTTCATATTTATATATAGGTGAACACGTATTCATCTTTCATATTTGTTGCAAGCAACCCGATCCATTATATTTACGTATTTGTGAACACGTATTCACTTTACGCTTTGTTGCGCGTGCAACCCGATCCATTATGTTTACGTATTTGTGAATGTGTATTCACTTTACGCTTTGTTGCGGCGTGCAACCCGATCCATTATATTTACGTATTTGTGAACATATATTCACTTTACGCTTTGTTGCGCGCAACCCGATCCATTATGTTTACGTATTTGTGAACGCAGATTCACTTTACGCTTTGTTGCGCGCGCAACCCGATCCATTATATTTACGTATTTGTGAACATATATTCACTTTACGCTTTGTTGCGCGGCAACCCGATCCATTATGTTTACGTATTTGTGAACGCCAGATTCACTTTACGCTTTTGCACGCACTTAATCAGAAACCCGCTCAAGCCCCATAAAATCTCAAACGACGAGAACAGAGAGCTACACGCCTCCATGTGAACCATCCTTTCATATTCTGTACCATTTGGTACGCTTTACACTTTTATTCGCGCCGCTTCCCGAATCTCGATAGATCCGAGGCAGAAACTTTAAACAGCGATAACTCTCAATCCGTAAGTCGGATAGACCCCCGTAAGGTCTCAAAATGTCCACAACAAATATATCTAGAACTTTCATTTAGAAACAATTTTCATATTCCCCACATATTAGTACAGTTTTACGTTTCAACGTCCTGCCCTTCTGGATTCCGACGAATCCGAGGCAGCAACTTCAAACTACAATAACTCTCAACTCGTAAGTCCGTTTTAATAAATATTTATATATATCTGTCCGTAACAGAGATATTTACAACCATGTAAATTTTCATATAATTCTAATAAGTAAAACTCAATAAAAACAGTCCGTAATTATGCCTTTCCGAATTTCGACCAAATCTAAGGCAGGAACTTTGAACTATGATAACTTTCAAACCGTACGTCCATTTTACCTCATTTTTGGTTCTATATGATCATATTAGAGAGGTGTACCACTCCTCCGAATTTCATCAAATTCTAACAGTTATAACTCAGTGAGAACAATTCGTAAAGTTCATGACGCAACTAGTTGTCTAAACAATCAAAAGTTCAATATTTCTTTTCAACACTCAATTCTTATTCTAACATGTATTGAACTTAAAATAAAGGATGTTACCAAAAATTTCTGAGTGAGAAAACTCACCTTGTAAGTGTGAAGATTATTGTTGTGTAGTTGCTAAAATGATCCCTACTCTCTAGTAGTTTGATTCTTGTTCTTCTTGCCCTCTTGGTATTTTTTCCAGACTTTTCCTCTTCTTGTTCACTTGTTTTTTTCTGATTTTCTAATCTTTGTGGTATGCACTTTGTTTGTGTATAAGTATAATGTATAAGTGGAGAAGGTTGTATAACTTATGGGAGATGGAAGGCCATGGAGGAAATTGAAAAAGGGGAAAAGGAAAGCATCACGTATGCATCTTTGATTGTTTTTTTTTTTTTTTTTTTTTTTTTTTTGTTTTGTTTTTCTTTTGTTTTTGTTTTTCTTATTTTCATTTCATCTATCTATTTATCCAACTTTAACACTAACTCTATCCCATGCAATTTATTCTTTATTTTCTTATATATATGTATTTTTATTAACTCAACCAACAACTATCTATTATTATTATTTTCCGGTTTTTACAATACCAATTCCAACCGAAGAACCACACGAAATTATAAAGAAACTAGAAAAAGTATTTTCAAATTGGTAATTTATTTCATTGCAATTTTTTAATTTTTCTATGTCTTTTGCAAATTTTTTCAACAACAGTACACTACAATGTTGTAATTCTGAATCTTGTATATTTCAATGAAATAATTAATAATATAAGAGGCACAAAAACAGCCTTGGGATGTTTTTTTTACACTTTTCTTGTCTTTGTTTAATTATTTAGTTTATACTTTATAAATATATTATATATATATGAGTATAATACTATAATATTATAATAGTATAATATGAGTATATGAGTCTATGACTATCACTATATGACTATATGTTAATGTTACTTTGTTAGTAATTTAGTATTTTTAATTTAGTGGAAAATTTAAAAAAACGCCCAGTCAGGCCCACCGGGCCGGGGCCGTCTGGGCCGGATCGACATCGGATCGCCCGATCCGATCCGCCTTTGGCCCGCCAGACCAGCCTCCTCACTCTCCTTCGACCCGTCCGATCCCGCGGTCCCGATCTCGGTGGGCGGTCGTCACCAGCTGGCCACTAGTTAAAAGTGGTTATTTGACCCATTTTATATTTGTTTAAGACCATCTCCGCTCCTGATCATTTTTTTCATAATAATTATATATAATTAGATAATAATAATAATAATAAAGTATATCATTCGTCTCTCTTCTCATCGGATCAACCACATAGTCTGAAGTAAGGTTAGTGACCAATTGGATAAAACTTACATGGAGTTCCATTTCTCCCTACCCGCGAGGTTTCCGTTTCTAAAAGGGAGAAAATCTCACTAGAACGGACATCATCTGTCACATCATCAAATATCTTTATTTATCACATACATTCCACATCAAGAGATATTACATAAAATAATTTATTTTATCTTTTCTCCACATCAATACATATACCTCAACATATATATTCATTCTATCTCATTTTCTATTTTGCATATGATATTATTCTTGTAATTCATATTATTACACATATAATAATAAAATTATAAATTACTTATATTCATTTAATTTTGACACTTATCAAATTTATTATAATATTAAAACACAACAATACATGATTTTATTAATGAAGATAAATTAATCGTATAATTTATCAAAAACACACTAAAATATTGATAATATTAAAATCACAAATTGTAAATTAATTTTCGGTTGTTTCAAACTTTTGCCAAATTCCAAACTTTTCGGTTATACGGATATTGTATACCAAAATTAGTTGGCATCATATGACATTTGAAAATTGGATGACATATTTTGAGAATTTTGTGGAGGTTGAATATTGAGATTTTGTAGTTGGTTAGGAAATATAAAATTTGGAGGAAGCTTAAAATTTTGATTAGGATTCATATTAAAAAAATAGCAAATAATTTGGAAGAAGATAGAAATTTGGAGAAAATAATCAAAATATTTTGGTGTCCAAATGAAGTAAACTTAGTCTATTTTTATAGATCTTTAAGAATAAAAATAAAAATTGGTGTTTTTTTTTTGTTTTAATTCAATCAAATTATTGGTCAAAAATAGCAATTAAAGTAGCGGTGGAAAATAAATTTATGACAACCGATCGCAGACTGTCACATGGCGTTGCAGGAGACATTGTATCCTTCTCCTTCTCTAGCACATCAAGAGACATTATCTCCACGTGACAAGATTATTTCCTATATATTCAATAATTTCTAATTATTTTCACGTCAACATGTTATTCAAATTATCTTCTACTGTGTGTAATTATCGGGGAAAATGTCCCCGGAGATGGTCCAAGGAGCCTTTCTCATGTGGCTAGGCTATTGCCTATTAAATCACTTTCATTAGTCACGATTGATTATTATGTTGGCTTTTCTAATTAATATTCATATATTTCTAACGAGAAGTGATTAGTAGAAATTAATAGTTAAAATTAGAAATGCATACTGTTAAATTTATTCGGTATTATCCTCCTACTCATATCTGTTGCATTAGTCTCTTAAATAATTGTTGGATTTTAAGAGAGAGAAATATTTGAAATTTCATTGCAAATACATTGGTAGATGCTTATTCTCATAGATAAAAATTACATTTAACTATGTTTACCCAAAACAAGCTTCAATTAATTTTGTAAATGATTTTAAGGATACGCGGATCAATTTACAATATAATGTAATAGGTATTTAACAGTAAGTAATAAAATAAAAATAATAAGTAAGAATATCAGTATGTAGTGTCATAATCTTGATTGAAAAATCACTCAGCAAGATTGATTTGATCCCTAACTGATTTGCTTCGGGTCTGAGCCAACAATGAGAACTAATAACAATAATTTGATGTAAGTAAATCGTGCAAGTATGAATAATGAGAATGGAATGTCCTTCCAACATGAATGTTGGGCTCCTTTTATAGCTATGAATACAAGACATTAACGCCCGAGAATCATTCTCCAATTAAAGACTATTCTTATAACTTGGTTAGTTTTCAAAATACTTCATACACTCTTCATCTTGGTTCCATTGTACTGGTCAAACTTTATCCTGAAGGTACGAGATGTTACATCTACACCTATCAATTTACTTTCAAACTCGACCCTCCAATTGATGACGTGATACTTGAAATGTGCAAGACTTACAATTTATGTCTTGGACAAATTAGTCCGTCTGTCTGGAGGACCGTCACTTGCCTCCGGTTCTTGGCCAACGAGGTCAATGAAGATTTTACTTTGGATCATTTAATCCGTTTGTATGTCCCGAAGTTCTTTCATGGCGAGGTCGTCCAACTTTTCAAATGAGGGAAATTTCCCATTTTTTCTAGCCTCGATGAAGATTGAGACCGAGACTGGATGGAACGCTTCATAGAAGTTTTTACTGTTGAAATTATCTCGGAGAGGTTCTTGCCTTTTCTAAAAAAAATGAAACCTAAATTGTAAGTTCAACATCTATTTCTTTAGATTTTCTACATTGCCTCTAACGACCACGGTTTTACGAAATTTCCCTTTGCTTTTTTTTCTTCTAGCCACTCAGTGGACTCCAACCCATGTCAATAACCTCCACGCATGGGTCAAGAAGATCATTAGTTTGCATCTGTATAAAGAGCCGATATGGAAAACAATTTCCAAAGACCGTTGGAAAGTGAATAACTATAGTTCGTACTTTCCAAACTACCCTTCTCAGTTTATATATATATATATATGCTCATGCTTTCACCATTTTTTTTTATTCAGGTTTGCCAAAGGTTCCGTACTTCCAACGACAACTTCCTCGGCCACTCTGGCTCACCCTAATTCAGTACTCGACCTGGATGCATCCGTACGTATTATTGCCGAAGTACCAAAGAAAAAGAAATTCTCAAAATCCAAATCCTCAAAACATCCGAAATTACACCCCTGCCACTTCAAATATAGAAAGGGCTCCGGAAGCAGGACCATTACGGGGTTCAAAACACCGACATCTCTCCAGTAGATATTTTGGGTGAGGAAGGTCACCATTACCACTCCATCGACAAATATTTCTTCTAGAGTAAGAGAAAATGTTGTTGCTGAAGCTATCGTACCACCATCCAGTGTTGCACCAGCTACCATGCCATCAACTGTAGAATAATTTTCCATCATTATTGAAGATGATAATGAAGCCACTGATGCATAGCCATCGACAGAGGGATCAAAGACTTCAACTCCTCCTCCATCATCATAACCGACCTCTACCTTCTGGCAAGAGGACTTTGAATGCCTCTTCGGTGAGGCTGGTGAAAGTATATATGTCCTAGAAACAATCATTTTAGGAGCACATGTACTTGAACACATTCATATTATTAATAAGATTAATATATACTTGTCATTTGCAATTATTGAATTATTATTTGATTGTTTATATTATTCATTAATGTGCATCCCTTGAACTTACATTGTCATTAATAGTGTGAGATATTAATGATAGAGTGTAGTTCTTAAAATAGCCTAGACTAATGATCATTGAGAATGAGATATCAATGATATGTTATAAGTCGACATACGCTGTCCGCATCACATTCTTAGAGAATGTAGTATATCTCACTTCATCGCAAGCAATAGTTGCTAGTGGACACATGGATACTCTTGAGGAGTATTGACATACCCTGCTGATAAACTATTTGTTATACATGTCTAGAGTATTATAAGCATGTGGGAGATAGAGGTCCTTAGACTTGAGGTCAATATCGCATTGTTTACGGAGCAATGCACTTTGATCCTTTCCTAAGCTCAAATGCCTTATAGGTTGAGACGCGACTTGTATTGGGTGCATTACGAAGTAGATTGAAGGTGGTAGTTGAGCCAAGAATAGGATTCATTCCTCGATTGGAATTTCGAGAGAACACTCACCTCGTAGATGTTAGGTCGACCAAGTCATTGGCCAATGCAAGAGACATATCTAGGATATAGTCTAGTTGTCGACTAATATAGATGAGATAAAGTGATCAAGCCATTTGGATAGACACTTGACAAATCTTAAGCTTGATCGAGTGTGTCGCGAATGAAAGGAATTTATCATCTCACATAGAGGTTTGTTTACTTGAGTCTTGTAAACGTACTTCACATATTGGGTCCACACGCCGCCTCAGAGTTCCGTGTGAACCTTGATTTGATCAAGTGCCGATGTGTGAAGGCCTAAAGAGTCACACTAAGTCGATTGTCTTTTCGGTCTAAGGGTATATTGAGAGAATGTAAAATATCGGATTTTGAATCAAGATATTTTATTTTATAATAAATTATGGGATAATTTTCATTTGATGGGATAATATATTTGGCACTTAACCCATAATTTCATGAGAACTCATTTTTCACTTTCTGAACTTAGAGTTCAGGAAATAACTTCTCTCAAACCTCTGCCAAGATTTCCTAGCTTTCTTGGGCAAAAGAATATACCGAAGCAAGATTTGCACCCGGATTGACAATCGCAAGCACCTTTTAGCAGTAGATCATTAAAAGCATAAACTGTAAGTTTTCATGTCTTTGTAGATTTGTATTATCGCATAATCATACCAGGAATGTTTGTTGGAGCAAGTTTACTCAAAATTTTAAACTTCCACAGGCCTTACTTGTGTTTTACACCCAACAAATCCCTACCGAACCTCATGAGCCCAAATTACGATTAATACTTACGGATTTGGTCACTTGTCAATCCCTTAGAAGCTCAAAGTCGCCCCTGAAGAATCATGTCTCTTCCCTCGTGGAAGTATGCCCGTCTCCGAGCATGACGAAATTGGAAGAAAAAAAAAGTGCTCCGAGCATGGATTCGAAGAGAATAAAGATTGTGACTCTCTCTTTCTATGAGGACACAAATTTCTTATCTCAGTCAGTCACAAACTATTTGAGGCCTCTCATATCCGAATCCGATAAAGAGAAGATGAAGAATGTCTATTAGCAGTGCCTCTTCAACAAAGACATGCACACGTCTAACTAGGTAAATTTGCTGAAGCTTTCCTTTTTTACGTTACCTTGCCTTTATCCTTGTCACTTTGTTTTAACACATTCTAATTTGAACTCGTCTCATATTTTTACAGTCATCCATTTTGGTTAGGGAAGATTTCCTCCGGTACCTCGAGGAAAATGAAGACCCCAAGGGCCAAATGGATGCCCAAGGTAGAAAAGCTCGACATCTCAACGAACTTTCCAAATAAAGATGCCCAACTAGCTGGAGACTTGCCCGCTGTTAAGGCCGAGTTGGAGCAAGTAAAAGGCGGCTACCTTCGGGCCGTGAACGACCTCGAACTTATCAGTGAGGAATATAAATATCACTCTTACAACTTTGGCCGAATTGACATATTTTCTCATGAGAATTTTTCTTTTTAACTCTAATGAAATTCGAGCAGAAAACCTCGACAATAGTTTCTAATAGTTTTTTTAGGCAAAGGTCAAAAATTAAATACCAACCTTACAAACATAAAGGCCTAAAGCAGTTAACAAATAGAAACCCGGCCCTCGACTCACCACTTCAATGGAGTCGTCAAACTAATCGGACACCGAGCAATAGCATAACACGAGCTGCTACTTGCTAATTGTGATGATTAGAAGTAAAACAAAATTAGCGTTAAATTACTAGTGGAGTTTATCAAATTACACTATTACAGTATGATGAGTTGATGAAAGCGATTTCTCATTTCCATTTCTGTAAAATCACGAGAGAGACAGCAATGACGAGCAAAGGAGAAGACGAAGCGAAACGATTGGCAGCTGAGCTAAGCAAAACCCTAAAAGAAGGGGAAAGACTTCTAGCACCAACACGTCGACCCGATGGAACCCTACGTAAACCTATTCGAATTAGGGCTGGTTATGTGCCTCAAGATGAAGTCGCTATTTACCAGTCTAAAGGCGCTCTTGTATGTAAAACATATTGTGTGCTTTTTTTTACTTGTTTTTTTCCTTCAAAATATATGGTGTGTGTTTTGTTGTGTTGATTGATTGGTGACTGGGGAGATGGCAGTGGAAGAAGGAAATGACGTCAATCGAGGATGTTCCGCCGGGTTATGACCCGGTGATGGACGAGAAACCTAAGTCTAAAGCTGCAAAACGGAATGAAAGAAAGAAGGAAAAGCGTCAACAGGTTAAACTCAGTTCCTCCTTCTCATTATTTTTTGTTTATTGTAGTTATAGTCAGCAGCATTGTTTTGGTTAAGAGAGCTTAGTTTATTGGCATGAACAGTTTGTTAAAGAATTATATGCAGCAAACTTATTTTCAGTAATTTCGGACGAAAGATCATAGAATGAATGCATTTAATTGGGCTTCTAAAGTTGGCCATACAACCATATTTGACCTAAGATGTTCCTGAAATGTTGGTTTCAGTACCGTCAAAGGCTTATATGTCCCTTTATTTGTGCAAGTACAAGTACAAGCAAATGGGTACCGGTTTTCCAATTCTTCTAATTCTAACTTTCTCTAGAAAAAACAGATTAGCAGAAGATCATTCACCGAAGCTGGCGAGAGCAAGGGTGCATTCCCGGGCTATCATAGTTTAGCCAATGTAAACGAACAACGAAAGCTAAACATTTTGTTACAGACACTATAGTATGTATCTATATCCAAAAAACAACATTATGATATGCATGTTTTATAAAGAAGGGACATCACATAAAAAAAACAGCATCATTGAGGTGCGGGGATATAGAAAAGTATACGTAGAAAGCTGTAAAGTTAAAGTCTTAGGGAGCTAATAAATTCCGTGAAAGCGTCAATATTAGTTATATACCTAAAACTACCACAAAAGGCTCTTGGACTTCAGAGTATGACTAGGCTTAATAGTTTCTCATATCCCTCTCCTTCCACAAAGGCTACAAACGCAAGTTGGATAATATGCCACATATTTTTGATAGATTTATGTGGATTCTTATCAAATGAACTGAGTTATGTGGCCATTAGGGATCTAGGCTTTACCCATTGAATCACCAATGGAGTTAGAAACATATCCTGCTTCTACCTTGCCAGTCCACATTGTGTGAAAAGATGATTAGGGTCCTTGATACACGGTGCCTTTTACACAGAGTACCTATCAAACGAAATGAACCCATTTTCCTCAAGTTATGTTGGGTTAATAGGCATCTTCATGTAGTGCTATCCAACCAAACCGGGAAACTGAGGGCCTCGGCTTTGGAATAGCAATTTCCAAGGCAAAGGCCTTGCCCGAGTGTCCCTGCAAGATTAAGCATATTGTAATAGCATGTTTCATAGTGAATTTCCCTGTACTGTCACCTTTACTAGCCAATAAGTCAGCCTTACCTCTAATCCGTCCTTTCTTCAGTTTCTGTCAATAGCTTATGTTCCAAGTTCCAACTACCATTTGCAGTGCACTAAGCGATGGAAGGTGAGGGAATGAGGTAAACTAAGTCGAGAAATTCCTTCCTCAATGGAGTGTTACCAAGACAACCACCATGTCAGAATCTTATGTTCACAGTGAAATTCCCTTTACTATCACATTTCCACTCGATAAAGTCATTTTTTATGTTTCAAAGAGATGTCAGCTCTGAAACTGATTCTTTTTTTAGAATGGTAATATATTATAAACACATCACTAAGAAAGTGCGGTGAAATACGTAGAATGGGATGTCAAAGGAAATTGAAAGAGCCCCAAAAGTATCCCTATCCTATTCCTTAGGGTATGTATGAGATGTAAAATTACCTTTTGAAACTGATGTTATTACTACCATTTGATCTGCACTGAGCTATGGAAGATTCGGGCCGGAGGTAAAATTGAGTAAGTCAAGCAATTCCTCCCTCAAAAGAAGTGTGACCAAGCGGCTTTCGTCTAGTGGTGAGAGCAGAAGGCTTGTTGTTTAGGGGTATGTTATGAGTTTGAACCTTGCCACAAACAAAAGCATGATATTCAAGTGGCTAGAGAGGATGGCCATTATCCATCGAGTTTCAAACAGTGTTCCCCTGGCCTTCTAGGATTTCATGGTTATCAAAAAAGAGGTGTGACCAAGTCAAGGGTTATGTTAAAAAAAATCCAGTCCATCTGCCACTTCAAAGTTAATGTTTGTTTTTAAATTCTAACTTTAAATTTCTTATGTGTCTCCATGGTCAATATGTTATAGCATATGATTTGATATCTCTTAAGCCTCAATTAAAACAAACAAACAACATGGATTCTTCTCTTACCTGTTTGTTGTTTCTACTTTTCTTTTAAATAAAACTCAAGTATCTTATATTGCACCAAGATGGTGTTTTTAATAACTTCTTTTTTCTCTATCATTTAGTTTGTTTGCTTCATGTTAGGAGAACTTTGGTCCTATGATTATGTACTGATTACTGACTCTATGAATAGAATTTCTTAGTGTATCTGTCAACAGTGGAAAGAGGGAAGGTAGGACCGCTGAAAAGGTTCTTACACTTCAGTGGAAGTTGAAGGATAATTATAGGCAACACGGATGACTAAGAACTGAAAATGAAAAACCGTGTAGGACTTTTCTATTCCATCCCATCTTTGGGCTTTCAGCTCCGATATTCTTCTTGTGAAACTGCTATCATAAGTTGAAGAAAGCTGCTTCTTGACTTGTTACCTTTTTATTTGGGCAAGGATTGACTTATTACATTAACCCTTGTCTTCCTCAAGGAATACATACTAAACAACTGAACACTACACGGAGAAGCTATTTTTGTATGTGATTTATCTGCACTTGTTACCCTGTTGGAAAAGCATGCAGTTTCGTTTCTTATAACTATGCAGTTTCTCTTATCCAGTTGGATCAAGCATGCAGTTTCTCTTCTTATACCTATGCTAAGTACAAAGTTGATAAAATCTTTCCCCATTAACCTCTCAAATTACTAGATTATCTTCTTTAAGAACGGTTGTGTTGGGGTGGAACAAGATTTTGTAAAATTGCATAGTAGTGTTTTGTCTCTAGTTACTTTATGGTGTACTTATGAGGTCCCTATTTGTATAGAGGATTGGATCTCTTTTGTTGAGAACCATATTTCATGTAGGTTCTCTTCTTTTGGTATACGGCTTGTATACGGCGTCTCCTCAATTGTTAATTAAATTTTTTACCTTATAAAAAAAAGAAGGGCTACTTTGGGGAAAAACAAGTTCTATTTCGTTGGACATGAAAATTTTCCATGGAAATCTCTGCATACACAAATGTACTATAGATTTGTCAAAGTGGACAGAACCGTGCAACTTAGGTGATTATGGTATGTGAAAGTTAAGGCTATTCTTCAAGGTGGTACCTATTTACAGTTTCCACTTGCTAGGCTGTAGAAAAACTATGTTGTTCCAAATTTATCAGATGTCCCTGAAGGGACACTGTCCAGGACCAAGCAGGCATTACCACTCAAGTGGGCTTAGAGGAGGCAGTCCTCCTGTTTCGTGGATACTATCTCTTTGATCTTGCAGGCTTTTCCACAATTAGACACTAATCCTCTTTTGAATGGGAGGAAAGAATCGAATACAAAATTTTCCGAGAAACTACATCTGGTCAGAACTGGAAATGGAGTTTGGTAACAATGGACTACTTGAGTGAAGTAAGAGCTGCAAAGACGAGTTGAACTGTTACACTATTTATTTCTGAGATCAGTTGAACGCTACATAGCAATGCACTGAATACACTTTCTTTGCTCTTATTTTCTGACTGAGAAGTTACTTCTGTAATCATGGAAGACCGTCTTTTTTCCAAACAATTCAATTTTGCTTTATGGTCCTTTTAGATAATGGTGAATCGGAGATGTCTTTTGGATGAAGAGCTTGGGCCTCTTGGTCATTTCAAACATGTGAATAGAATTATTCTACAATAAGAGATATTGCATAGGTGAACAAATAATGATTGAAGTAAGTTTGAGGATGTAACATTGGACAAACAATAAAGGTCATATGGGAGGTGATGATGATATTAGAATTCCTTTAATATTTTACTTGTATTTTGGTATAAAGATGACCAAGCCTTTTGTGTATGCAGTTTGATGGATCTTTCGGAAGATTGACACTGTATACAGGCTGGCACAATCTCGTCGCAATATTAGTGTGATGATATCTTATTAATCAGACAAAAAATGTTTGTGCTTGATTAACACTTCTTTGTGGCAGGCTAAGGGTAAGAATCCAGAGAATGATGAAGTCTCATCTGAAAATTCAGTTGACGGTCCAGATCAAGTTGAGTCAGTTATGTCCCAGATAAACAATTTTGCCATATCTGCAAATCCTGTTGTCCCTCCTTCAAATTCAACAGAGTCTTCCGCCATGGGAGATAGTGTGCAGGACATTGACAAAAAGATCCGAGCTCTGAAGAAAAAGGTATGTTCTCTAGTGCTTCTAGTTCTCTGAGGGCATGCCATCATTCTAGCTCTATGAAGTAAGTTAGATGCATCTTCCAGCATTTTAGAGATACTCAGCTATCATCTTTGTTTTCCATGCCCCGTGATGAATTTTTTTACAGTTGCATGATGGAAAAAACTTTCTGTTCAGTTTTGATGTACTACATGGATGATTCAAGTTTGTTTCAACGTAATGATGTGTTTTCTGCATTCTTCTTTTAACCAAAAACAACTACATGGTATGGTCCACTAAAGGTGCTAGTTCAAATCCGTCTTCTCCAGCTACCCATTTTATATGATCTCTAATCCATTATATGTCCACCTTTAAGTTGCATTTTTCAGTCCAAGGTGCTGCTCCCATTTCAACGCTACTGTCACATGTCATATAGATGGGAATATCAGCACTTTGGGACCTTCTAACTGTGATATGAGGATTTTCATTTGATTTCTACTAATAGTCCATCTTTCTAAAACTGCAGGTATTAGATTCTGGTAATTGGAAAAAAATCTGTAGTTTTAGAAAGATGTGGGTTTTTACTGTATGAGAAAAAATAAATAAAATCAATGTTGTAATCACTGGTGATTTATCTGTACAATATTCTTCTGAAGCTTGAAGGTTCAAGATGCACTTCCCCGTCTCCATTGGGGCTTTAATTTTTTCTTGAGCGCACTAAACTAATTCCTGCTTATTTGGTGTAGATTCGACTGACAGAAGCTCAACAGCAGAAGACTGAGGAGAAGAACATGAAGCCAGAACAGCTGGAAAAAGTGGCTAAACTGGAAAGTTGGCGAAAAGAGTTAAAGCTTTTGGAGGATAAAAAGGCTGAATGGGAAGCATCGTGAATTTTAGGCTGAAGAAACGCATAGTTTAAAGCTACGGTAGCCTGGTGGGATTTTACTGCTGCGTCAATATACTCATCACGCCCAGATTTTGTTGTGTGAACACTGTATTTTTGTACTTTGTGCACTAGCTAGGGCAAAACAGCGTAGGATCTAATTTGTGGTATTTTTCAGGTAGTACTCCAATTTTTGAGGACATAGCTGCTGCTTGATCTGATTTGTCTTGATTTCTAAAGACTCAAAACTAGCGGTTGAAATACCATTACACTATTAGGCTTGTGGCATGAATGTTTCATGAACCTATCTGATTTTGGACAACATTTGAAGGCGGGGTCAGAATTTTTTTATATGAAGATCAAGTTGGAAGAAAAATTGTGTTGTCTGGATAAGTTTACGTATAAAAAAAAGCAAGCATTCAATTAAAAAGTGACGAGACAACACCTCAGTTTTTGTGAATGCAGTTCAGGAACAAACGCCTTTAGCTGAACTATTATCAGTTTCTTGAATTCATGCTATTAGTTGTGATTGCTCCTTAGAAAAGATTGTGTTACTACAGTACATCTTATTCTTTTAGATCACAAACATATACTTCTGTTTTTCTTCTTCTTTGGCATAAGGTTAGTCTCCTATTGAATCACAAGCATCTAGAGATTAGCTGAACTGATTATCAGTTTCTTGTATTCATATCGCTACTTAAAAAAGATCGTGTTACTACACATCTTATTATTTTAGATCAGGAGCATATAATTCTCTGTTTTTTCTTCTCTCATAAGCTTTGCCTCCTACTACTGAAAGTCTGAAGCATCTAGAGATTTTTATTAATATTGACAACGTTGTCTCAGGGTGCCCTCAAATTGGAATCCCGAACAATCTATAGGTGTTTTTCTGCTCTCAAAATAAGCATATACCAAGAATGATCTTAAAGCAAGCGTCTAGACCCGCAAATACATCTTGACATAAGGTAAATCATAAAGGGTTTTCTTTAGAACAAAATATGTTGTAACGATTGTACATAAAATCCGTTACATTGAACAGTAAAAATAATTCAAACACCTTGATAATCCACACACACGTACTGAGGTCTGAATGCCAAAGTCAATATTCCCAAAACTGACGACTGGTCAAGTATATCTTGAGACCAGATAAAAAAAAATCCCTTACATAACTTCAGCTAGCAAGAGGTAGTAGGAGTATCTCAGGATGCCCATAGCGTACAACTTAAATTTTGTAAAACATGTCTCAAGGTTCCGGAGAAGACTATGAGGATTCAATATCTGATTCTTCCAATCCTTCTCTGTAGAGTTCAAATTCATCAGGACTCCACTTGCATATTAAGCTAAGCCGGAAAGTAGCCATCTTGATATCAAGCAGACGCTGCAAGTAACAAGGTAAAAGCTTTCAGTAACTTGGTAATAATCACATTTGGAGAATGGAACTATACTCAGAAATTTGACATGGAAAAATCAACAAACCAGTATACGAGCTGCCTCAGGTGGCAATGGCTTCCCCTCTTCACATACAACATAGTCAGACACAAGCTCCACTACACCTGTTCACAGCATGACAAAAGTCAACAAAACAGAGTACTAAAAATAACTATTGACATATCAGGCATACCAAAATCATGGTACAATTATCAATTAGCAAAACACAAACAAAAGAGCAGATAGTTAATACCTCGGTTCAACCGAACTGGCATCCCTTGCTTCCGCAGGAATGGCTCCATCTCATGTGTGAACTGGTCAAGAGGGCCTTCTTGTAGCTCCACCTGATAGATTGAACCAAAACATAAAAAATCAGTATTTACTTCGGATATAAGTTGAGGCAAGGTAATAGGTGAAGATACCTTAGACGTGCTCAGATCAAATTTAATAATTGGACCACTCTTTAATGGATAGAACAATTGATATGGTTTAATTATTACAAACCAAACAACATGTGGGTATGTGAAGGCATCAAATTGAACCAGAGAAAGCATCTTCTTATGGAAGAACTCTCAAGCAAACAGCCCTTATTATAGTTGTCAAACTCGCATTTAGCTTTACAAATCATAAATTGACATAGCAAATATAGCAGGTATCCAGTAGTTTAGTCGGAGCGCACATGCAAGCGTGAAACAATAGTCATAAAAATAACTCATATTAACACAATAACGTCTGACATACCTTTTCTGCTGCTGTAGTGCCAGTCCTTGCAAAGTCATGTTCTTCAAACTCGTTAAACAACCTGACATTTAAAATGATGAGCAAAAAAAATGAGAGAAACAGAGGGAGCACGAAACAACAAGCAGGGGTCACAGCTAGTGATACAGGTAACAAGGATACTCAGAGACGACTTCCATGCAAGGAATAAATATACAATACAATGTAGAAAAGACAAGGGTGATCCCACCCCACCCCCGCCGAAAAAAGTAAAACTTCCCTTTGACCTAATCAAGAAGCAGACTTATAACATGTAGAGTTTCGGTATCTCAAATGCATCATTGAATCTGGGGTTTTACCTTTGGACCTCTTCCTTTGATAAATTAGTAAAGCAAAGGCCTGAATCTCCACGTACAAGCTGTAAAGACAAGATATTCCAAGCCAAACATAACTTAGTATAGCTACAATATAACTCACAAAAAAATGATTCAAATTGATATTTAACAGATATATAATGTACATTGGTGTGTCCTACCTTAGAAATCTTGTGGAGGCCAGGTCGAATCTCATCGGCAACTGACCGGCCTAGTGCTACCTGCATGACTTTGTTCGACCCAAGGAAAAATCTGAAATGGAAAGAAATAATGCTTAACACACTCTTCATGCTGCTAGTTAATTACCAAAGACCAACAAAATTCCCCCTCAAGATATATGCTTCACAACTCAAAAATAATTTCTGATCAATAATCCTCCAAAAAAATTCCAGACTAGTGTTATAGATGTAGGCATGCTTAGCATATCATACGAATAGGCGTAGTATCGCTCTATAGTCTTATTTAGATTTATTTCTTCTACTATGCGTTCCTTAATGTACTTGATTTATCTCATATATCGGCGTAGTTATTGCTTCTTTTCATGATGCGCTATCATGACGTATTCACGTTTGCTATAACATTTTCTTACTAATTTTTTTACCTTTTTTTATGCTTTGCTTGTGCTAAGCGTCTCTCGGAAACAGTCGCTCTAACTAAATTCAATGGGTATGTTGTTGTTGTTGTTGTTGTAAGGTTGACTTTTCACTGGAAGCTCGGCCTAGAGTTGATGGACCGATTCCCAGGGGAATCAAAAACCACTGTATCTTTTCTAAAGCGACATTCTCCCTTCTATCTATCAACAATTGAATTATGGAAGTTTCTCCCTGAGATGCAGACTAACAAGTTTATTAGAAAGTAGAATTAGCAACTTTTACACAAATTTTCAAGTGGATGAGTCTCAGATGGAGATGGGATTGCACATGTTTAATGAGGCTTATTAAAGATTTGGTTTTCCCCCGAACTCTCTCAAGAAAATATAAAACTCATAGTATCCTACATTAGTAATTGCAAGTTGCAACAAACCTTACTATACTCACAGCAAGAAAAAACATCAAAACTATATATGAAACCATAGATAGATAAATAAGTAAATAACCTGCTAGAAGACTTGAGTTGATCTCTGAACTCCTTGAACTTGAGATTTCTCATGTTCTCGAAACTAAACACGTAAACTGAACAATACTTTTCCGCACATTCCCTTATTGAATTAACAATATTTTCTTTGTGCTCCTTACCCTTCTTCTTTGTCTTAGATAAGGTAACTGCAATCAAAATCAACAACACATGAACTTGATAACTACAAATAGATAACACACATGAAACATCAATTAAAAATTATAGGGTTTTACTGTACCGGCTCTATTACGCTTCGACTTCGGCATTGCTTCTTGTGTGAAAGCTAAAACCCTACTTCTTGCTTTGCTTTCGAGAAACAAGTGTAAACCTGGCCGCGTTTAGTTTTATGGCTTGTAATGGGCCTAAGAGTTCACAAGCCCAATTACCTGAAGTTGGGTTTCATGATTTTTCCAATTATCCCAGAACCGAGCTACCCATGCGAACAAGTTGAGTTTCATGTTTGGGTTGGATAATTGAACAAGGTTTTTATTGGACCATGGTCCAATTGAATTTGAACAAAATCGCAATTGTCAATTTGTCACAAGTTCTCTAACTATCACGTTTCTAAACTTATATAAAAACTACTACTACCTCCATCCCAAAAAAATATATATCTTATTTTCCTTATTTGTGTATCTTAAAAAATTGATATATTTTTATATTTAAAAATAATTTATCTTTATGAGATGATTTACAACCACACAAATATCTAAGACTTGTTTTGGACCACACCTCACATGTCACAAATTAAGGGCAAGATCTGCGTACACACTGCCATTTTCAAACTTTACTTGTGATATTACACTGAATATGTTGCTTTAAAATTACTACTACTATTTTATGAATAATATAGTGTTGTATAATAAAGGATATGTCGACTGAGAGGATGAAGAAATTATATACGTCCATTTATTATCTAGAGTGAGAGAACTATGATAGAGACCAGAAAAAATGATGATGTTGAAAATATACTTGAATCTCATATATTTTGATCACCGATAATTTTTTAATAAAACATAACACCGTATTTTATTGGCTTTTATCTACAAATGTTTGTCTTCAATCTCTTTTTCTCATTCTAAATTTGTTGCTCTTCCCGTCGTTAATTTTCGAATTTAAAATACTCAATCGTTTTAACATAATTATCAAAAGGAACATGTGGGCTTTATTTGTTTTGTTAGTCAATGTGGATATTCGACCCAATTCATAAATAGCCTTGACACGTCCGAGTTAATTTATTTGGCAATTGTTAGGACTTATTTCAAATGGATTTAATTATTCATTTTTTTATTCAATTATATTTAATTATTTACTGAGTTTTTGATAATTAATTGATATGTTTTATGTTTTTTTTTTCAAAATTTTGTTTATAGACTTAATTTAAATGAGTTTAATTATTCATTGGGTTTTCAATAGTAGTTGATATGTTATCTGTTTTAAAATGCTTAATTCAATTGAGTTTAAATCTTTACGGGGTTTTGATAACTTCGATATGATTTATGTTTTTTTTCCTCAAAAAATTGTTTGAGACTGAGGCGTAATTGTTAAAAAACAGATTTTCTCTTTGCCATATATATATATACCATGGATGTAGTTTGTATGAGTTTATTTTCCTCATATTTTAAGTATTAGTTTGTTCTGTCCATTATTCATTGAGAAATATAAATGAGCGAACATTTGGTGTCGGGGGAAAATATGGAGAGTATTATCAACAATGACAAGTTTCCCATTAGACACAAAAAAAAATTGTTGCGACAACTATGACTGTGCATAACTACATTAGAATCATGCACTTGAAGATTTGGAATTTGATAAATGTGATGCAAATCCTAATTATGTTCCTGAAGTTGAAAGGGATAAAGATATTGGAGTAACATCAAGGACTTTAAGAGATGATCATGATAGATCGATGAATGCTGTTAGTATGGAATCTGTTCGCCACAACATTGCCACTTCTTTAATAAGTCGCGGGTCATAATAATATTTCTATGTTCTAGTTTATTAGTTGTGTAATGAAGTAATATATTCAACTTTTGGACATATTGAGTCATTGACTATCATATTGTTACATTTTTTATGTACTATATAATATTATTTTTTGATTAAATGTTGCAATTAAATATATATTTTTTTAAATTATTAAATTGTAAATATATACTAATTTTTAGAGAATATGATAGAAAATAATATTTTAAATAGTTTAAAAAGAATATTCTAGTTTGTTTGCATAAATGTGAGCCAAACAGAGAATTGTTTTTTCCTCAGAAGTACTTCTATAATTATAAGCCAAATCCCCCTAACAAATTCTATAAAAATAATTTCTGCAAAAATAATTATAAGAAACAGAAACTGTTTTAAAAAATATTTGGCCAAACAAATCTAAGAATCTTTGTCATTGTTAAAGGATGGAAAAGTTTCCAAAAGAAATTCCTATATACTCCCCCCTTGTCCATATTTTGAAGAACAAAGAGCGGCACACTTTCCCGCTCCTTGAAATTTCACTCTTAACAACAACTTCACTAAACCCACTTCCAAATTCGCCACCACCACCGCCTCCTCTCCGCCGATAACCGCCGCAGCACTAATGGATTCCTCCACCGCCACCGTTCTCATCAAAGAACTTCAATCTTCCACCAAATTCACTACCAATACATACAAAAACTTCTCCAATTACCTTCACGAATTCACCACTCACTCCAAACCAAACAAACCCTTAAAATCCACCGAAATTACTACTATCCGTTCACTTGCAAAACAATTTCTTTCGTTCCTAAATACATCTCTATCACTCTTACCTAAACGCCTATCTGAATCCCCTAAAATCCCTGACGAATCTGCCCCTCATTTGTTCGATATTTACAGGTTATGCCTCAGCTGCCTTGAGAGTATCTCCTCGCAGCTGTCGTGTAAACCCTATACCGTTCAAGCACAAAGAGTTCGGTACATCCATTGTCTCGAATCATGGGGGAAGTATGAGGAAGTTGAATGTGAAGGACTTTCTGTACTTAAGGTTCTTCGAGAGAATTCGATTGGTAAAACCAAGAAAGAAGTGAACACGTTGTTGCCCCAATTGGATGAAAAAAATGTGGATCAAGAATTTGCTCTTTTGGTTGTGGAAATTGTCGTTACGCTCGTTAAGTGTGCTTTTTTAATTCAGAATAAGGCGGTCCATGAATATGATGGACTTCTTGATTTGATCAAAGAAGTTGCGCCATGGTTCAAGTGAGTCTCTTTTCTTTTGTGAATTAAATCTCACGTTGTTGATTAATTCTTGAAATAATTTTACCTTTAAAAAGAATTTGAAAACCATGTTATAGTTTTTGACCATGAAAACTTGAAAATCCCACAAGTTATGTTCAAGTCTTCGTACAATCCCACCCTCCATAGACCCCCTTGTGGGACAACACTTGGTATGTTTAGGGGTGGCAAACACGCGGGTCGGGTCGGATATGTGTTAAACAAAAACATATTAATTACCCGATCTGTCCATATTTAACATGGATAAAAAATGGGTTAACACGACGAATAATATGTATATTCATATTTATCCGTATTATCTAAAGTTACTTTAAAGATGTTGGCTTCATGTAGCTAATATGGTGAAAATTAATTTAGCTTCTTGTCCATAAATTCAATCCCTATTACATAGTTGTACCTCAATATTTGTGCAAAATAAAACATCAAAGTTTTCCAATGACACGACCTAAACCATTTTTCGAAAAATATCCACCCAAGCCCCACCATTCCCACCCCATTGCATCCACCCTCCACCACCCACCCCACCTACTCCCCAACCAAATCCCCCCTTGAATGCACTTCATCTTCACTCTTCCCTATCACACACCACCACCCACCCCAACCTTACCCCACCACACATCACCGCCCCACTCACTCCCTCATAAATTTTCTACTTCATATATTTTATTTTACTTTTATAAAAAATGAATTTTTTTTCTTACCCCACGCCGCCCCCTTGCCCCCCCCCCCCCCCAACCACCACCCACCCCACACCAAATTTAACCACACAAATTTCTCTTTTTTTTATATGTTTTTATAAAAGTAAAATATATGAATTAAAAATTCGGGAGGGGGATGGATGGATGGTGTAGAAAACCAAAATAATTTTTTTTAAGAAAAAAATTATTTTGTGTATCTGTGTGTAAAAATCAAATAGTTTTTTTTAAAAGGAAAAATTAATGTTTTTGGAGGGTGATGGAGTGGGGGGGGGGGGTGTAGAAAACAAAAAAAAAAAAAACTTTAAAAAAACTTTTTTTGGAGGGGATGGGGTGAGTTTGGTGTGGTGTGGTTGGTGGTGGTTGGTGAAATGACACTTGTGGGACTTGTTTTCCCTAGTGTTATTAAGAAAGTCATTTTCCTTATTTTTAAGGAAGTTTTACTAAAAGTTGTGGGTTTTATCCATTTTATCCATTAAGCTGTCCATATTTTAAGTGGTTAATATGGGTTGACCCACATTGGACTCATTTTAAATGGATAAATGGGTTGGGTCGGGCGGATATCCATATTTTTTATTTTGCCGCCCCTAGGTATGTTGTTGTTGTTATAGTTTTTGCAATGCTGGAAAACATGTTTAACTGATTGAACTTTACAAACTTGGGATGATTCAGGGGTTTGGATACGAATGCTCGTGAGAAATTGTATCGGGTACTTGTGACATACTTGAACAGAATAACACTGATTATGGTTGGGGACTTCAAAAGATTCAACGGGGACTTGGTGCGCAAATTTTGTGTAGAAGCCTTGTGCCATATTAAACAATCGTCCCTAAAGGATCAACTGTTCAAGGTGAATCTCTCATGTTTTACATTTGCCTTTTCTAGAGATGTCTTCAGTGGAAACAACCTCTTGCAGAAATGCAAGGTAAGACTGCGTACAATAAACCCTTGTGGTCCGGTCCTTCCCCGGACCCTGCGCATAGCGGGAGCTTAGTGCACCGCCCTTTTTTTTCTAGAGATGTCTTCTCTGTCTATGCTAACAGGTATATGTGCCACAGTTTGTAAGGAAGATATGCTCTTCTCTATTCTCACAAGAACTTGGTGAATGCTCTGGGATTGTTAACACCTTAAAATATGTGCTCGACGCTATGGCTGCAGAAATAAAGGTATTATATTGCTCCTTTGTTGGATTAGTGACCTGAACAAGGATATTTCTGCTGTTTATAGGATCCAGTATTTATTCTTTTCAATCGCTTGATCTCTGCATTGTCCAATACATGGGGAGACAATACAATGACATATACTAATGAACAATAGACGAGTAACGGAGTATGTAAGCAAGTTCACAGTTTTCTGTAGAGCAAATTAGGGGACCTGAAGCTAGAATTGGCTAGTTTAAGCACATCTAATCCATTGCTTGTTATGGTTATATGGTTGCTGAATCAAGGTTGAATCAGCAATAAAATTACGTGGCTTCAAATCTTATGTGATCTGATAAAGCGATGGATGTTTGAGGTGGAAGAATTAGAACCTTTTTGTTGCAGATCTGGGTTATTCAATGTAGTATGCGACCAGTAAAGGATGTGGAGACTTAAAAGGGAACAAGAAGAAAAGAAAAATATTTTGAATTCCACCCAGAACCCTATTGGGATCCCTGCAAACCCCAGAGTAAGTTTGCATAAAGTACCATTTGCTAAAACCAGTAAAAGCTTCAACAAGAACCATAAAAAAAAGAAAAGAAAACCATATAAATTAACTCACCGTCTTCTGGACGGCTAAACCATATAAAGATAATGCCCTTACCGTTGCTTTATAAGGATTGAGATAATCACTTTATTTATACCTTTTGATTTAGTTAAAAGTATTGATGTCTAAGCATTCAAGAATTTGTTTTCATTGTTAAGGTAAGTTGATTTGAGTATGAAAGTTTTAGCAACGTCACCTGCTTTGTTTGGTATAAGTAGGGATTAATAGATCACTAAGAGAGGGTTCACTTTACACATTTTAAGTTCTGGTCATAACAACAATTAGGCTCATCTTTATCTGATGTAGGATTTGCACACAAGGGTCCTGAATCTACCCATCACAAAGATGCATAAACAAAAGGGGAGTGACAATATGCTGAAATTATAAATAAGGTTTCTTGAGATAGAAGAGGGCTACTGTTAAAAGAGGTCTTCATCAGAACACAAGCAGTGCTGATATTCAATCAAATTTTGTTATGATATTCAATCAAATTTTGTTATGATATTCAATCAAATTTTGTTATGATATTCAATAGTTTCCTATGATGTTATAGTTAACTCTCCCTTGTCCTGAATATGATCTAAATTGTAGAAAAACAATATTAAGGCACGAGTTGCAATTTTATTGTATTTAAATGGAAGCAAATCATAAGTAGAGATAAAGTAAACCTTTTGAGAAATTTGAACATTAATCAGTAAGCATGTCCTTTTACTAGTATAATTTGGCCACTGATTTTCATCTTTTTAATGTATCGGTTATGAATAAAAAGTATTGGAAGACTACAAAAGAACTTTCTAGTTAATAAGCTATAAACATCCTGTACCCAAGGGTGTGACGTATACGTAGTGGTCAACGAGCTAGAATGGACCACGGAGACCAAGGTTCAAATCAAAGCAGAGTTAGAAAAGAGCTAGGTGATTTCTTCCCATTTGTCTAAGCTTTGGTGGGTAGAGATACAAGGTGCTTGTGATGGTGGGAGATAACATGTACCGATTGATTAGTCGAGACAAACTGATATGGACATCACTATTATAATAAAAGGAACCATAAACATCCTTGGGACAACCCAAATATGAAACTATGATAATGTGGGATAGATGATGCTGTTTATTGACCTGAAACGCTTTTTACTTCTTCCTAGGCTAATGGCTAGATCCAAATCATTAACCTTATGGTTATATTTAAACTCATTTTCTGCTAAAGATAATCCCAAGAATGTTTCATTGAATTGTGCAATGCACTAGTAGTTCAATGGTCTATTTCAGAACCTTGATATTCACTGTTTATGTTATTCATTTGACGGTAGTATTGTCCTTACATCTGTCGTATGATTCATGAAGGTGTGTTAATTTTACACGGCAGGTTGGACAGGAGAACACTATAGTAGAATTTCTGGAGCTTGTTTGTTATTGTGCTCATAAATGCCGAAGTGTTACTTCAAATGTTTGTAGTATCCTGGCTGCCCAATTAGAAGAATTAGCTATGCACGTGAAACAACATTACGTTGAATTAACAGGTTCTCAGGTAACCATTTTAGCTGTTTGTTGGTGTTATTTATTTCTTTAACAACTCGTATGAATTTATGAAAGACTTTGGTTAAGGAAAGTCCTACTTATGACAGAATTGGTTCTTTTGAAGGATGAGCCACCGACTGATTTGATTCTGGGGGTTTATGCTACTGGATTGCTCATTAATGATTCCTGTATTCACGACTCAAGAGCTCTCTTCTCAGATCACAATGATGTGCTGCAAAAATTAAGTAGTTTGCACTTTTCAAGATCTTATTTTGAAATAGACAGCAAAAGAAGCAACTATTCACAGACGAGAATGCTCTATATTCTGTCTTATTTTGATGCATTGAAGTTCCTGTGCCAGCCACTTGCCGAGTATGTTATCTCAGCAAGGAAAGAAATTCTTAGTGAAGCACAGGCTGTTTCCTGCAATACTTGCTTAGAAATTATCCAGGATGTGTTCAAGCAGTACGTTAATGTCTTCCGGCACTACAGGTACATCACTAGCATATAGCAGAAGTACTGCACTCTTGTAGTTTGATTTTAGCGTGATGTTTGGCATTTTAACTTATTATACCTTTTTAGATTATAAATAGAAACAACTAAAGTGTTTTAGTTTGACATGGAATTATAAATTCTGAAGCCATTACCAAGTTTGTTGGACTGAGTATGTTGTGTATTTTATAAATAAATGCAGTTTCTGTTTTTTGAATAAATCATTTAGCTTCTCCGTTAAAATTGATTTAGCTATTTACTGATCTTTTTTCCATCTTTAGGCTATTGTATGTAAACCTTATGTTTTTCACCTTTCTGGATGTAGTGCTGCTGATAACAAGCAAGATCCTTCTGAAGATAACAACAAAGTTGTACTTCTTGTAGCAGTGGCTGCTTTCACTCTCTCTTTAAGAACAAACCGTGATACCAAGGTTTCTGTTGTTGTTCATGCTACTAAGTTGATTAAGATTGTTGTTGATATCATGTACCACCTCTACTACTATACCAAATGACATGTTATATATCATTCAATTATAGAAACAAACTAGCTCCACTTTAACAATGAGTTGTATCTTTCCTTTTTCTTCTTCTTTATAATTGCAGGAAACTGTTAGATTTATCAAGTATCTCATTAAAAATGAGCGGGTTCAAGTCAATGGACTCAAGTATCTCTTCACCTCTTTTTACAACATTGCTGTCCTATTGTACAGAAACAAGCAAATGAAAGAGGTATGAGCAGCTGAAGAGATTCTCATAATCCTTTTCACTGTTTTCACTTTCTACATAGTTGGTTTCATATTAATGAAGATGATGTTGCAGTTTATTATTCACTTCCAAGTTTTTGATGCTTTGTCGAATTTGAAGCAAAATTACCTTTAATGAAGGCACTCAGGTCATTGAGTATGCTAGTATTTGGGGTGGATGAGAGAAGGGACAGGCCTATGTTATGGCATACTGTGGAAACTTTGAGCTAGTCCTTATTTGTGCTTAAGAAGTGATGGTTGTATCGAGACCATCATAAGATAGTTTGCATGGGGAAAAGCACTTTTTTTAGTTCTGAAAGATGTTTATGTTAGAGGAGTGAACTTTAATGGACCCGTGATGATGTTTTGGTGCAGATGTTCAAATTTCATCAGGAAGCTGCATAAACCAAAGTGATGTCTGGTCGATAAGCTAACTTAATTGCAAAAGCACTTCTGGAAATTTTGAACGGATGAAAGTAGCAATCATCTATCGGAAAAATAAAGAGATAGGAAACTGAGATAGTTTGTTCATGTCTGGAAATCTACTATGGAAAAGGAGAGAAAACATGGAATAATTTTTCCTCCTAAGTGGTGGAGTTCGAATCCTACTGTCAACACTGATTAATTTACCTATAAAAAAAAGAAAAAGGAAAAAGAACGAAACATGGTTTAGTTTTTAATAGGTTAGAAGTTTGACATAAAGAAACAACATATGATAGTGTTGCCTATATTTTGGGCAGAGTTGGATGAAATCACTGCCCTGACTTCATTACCTGCCTTATTTCTGCAATTGTTATTACTCCTAACAAATGATAAGATGGGCCTTAGGGAGATCTAATTTCCTATTCCTCTTATTTTGTACTTAGAACGCTTAAAAAAGTAGTAAACTAGTTCCTACGTACCATCATTTTATTGAAGTCCTTTATGTATCTCTCTCTACATAGTCATAGCGCACAAATACATTAATACGGTATCAACTGTTATTGAAAAAAATGTCCTTACATGTTCCAGTCCAATTTTTGATTATATCGTTTCTTCCTTTGCAGGCTGCTAAAGCTTTGACGCTATGCTGCAAAGCATCTTGGAATCGTGTGTTATGTTTTTGTGAAATGTTTAAACATGAATCAGATAAATTTCAAAATGAACTGTCAGAAGATGCTGTGATTGGTTTCATTGATGAGGCGTGTGAGAAAACTGCTTTTCTTTTGGAGGTGCTTCAACATAGTGGTGATGGTAATATACAAAAAATCCTCATTGATAGCCTTAAAAGCTATTTACAGAGATGTAGAGCACTTATTGTTAAGGGAGAGGTGTTAACAGACTTTGGATTTCAATATCTTAAAGATTGCATTCAGTGTCTATCCGAGAAAACTGATTTTCTTTTGGAGGTGCTTCAACATAGTGGTGATGGTAAGATACAAAAAATCCTCATTGATAGCCAGGACAACTATTTACAGAGATGTAGAGCCCTTATTGTTAAGGGAGAGGTGTTAAGAGCCTGTGGATTTCAATATCTGAAAGATTGCATTCAGTGTCTATCCGAGGCAATAGCTATAGTAGTAAGTCATGTGTTTGTGTCTGCCTCTTTATTTGCTGAGTTATGGTAATCAGAGCTTGATTGTCTAGTTGATGTTGTTAATTATGTCAGGTTATACACTTTGCAGGAAAGTTCTATAAAACAGAAAAATTACGGAGAAACTTCAGCCTGCACTAATTCAGCTTCTCATTTGGCAGCCTATGCATATTGTGCACGTGCACTCTGTACCAGTGAGATTGAACCAAACTCAAAGGTGCTACACGTAAAAGGCTAATCTCCTGCATTGTTATGTTTCTTTGGGGGGCAAACAGTTGGGCTAATTACCTTCCATTTGGACTTGGAAGGAAAAGGAGGGAGCTCTTCCTTTTTTATTTTAATTTTAAATGTGTTAGAATATCCCACATTGGTTAAGAGAATGGGCTGTTGTGTCCTTATCCAGACTTAGGCAGTTCTCTCCTCATGAGCTAGCTTTTGGGTTGAGTTAGACTCAATGTTTATTTTCTTCACATAGTATCAGAGCCAAACATATCCCTATTCTTGGTGCCAATATTGGGTCTTTATGTTCTATTGTCCATACTGTAGATGCAGCCATAGACGACGGGGGTGGGTGGGTCAGAATGCCCCATTGGTTGATGGAATGAAAATTTGTCTCCTTATATGGCCTTGGGCACAACCTTACATAGCTTGTTTTTGGGTTGAGTTAGGCCCAAGGTCCATTTTCTTCGCGATTTGATTTGATTGGTTTAAAGAAGAGAAGAAATCTGAAAAGTTTCTTATCATTTTCAACTCTATCTCACAACAAATGTACAGATTAGTGTACTTTTTCATAGTTTTTCTGTGTATACTTGATTCCTTTCTCCTTGACTTAAAAAACCCTTCCTGTAATTGCTGAATACTGATCTGTTGTTTTATTCCCCCTGTCTCACCTTCTTGAACAGAGACTTTATGAAGATATACATGCTGCAGCTAGACTCTGGACGAGTCTGAACCACTGCGATGGACCTGATCAGTGTAGGATGTCCGAAGCTATGTTAAATATGTTGCATCAAATTGTTGACTTGTTATCATTGAAGGTAATCTCTAATCTTGATGTCACATGGTATTTGCAATGGACATGGTAGAAGGGCCTTGTATCACATTCATTTAAATATGCATCTTAAGTCTGAACTAATCACAACCTGTTTTTGCCCTTTAAACTTCTCTTTCAAGTCACTCTGACTGGTCTTATATCTTTGATGGCTTATGCATCAGTTTGGGAAGTTTGTGATACTGAAGGCTTTGTTTCATGTGAATGATCATCTTAGTTATAGGACCCATAAGGAGCATTTTTCACTTTGAGATAAGAATCCCTCCCACAATGCAATTTTCTTGACAGATTCATGCTTTATTAGCATTTACTACTAGAAATGCTTTTTGAGAAATAAATAGTCATTGCTTGGCTTCCTGAAAGCTACCCAATAAATTTAAAAATAAACAGGATTTTTTCGAGAGGTACTTATTGATCACTTATTTAAATGCATAAAATTGCTCTTCTGGTTCAACAGTAGCTTTAATTCCTAGTAAAAGATTCTCCAAAGATTCTCTGAAACACAATGCTGATTGGTTTTAATCTTTTCTGCCTTCAATATAAACATGCATGTGTGTATGTCTATATTTGCTGAAGAATGCTGAATTTTTGGTATTGAGATATGACAACTTGCATAATCTCTATCATCTTGTGCTTCCAATTTTCAGGGCTACCTGGAGATTCATCCAGACATATATGAGATGATGATACAATTATTTATGAAGAATATTCCATTAGAGAAGTCTGTATCGTTACTATGGAGATATAGAAGACTTAGTCATGCCCTCTGTACATCACCCGTGAATGAAATGTTCATTAAAACATTGTCGAACCATTGTGGTGAACTTTCCATGTCCGTTGAATACTGGATGAAGTGCATGAAGGAATCTCAACCTCAATTAGTTGGGCTTCAGCAGAGCTTCTTTTTAACCCTTTCTCTTTCTTCTAAAGTGTCTTGTAGTCATCAAAGCTTTATCCACTGTGACATTACAGAGGATAAAGTAAAGCTCACTGCTTCAGAGCTCATTCATGATGTAAGCTTCTAACGTAGACACAGCAAGTTACGTTGCATTTAGTCAGGCTACCAGAGTGTGGTTGCACCTGTTAATCTGAGCTGCTATTTGTTCTTAGGTTCCTTTTTCCAGTGGTTCGGCCTTTCTTTCTGCATATCTTTACTATGACTTGAGTGAGAGACTGATTCTAAATGGACGACTGATTGAGGTAAAATAATTGCTATAACATTTTGCCTGATTATAGGGCTGCAACTATAGTTTTCTTCCTTATGTGTTTGAATCAATTTCACTCTTTCATGGGACTCTTAAAATGTTTTGCCAGAGAAAAGTAGATCCAATGTGGGTGCCCCCGCTTGGGATTTTACCTTTTTGGCTTCTATTCTAGGGTTAACATACCTCAGCGGACCACATGGATCCATGCTCCAAGAGAAGATTCATCATCTATTACGTGAAAATATGACCATAAAGTGGGGTGGTGGGATATCTTGGTGGTTTTGGTTTCAAAACTTCAAATTATGCTCTAATGAGCATGGTACTGATTGCAAATTGCTGAGGAGCTCTTTAATGTTAATGCAATGCCTGCAGGCTCTTGGTTATGCAAAAGAAGCCCATCGTTTACGAAGTAAACTTCTTCAAGAAAATTTCCAATATCAGATAGAGCAGCAGAGTGAGTTATATGGTGTTACAAAATTCCAGATATATGATTCTGTGGCTGCAAAGGCTTGGTTTCCTGACAGTGTCTCATTTGACTTTGACGGTTCTATGCTTACCCCTTGGACGATCCTCCAATGTTATCTGGAAAGCATTTTACAGGTCTATCATTATTTTGTTCATTATTATAATTGAATATTTATTACATTCACAAACGTAGTTCTTTAATTTTAATTGGACGTGTTGTGGAGAATCTAATTTACCACGATAGTACAAACCAATACAACAGGTTGGAACTGTCCATGAGATGCTTGGAAATGGAATTGAGGCTAAGACACTTCTAGTGTGGGGGAAAGACATCTCTTGTTTTCAGAGTTTGCCCCTCTTCATAATTTCATTCTGTTGTATGTTAGGTAATGTTTTCTCCCAATTTCTTTATTTTTCCTCGTATATCGCAATGGCTGTTTTTCCAGAGGTTTTGGATTTTCAACTTAGTGTCTTCTTAATGTTTATCAGGAAAACTATATGCTAAACAACATCTCTTGGAGATGGCAGAAATGGAACTAAATGCTGCTAAGCAAACATTGGCTGAGAACTATGATGTCATCTCTTGCCTAAAATGCAGAATTATTCTGGAAGTTTCAATTGATCTGCTACTAGGAGATCTATTGAGACGCCAACATTGCAATATTATAAAGTCCTCCACAGTGGAATTTGTATATAGTGTTAAAGAGAAGTATAGATCTGCTTGTGAGAAGCTGAATAACTTCGGCTGGGAGAATTCTGTTGGTTGTTCTCTAGGAGCAAGTTCCCAGCATACCAAGCACCAGGCTATGTATTCATTTGCAAACGGTGCAAAAGATCCTTCAGATTTGAAGGAGTTCCAATCCCAGAAGGACAAACTGGAAAATGCAGTTGAAGGCAGAAGGACTAGGAAGACCAAGACAGAGCCAGAACATAATTTAAGGATGACTCGGTCCAGATATCACTCTATGAGGAAATGTGAAAGTTCTGTGGATGATAAACCTGCTAGTGGTGCTGAAGACATGGGCTGTAAGCACCTTTTACTAATATGTTTCTTTTCAGCTAGATCTTTAGATAGAAACTGCTGTTCATTGCTAATTTTGATCATAAATTCACAGGTATGTGCTACAAATTGAGGTGTTGGCACCATCTTCCTCTTGAGATTCTCCGATCTGGGTCTTTGAGTAATTTCATATACTTGAAATGGGAGCTTGTTCGTAGACAACTATTGCTGAGGCTTCTAACTACTATGGGTAGCATGACGTTCCTTCTGGATGCCATTGTTCTTATCTTTCTTATCACCTTCTTTTGCTGTGGCTCTCGGCTGGTTTCTCATTGTTGAGTTCCCACATCGGTTAGGGATGAGGTCTTTGATCCCCTTATATGGTCTTGGGCAATCCCGTCCCCTCATGAGCTAGCTTTTGGGGTTGAGTTAGGCCCAAGATGCATTTCTTTACATGGTATCTGAGCTAGATCCATCCCAATTTTTTGTTTACCCGATGTTGGACCCCTGTCATATATTGTCCACGCTCCAGATGTCCAGTTCTGGGCGTGCAGCGGGGTGTTGAGTTCCCACATCGGTTGGGGATGAGGTCTTTGGTCTCCTAATATGGTCTTGGGCAATCCTCCCCTCATGAACTAGCTTTTGGGGTTGAGTTAGACCCAATATCCATTTCTTTACACTCATTATGCGACATATTATGCATGCTCAGAATTCAACATTTCATTAAAAATTATTTCCCATGAATATATTACTAGTACTAGTTGGTGTTGAGGTGTATGAGTAACCTGAAGCTCCAGGTTCGAAGCAGGTTACAAAATTCAACGTGAGTTCATCTGCTTCAGTCTTGATGGGAGGTTTACGCCTGTGCTTTTGTACTACTGCAGGCCTGCCTCGTGGAATAGTCGTTTCAGCAAACTGGCCTGGATACCACCAACATATTTTTTTTAGCGTTTCTTATAGTTTTTGCTATCCACGTTAAGAGCAAGGAGGCATAAGTTATTAAGTCTCAATAGCGAGGGACAGTGTTGCTAAAAGCAACAGAGTGATGAGAAGCAGGGTCATCTCTTCTCATGGGTAAAGCAAAATGACTTCAAAAATTCCTGTGCTTTGTGAATTTAAGCTCGAAATGATCTGAGCAAGAAGCATTTGAATCTTTGAATTAAGTTTTACAGATGAGAAAAAATAAATAAAAGAAGATAGTATTAGAGCCTTTTGCCATCTGAGTGCTGGGACTGAGCTAGTTTTCTTGTCTATTCTCTATCTTGTTTTTTATTTTCTAATTCTTTATTAATAACTCATGGTTTGGAAACGTGAAAATGATACTTGCAATTTAAGATAACTAGTACAATTCCTAAAGCAATTAAATGTGGAACTAATATTACACACTGACTCTTTTCAGTGGTTGATTAATTGCAAACAGAAATCAAATTTTCTATTGAAGTTATCTTTTCTTGGGTTTGTGAAAATTGTATTTTAATGATATATAACCTTAGTTGTTGGGCTTAATGTTATCATAGTTGTATAATGGATGTTGAAATTAGCGAAGCTAATTGCAATTATTATGTTATCAGTACTAGATTCCTGTGTCGTTGATAATTTTTGTTTTCCTGTAAATTGAGCTCTTTATTTTGGCAAAAAACTTGCACCTTTATTCTTGCTTAAAGCCTCAGGAGGCTTGTTGCATTTTTATGCCTTTTTGTTTTAAAAACACATGTGAATCTTTTCAGCATTTGATCACTTAACACTTCAACAACAACAACAACAACAACATATCAAATCCCACAACGTGGGGTTTGGGAAGGGTAAAGTGTACTCAGACCTTACCTCCATCTTGGTAAGTAGAGCGGTTGTTTCTGGTGATCACTTAGCACTTGTGGGGCATTTATCAGAACTGTAGACCTTTTAAGGAGCTATCGTGTGTTTCCAAAATGTCTAACTGAGGGTTCTAAATGGAGGAGATTAAGTTTGTTATTAAAACGATGCACCTACATGTGCAACTGGTCATTCATAATTATATACGGAATTTGTAGCCATATGTATTATTGATAGTGTTATCTTGAAGTTGGGTCATTTTTGCACTATGAGAGAAATAGTTAAATATATATTGAAAATATATATAAAAAAATATATTCTACTTATATATTGACAAAACCCATTCTATTTGTCTATGTTCTTTGTATTGTTCTTCGTGCTGCTCTTTCATGTTTTCAACTTCATTGAAGTAGTGAATCTGCGGTCCACGTGTGGCCCTAATATCTTCTAGATATGATAGAGTTTCATGCCTAAATGATTGTGCCTGCTTAAAATTGAATGTTTGAATTGCAGGGGAAATTGCTAGAAGCATGCAATAATCAAACCTCTTATCTTTTTTGCTCTCATTAATTTTTTCAACTAAATCACTGGCCTTAACTTTTATCTTGTCTGTGGCAGGAAAATGCTTTGGTCTTTCTGGTGATAGCCATGAAGCACAAAAGCTTGTTCTGAAAAGCATGTCGCTGTTCAGTTCAGATCCCTCTTGTCCCAAGTATTCTTCTCTGCCACTAATGTCCTTGGTTGACCAGATGGGGCACGATATTTGGGTGGATGAATTGGCTGTTGATCATTCAGTTATGCTTTACCACATTTGCTATTCCATTTTGAATAGCTATACTTGCAAAGCAACAAGGTACGCATGCAGAAATATATGCAAGTTGACATATCTTTTTGTATCTTGAACCTCGGATCTTTATTTGTTGCATTTGCTAATCTTCAGCAGCTGAGACATTGTTAATTAGATTCTTCATGCAAATGACTTAACAAAGGCCTGTCAGTGCTAAATAAATGAGCACTTTTGTCCTTCCATTAAAGGCGTCCAGCAAATACTGTTATTCCAAGTATTTACTGACTGGACTGAATTGTCAGTAGACTTTTGTGGATTTAAGGCCTTTATTTCCCTTAGCTTTAGGGAACCCCTAATTTGCATGAAACAAGAACTATTATTTTGTATTGAAATGGACCTAAATAGAGCGGAATGGATGCAGAATATTCATGTAGTCGGCTCCAACAAATTTGTGTCGAGGCAAAATTGGCTTACTGATTGAATTCTTTTGCCACCACTTGGTGTATTTGGTTGGCGAGAACATGTAAAATGTCCAAAGTACATGCATTTCTTCTGCATTGGGGATCCACTGGAGCTTCTAGCATCATAATTGTGTAGGTCAGTGGGACCATTTCAGTGAATAGCCACAACTATGCTTGTCCGTGTCAGTTCGGGTGGCTATCTCAATCCTTTGTATCCAGTCCAATTTGTTTGGGTCCACTTCATTTTGATTATCAGTAATTTGTCCTTCAAGATAATTTTTTTTGACAATGGTAACTGTGAGAAATTATGGGAGAAAATATTATTATTGAATTGTTGTGTATCTACATGATTACACTGAGCTCTATTTATAGACACTCCATTACAATCCTTTTCCTAGTAGGATACTATATATGAAATCCTATTCCTATTCTATATTACAATCATTTTCCTAGTAGGATAGTATATATGAAATCCTATTCCTATTCTACATTACAATCCTTTTCCTAGTAGGATACTATATATGAAATCCTATTCCTATTCTACATTACAATCCTTTTTCTAATAGGATACTATATATGAAATCATATTCCTATTCTAACACTCCCCTCAAGTTGGTGCATACAAGTCATATGTATCGAGCTTGTTACAGATGTAATTAACACGAGGACCAGTGAGGGATTTTGTGTAAATATCTGCAAGCTGATCACTCGACTTCACAAATTTTGTAACAATATCACCGGAGAACATCTTTTCTCTGACAAAGTGACAGTTAATCTCAATGTGTTTAGTCCTCTCATGAAATACTAAATTTGGAGCGAAATGCCGATAAAACACTGAGTGATCAGCTTTACTACGAGTCATGCCAAACTCCTGAATTATTGTGCTTAACTTTCCAAATTAGGTTCGAGGAGATTATTTTAGACCATAAAGTGCACGACGCAATCGGCAGACCAAGCTAGACTCTCCTTGAGCAACAAAATCAGGTGATTGCTCCAATATAAACTTCCCCCTCTCCCCAAGGTCATCATGGAGAGAATAACATACTTCACGAATGTGTCAAAGCCTATTACAATAACTACACCTAGGTCAAGATCTTTCAAGACAACCTCCTCCTCGTCACTTCTTAATGGACTGTGATGTGCGATTTTATGATCTCATCCTTTAAGGTTTTGAAGTAATCATAGGACTTGAACTTCCAATTTTCGTATTTTTGGTGTTTAACAAATCAAAACCGAGAGACGTAGCGAAATATGACGAACATAATCCAAGAAGAAAATCACCGAGATTTGGCCGGAAAAAGGTGCATGCGCGGCGCGCGAATCTGATGCTCTAGCCGGAGCTGGCACTTCGAGCGGCATGTGGTGGTGCGTGAGTGGGTATTTGTAGGAGGCGTTGACTGGATTTTGGTCGGAAGAGACTAATATACCTCGTGGTGGTGTTGAAATTTGCGCAACACTATCCGAAAGTAATTTTGTAGCAGACAACTATGTTGTCACCGAAAATATTGCACAATGATTGATTTGCTTTCCTGGAAATTCGCACAATAATTAGTCTCTCACTAGCTTGAACCTAATCTATGTTGTGGTGTTGGATTCTGCACAACACCACTGGATAAAGTTGTGGCGCTAGGAATCACAAGAAAAATTATGCGCGGTGGTGATATTTATTATTTTTTCGAATCTTCGTTGGAATATTGCACATCAGATACTTTTTTACTAATGCTCTGGAAGAGAAGGACGCAAAACAATTATCGGAATTGATGCACGGGACTGTGATGGTATTTTGTGGGTATGATCAAAATGATGGCACGACTCTACGGGACGCAAAACAGTCGTCGGAATTGAGGCATGTGACTGTGATTGTATTTTGTGGGTAGGATCGGAATGATGGCACGACCATAAGGGAAAAAAAATATGCCGGAAAAGTTGTCGAACCTCGAAGAAAGTAGTACGGGTCAGCTCGGAATCTCTACGCGATGCTGACAGTAAAAACAATTCTTAAAAGAATGCCCCGATAGTGTGTATTCGCCGGAACCCTAGTTCCGACGATCGAAATCTGGTAATTGTTCACATCTACTTTTTTTAGAGAATATTTTATTTATAAATATCTGAAAGTTCTCTACAATCTTCACTCTACCATTATCTTTGGCACTGTTCACATCTATTATTTGATTTTCTATCAAGATCGTAGAAGCTCTGATACCATGTGAGAAATTATGGGAGAATATTATTAGGATGCGTTTGGTTCGGGTTAATAAGGGAAGGGAATGGAATCCCCTGATTTCCTTTGAAGTTGTTTGTTTGGCCTACTTTTCCATTCCCTTTACCCTCTTTTATTCCCTTTCCCTTTCCCTTAGATTGATTCCCCCAACCCCCTAGGTATTTCCATTCCATTTCTCCAACCGGGACCCCGGACCACCCAGAACCAAACATGTAGGGACAATCAAGTAATTCCTTTCCATTTCTTTACTGGATTTCATTCCGTTTACCCTGCGCGAACCAAACGCACCCTTATTGAAATGTTGTGTATCTACATGATTACACCGAGCTCTATTTATAGACACCACATTACAATCTTTTATGAAATCCTCTTCCTATTCTACATTACAATCATTCTTCTAGTAGAATACTATATATGAAATCATATTCTAACAATAACATTTGTATATATTAACATGTATACTATACCAAACTGTGAAGGGAGCATTGAAGTAACCGGTAAAGTTGCCGCCGTGTCACGGGTTCAAGTTGTGGAAATCACCTCTTGCAGAAATGTAGGGTAAGACTGCGTACATTAAACCCTTGTGGTCTGGCCCTTCCTGGATCCGCGCATAGCGGGAGCTTAATGTACCGGACTGCCCTTTTTACTATACCAAACTCTATAGTCCCCAAGTATCCAATTACAAAAGTAGGATCATTTCTAACTATGATTCTTTTACAAATTGTCTAGAACATCAAAGATATCTTCTGTTTCCCCTAAACATCCCTGTTTACACCAAAAATAAAAAAAAGGGATAAACAATTCATCTTCAGCTTCTGTATGCCATGCTTGTTCTCAAAATATCTCTGGTTACTCTCTTTCCACACAGCCCACCAAATACACGCTGGGACAATCCTCCATCTGCATGGACAAGCTTCCTTCTCTGCTCCAGCTATGTAGAGCATCTTTTGCCCTTGCTGGCATTACCCAACTGATCCCCCTCAAAATAATGAATAATCTCCATATTTGCTCTGTCCACTTACAATGTAAAAAGAGATGGTTGTTTGTCTCTGCCTGTTCCCCACAAAAAAACATCTAGAACAAAGTTGAACTTCTGTGCTTTTTGATTTTTCCCGAGTCAAAACAGCTTCTTTGCCACCAGCCAAGTGAAACATGCTACTTTATAAGGAATTTTTACCTTCCATATCATCTTCCAAGGCCAACATCCTACTTTGTTGTTAACTCTATTCAAGTCTTTGTATGCCTCATTCAGCTTGAGCATTCCCTTGTCAAACCATACAGTCTCCACTCCCAGTAACCCCTTCAACCTGAGCTAATGAACTGTAGAACTCAGTTATCCTTCCCAATTCCCAGTCATTGAAAAGTCTACTAAAAGTTAGGTTCCATCCCTGTTCAGGCCACACATCAGCCACAGTTACCTCCTGTTGACATAAGTTGTAAATATCTTGGAAAAGTTGAAATAGAGTTTTCTGGCCAATCCACTTATCCTTCCACAAGAATACCTTCATTCCATCACCAAGTTTGTACCTTACCTTTCTAATCATCTTTGGCCATATATTTCTGATTGATCTCCACACACTGCATCCATAAGGAATTGCTACTGGAGTGGTGGAGATATTTTCTGTGTGTAGCTTCTTTCAGAAAACAGTGTTGGACTATTTACTTGATGTTTTCTTTCACATCTCCTGTAAATTCTTGGCACATTTCTCTCTTTCGAGTGAGTGTTTTCCTTATAGAAGTAAAAAATGCAAATCTTCTATTAAGGCACTATTTTAGTTTTATCCCCATGATTCAAGTCACTAGGTCTGCTGTAAATAGCATACCTGTAGCTTCTAGTTGCCTTCTCAATACTTTTATCTGACTTCATTTCTTTTGGTGCATTGGCTACTTTAGTTGCTCAATAATCCTTATTTATCTGCTCTACATACACTGTTAGAAATACGACCCCAAAGGTTGTGTATGCTTGGTATCAAATTGAATATCCATCTTTCTGTTTTGAAGTTTGAACAAATCTCATATAGTCACTAAATATGATATTTCATGGGTTCTACTATTATTTATCTCAAATGCACCCAAGTTGGACGGGTTATTGACCCGTCCATTTATTAACTTAATGCATCTCGACAATCCAAATTTAGCCCATCTAAAAGTTGGGTTCATTTGGGCTACGTATGTAGCCCAAATTGACCAGTGAAAAACTTTGTAAATTATTAAATCAAAAAACCTTTTTTGTTTGATATGTTAAATTTAGTTATGATGAAGAAGAATTTTTTTTTATTTGTGTGCTTGGTAATTAAACAAAAAAATAAATTAAAACTTGGTAAGAGTTGGACGGATTGGCCCATGACCCATTGTTTAGCCCACATTGACCTAGTCCATCTCAACGCAAGTAACTTTTGGGTAGGGTTGGGAATGACCCATTTATTGTTTCAACCTATACCTGTCTAACGGATCGATCCGGACCGGCAGAGTCTGGGTTGAACCTGCCCGGTTCATCGCTTACTGTGCCTACCATCTGGTTCATTACACGATTCCGTCGGCCGCATGGTCCGGTTGAACCGGGCCTACCGGTCCGTTTTTTTAATTATTTTATAAATTTCGAAAACTTAACTAAATTCAAATTAAATATGTAATGTAATAATATAATAGTGTATAACTTTATACTTTATAGTTTATATTGTAGTTATATAAACTATATAATTTTTTTTTATTCCGAAAATTTATTAATTTATTAAATTAGTAGACATAAGTTAACAAATAACAACTAAAGAGATAATAAAATAAAAACTAATGATAAGAGGTAAACTTTCGAACTTTCATTATTCATAATGAAGTAATAATAATTTTATTTACATATTATGCATCCTTTTACAAAGTTCTTCGTAATTTATAGGTTGATTGAATTGGGGATGCTCCATAGTCCATAGCCTCTAACCGAGTTGAAATTCGATCCGTTTCCATCGCTTTCACGCAACTGCGATTGTAAAAGTGCTCCATATATCTAGAATCTAAATTTATTATCATCGTCTTCATTGAATCTTGCAGATGTAGACACAAAACAGAAGCAGATCTAGAACGAAGATTAGTAGCAGAGTTGTTCAATTATCAAATAATGTAACTGCATCTTTATATTTTATACTTAATTTGTTGTTGACCAGTGTGTCGGATGAACTCTGTGTACATGCCTAACTAAAGTGCCCGTCCCCCGTCATTACCATGTTTATAAGTTTCCCCACAAATATTACATCTAACTCTATCATTGTCCCCAATTCTATCATAAAAGTTCCACACTTTACTCCTTATTCTGATTCTCCTACTCCTTACTACTGGTAAAGGAGGTGTACGACTAATAGTACTAACATTGATAGAAGGCACACTAGTAGGTGTATGCGTTTCAATTTCAACAATATTATCTATATGAGCATTATAATAATAATTATCTTCTATTTCAAAATCTTCTTTCATTTGATCATAATCTATATTTTGATTAAATGATGAAGAACCTTTAGATTTTGTACCACTTGAAATAGTTTTACCTTTATCCATTATAAAATATTTAATTTTAATTTTAATTTAAATAATCAACAAATAAATATGACAATTTAATAAAATAAATAGAGAATGAAACGAGTGTACCAAACTTCGGGATTCAGAACTCAATTGAAAATTAATAATAATAATAACTTGAGAATTGATAATATAGAGAATTAAGAGAGTATGAGAATTGTAGAAATAATTGTGCGATAAAAATGAGAAGAATGTAGAGTATTTATAGATTTTTTAAAGGATAAAAATGTAATTAACAAAAAATTTAAAAACAATAAAATAAAAATGCCAAAGACGGTCTTAAGACCGTTGCCCCACCCCCAGCCCTCCCCCCAACGGTAATATTACCGTTGGGCCAACAATCCTTTGTTTTTTTTAATTTTTACTTACGGTCCGACTTAATCCCAGAATGTTACCGGCTCAACCGTCCGGTCTCACGGATTTCTCAGAATGCGGGTTGGGGTTGAGGCCAAACCAACCCCCAACCCGGTAAGGCCTAGGTCTGGACCGGTCCGGATTTTGTGCCGGGTCGACCGGTACGGTTCCGGGTCAACCCGCCCCTTAGACATGTATAGTTCAACCCATTTTGACATGCTTGAATTCAGCCCAAGTCGCGAATTTGTCACTCCTAGACCTGTGATAGTAGTACCTACATGTAGATATATCTAATAAAGGGCAGCCCGATGCACTAAGTTCTCGCTATGCGTAGGTCCCGGGAAGGACTGGACCACAAGAGTCTATTGTATACAACCTTACCTTCAATTTCTGCAAAAAGGGCAGCTCGATGCACTAAGTTCCCACTATGCTCGTCTGGGGAAGGGCCGGACCACAAGAGTCTATTGTACGCAGTCTTACCTTGCATTTCTGCAAGAGGTTGTTTCCACGGATTGAACCCGTGACCTCCTGGTCACATGGCAACAACTTTACCAATTATTCCAAGACTCCCCTTCATGTAAATATATCTAACGGGAATGATTATTCAGACATTCACCAACATATGTATGTAAGTTTAGTAGTGACGTACTTCCTCGCTGTGCACATTTTTCCTGTAGTAAATTGTAGTAATTCATTGTCATTAAGCTTCAGTTCATAATATTATTTTCTGTTGTTTTCCTGATTTCTTTCTTATGCAGGAAAACTAGCTGTAAGGAATGCCGTAATTTTTCATGCATTAAGTTATCAAAAGTTATTGGTTGGCTGAAGCTGGCCTTCATTCTCAGTCATGAGATTCCCTTGCTTTCTCAAAAGGTTAGACTTTCTTTTGTTTTGAGAGACTTGCATTCTTAGATATAAGTGTGCTTCCTCTTAACTCATTTGGAATTATCTCCATCTCCTCTGGATATATACATTTACAATATGCTATACAGAAATGCCCCTAAGCGCTTCATATTACGTGCTTGCAAACAAACCATAAGGTGCATGAGTAATACATGGTAATTTTGTCTGCCCTGTCCTCAGAGAACAAACTGCTAACTAGTAACAAAGGTTAATGTCCTGAAGTCAATAAATAATGAGACTTGCAATACTGTATTTTACAAAGTAAGGTTCAAATATCTTTCATTTAGCTTTCTGATTCTTGCATGTGGGGGTTGATTTTCTTAGGTGGCAGCTCTAATAATCTTTTGGTGTTCATTTGTAGTGGATCCGAACTGCAATTGTGTAATATTGATCAAGAGGGTGTTTTGGCTTATTTTTGTACTTTTTAGCCTAAAAATAAGCGCTTAAAAACACTTTTTATCTCACCCAAACACCTCAAAAAGTAGAAAAGAGCTTAAACCCCAAAAAAGCTCTTAAAATAAGCAATCCAAACACCCTCCAACTGTATGCTTATTCTGAGTGCTTATTGAGATGTTAAATAAACATGGCAATTCATAACTTCTAAAACAGTTTGATCCCCAGGAAATTGACTTTTATAGCAATTCAAACAGATTTCCAGGTTGCTTGCGGCAGTTTATGTACTTTCAACTTCTGTCAAGTCTTTTAGTATAGCACCTAGCAAAGCAATCTCTGAGAGCCAATGGGCATCGTTCTTCCATCAAGCTTCAATTGGTACTCATCTCAATCAACACTTCTTTTCTTGCTTGTTGAAGAAGCAGAAAGCTGAACATGTTGTGGATTATGAGGTATGTGTTTCTTAGTTTGCATCAACAACTGCTCTACAAGAAGCTTTTTCTTCGTCGTGCTTGTTATATTGTTTTCACCAGTTCTTTGTTATGCAGTTTACCCCCTAATATTAGCTGTGTGTTCTGCGTATGGTTGTACCTAATACTAGCAGCATGATCCCCTAGTACCTTGCCTTCATTTATCGTTTAAGGACTTTGTAGTTCCATGTTCCCCTTTTGCTTTAACAGTTTGCCATTTCTCTTCTACCTTTTTTCTTAATAAAATGTTGAAATGTTAGTTCTTTATCCCCTTCTTCTTTAGCATTTATTGAGCCATTACAAAGGGCTTTCATTTCTGTTAAAAGTGTACCAGAACTTTTGGGTGCCTTGTCTAAATGGAAATCAGCAGCAGAAAAAGGGGTATAGGTTGTAATACAAGAAGTGGTCCAAAAGTGAGCTAAGCCTGAACCTGAGTAGGTTCTGCTGTAGTCATGTTATTGATCGACAAACACTAACCAAGTATGGCATCTTCTTTAGATAAATCAATTGGAAAAGAGATTAATAACTGGACTTCCAAGGAAAACGTGGAGCAGTATTCACAGAGTAGATCAAAAGTTTATGACTCTAAGGAGCAACCTTGGAGCCCTAAACATAAACATAGCGTTCTGTTCACACCTTAAAAGACCGCTAAGGTAAAGCCAGTCAGCAAAGCTTCTACAGAATCTACACTAAAGCCTAAAAGACAAAACCTACAATTGGATCTAAGTTTTTCTTCTACACATAAGCTAATATTATAGTTTTATCTTGCACCGTGCTGGTTGCACTTACATTTTTGGATTTGTCATTTTCAGGGTTCCTGTTCTTCAGGCCAACAGCATCTTGGTTCAGAAGAACCTAACATGCTCAGGTATTTCTTCGTCTTAGCATGAATTAAGCACCTTTGATAAGAAGATGTGCTCATTTCTGTTCTATCTGCATCCTCTTCTAATGCAGGCTTGCATCTGAATCAGTTGAAGATCTTGAAAATTTTGTTTCGAGATTTTTTGAGAGTCTGCCTTCAAGCACAATTGTCTGTCTTAGCTTGCTTGGACGCTCTGTTTCCAGTTTGTTGACTGAATTGTTGAATTCTTCATACCCCATTCAATCATGGGTTTTGTTATCCCGCATGAGCTCAACTAGTCAGCCCATCACTGTAATTTTGCCAGTGCATTCTATCTTAAAAGGTAATACAGTCTTGTACTCTAAATTGAAAGGTAAATTCATGAAAGGTATCCATAACTTATTCTCTGTTCATACCATCAGAAGCTTCAGATGATGTTGCTGAATTCACTTCTAGTTTTTCATTTGAAGTCAAAGATAAGCATTGGCATTGCCCTTGGGTATCCAGCGTGATTGATGATGTGGCACCGGTCTTTAGAGATATATTAGAGAGCAATTACTTATCCTCTTCTGTACACCTATTAGAAGATACTACAGAGAGTAGATCATCGTGGTGGAAGTGGAGGAAACAACTTGATAAGCGCCTTGCTAAATTCTTAAGGTGAGTCTTATTTAAATAAATTTTCATCTACTTTAGTGTTCCATGCAAACACTTGTCTTCCTTGATTTGGATCGGATCTTCAACTGAATGAAATTTTGGCTGTTTGCAAAAGTTAAGTTGAAAGAATGGAATCATGATGATGTTATTGTATAATTGTTGATGCCTTCACCTTTCCATCTAGTAGTTAAGAGTGAAGTCTCTGTCACTGAATGTGATGTTTATCATTGCTATCATGATTCCAATTCACTGTCAAATAAGGCACATCAAAGTATTTTATGTTTTAACTTTATATGCCTCAGGAATCTAGAGGATTCATGGTTAGGTCCTTGGAGATGCTTGCTGTTGGGGGAATTGTCAGAATGTGAGCTCCTGGATTCACTAGTGAAGAAACTGTATGATCATTTTAGATGTAAAAGTGGAGCAGATGTTCATGAAAGTCTTCTTAGAGTAATTCTTGGAGGTGCGAAGTACGCTTGTGAGAAAGAAAATTGCATTTCTCAGATGGTTATAAATAAAGGATGTCACCTACATGGAGGGGGTCATGAAAACTCCAAAGTGTTATATAAGACATCTACAGAAGTTGAAAGTCTCTGTGATTCAGTATACAAGGCTATACTTGATGAAGCCCAAGAGATGGAAGAGACTGAATCCATAAGTAGAAGACCAGTTATTCTTGTTTTGGATCTTGAGGTGCAGGTGTGTTTCCTTCTATATTTGCTTCCTGGTTATTCTTTTTAGTATTGGCTGCTTAAAGAGTCTTGATTCAATTTTGTGCTTCATTACAACAACATACTCAATGTAATCCCACAAGCTATGTTGCTCAGACTCTTCAAAAATGGTGATGGGTGCGTGTCGGATCCTTCAAATGTAGTGCATTTTTGAAGATCCGATACGGGTGCGGCATCAGTTTTGGAGTTTTGGAGAGTCCGAGCAACATAGCCCACAAATGGGGTCTGAGAGGGTAGGTTGTACGTAGACCTTATTCCTACCTTGGAAGGTAGAGAGGTTGTTTCTGGTACACCATCGACTCAGAATAAAGCAATAACAAAGCATGTCAAATAGGAAAAAAAATATTAACTACAACAAAACAGTATACTACGCGAAGAACGAAAGGCAATAAATAATAACAGAAATTGAAGGACAAAAAACACATGAAAAATATTGCGACTACTAGTAATGAAGGATAAGCGCGACGGTGCTCTACTACGCTACTATCCTAATATGTGTCCTCCACAACCTCCTATCTAAGGTCGTCCTCGGTAAGCTGCAATTGCGTCATGTCCTGTGTAATCACTTCTCCCTAATATTTCTTCGGTCTACCCCTACCTCTCCTCCTGAAGCCATCTATAGCCAACCTCTCACACCTCTGTACTGGGGCATACGCAGATCTCCTCTTCACATGTCCGAACCATCTCAGTCTTGCTTCCCGCATTTTGTCCTCCATCAAGGCCACTCCTACATTGTCTCAGATATCTTTATTTGTGATCCTATCTCTCTTAGTATGCCCACATATCCACCGCAACATCCTCATTTTCACAACTTTCATCTTTTAGAGGTGAGAGTTCTTGACTGGTCAACACTCTGCCCTTTACAACATAATTGGTCTAACTACTACTCAATAGAACTTGCCTTTTGAGTTTTGGTGACATCTTCTTATCACACAAGACTCTGGATGTGAGCTTCCATTTCATCCACATGCACCAATACGATGTGTGACATCATCATCAATCTCTCCATTACCTTGGATAATAGACCCAAGATCTTTCTTTTGGATTACATGTGTATCAAGCCTTACTTCAACATCAGCCTCCCGCATTGCGCCACTAAACTTACACTCCAAGTATGTCTTTGTCCTATGCTCAACTTGAACCCTTAAAATTTCAGGGTTTGTCTCAAAACTCCAGCTTAGCATTAACTCCCCTGTTGGTCTCGTCAATCAACACGATGTCATCCGCAAATAACTTGGTACCTCTCCTTGGATATGTCGTGTCAAAACATCCATCACTAAGATAAATAAAAACGTGCTAAGAGTTGATCCCTGGTGTAATCCCATCACAACTAGGAAGTGCTCCGAATCTCCTCCCACCGCCCCACCCGGTCTGGCTCCTCGCATACGCCCTGATCACCCTAACAGACGCCATGTACACATCTAGCCTCCAAGCACCTTCATAGAACTTTATTCTATGCCTTTTCAAGGTCGATGAAAATCATGTGAAGGTTCTTCCTCTCCTTGTATTGCTCCACCAGCCTCATCACAATATGAATGACTTCTGTTGTCGAGCGCCCCAACATGAATCCAAACTGCTTCTCTAAAACAGTCATGCCCCTCTCCACCCTTATCTCCACCTCTCTCTCCCAAACTTTCATAGTGTGACTTAGCAGCTTGATATCCTATAGTTGTTGCAACTCTGAATGTCATCCTTGTTCTTGTGTAACGGAATCGTCGTTCTCCACCTCCATTCTTCGAGCATTTTTGCCGACTTAAAAATGACATTAAACAACCTAGTCATCCTAGTTGCTCTTCCCCCTGTGCATCCTACGAATAACATCCTTAACCTTTTCCACCTTATACACCTACAATACCCAAAATCGCGATTTCTCTCTGAATGCTCCAAATCCCCGGCATAATATCTCTGTCCCACTCTTTGTTCAAGAGTTTATGAAAGTAAGACTGTTATCTCTATCAAATGAATGCTTCCTCCACCAGTATTTTGACATCCTCGTCTTTGATGCACTTCACTTGATCCAGGTCACACGTCCTCCTCTCTCTCACCTTGGCAAGCATGTACAACTTTTTATCCTCGCTTTTGCCCTCTGACTCATGTGTTCAAAAGATGTTTTGCCGCCCTAACCGCTAACTTTGCCATCTTATACCCTATTCGTCCTTACTTTCCACCAACTTCGCATAAGCCACCCTTTTCGCCTCCACCTTCCCTTTGACTTTTCCATTCCACCACCAAATCTACCTCTCGAAACCCCTAGCACCTCTCTAGCTACTTCGCTAATACAACTTTGTGCTTTATTATACTTCAAATTTCTTACTGTTAGAGAGGGTTGGAGTCCCACATTGGTTGGAGAATGAGCTAGTATTTTGCTTATATGGGGACCTTGGGCAATCCTCCTCCCTTTGAGCTAGCTTTTGGGGTTGAGTGAGGCGCGTGCCATATCTTTACACTTACTCTAGCCAAAAGATTTGTTAAAAGGACATATAAAGTCCTCCCATGTTTCAAGAAGTTGCTATTCTTTGGCAATGATAGATTTGTTAGTTATGCTATTTGTTGTATCATAGACATTGTCGGCTTTTTAACCTTGAAAAGTTTTTAGTTATCTGGTTTTCATCTCGTTTTTGCAGTTGAGTTGCTACTGTTTGGACTTCCCCATATAGGAAAGATATCTGTGCTAATTGACAGAATCCTTCTTTAGTTGTTCCCTGATTGGAAAAAGTCTAGTATACCTCCTTTAAACAGAAAGTGTTTCAGTTTAGAAAATAATAACTACTTCTGCAGATGCTTCCTTGGGAGAACCTACCGGTATTAAGAAACCAGCAAGTTTATCGCATGCCTTCAGTTAGCAGCATTCAAGCAACCCTGAGCAAGTGTTACCAATATCAACAGCAAGTTCATATTCGAGGATCTACTATGAAACAAGGGGTTCCATCACATTCCATTCCATTGATTGATCCACTGGATTCCTATTATCTTTTGAATCCAAGTGGAGATCTTAGCAGCACACAGAGTGAATTTGAAAACTGGTTCAGAGATCAGGATTTGGAGGTACCTTTCTACTTTACACCTGAAATTAGAACAGTAAAAAGAAAGAAACCCCTTAAGACTGTTTTAGTGGAAAATTAGCAAAAAGTAGTTTTTATTAATCCTGTACAAAAAACAATATCTGTTATGGCCGCTTATATAAGCTCTGTAAAGCATAGCTAATACCAAGTACAAAGTACAAAGTAAAGAAAGGTTGTAGTAAGTTGATCTCTAACTTGTAAATAGTCTATATCACTATTTTAGTGGAAACAGACTAAAATAATAGAACCACTGTAGTTTCCACAGAAAACAAAGCAAAAAAAAAACAAGGATCTTATTTCTTCTTCATTCAGCCTAACCTTAGACCATAGTTAACGGGGATAACTCAAGCCAGTGAAATCCCACACCATGGGGTCTGGGAAGGGTAGAGTGTACACATACCTTACCTCCACCTTGGTAGGTAGAGCTGCTGTTTCCGGAAGACACTCGGCTCAAGACAAAAGACAAAGCATAATCACAAGCAAGGCAATCAAAACAAAGCACGAGTAAAACAAAAGAACAATCGGACTCAAATAAGAAACTAAAGCAGTATAAAGTGCATTCGAACAAAAGGGAGCAGTAGCTAACACAACTAAATAAGCTAAACAAATTACACTAAAGAACACATCAACATAAATCAAACTACATTGGATTATAAAACAATAATGTGCCTATAAGTGTGATAGGCTAATCGGGCCTACAGTAATAGCACTACAACTATCGTAAGCATAAGTAGGACTATGCTCGAGTACCTACTACTCTTCTACCCTAATACGTGTCCTCCACAACCCCCTATCTAATGTCATGTCCTCAGTAAGTTGTACTTGCGCCATCTCTGGCCGACACTATACAAAATAAGTAGTAGAAGTTCTCTATATTTTCTACACGCATAAAATATCTTATAGGGATAAAAAGGCTTCTAAAAAACATAGGACTTGTAGTAAATGTACTAACATGACTAAAACTTACTGCCTACTCTTTGTTGTAGCCTACATAGATCTTTTTCTTTCATGTCCTTTTTCACTAAGTATCGGAAGGGATAATAGAACTTACAGTAAATGTACCAACATGAATTTATTTTAAAGTATCTGATGTGATATTATGATTATACAAAACTCTATATCATTGTGCAGGGGAAGTGTGGAACTGCACCAGCAGTAGAAGAATTGACTGAGGCCTTGAAGAGTCATGATCTGTTTATTTACTTTGGCCATGGAAGCGGTACACTCAAATTTAAACTGATCTACGATGTTATCATGGTTCATTAGGTTTTAGTTTTACTCATCATTGCCTATACATCCCTTAGAAATAATATATTGCTCTGCTGGTATTTCAGGAGCACAATATATCCCCGAGCATGAGGTGAAGAAACTAGAGAGTTGTGCTGCTACTCTGCTTATGGGGTGCAGCAGTGGGTCTCTGTATCTGCATGGATGTTATGCTCCTCGAGGTGCTCCCCTATGCTATCTAATTGCAGGTTCTCCAGTTATAGTTGCTAATTTATGGGAAGTGACAGACAAGGATATCGACAGATTTGGAAAGAGCATGCTTGATGCTATTTTGAGAGAAAGATCACATGTTTCTTTTAGGTGTGATCAATGTGATACTCTTTCAGATAAACTTGAGTCCTTGAAAATTAGTGATAGAAAAAGAACTCAAAGGGTAAAGACAAAGAAAGATCTAACACCTGATATGTGCAAAAACAATACATCTACTAACCACTGTAGCCACAGACCAAAGATTGGATCATTCATGGGGCAAGCTCGAGAGGCATGCACTCTCCCTTTTTTGATTGGAGCAGCCCCAGTTTGTTATGGTGTCCCAACAGGAATAATAAACAAAAAGGATTTGTAGTATAATCACATTGGTATACGATAATGTTACACTCCCATTCTTTATTGCTTGTACTGTCATGAATGTCTCGTTATAAATAGTCTGGTCTCTTGTTAAGCACTTAAGCTGACCAAAGATAAGAGATTTGCAATATCGTTGTATGGATGAAATTAGCGTCAATTTGACTGGGTAAACTCTCAAATATTTGATTGACTAGATAAAAGGCCATCATCTAGTATGATAGGATACGTGCATATATTGTAGTGTCATATTAAAGTCAAATGTCCTGATAAAATAAAGTTTTAGATACGAGTATTCTAAAACATGTTATGTGCAACCCACATATTTATGTGGGGGGGGGGGGGGGGGATTGCCGTACATGTTTAAACAATATCTTCATTTTTCAGCAACTTTATTTTGCATTTCCTTTTGCTTTTGAATCTGTTAAAGAACATCCAAGTGACGATCCCAACAGCGATTGAATCAATAGAGAAGTTTTCTTCTATATGAATCGGTATTATTCCACTATGCCTCCCTAGAAAAATCTCAAAATCAATAGAGAAGTTTTCTTCTATATGAATCGGTATTATTCCACTATGCCTCCCTAGAAAAATCTCAAATTTGGATCCCAAATTGACGGGTTACTATGAGCTTATCCATTGCAGTAGGAATCCATTTTCTAAAAGATCCTAGCTTTCATAATTTGGTGGGTCTTCGAGATCCTATTGTACTTTGGTAGGTCTTCGAGATCCTTTCAAATAGATATTTGTTTTTAACATCCATCTATAAAGAGAATTCAGACAACCAATGTTTGGGTTAGGGACATGCTCTAGCTACTCCCAAGCCGGTTCATAGGGGACGGGATTCACCAAAGAGAAACAATTCCAGATCTAAAAAGACATCTATACAAGTTGAAGTGGTAAAAGGTGAACAAGAAATGAAAATGTACATCAGAAATTGCATTCATACAAGAATTGACAAATAAATGTTCAGTCAGAATAAGGAAATTACAGACTACAAATCACAGTGAAACTGAGCTTTCTTCAAGTGCCCGCCAATAATTCTGAGCCATCCTACAATCTACCATGCATCAAACATCAATCTGAGGCAGATGTGCATGTGAATGTTCACAGTTAAATCCTAAACTAAGACCCTATAATTATTTCTTTTTTCACAATTTCAAACATACACAAATTACATCTATCTCCGACCTGCGTTGGCCTCTCTACGTCTTCGTCTCCTACCAGAGCGACCCAAAAGGACTCTACCTTCACGATGAAGACGTCCAACTAGTGATATACCACTATCATCATTATCATCCCCAGTATTGTCACTGTCTTCATCAGAGTACTCAAAACCACCATTTGGGATGGTTCGGTCAATTCCACCAGCACCTCTATCCAAAGTGGCACTAACGTCTCTCTCGTGACGCCTCACAACCCGATTTGACCCAATATTCCCTGCTGAACCAAAAGCCTGCAAAAACAGAAACACATTCATCAAGTTGCGATCGATGCCCACTCCAAAACTTTCATTCCCATTCATCATCTCATTCGCATCAAAACCCTCTTCATCCTCCGAATCAAAACCATAATGGCTTCCTTCTATCACATAATCACCAAACACCACAGCCCCTGGCATAGAAGAAGTTATAGTGCTGATAACATCATCCCTCTCTCGTTCCCTCTCAAGCCTTCTCCATTTTTGTTCAAGAGAAGGATCTACCTCACGTGGCCTAGCACTGGGGTGCTCTGCCTTAACATGTTTTCGTATCTCCTTGTAGCTTCCAACAAACGAGCAATCATCCTGCATGCAGCTACGCTTCTTCGTATTCAGATATTCTCTTGCACGTTCAACCACAGTCCATCCTTTCACCTGGCCTCTACATAGTGGGCAAGCAACTTCTGTGACCTCGCTTTTCTCAGAAGGCCAAGTAGAAAATGGGTCAGCAGTTGGAGTATCAGTAGTTCCCTGCATAGGTTGATTATTATCTGGCAGTGTTGCTTTAGTGTAGGCTTTCTTGTACTGATCGAGGCAGTTTGAATAGCGTAAGCTAGTTCCACACATGTAGGGGCGGCAACCTTTGTCATGAGAGGAACACAGGAGCAGCACAGCATTATGGGGATATTCCATGCATACAGAACATGTTGCATCTTCCCAGTCTTTCTTCTCAAAGATTTTAGAGCATTTCTTTTGGTGAACAAGTTCAGAATGGTTAGCAGATGGCAGAGGATATGGGGTGGCCCTGCATCGTCGAGAACCGTTCCTACGTCGTCCTGTGGTCCCTTTAGCCATTTCCTAAACAAATCTGCATGAACAGAACATCAATAACTTAGCATGATTCCACAAAAATTAAAAAGAGAGAGCAGTCACATCTGATATCTGATGGGTGCTCAAAGTCTGTTTCTTAACTATTTTACCTTAGAAAAAATAATTCTATTTACAGTTCAATGCAGGACAAAAAACATAGATCTCGGACAAGATTTTACTACGTGCAGCATACATCAATCATAAAATTCAGTGACATTAAGTAAGTGCTCTAGCAATCCATAGTGCATAGTGTTGCAAACAACATGAAAAATAGATCAAGCATAAAACTTAGTCAAGTGTTTGCTTCCTTTTCTGTTATGTCCACACATACGAAGGAAAGCATGAGGATCAGTCAAGGAAAGAAAAGTAGGATGGACTTTTGCGAGAGTCACCGAGAAAATAGTAAGTGGAATTAGATCCATCATTAAACTGAAGGATAAAAGCCTCTCTACCTTCACAAGCTAGATGTAAGGCTGCGTACACACTACCACCCTCCCAAGACCCCACTTGTGGGATTACACTGGATATGTTGTTTTTGTTGATTCGACAATTTAAAGTTGATGAGTAAAAAGAAACAGAGAGGATGGCACACTCAAAAAATGAACTGAAGGGTTAAAACAAAGTCAACTTGGAACAGTTTGAAGGTAGAGAGGCTGACCTGAGAAGACCAAGGAAAACTACAACAGAAGACAGACGGAAGAACTTTTGTTCCCATCAGTAAGACATACAGACTTCCTCAACATGCACAGAAAGGCCATTATATGAGATTAGCAGTTCCTGAAAAGTATCAGGTGCTAGCTGCTAAATCACAAGTCTGATAGAAGACATTCTTGACCTTATGTTTTACACAAGGAATTGAATCAATATCTGGAATAGGTATCTTGTCCGGGACTTTATACCTAAGTACTTTCAGAAGTTACTTCCATCCAACTCCCCTCAGAGAGGACAGATCACCCCAAAAAAATAAACAGGTCAAATAAAAAGCCAAGGCATCATGATTCATGGGAGGAACTCACTAGTCAACTTCCTGCAGAGATGAAAACAGATACTCCCTCTTTTCCAATTTATGTGAACTAATTTGACTAGGAACGGAATTTAAGAAAGAAATAAAGACTTTTGGAGCTTGTGATCTTAAACATACCCTAATATTTGTGTGGCGATAAGACTTTTGGAGCTTGTGATCTTAAACATACCCTAATATTTGTGTGGCGATAAGACTTTTGAAACTTGTGGTCTTAAACATGTCATAATATTTGTGTGGCTATAAAAACTTCTGATTAAGAATAACATGGGAAATTTAAATTAAATTGTTTCCAAATTTAGAAGGGTCATTCCTTTTTAAACGGACTAAAAATGAAACACATTCACATAAATAAAAATGATAAAACGTGCAAATATACATGTATGGGTAACAACAAAAAACTGTATGACAAATTCTAAAAAAGACAGTCTGATCAGCAATTTGAGAAGTTAACGAGAGACACCTAAATGATCAACCCATTTGCTACAACTCAATAAATCTTCATCTTCCAGGACAAAAAAAGAAGATATCTTTCTATAACCTCTCAAGGAAATGTCAGCTCCCAACATATAATTGGAACTCCTAAAGCTACAGATCTAATCATAAGCTAACTGCACCCTTGATTCTAGCTCAAGTACCACCATCAAATCCCAAAACAACAAATGACACACTGAGTCTGATCAATTGAATTATAACAACCATGATCAGACTATCATAAAAGTAAAGACCAGATGAGGAGAAAAAATGAAGAATTAGAATTGAGGATTCCAAACACCGTTAAGAGCCATAACACCTCTTATAATCTAAAAAAATGATCACATTTGAAATGGCAATAACAAGTCCTTAGATAAAAATCAAGTGTTGCTATAGCTTAGACAGAATTGCCTTAGCCAATTGTAATTCAATTACCAACAAACACCATCCAGTTGAGAAAAACAGATATTCAAACACATTATTAAAGAACATCAAAGCTAAGAACTGATCACCTTGAGTTTCTATCAAATGTGGATCCAAAAAAATGATAATTGTGAGCACCAAAAAAAGTAGACGATACCTCTCTCTCTCTATATATATATATATAATTCAACTCCCACCTACTAACAAAGCAAAGACAGGTCCCAAAAATGCATCCAAATACACGAAACAACGTGCTCCAGCAGATAACAAAACGAATTAATTAATTCAATAAAATAAAAAAACAAAGGCAAGCACATGACCTTTTGCAATCCATCTCAGATTCGGCAATAATTTTATCCAATTACCCCACAATCAAATTAACAAATAAAATTGAAGGATTCTTACCGGATAAAAAAACAATTAGAGCGCGGGCATTTAAAATGAAAAAAAATTAAATTAAAAAATTGGGGGATTTTGGATAATAATAAAGCGAAAAAGAAGGCGAAAGGAGAGAGAGAGAGGGGTTATGGGATTCGTGGAGTCATTTCTACGCTACTCTTTTTCTCGTCTCGACGGCAGTTAGGTGGCGGTTTCACTCGCGTTTTCAACAACTGGGTTCACGCTCCCATTTATTTCTTACATGGTGGGGGGGGGGGGAAAGAGAAAAAAATTGTATTACCTCAGTTTAAAAAATAAATGAATATTTTTAAGTTTATGGTCTAAAATGAATCATAAATATTTGTGTGATATTAAATTATTTCATTAAGGGTAAATAAGTATTTTAAAGTTAAATTGTTACTATTTTTATCCTAATTTATGTGATATATTTTTCTTTTTCCATAGCCCTGGGGCTATTTACAACTAGTCAATTAAGAAGTCTCAGATGTACTAGCACTACATCTTTGATGCAGTCATCGATTCTCCCGAGAGGTCACAATTGCCGCGAGCAAAGGTATTAATGACTAGGAAGACTTTTTTGTTATGCTACTAATACTTGCTCTGCTATTCTGCCCAAGCCTGGCTGAGGAAGAGTTACGGGGCGTAAAACAAAAAAATATGCTGACTGGGCATACTATGTGTAGTAATTCCCCTATTCACGATAAATAAAAAGAAAAGTCATTCCATTTCGACAATGTCTGTCCAATAATACATATTTATATTTAGAAATAATTTATTTTAAAACTTCTCATTTTATTCTTGATGAAATTATTTACCGTCACACAAATATTTATGACTTGTTTTAGATCACAAATTTCAAAAGTCTTCCTTTAGTTTTTTAAACGTTGTGTCTAGTTAAATTATATCACATAAATTAGGACGAAATAATTACTAAATATAAAATATATCATTCTATTTAAGAGTGACTAAAAAAAATATTATATAAATTGGGACAAAGAGACTGACTTAATACAAAATATGAAAACACATAGCTGAGCTTGATGCATGATCTGTCTTGTATGAACCTAAAATTTAAATTTGATCGAGTTTAAATTTATAATTTTATTATTTATTTAGATGCTGAGTTCAATTAATATTTATTTAATTTATATATATATATATATATATATATATAGTTAAATTCAGTAATATAAGCACCATATATTTATGGTCTAACGAAGGTGCTCACATCTATTCTTTGGAAGTCCTACCTCTTCTTTTTAGAGCATATAGTTTAAATTCCATACTTCTTTTTATTTTTTCTATACTCAAATAAAATATAAATTTGACTAAATAATTTTTGTATTTGGAATCTTTAAGTTTGGTATTCCTTGTTTATTTACCATTTTCTCCGTCTCAATTAGGATTGCGTATCGGGTGGTTCGGTTCGAATTTAAAAGTTATTGATTAAATATCGGATATTGGTTTGTAGACATGTTAAATCTTTAAGATATCAGTTATTGGGTTATTGGTTAATCGGTTGTTGATTGTTATTGGTTCAGTTATCGGTTTAACCGTTAAGATTCCACACACAAAATCAAGAACAAATAACCCATTTTTAAAAGTGAAAGTAGCTTCGAACAAAATTATCCAATTGAAATATGAAGGACGTAAATAAACTTTGACAAAAAATGAATCAAGAGACATTGGGTTACATTACATAACACAATAGTTCATCTTCATCCAGTTGAGGCAGAATCTAAAGCATATGATCGAAGTATAGAACTATTAGGAGTACTTGTCACGACCCGAACTCCGGGCCAGCGACTGGTGCCCTACCTGGGCACCCTTCTACCTAACTGACACAAGTAACCCGTGGAACTAAATAACACCTCATTTTTTTCTAATAAAACCAACAAACATGCAAAGGCAAGATAAAGTGCCCGTATATATAATTCAAAAGAACTACACTGCATGCAGTTCAATCCACATATGAATACGGACCTTAAGAGTTTCTTGAACTATGACGGACATGAGGCCTGCAGTACCATAAGCATACAAAGCATGTAATGAAGGATCTATACCAAAATGATAAGTTCCGGAACAAATGAAGCTGTCCAAAAACTCTGAGCAAGGGTCCTACACTTGCAGATCACCAAACTGCGTACCTAAACCTGCGACATGAACGCAGCCCCCCGGAGAAAAGGGGTCAGTACGAAGAATGTACCAAGTATATGAAATAATAAGTACTGTAAAGGAGATCACACAGTCCAAATATAACAGGAAGCAAGTATGATAACTCACAATAACAATACACTGAGCCTTGCAAATATGAGAGTAATGCAAACATCTTTACCTTTTAAGTTATGCTTTTAACAATGAAACTAACTGCTCCACTTTAAGTCATGAATACATTGCACTCTTTCATTAATGAAATCACTATCGTTTCAAAACATGAAAGCCATGCCAATGTCAGGGTCATCCACCCTCAGAATTATTATGCAATCCTACCATAGAACTATTTCACCCGCAAGAGACTATTTCACCTGCATAGGTCATGTGGACCCGCAATGAGCATCGGTACATAATACTCGCATCACGGAGAGCTAGTCCATGGATTATGTCCAGGGATTTGAACCCGCACGAGTCCTTCAGACCAGCAGTGAGTGTGTACCGACTCACGTCTTGGGAGCTACTCCATGATATATATGTACCATGTTGTCGGCCCTTTATGGAGGGACGCGGAGATGTGAAAATACGACACTTGCACAAATGACTATATGAGCAACCCATATGCAAGAAAATCATCCTTGACCCTTATTTATAATTAGATGTATGTCGCAATCATGGACGTTCTCACATGAACCAACTATACAACTTTTAAATCATCATCGACTCTCATTAGCACAAATAGAATGAACTATCATTTGAGCAGGCCAAAGTACTATCAATGCACAATTAGAATAACTATCATTTAAGTAAGCCAAAGTACTATCAAGGCATAAATAAAATAATTATCATTTAAGCAAGCCAAAGTACTACGTACGTCCGCCGCACGTCCTTTCCTTTTTATAAAATCCCAAGGCACTAGCCTTGCAACATCAAGTTACTTATTCTTCAAATTAAGTGACATACACTCTTTATACTCTAGTCACTTCTTTCATGCACTACAATGAAACTAAATTCATTTATGAACCCCAAGACACTAACACTCGTAGTATCAAGCCACGTCTACTTTTCAAATCAAGTTACACCTTTAGAAATTCAATTCAAGGTTTTGAAATCAAGTAACTTCTACTTTCAAATCCTAAGTAACTCACACCTTTAAAACAAGTTATTTCTCTTTAAATCATGTCATTTATCCTCTTTTAAATCAATCAAGTAAACCACTTTTTTGACTCCCCTAAAGCTGTTATAACTAACTTCCCATAAAGCCATTATAACAAACTTTAGGTTTTGGAAACTAAGGCACTATCACATCTTTCTAAAAAGAAAACCAAGTCTTATAACTTTTTTAAATAATTCAAGTCTTTTAACATATAAAATCAAGTTACTACACTTTTAAACTCAAGTACTATCTAAGAGATTAGGAACAACTTCCTTTTTAAGACTCTAAGTACTTCAAGTAAAACAACTTTCACTTTTGAAAACCCAAATATTATCAAGGAGTGGATTATAACAACTTCCATTTTAAACATCCAAAGTACAATCAAGGAAGTATATAAAACAACTTCTATATTAGGAAATCCAAGTATAATCAATGAAGTATATAGAACAACTTCTATATTAGGAAATTCAAGTACAATCAAGGAATAGATCATTTAAAGAGTAGGATTTACTCACTTACAATAAGGAATCATGCTAGAAGAAGAGGAGATAGTTCACATACCTTTTCGGCTTAATCCACACGCTAAGTCGAATACGCCGCACGTAGAATGTCAACCTATAATGACCATAATACGTCTATCAACTTCTAGTTTCTAACGTAGAATAATACTAAGTATAAGGTCTCTTATTCTACGGAAAATTGGGCAGCACTTCCCCTGTTTCTACGTACTTTTCCACCTTTTCCAAGGCCCGTAATCAATAACCAATACGCCACATTTAAGGCACAACCAACAGCTAACCAAAGGGAATTACACGCCTAACTGGACGTGTAAAATTCTGCCCCACAATTCATATAAAATAGTCTAATATTTTAAGGGTATTCTCGGCCACAACAACTATAAATCCTAAGTCATTTTCCTTAATTTCTTTTAATCCAATTCTCATTCCAACATGTTATATAAGTTATACTAACTATCAACAAGCATATTTCCTTCATTATATAACATGCAACAAGTGGTAATACCAATAAGAATGATCAACAACTTCAATGGCTAACATGCCATGTCTCGGCTTCAACCCTCCAATATGGTCCAAACCTTTTTAAACCTTCATTCTGTATATCACAAGCTTACTTATATACTACTACAACATGAAATCTTCAATTACCTTAAGAAGACAATGACCCTTACCTCAATATGCCCAAATATTATCCAAGTTAAAAGTCGATTCTTAGCAATCCTTATCTCCTTTTCTTTACGTTCCAATCCATAATATGCAACCACTATAAGCTTATGAAGAACTCCTCTTCAAGTTTCAACCCAAAATATGAAGAACACCTTAGTATTTCAAGGTGCGACTAACGGATTATCATAGTATTTCCGGGGTTTAAGGAGTTGTATATGCTTAATATACCACTAGGGATCTTAGGTTTGAATATGTGAATTTATCAACAAGGATTGAAGATTTTTTTTGTCTTAGAGGGTGCCTTGGCCGAGAGCCCTTAGGAGTGGAGTAAAGTTTTTTTGAAAATTTCTCTAAGTGTTAAAGTCTTGCACCTCTATGTGTATATATAATGCAACCAAGGGAGATGATTAAAACAAGTGTATGGATGAGATTGTGGACACTTGTGTGTGGGTCCCACTAGTCCACTTGTCCAACAAAATATTTAGCCCACACTTTAGCCACTTGGCTTCTAATTCTCGCCCAACATGGGCCATGTGGGGGGGGTGACATGTGTCACCCTCCTATTGGTCCAAAATATTTCATCTCCCGAAATATCGATAATTGGTCAAAATATCGATTCCTTGTGGGCCTCACAAAATCGTAAAATTTTCTGGGTGGGCCCCACATGACCAAATCCTATAAGTCTCACTTACCAATTTTTGAGAACCCAATTCCAATTAATAAATTTTTTTCCTTCACGAGGTTCGGATAATTTTCCTTAGGAAAAAAAAATCTTTCTTTCGTTCCACATTTAAAGTCTTGTTTTCCCACGTACGCTCTCATATACATGTCTTGGAACTACGAGGTGTAACAATACTAATTTATGAAATCCAAGCAGGAGAACCATATCAGTTTTAATGTATACAAGAGGAATGAAAAAAGATTAAAACTATGAAAAGAACTTCAAATGACTTTATATATGAAAGGATATAAATGTAACTAAATAATTAATTATTGGGTTATCAGTTCACCCGTTAATAAAAATGGTCAAACCGAGATCTGAACCGATACCCCAATAATCATAAGACACCGCCTGATTCTTGAATCAATAACTCATTAACCCGAATCATTAACCTAATAATTCAATAATGGATTTGAGTTGTTGGTTTAAGTGTTTATTTGCGCAACCATAGTCTCAATCAAAACTCGTTAGTTGTTCTCCTTGCAAAGGTTTAGAGAAATTACTTGAAAAATGAATCGACAAAAGTAAGATATTCTTAATATAATAATAAAATAAATTTCATTTATGAGTAACAAATTATATATTCATAAAAAGATTTTTTTACACAATTTTGAGTGTTGGCATTTATTTTTGTTACTCTCGACTCGAGTGAAGCTACTCGTGATGAGTGGTTAGATGATTGGTGTTTGCATTAGTTTGAGACGTGAGGTGTTTCATCAAACGTTGGGATCGTGACTACTAGGCTAATTGACACGTCAGTTTTAACTTTTAAGTTTCCAAGGTACCAAAGCATATTCCTATTTTATGTTTTCTCACATTTCAGATGAAAGTAAAGGTACTCCTAGTAATAATATTTTTTTAGTAACCTTGTAATTAAGAAAAATATTACTAGTAATATTAAAAACTGTCATGGTCCATTAAGCTTGTACCAGAAAATCAATTCTTTATATACATATTCACTTTAGAAAATTATAAAAGAAATTATCTTTTGTTGTATGCAGGCCCCATTTTATATTAAGCAGTATTAGTCAGAATTTGCTTTAAAAACTCATAATTCGCAAATCTTAACTTAATTAAAGGTTCACTTTTACGAATTAGAACATGAACTAAAATTTTTGAGACGGCCTGGTTGTATGGCTAAAAAATAAAGATTATGTTTGATCTTCACATGATAATGCAAAAGATATGATGTAATAGTGGAAGATGATATATATTTTCCAGCAAAATGGCCTCCAACAAACAACTACATAATAGAAAACTAAACGTTTGAGAAATAAAATCTAAAACCTCCTTTTTCAACACTTTACAAAAGACTAATGAAAATGTATTTGAAACAAAACAATTCATTCCATTTTTACACTTGCATAATCGCAGGACATAAAAGATGAATAATAAAATATGAAGAAGAGTATATTATGTAGTGAGATTGCAATTCTCCTAATCGACTACTTATTATAATATTAAACCTAAAATGAATTTGACAAATAATAAAAAATACTTAAATAATATGCCAACTATAGTTTATACTTTGGTTTACAAAAACTACTTAGTTTATATACTTGTCCAACCTAACCATCATTATCTCCCTCACAATGTTCCTAATAAGCATTTGTCGATTGTTTCATTGTCAAATAGAAAGCCATTCTATTTTGTGTCCCTGCTTCTTTTCCATCTTAGGTGTTGTTTCACCAAACTTCTGAAATTGTTTTTATTTCTCAGAAACAATTCTTTGATTAAATATTCTTTTTTTTGAAATAGAAATACTTTTTCCAGCAGCCAAAAAATGTTTCTAGATGGAAGAGAAGTAGAAACACCAATTTGGTAATTGGTGTTTCTGAAAAAGCTCTTTATGCTCATTCATTGAATTTTTTTTGAACCCATTTACCATTTTCTTTTCACAAAATTTCTTTTAATCTCATATAATATCCCCATATAAAATAAAAATTTGGGAATAGAAATAGGGTGGGGGGTAAGAAAAAAATTCATATTTTTTTTATTAAAGTAACAAAAAATATGAAATAGAAATTTGAGGATGGGTAGGGCAATGGGGTGGGATGGGGTGGGTAGGGATAGGACGGGGTAAGAAAAAATTTCATATTTTTTAATAATTTTTTTTTATAAAAGTAACAAAAAATATGAAATAGAAATTTAAGGATGGGGTAAGGCAATGGGGTGGGGTGGGGGTAAAGGTAGGGCGGGGGTAAAAAAAAAATCATTTTTTTTTATACAAGTAACAAAAAATATGAAATAAAAATTTGAGGAGGGATCGGGCAATGGGGTGGGGTGGGGGTTGGGGGTAAGGACGGAGGGGTAAGAAAAAAAATCATATTTTTTATTTTTTTTTAGAAAAGTAACAAAAAATATGAAATAGAAATTTGAGGATAGGTAGGGCAATGGGGTGGGGGGGTAAGAATTTTTTTTATAATTTATAATAATTTTTTTATAAAGTAACAAAAAATATGAAATAGAAATTTGAGGATGGGGTAGGACAATGAGTGGGTGGGGGTAGGGGTAGAGGCGGGAGTAAGAATAAAATTCATATTTTTAATATTTTTATTATAAAAGTAACAAAAATATGAAATAGAAATTTGAGGATGGGGTAGAGGCAATGGGGTGGGGATAGGGGTAGGGTGGGGTAAGAAAAAAATTCATATTTTCAATCATTTTTTACAAAAGTAACAAAAAATATGAAAATAGAAATTTGAGGATGGGTGGGGTTGGGGGTAGGGCGGGGGGAAGAAAAAAATCATATTTTTTATAAAAGTAAAAAAAATTGACATAGAAATTTGAGGATGGGGTGGGGGTGATGTGGGTAGGGCGGGGGGGGGGGTAGGTTTGGACATATTTGAGTCATTGACTGTCATATTGTCGTTACATTTCTTACGTACAATATAATATTAATTTTTGATTAAATGTTGCAATTAAATAATTTTAAATTTTTTTATTAAATTGTAAAGATATACTAATTTTTAGAAACATGATAGAAAAAATTATTTTAAATAGTTTTAAATCTATTAAAAAGAATATTCTAGTAAATTTGCATAAATGTTGGTCAAACATGAAACTGTTTCTGTTTCTTAGGAGCACTTCTATAATTATAGGTCAAACATCCTAACTGATTCTCCAAAAATAATTTCTGTCAAATTACTTCTGAAAAATAGAAACACTTTTTCAGAAGTTTGGCGAACAGACCCTCAGACACTAGCACAATATGTCAAAACATTAACATCAAAAGCTAGGTTAGTCATACTATACTGCCTTAATTCAACAAAATTTCTGTATAATACTTTGCTTTTTCTATTGTCTTTCTTGGTTTAACCATCTAGTGTCAAGAACCTACTGGCCTGACTATAATAGTAAAACTATACTCGATTGGAATTTATTTTTTCAAATAAAACCGCTCTGAAAATATTTTAAAATAAGATGCTCACATACAACGTACTTACAGACTCCATTTAGTCTAGTTCAACGATATAAAATATGAATTTATAAGTTATATTTAATGTGTTGGATCATGATATTAATCTCCCTTGGGGGCTTCTCATTAATATCAAAGTATATATAGTGTACAATATTCATCCCTTATACAATAGAAATCCTAAACATAATCACAAGAGGAATCCTAGTCTTACCATAATTATATTTACACAATATATGGAATACATTCTAATTATGGGTAGAGATATTAAGTATCACTACATACACGTTTACACACACACTCAGTCGGAGCGGGAAGAGGCCGGACGCTGAGACTGGATTTGAAGTCAAGAAATAACTATCTGGGGGGTCATTTGGTAAATATATCTGCATACAGATAGGATGATGGAACATGTAACAATCTGACATGGCCTAGCGCAACTTTATCACGAACGAAGGGTAGGTCTATCTCAATGTGCTTGGTTCGTTGATATTGAACCGGATTATGAGAAAGATAGATGACAGAGATGTTATCACAGTACCCAATAGATGTCTGACGCAAAGGACACTGAAGTTCTAACAGTAAATTTTTGAGCGAACAAATCTCAGCTACCACATTTGCAACGCCTCTGTACTCAGCCTCGGCACTGGAATGAGATAGGGTAGTCTGTCGCTTGGCAGATCAAGAAATCATATTATCCCCTAAAAATACACAAAAGCCGGAGGTGGAGCGTCGCGTGCCCGGACACCCTGCCCAATCTGCATCTGTATAAGAGAGCAACATGTTTGGTGCAGAGGGGTATAGGTGCAAACTATAATCAAGTTTGCCCTTAATGTATCAGATGATACGCTTAAGAGCAATGAAATGAGACTCTCTGGGGGCATGCATGAATAGGCATACCTGCTGAACAGCATAAGCAATGTTTGGCCTTGTAAATGTGAGATACTGAAGTGCTCCTGCAAGGCTCCTATACAGAGTAGGATCGGAGACTGGAGCATCATACATAGCACTGAGCTTAGATTTTGAATCAACTGGAGTAGGTGAAACTTTGCAATTCGCCATCTTAGCCCTGTACACAATCTCCTCTGCATACTTACGCTGACACAAGAACATGTGGTTGGCAGACCTGGTCATTGATATCTCCAAAAAATAACTCAGCTTCCCCAAATCAGTCATTGCAAACTCGGACTTAAGCAAGACAATAATCTCATTTTTTAACCCATCGGAGGAGGCAGTAAGAACAATATCATCCACGTAAAGTAATAAGTAAGCAGTGCTACTACCTCGATGAAAAATGAAGAGTGATGTATCACTCTTGCTGCATACAAACCCAATCTGCAAGATATACCTGACAAAGCGATCATACCACGCATGTGGTGCCTGTTTCAGGTCATATAGTGACTTACGGAGATGACACACATAGTGAGGAACTGCTGGTTGGGTGAACCCGGACGGCTGATGCATGTAGACTGTTTCTCTCAAATCCCCATGTAAAAATGTATTCTTCACATCAAGTTGATGGATCGGCCAGTGTTTGCCCATGGCAATGCTCAAAACTGTGCGAATAGTAGCCGGTTTGACAACCGGGAAGAAGGTCTCACCATAATCAATACCCTCATGCTGATTTGTGCCATTAGTCATAAGTCGTGTCTTATACCTCTCAAGATCTCCACTGTCTCTGAATTTGTGACGAAGTAGGTTCACCCCCTCAGATCTAGGTACTAGATCCCATGTATGTTGTTTAGTTAAAGTATTAAATTCCTCAGACATAGTTACATTCCAATTAGGGTCTTGTTTAGCCAATATAGGGTTCTTGGGAATTGAAGAAATAATTTGGGCAGCAAGTTAAATTGAACTTTGGGTGTGAAGATTTCATGCTTAGCACGAGTTTCCATTTGGTGAGTGGAGACAGTGGGAGGATGTGTTGGCTGAGTGGGAAGAGTCGAGACTGAGGGATTGGTTGGATAGGGAGAAGGAGGAGGTGACGCCGACGGAGGCGCCGCGGCGTCAGGATCAAGGGTCGCGGCGCTGGAGGAAATCTATTGACAGGAGTTTTGGCGTTGTGGCGCCAAATCACAGGGTCGCGGCGTTGTTGACGGTAATTTAGAATTCTGCTCACATTGAGTTTTGGAGTCGTGGCGCCGACCCTTGGGGCCACGGCGCTGACGCTGAAGAAGGACTTGTGGGCAGAGAAGGTGATTTTGCGGCAGTGTTATGATCTAGTTGACTGAGAATGATGGGAGAGATGACAGGCTCATCAAGAAAAGAGTAATCCGATTTTTGGAATTTTTTAAGATTCGAACAGAACGCACAAAGTTCTATCACTTACCAAAGTGATATCACTTTTGCAGAATCCAACTACTGGAATAGGGGTGGTCAACCACCCAGAAATGGGAATGTGGTCTCGTCGAATGTGACGTGACGAGAGATGTGGATCTGACGAGTGGACAAGTCATAACATAGATAACCCCTATGGTTCGGCGAGAAGCCTAGGTAGACACATGGAGTGGACCGATAAGCTAGTTTGTGAGGGTCAGTAGAGGCAATGTTAGGATAGCATATACAATCGAATATCCGGAGATGATCATAAGATGGGACTCTGTGATATAAGATTTCGGTAGGGGTCATATTGTGAAGAGTGCTAGTTGGGAGAATATTGAGAATGTATTCTGACATTTTAGCAGCATAGACCTAGAAGGACGGAGGTAGGGAGACATGAATCAATATAGTGTGAATCATATTGTTAATGGTGCGGGTGATTCTTTCAGCTATACCGTTTTGTGTGGAGGTGTGGGGGCAGGAGAAGCGAAAGATCATGCCATTATTAGTACAAAAACGGTGAAACATAGAGTTTTTGAAATCACGACCATTATCGCACTGAAAAGATTTTACACCTTTTGCAAACTGTGTTTGAATGAAAGTTCGAAACTCAAGAAATTTGACAAACACTTCCGATTTAAACTTGAGAGGATACAACCAAACAAAGTGAGAAAAATCATCTAGTAAGATAAGATAGTATTTATGACCGAGAGAACTAGCAACAAGTGATGTCCATAAATCGACATGTATAATATCAAAAGGTGCAAAAGTAACACTAGTAGATGATTTAAACGAAAAACGAGTATGTTTGCCTAAAGAACAAGAAACACAATTTTGGGCAAGCTTCACATTACACATTTATAAGTAATGAAATTATTGCCTCTAAAAAAATTAAAAACTGGGGCTCCTGAATGATCAAGCCTATTATGCCATGTTGAAGAAGAAATGGTCGCTAGAGAGACGGGAGAGCTAGATCTGGCAGCGGAGGTGGGAGTGAATGAATATAGACAGAGATATAATTATTACGAGTAAATTTGCGGATAGAGATGAGATTCTTAATTACATGGGGGCATGTAGGGTATTTTAAGGGGAAATTGATTAGGAGGTGGTGTGTAAGATGTATCATAACCCTTTATTGGAATGCGGTGGCCACTACCAAGTACCAACTGTCACAAATTGAGGATGCCTTAAACCAAACAGTTTGAGAATATTACCTGCAGACTGGGTGAGGTGAGAAGTGGCTCCGAAATTCATGTACCAGTTGTTGTCAGGTATTGAGACTGTTGAAGGCTTGACTTCGGTGGGTGTCATCTTTGGGTGAAATTTCTTTGGGCCCAGTCGTGCGTGAAGTGGGCTTCTTTGCGGTCTTGGACTTGTCGAGAAATTTGGGCGAGACCCAACAACTTTGTGGTGAAATCTTGGTTGAAGGGTTGTTGATACTGGAACTGCGGCAGCGCCGTGGCGCTGTACGAATATTGTTGGGGCACCGCGGCGCTGAACTTATTCTGCGGGCCCAGTTGTTGCTGCTGCTGATTCTGCTATCCGCGATCCTTGCCACGACCACGGCCTCCTCTGCAGCGGCCCTTGCCATCGCGTCCCTGCTGCGGTTGAGAGTTTTCTAGCGGCGTTAGATCTTGGGGGCGTGTTCGACTTAGCACGTCTTCTTGTTGTGCTCATCTTAGCACGTCTAGTCTTATCATAATTATATTTACACAATATATGAAATATATTCTAATTATGGATAGGAATATTAAGTATCACTATATACACGTTTACAGGATCACGTACGCTTTACATTTCGTAATTAAGAAAAATGATATTTTATTATCTTACAAGATTGTGCATGCATGTAAATATATTTCTAACTCGGGAGTAGTAATGATCAAGAAAATAAAATAAAGCTAAGCTTTAATTGACTATATATGCCTGTGCAAAAAGAAATATCACGAAACGTATAAGTTTTACACGTTCTCTAAAAAATATTTAATACCAGCATTTATCATAAGATTATTATCTAAATTACATTTAATTCCTCCTTAATGTGTCACTTAAGTAATATTCCACTAATTAGCATAGTAATGGTAGATCGAAAAAAAACAATAAATTATTTTTTCTTTCTAAAATGTTTCAAGACACAAGTAATTACTCTTAACAAACTTAAAGCACCAAAACTGCTCAAAAAATATATTTAAAGAACTGCATTAATCCAAATACATGAACTATTGAAATTTTTGTTCCATGTTTTTGGGGTTAATCTTGTGGGAACAAAGTGTGAAAAAAAACGAAATGGAATATAACAACAACAAATTATAAAAAGGTGAAAATGATCAAATAAGAGGGCTTGCTAAGTCGACCAAATTCTTGATATATCCTTAAGATAATATTGCCCCGTATATCCTTTCAACGGTTGTGATGACAACTTATCTCTCAAGAGAAAACAACAATCAAACAAATGAGCAAAGGGAACTCAAGTGTTTGCTTTGGAAGAAAGATCTTTGAGTGTTTGTGATTGCAAGAGAGGAAGACAATTTCAGAGAATTATTGAATGTAAAGTGTGTTCTTGCAAATGTGTCCAAGGCCTCATTTTATAGTATGAAGAAGATGATCTTCCACATAGCCAAGTAATGGCCAATAAAGGCCATATAATGCCTTGAATGTGGAGTAATAATTCAGCCAAATAGTGACTGAATTCATGAGCCCTATAATGGAGAATTAATGTTCCAAAGTCAGCCCAAAAAATAGTTTTCGTCCATCTTCCAACGGTCTGAAACTCCCGCAGCGTCGTGGCCGTACAGACTGGCGCCGCGACGCCAAAACTCCTGAGAGTTGGCGTCGTGGCCCTGCAGGTTGGCGCCGAAACTTCAGAGAGTTTCGAGCGTCGCCGGCGTCGTGGCCCTGCAGACAGGCGCCGCGGCATTTTCAGACCCGTTTCATCTTTTACACATTGCACATGTCTTCCCTTCGTTTACCAACGTGAAACCATTGTTATTTGGCCAATAACCATCTATTATTTTATATCTCAAACAATTCGTATACGTACCAATATCTCTTCCACTTAAGGAAATTACGATCATTGGCACTTTATGTGCATGTGTGTGGAAACCAAGTTTCCGACGTGCGGGGCCCCAATTGTTCGAGTCATAATTAATAGGATTAATTTATTTCACATTTAGTAAATTTCCAACAATCCCCTCTTGGAAGAGATTTTGGCGCACGCACATGGTGCCTTTCGAGAAATCACTCGGCGGATCGATGTCGCATCTGGAGAGGTAGTCGGAGCTTTGAACCTTCCATAGTAGAATACCACTAGATATATTTACTGCGCGGTGAACGTGATGTCTTGAACCGTCAGTGTTTAGTATATGCCAAGACAATGGTTCCGACACAACACCTTTCCTACTCAATCTTTCTAGTGTTTGTCCGTCGTTGGTCGTGGACACCCTTGGATTCTTAAGTGCGTTCATTTGAGGCAGCCTGTCCTCGCACTTAAATAGGTGATCTCCTACAAAGTATCCTGTAATGCCCCGCTACACACGTGTTAGGAACCATTAAAAATTTCCCCAACCTAACCTCAACTATTGAGGATCACTAAAGGTTTGGAAATTTATCCTTTACCCCTCTTACAGGTAGCACTTTTTGTCTATCACGGGAACGGCCTTGGATTATGTTTCTTAAGAAAGACGCATTATTCGAAGTGCTTTTGCTTTCACCGAAGCTTTCACGGAACCTTTACAGTTTAGTTTTCCCATTGAACCTTATTCCTGGGAGAGATGTGCAATGTGTAAAAGATGAAACGGGAATATAATGCGATGTGATCAAGCACGTTATAGAGACATGCATTATTACGAAACAGTTCAACCCAAAGGAGAATATTGACTGTTTTCTTGATCAAGAAGGATGGGAATATAATTCTTGATGTTGTGAACAGTTAGGGCGGGATGAAAAGAGGATGACAACGTGGTGGTGAGATTTGTGGAGGTAGAAGCGTCAGAAAGTGTGGAAGAATCAGGGATAGCCATTTAGAGGAGAGAAGAATGAAGAAGAAACCTAGAAATTTGGGCGGCACCACAGCGGAGAAGGGGTGGAGGCCGACGACTTGGACAAAAAATTTCTAGGGTTTTTGTTTACTTGGCTCTTGATACCATGTAAGATGATATTAATCTCCCTTGGGGGGTCTTCTCATTAATATCAAAGTATATATAGTGTACAATATTCATCCCTTATACAATAGGAATCCTAAACCTAATCACAAGAGGAATTCTAGTCTTATCATAATTATATTTACACAATATATGAAATATATTCTAATTATGGATAGAAATATTAAGTATCACTATATACACGTTTACAGGATCACGTACGCTTTACATTTCGTAATTAAGAAAAATGATATTTTATTATCTTGCAAGATTGTGCATGCATGTAAATATATTTCAACTCGAGAGTAGTAATGATCAAGAAGGCTTGCCAAGTGTGGTTTACATGGTGGCGTGGTTTGCGCACTCGAAAGAGTAGCGGTACCGTCAAAAAAAAAAAAAAAAAATAAAATAAAATAAAGCTAAGCTTTAATTGACTATATATGCCTGTGCAAAAAGAAATATCACGAAACGTATAAGTTTTACATATTTACGTGGAAGTGAAGCAAACGAAAGATCGAAAACAATGAGAACATAAGATCAGATAATTAATGAATTGTTGTATTCCCTTTGATCCATATTATGTCTTAAAAAAATTACACGTTCTCTAAAAAATATTTAATACCAGCATTTATCATAAGATTATTATCTAAATTACATTTAATTCCTCCTTAATGTGTCACTTAAGTAATATTCCTCTAATTAGCATAGTAATGGTAGATCGAAAAAAAAAACCATAAATTATTTTTTCGTTCTAAAATGTTTCAAGACACAAGTAATTACTCTTAACAAACTTAAAGCACCAAAACTGCTCAAAAAATATATTTAAAGAACTGCATTAATCCAAATACATGGACTATTGAAATTTTTGTTCCATGTTTTTGGGGTTAATCTTGTGGGAACAAAGTGTGAAAATAAACGAAATGGGAATAAAACAACAACAAATTATAAAAAAGGTGAAAATGATCAAATAAGAGGGTTTGATGAGTCGACCAAATTCTTGATCTATCCTTAAGATAATATTGCCCCGTATATCATTCAACGGTTGTGATGACAGTTTATCTCTCTAGAGAAAACAACAATCAAACAAATGAGCAAAGGGAACTCAAGTGTTTGCTTTGAAAGAAAGATCTTTGAGTGTTTGTGATTGCAAGAGAGAAAGACAATTTCAGAGAATTGTTGAATGTAAAGTGTGTTCTTGCAAATGTGCCAAAGGCCTCATTTTATAGTATGAATAAGATGATCTTCCACATAGCCAAGTAATGGCCAATAAAGGCCATATAATGCCTTGAATGTGGAGTAATAATTCAGCCAAATAGTGACTGAATTCATGAGCCCTATAATGGAGAATTAATGTTCCAAAGTCAGCCCAAAAAATAGTTTTCGTCCATCTTCCAATGCAGAAACTCCGCAGTCGTGGCGTCTGATCGGCGCCGCGACGCCAAAACTCACGAGTTGGCGTCGTCGTGGCCTGCGCTGAAACTTCAGAGAGTTTCGAGCGTCGCCGGCGTCGTGGCCCTGCAGACAGGCGCCGCGGCATTTTCAAACCCATTTCATCTTTTACACATTGCACATGTCTTCCCTTCGTTTACCAACGTGAAACCATTGTTATTTGGTCAATAATAATCTATTATTTTATGTCTCAAACAATTCGTATACGTACCAATATCTCTTCCACTTAAGTAAATTACGATCCTTGGCACTTTATGTGCATGTGTGTGGAAACCAAGTTTCCGACGTGCGGGGCCCCAATTGTTCGAGTCATAATTAATAGGATTAATTTATTTCACATTTAGTAAATTTCCAACAATCCCCTCTTGAAAGAGATTTTGGCGCACGCACATGGTGCCTTTCGAGCAATCACTCGACGTATCGATGTCGCATGTGGAGAGGTAGTCGGAGCTTTGAACCTTCCATAGTAGAATACCACTGGACATATTTACTGCGCGGTGAATGTGATGTCTTGAACCGTCAGTGTTTAGTATATGCCAAAACAATGGTTCCAACACAACACTTTTCCTACTCAATCTTTCTAGTGTTTGTCCGTCGTGGGTCGTGTGTCGTGGACACCCTTGGATTCTTAAGTGCGTTCATTTGAGGCAGACTGTCCTCGCACTTAAATAGGTGATCTCCTACAAGGTATCCTGTAATGCCCCGCTACACACGTGTTAGGAACCATTAAAAATTTCCCCAACCTAACCTCAACTATTGAGGATCACTAAAGGTTTGGAAATTTATCCTTTACCCCTCTTACAGGTAGCACTTTTTGTCTATCACGGGAACGACCTTGGATTATGTTTCTTAAGAAAGACGCATTATTCGAAGTGCTCTTGCTTTCACTGAAGCTCTCACGGAACCTTTACAGTTTAGTTTTTCCATTGAACCTTATTCCTGGGATCTTCAGTCTGTAAGGTTGGGTGTCCACTATATCGGTTCTAATTGTTTGGGTTTTAAGCTCATTCCCCTAGACAGGTAGAACAACTGATCTTTGGGTATTCCATTCGTCAAGGGATCTGCGATATTTTCCTTAGATTTTATGTAATCAATGGAAATAATACCCGAGGTGATCAACTGCCTAACAGACTCATGTATCCGTTGAATATGACGAGACTTACCGTTGTAAATTGAACTTCGTACCCTTCCTAGAGTCGACTGACTATCGCAGTGGATCATTACAGAAGACACGGGTTTATCCCAATATGGGACATCCTCTAGAAAACCATGAAGCGACTCAGTTTCCTCTCCCGCTTTATCTAAAGTGATAAATTCCGACTCCATCGTGGATCGGCAATAAGAGTTTGCCTAGAGAATTTCCAAGACACAGCTCCACCACCGATTATAAAAATATATCCGCTGGTGGACTTGATGTCGTCGCTATCAGATATCCAGTTTGCATCGTTGTACCCCTCTAGTACCGCTGGATACCTCGAATAGTGTAACCCGAAATTTATCGTGAACTTTAGGGACCGTAGTACCCTGTTCAATGCTTTTCAGTGATCCTCACTTGGATTTCGAGTGAACCTAGACAATTTATTGATTGCATGAGCGATATCAGGTCGAGTGCAGTTTGTCATATATTATAATACCAATCACCTGCGCATATCGCTCCTGGCATATGGGCTTACCAAGATGTTTGTCAATCTTTTGACTTATATCCAATGGTGTCGATACCGGTGAACTGTCGAACATTCCAAATTTCTTCAGTACATCCTCGATGTAGTGAGATTGAGACAAGACCAGTCCATTAGATGTCTTAGAGATCTTGATCCCTAAGATGACATCTGCAATGCCCATATTTTTCATGTCAAAACATTGTTTTAACATGTTCTTAGTCTTTAGTATCCCAGGACTGCTTCCAGAGATCAACAAGTCATCTACATAACGGCATATCATGACGAAGGATTAGACATTTCCTTTCATGTAAACACATTTGTCACCTCCATTAATGGCGAACCTTTTTGATAGTAGAGTGCTATCAAATTTCTCGTGTCATTGTTTAAGGGCCCGTTTCAGCCCATACAATGATTTGACAAGCCGACACACTTTTGTCTCTTGTCCAGGAACCACATACCCCTCGGGTTGATCCATATATATTTCTTCTTCCAAATCACCATTTAGGAAGGCAGTCTTAACATCCATTTGATGTATTTCAAGATCCCGCAAGGCGGCGATAGCAATGAACATACGTATGAATGTCATTATAAACACCGGAGCGTAGGTATCGAAGTAATCAAGGCCCTCCTTTTGGCGATAGTCATTGACTACTAACCTAGCTTTGTACTTATCGATAGATCCATCTGCCTATAACTTCCGTTTAAGGATCCACTTACAACCCAACGGTTTGTGTCCCGGGGGAAGTTCAGCCAACTCCCAGATGTGGTTATGCAGGATGGATTCTATCCCACTTTCTAAATCTTCCTTCCAGAGCGGTGCTTCTGGAGTTGACAATGCTTTGGCGATTGTCTGTGGTTCATCCTAAACCAAATAAGCTTCAAAGTCTGGCCAGAAGGACTTGTCCTTCCGGGCCCTTTTGCCTCTCCTTGGTTCCATTCCTGAATCCTCCAAGTCCTGAGAATCTGGAATACTGGATTTCGGATAATCAGCTACTTCAGAATTCACTAGATTTGAACCGTTCTGATCTAGGTAGTCATCTACCCCTTGATCCTCAGAGATTTGATCATAACTTCGTTTGCAAGAGGTTATGTTGATTTCCTTGTATGGAAACGTGTCTTCAAAGAACCATGTGTTCCTTGATTCCATGATCGTACCTTCATAAATGTCCGGATGATCCGACTTATGCACTATGAAGCGATAAGCCCTACTTTTATTGGCATATCCGATGAATATGCAATCCATAGTCTTAGATCCAATTTTGACCTGCTTTGACGTAGGTACTTTTACCTTGGCCAGACAACCTCATACCTTCAAATACTTGTAGGTAGGTTTCTTTCCTTTTCATAACTCGTATGGAGTCTTGTCCTTACCTTTGTGTGGGACTCTATTAAAAATCTTATTTGCGGTAAGGACAGCTTCTCCCCACATGTGTTGGGGAAGGCCTGAATTGATGAGTAAAGCATTTATCATTTCCTTTAGTGTTTTGTTCTTGCGTTCAGCCACACCGTTTGATTGAGGTGAGTAAGAAGTCGTTGTTTGATGAACTATACCCGACTGGGTACAAAATTCTTCAAAAGGCGCTACATATTCTCCCCCTCTATCGCTATGGATTGTTTTAATTCGTCCGCTTTGTTGGTTCTCAACTTCTTCTTTGTAGCGTTTGAACGCTCCAAAGGCTTCATCTTTACTTTTTAGTAAGTAAAGGTAACAAAACATTGTGTCATCATCTATGAAAGTCACAAAGTACTTGTTCCCCCATCTAGTTTGAGCGAACTTCAAATCACATATATCAGTGCGTATAAGTTCTATAGGAGCGGTTATCCTTTCGACGGATCTAAAGGGACTCTTGGAAAGTTTTGCCTCTACGCACACCTCATACTTACGTTGAGGGTTTATGTCGATAGACGGCAATAATTCCAGCTTTACCAATCTTTTGATAGATTGATAGTTAACATGCCCTAATCTATGATGCCATAAATTAGATGACTCAATCAAGTAAGTAGAATGTGCAATTTTATTGATAGTTGAAACAGAAGACATTACAGGTGCAACATTGAACTTAAAGAGGCCTTCACAGACGAAGCTCCTTCCTACAAAGGTTCCATTCTTAGTGATTACAAACTTGTTAGCCTCTAATACTAGCCTAAAATCAACATTTACTAACAAAGGTCCAGAAATTAAATTTCTTCGAATTTCTGGGACATGCATCACTTCCTTCAGAATTAGCTCATTTCCGGACGTCATCTTTAGGGTCACCTTTCCTACCCTCAGTACCTCTGAAGAAGAATTATTGCCCATGAACAACTTCTTATCTGTGACTGGTGTATATGTGGAGAAGACATCTTTATTGGAACAAATGTGACGAGTAGCACCCGTGTCTAGCCACCATTGCACCGGATTTTCAACGAGGTTAGCTTCAAGAACCACCGCTGAGAACTCCTCGATCATATCGTTGACGAGCGTGTCTTCAACGATGTTACCTTGGATTTGCCTTTTGCCTTCTCTTTATTCTCATGTTTGAGCCTGCGGCAGTCTTTGGCCATGTGACCAACTATACCACAATGATTCTGATTTCCGCCGAACTTTTGATGGTTGGGGTTTTGCCTTCCTTCTGGAACTTCCGCTTCTTGCTTGAGTTCCCTTTGACTTCCGTCAGGTTCGCCTTAGCCTCAGCGGGTTGTTTCCCCTTTGGCATGGCCTTTTTATTGTCCTCCTGAATCTGGAGTTTGACAATAAGTTCATATAAGGTCATCTTCTTCGTTTTGAGTTTTAGATAGTTCATAAACTAAGTCCACGAGGGAGGCAGCTTCTCGATCAACGCCCCAACCAAGAATTATTCGTTGGGCTTCAATCCTTCCAAATCCAGGTGATGTAGAATCATTTGAAATTCCTGGACTTGAGATGACACACTTTTGTTATTCACCATTTGAAATTTCAGGAATTTCCCAATGATGAACTTCTTGCTACCCGCATCTTGGGTGTTGTATTTCTTACGGTTTGTCCATAACCGCTTGGCGGTTTCAACGGTCTGATGCACGTGTAGATGAGATCGAACAAGCGATTTAAAATATAGTTCTACCACATGAAATCACTATGTTTCCATGCCGGGAACCATCCTCATGTAAATCGTCGACATGGTTACCTTCGCCCTCCCGCCAAATCATTTGTGCGAGGTCACGTCTTCCCAACTAGTGGAGGGTCTTGGTTAGAAAGCGTGACATTCTCATGCCGTCGGGAAAAAGCGATCTTTTGTTGTCATCTTTTAAAGTGAGCACCATGAACTTTTCAGGCGTTCGTGGTGAAAACCAGTAGTGTCGAGCGAGCGCCCCGCGGCGATTCAAAGGCGTTGGGAATGCCTCTAACAGGAGCATATATGTTGTTGACGTATTGGACAGGAGCATAGGCACGGTAAGTGTCCGGAGCAGCAGTGAAGGCATTGGTTGAACCAAAACCAGTGTTGACACTAGTTGTGCCAAAAACAGTGGAAGCACTAGAAATGTCAAAAGCAGTGGTTTGGAAGGCATTAGGAATGTCATGATCAGTGGTGACACTAGTAGTGCCAAGAACAATGGAGTTGAAGGCAGTGTTAGTGCCTTGAGTAGTGGGATTGAAGGCAATGGGATTGTCTTGAGCATCGGTGGAATTTTCAGTGTTGAATTGATTGAATTGATCTTGTCCAGTCATGTTGTTGTTGAAATAGTGAATATTATCTTAAACTTGTGGGAACAAAGTGTGAAAATAAACGAAATGGAATATAACAACAACAATAAATTATAAGAAAATTGGAAATGATCAAATAAGAGGGTTTGTTGAGTCGACCAAATTCTTGATTTATCCTTAAGATAATATTGCCCCGTATATCCTTTCAACGGTTGTGATGACAACTTATCTCCCAAGATAAAACAGCAATCAAACAAATGAACAAAGGGAACTCAAGTGTTTGCTTTGGAAGAAAGATCTTTGAGTGTTTGTGATTGCAAGAAAGGAAGACAATTTCAGAAAATTGTTGAATGTAAAGTGTGTTCTTGCAAATGTGCCCAAGGCCCCATTTTATAGTATGAAGAAGATCTTTCACACAGCCAAGTAATGACCAATAAAGGCCATATAATGCCTTGAATGTGGAGTAATAATTCAGCCAAATAATTGCTGAATTCATGAGCTCTATAATGGAGAATTAATGCTCCAAAGTCAGCCCAAAAAACAGTTTTCGTCCATCTTCCAACGGTCTGAAACGCCCGTAGCGTTGTGGCGTCAAAACTCCTGAGAGTTGGCGTCGTGGCCCTGCAGGCTGGTGCCGCGGCGCCAATACTTCAGAGAGTTTCGGGCTCGCCGACGTCGTGGCCCTGCAGACAGGCTTCGCGGCGCTGTGGCGCCGCGGCTTTTTCAGACCCATTTCATCTTTTACACATTGCACGTGTGCACTTCGTTTACCATCGTGAAACCATTGTTATTTGGCTAATAACCATCTATTATTTTATGTCTCAAACAATTCATATACGTACCAATATCTCTTCCACTTAAGAAAATTGCGATATTTGGCACTTTATGTGCACGTGTGTGAAAACCAAGTTTTCGACGTGCGAGACCACAATTATTAGAATCATAATTAATAGGATTAATTTATTTCACATTTAGTAAATCTCCAACAAATCTATTATATGTCTCACGTGAAACTTTGCAGATGAGGGATTAGATCACCACCCTATATTAAAGCATACAATTTGGGTCACATGCCATGTTAGTAGAATAACCTGTCACAATCCTCCTCTTTCCGGGAATAAAACTACATCATCAACTCACATGAACCTCGCTTTAATCTTTAAGCAATCACAGCCAAATATAGAGGGGGGGGGGGGGGGGAAGAATTACAAAGCTGGCCAAATCATTTGCCAATACAAAAAATGAAAAAGGAACCAAAGAGGGAGGACCGGGCTCAATCTTTTTTCGCCTACATACATGAAAATGTTAAAGAGAAAATTAAGTTAAAAAGTAACAGCCACAGATATCACAGCAGTAGTGACTAGTGAGAAGCTCAGTTTAAAAGGAAAAAAGATACAATAGCTAAAAAATACGCAAATAGAAAAAACACATTTTTAGACTCTCCTACTTGATGTTACAATACCCCCCTCTAAGGGCTATATTAGTATCCTAGGGAACTTTGGGGGCATCATCTCCAGGCAGGTCATCTTCATCATGGTAGATGTTTTCAGCCATCTGCCAGATTTGTAGAATATTATCCTCAGCAACACTAGCGACGACCCAATCTTCACATGGGTTCCATGAGAAGTCTGAAATTTTACTTGTATGGCCACCATGAATAAAGAGCAACTCTGGTGGTCCATCTTCTGCATCTTCTGGAGTTTGCTCTTCATCGATCCTAAACCAGATTAAAAAGTGAAATTTCAGGTTTACTGTGCCTGTAGATCTCAAGGAAAAATTATATATAAACCTCTACCGAATCATTCAAAAATATCGTATAACGCCATTAAGAAAGAAAAAAAAACACAGGCATTCGAGCCTAAACGTTAAATGTATCACTGAGCAGAAATTGCTTTTTGACACAACAAAATATCATGGTTAAAAATTAGTCTTTCTGTAGTTCCGCATAAAGTACATGATTTCAAATCCTCGAGACAATGATATCTATAGTGTGAAAGTCCCACTTTTATAAGGCAAGTTTTGTCACAAAGCAAAAACGATAGAATGGATACCAAATAATTTGGTGAATAAGTGTGAACGTTTTGAAATTGAACTTTGAAATCCCAGATACTGAGACTTAGATCAGAAACTCAGATTCAGACCACATGATACTACAATTGTACATCTGGATTATCATGTGCACAAATCAATATGGAACTTCAATTCCACACATGCCAGTACTCAGTAGAGCATATGATGTAGTCATTTTCACATGCTAGGACAATTCAGTACAATATTGACTCAAACACACACAGGATGAGCCTATCTCAGGGTTCCAGATCCATATAATTGAGTAAGGTGACAAAGTTGCAACCAATAAAGTGACTGCCAAAATATAAATCAAGGACTAAAAGATGCTTTTCCAAATTAATGAAATTGATAGAACATTGATGAGCAAACGCAGACAATGAAATGGCATATCTTTTTATGCCCACTTTGTATGAGGTGGTTTTCTAAGGAGTTCAGGGGCTTGATGCTATGTGGGAGAAGAGGGAAGGAATGGGGATGACAGATCCGAACTCCAGGTGAACTATATCTGGAAAAATAAGGGAGGTGTTAACGTGTAGATAGTATCACAAAAATTCAGAACATCAAAAACCTACACAGAATAAACCCACTTCTACAGACCTGTGACTAATAAAAGCATCCGCTGTACAGACAGAACATTAACTCTGATATTACAATAATACTAGTAGGGATAGTTCGAAGAGTAACCTGCTGAGATCCCAAACCATGAGTCTCCTACCGAGGCAACAAGAAGCTAAGATGGTCTCATTCTTCGGATTCCACCCAACCTGGAAAACTTCCTCCCTGTAGAAAAGTTACAAGGGAAGTAATTATGACTAACTGTAAAAACAGATGAGCTTCTATAATACTTCAACCTTCCTCTCATACTATTTTACATAACTGAGGAGGGAGCCAACATTTTTCTCAGAAGTATATGTAAGGATGACATCTTACTTGTGACAGTCCAAAGTATGCAGAGCAGTAGAAATCTTGCGTAGATCAAATAATTTAACTGTCTTATCTGTAGACCCTGTTGCGACAACCCATTCGTTAAAGGGGTTGAAAGCTAAGCAGTTAACCTGCAAAAGAGAAAGGAGGTCAACCATGCAGAATTATGTACTCAAACATGCTTACGTAAAAAAAATCTACTTAACTGCATTAAGAAATATTTTTCATCTAATAGGCAATGTGCAGTAATGATCATCCTTCGCACACGATAAGCAATCAGAACAGCATCACAATGGGTCCTTTTAAGAGTTCTGTATATCTAGTGAAGCAGCATAACGTAGGGAGGAGGGGGTGGGGCCTCCTTGAGCCATTTAAAGTCAAAATTCACAAACCTAGGGAGCCAATCAAAATCCAATATCTATTAAAATATATCATATGTTAGTTCAAGGAATATCAAACTATAGCATGCACCTAAAGTCAACACAACAGAGTGGAAAAAAGCATATCATAGGATTCATTTCAGGGTGTTACGCATGAGAACTAAAATCAACTATTCTGCAATGTGCTAGGTGGGGAAGGAGATATAGAGCTAGTGGAGCAACATGAAGGTGCACCCCATTGTATATACGAAACAAAAGCAACCCAGACATGAATGTGGAATTATAATTTTCACAGACAGCATCATCACTTGTCTGCACATTCCTATATTGTAAGGCCACAATTATTGGTAAATACAAATTCTAGTTTAAAAATAGACTGTAACTGTTTGTAAGCACAAGATTCTCACATTCCATGCAAGAAAATCAAAAGATTGCCAACTATTAATAAGAAATATCTGGGCGGTTCCTCCAACAGTCAAAAGGAAAGCGCTGTCAACTGCACAAGTATGGAAAAGTCCAGCTAAGAAGTCGAAGCAGCACCTCGCTTTGATGTGCTACAACAGATTGTATAGGCTTGGACACTGACGAAGTTCGCAGATCCCATACATGCAGATATTGATCATCCCCAACAGAGCCAAATAAATACTCATGCCTCAGATGCCATGCTACATCCTCTACAACACCTTCATGAACCTATACATTTTAAATATTAGAATAAACCAAGAAAGGTTGACAAAAGCATAATGGGAAAATAATCCGAGGGACAAGATTCTTGTCCAGGTTCTGTAGACTGAAACTTCAGGCAGCAAAGAGAAGATATGATAAAAGGGCAGCCCGGTGCACTAAGCTCCCGCTATGCGCGGGGTCCGGGGAAGAGCCTATAAAAATAGTTTAAGGTAAAAGTTGGGAAACTATTGAAGTTTCAGTTTGCCTTTTGTAACATGATATATAACAAGGGCTATATGGTCTGTGCAGAGAACTCATGCTGTTCTGCTTCACTTGCCCTTCTTTTACATCAAGGTGCTTGAGGATGTTTGCTGGAAGAGAGAGCATACAAGTTCTTCAAATTTCAATTATAGTTATTTCCACGAGATAAAACTACAAGAAGTAAGCAGGTGCAACAAATTGATAATAATATGCAGTGTAACAAGGCAGAATCCAATGCAGACTCGTCAAAAAAGCACAAGGCAAACCTTAAATATCTGCATAGCATCTAGAGCCTTATGTTTGGGAGTGCCATTAATGTCCCATAAACATATCTGAGCATCATCTGAACCACTCAATAAATGACCCTGCTTAAATTGACTCCACGACAAACCGTAGCCCTCTGTGCTGTGGCCTCTTAATCTCAAATCTGGATTGCATGCACCATCTAGAGGAGGCTTAGATGGATGTTTACTGTAGTCAAAAACATATACTTCAGCACTAACTGTCTTAGTCGCGATGATAAATGGGTTTTGGGGCATATGTCGAGCCCGATTAACCTCTCCGTCATGATTTATCTGCTGGATTATTTGTACCTGGAAGAGAAATATTTGCAGTACATAAGTCACTCAATGTTGAAAGAGATACACTAAGTTCACTCTGATGCTGATGGGGAAATAATAGTACAGCAAAAAGATATGGAAATGGGGCCTCCAAATGATAATTGGCACCGATGTACCATCTTAAAAAACTCTTTTAAAAGAGCATTAGATTTTACAGTTCCATGTATTCTTCATAAACAGAAGAAATTATTACCAACTTTCCTTTTAATCTACATGTCAATAATAACTTTTAAAACAGTAATATCTATCTCCAGTTCTACACTAAAAGGTCATAAATTGTATTCCTATAAGAAGCTTTTCAGAGTTCCTTAGCTGGCTATTTGGAACTTCCTTAACTTTATCCTGCAACAACATTGTTTCCGATTAGACATCTTCGTATTCAGTTGAGTGAAGCAACTTAACCAATAGTTTTAAACCTCTAGCCAAATCAGGAAACATGGGTTATTTGTTACTAGTCATTTCACCTAAGTTACCAGCAAACCATTACTGAGTTGGGCTCCAAGCATCGCTATTCATATAACAACCTCAAGTGTCCTTTCAGAAGAGGACATTTCAACAATTTCAGGACTCAGAAAGAAGCAGAGGAATAATAAAAACTCAATCTACACAACACATCAAACTTCAACAAGAACGTGTCAGTCAGAGTTCACTCTGCTCACAGCGATTGGCCTGTTAGGTGCAATGGTGAGTCGCCAAATGTTGTGTTAATTGTGCTAGGCACCTTTTTTTCTCCTTCGATGAATTTTTAATTAAATTTTAACTGTACCTTAAGCTGAAAGTCAGGAATTAAACTGAAAACTTTCAATTCACAACTCCCTAGTAAATAAGATGCAAAGGAGAAACCTTTAATCCATTTAATATACTCCCTCCGGTCTATAATAAATGACCTTTTGGCCCAAAATAAGTGTCCTTTATATAATCAAGAAGGAAGTAACTTTATTTTTCCAAATTTACCCTTATTTACATATCCCTGCCTAAGAAGTCTTTTAAATTACTCCAATTTTTTATGAAGAATAATTTAGTCATAATACTTATTTCTTTCTAGGAGTTAGTATTTTCTTAAGGGGTGTGCCAAAGGTCATTGTGGAATGTGGACCAGAGGGAGCATTAACACAACCCCAAAGCTAGTCAAATTCAAAAGATTCTTTAAACAAGTAGCCCTAGAAGTTAGAACAACTAAACACTAGCGAGAAATCAGTTAAATCTCATACCTTCAAACTAAAATTAGTAAGAATTGGGTGGATTGGGTATGACCCGCATTTTAGCCCAAGTAACTTTTGAACGGGTCAATAACACTCCCATTTTGACCCGCCCAACCCGGGCAGTTTGACACCTCTACACCACAGCTAGTCAAATTCAATACATTCTTTAAACATTAGCAAGAAATCACTTAACTCTCATACCTTCAAACTGTAATTAACCAAAAAACATCCAAAAAGGTAAACCCACATAAACAGTAAAAAGAAAAGAGACTTAAACCTTGCCATTGGCACAACCAAATCCACCAAATTCAGAGCGATCATCATCATAATGTCGGGCATCATTCTCAGCATCCTGAAGAGGAAGCTGAACCTGAGCAAGCATAAGATAGTTGGGCTCATTTTCCGATGTATGAGTCCCCAAAATCATTTTCTGAACGGAATAATCCTTTCCAGATGGCTCTTGACGGTCCGGTAACCATTCGACGGTGAGCGAAGGCCATTCAAGGGCATGAGTAATAACCAAATCGTAAAGAAAAGGTGTATTTTTCTTCCAAATCTTGTACTCTTCGTTTATGATCCTTTCTTCAATTTCACCTCTCATCTCATCTTCATCTTTCCCCATTACACGATTTTAGCAACTGGGTTTTCGATTATTTTTCTTTCAGTTTGAGTTGGGGATTTTTACGAGGGTTTGGAGAGAATTGGAGGGAACGCTATTTTTCCTTTTTGCGGGATTTGGGGTTATCTAAAAGGATTTTATATTGCAACGGCCCTGAAAGTAGGAAAATATTTTATATAGAAAAACAAGTCGAAAATGAGAAAACAACTTGTTTAATTGAAGTAGGAAAAACAAGTTACGTAAATAATATTTCAACTTTATTGTTTCTTGCACACCCATCCAGCGCCCTCAACCTCAACCCCGGCTATTTGACCAACACATACCCCGGCACCACCAAATCTCCACTCCACGCTCCATTTCACCCCCTTAATATTTTGCTTGATTACCTACAAATATATTTGAGATTATATTTTTTTTCCTACCAAACACTAGAAAAGAAGTAAGAAATCACTTGTTTTCCAAGTTCATGAAAAATATTTTCCTTCATACCAAACATACTCATAAGTTCTTTACATTAAATGTTCACTCTATTTATTTATCATCTCCATTAATGATAAAATTCTATTAAGAGTAAAATAGGGAATAAATAATTAATTGTGTCTTAAACTTCTAAAACGTTAAATAATTTGAGACAACTTTTTTTATTAAGCGTGACAAATAATTTGAGACGGATGGGTATTTACTTTTCCTAACTACTATATATAAATTATATGGGGAAAAAGTTTATCCCTGACTTGAATAATTGAGGTCCCGCACATCTAAACGTGATTTTTCACACACATTGTACCAAGGATCGTAAAGTTCCTTAGTGAATGAGATATTGGTACGTAAATAAATGTTTGAGACATAGAATGATAGACGGTTGTTGGTCAAATGGTGAGTGGTTCACGTTGGTGAATGAAGGAAGAAGTGTAAAGATTGAAACGGGTCGGAAAAGGATCGCGGAGCCGAGAAGGGTCGCGGCTCGCCCTCGGAAGCCGAAGAGTCGCGGCGTTGCACCCTTAAGGATCGCGGCATCGAGGCGCCCCAAGGGCTGAGTCGCGGCTCTATTTGGGCAGTGGCTCACTCGAGTCGCGACGCTAACCGGTGTCAGACAACATTATTCCTAAAGTTTATTTCCTAAAATAGTCTTTTTTGCTAAAGTATTGTTACTGATGTCAGAAAACATTATTTCTGACATTCGAGTTTATTTCACTATGTTTTTATTGTTCCATAGCACCCGGACCTAACAATATCGAAGGGTTTAAAGCTTAGCATTAAGAAAATACATTTTAGACTACTTGTATGAAATCTAATTCGATCTTAAGTATGGCGAAAATTGTATCTGACGCATGCGTTTCAACTAGACGACATCAATTTGAAGGTATGAATGTGATCTCAATTGTGGTTACAAAAAAAATGGGAAAGTAAGCAACAACAACTTTGGTTACAACTCTGGAAATAAGAACAAAAAAATTGATTTGATGAGTCGATTGATATTCAATCTTTCCTTCAGACAATATTGCCCCGTATAAATCATTTAACGGCTATTGGCAATTTGTCTCCCAAGATAAAACAGCAAGAAACAATTGAGCAAAGGATAACTCAAGTGTTTACTAAAAGAAGCGTCTTTTGAGTGTGTGGAAAATTGCTAGAGAAGAAGACGAACTTAGAAAATTTCTGAAGTTTGGTGTGTTCTTTAAATGAGCCAAATGCTTCAATTTATAGTGTGATGAAGATGACTTCCCATTTAGCCAAGTAATGGTCTTCAATGTCATGTAATGGCACTTAATATGGGGTTACAATTCAGCCAAAGAATGACTGAATTCATGTGTCAAATAATGGAGATTTAATGCTCCAAAATCAACCCAAGAGTCAGGACTTTTCATCTCCCGTCGTGCTCACTGAACCCGAAGCGCCTCGGTGCTTGATGGGCAGTAGCTACTGGAATCGAAGTGCCACAACCCTTCGAGAAGGCGCCGCGGCGCCTAAACTTCAATAGCTTCCAGTAAATTTTCACTTCACAAGCGTCGCGACCCTTAGGAGGAGGCGTCGCGGTCCTTCACGGCTCCGCGGCGATTTCCGACTCATTTCATCTTTTACACATTATACATTTCTTCCTTCATTTACTAACGTGAAACCATCGTCATTTGACCAATAACCGTCTATCATTTCATGTCTCAAATATTTTGTATACGTACCAATATCTTTTCACTAAGGAATTTACGATCATTGGTACAACGTGTGCACGTGTGTGAAAACCACGTTTCCGGCGTGTGAGGTCCCAATTGTTCGAATTATAAATAATAGAATTAACTATATTTTACGTTTAATAAATTTCAAACAATGAATACTGAGAAAGAAAAACAAAACTAATCATGGAATATATGTGTTTCTCATGACTTTACTTGATTGCATACTCTATCCAAAACAGAAAAAATGAAATTCATAAATAAAGCAATCACAAGAGTTGAGAACAGATGGAATCGTATAAACCATTTATTGAGTCGTGTTATAGTGTTCATCCTCACCATTTATTGAGTCGTGTTATAGTGTTCATCCTCCTATTTTTTCTAGTAATTTTACACTACAACAAATCGCTTCAAAGAGGGCGATTGTAGTCGCCCTTTTTGGGTGAAATATCGCCCCTTAGATTAATGGAACAATTTTCAGTCGCCCTTCAAGTCGCCTTATTACGCCCGTTGTTTTAGATCAAGAAGAACGATTTTTTAAAGTCGCCCTTTTCGATATGACTCTAAAAGGGCGACTGACTGTAGTCGCCCTTTTTGGGTTGGTTCAAAAAAAAGAAAAAATTAAATGCACCAACTGGGATTCGAACCCTGGTCTGAACTGTGACACTATACTATTCTACCACTAGACCATTAGTTATGCAATATTAATCACCACAAATACAACCTCCAATCAAGAATCGAACCCGGGTCTCCTCTGTGGAATTGTGTAATTCTATCACTATGTGTAACATTATTAATTATTATTGTTACTATTACCCTATTCTCTTTAGGTTTTAGACTCCTAATCATTCTAAAATAATAATAAAAAATACTATACAGAAGTTTAGCTTTTTATCAATATGTTCTGGGAATAACCGAATAAGAAGTTATATATGTTGTTTGAGACTTTGAGTTAAAAGGAGAATTCATTAATTACTTGCCCAAAAGAAAATAGGAATACATCAATAAGGGCGATTTTTCAAGTCGTCCCCTTTGGTAAGGACCAAATAGGGCGACTAAATTCGCCCTTTTTGATGTATCTCAAAAAGGGTGAGTTCAACAATCCCCTCTTGGAAGAGATTTTGGCGCGCGCACATGGTGCCTTTCTAGCAATCATCTGGCGGAACGATGTTGCATCTGGAGAGGTAGCCGTAACTTTGAACCTTCCATAGTAGAATATCATCGGACTTATTTACTATGCGGTGAATGTGATGTTTTGAACCGTTAGTGTTTAGTATAAGCCAAGACAACGATATCAACACAACATTTTTCTTTACTCTATATTTCTTAAATGTTTTGTTCGTCGTGGGTCGTGGACACCCTTGGATTCTTAAGTGCGTTCATTTGAGGCGGCCTGTCCTCGCACTTAAATAGGTGGTCTCCTATAATGTATCCTGCAATACCTCACTATACCAGTGTCATGAACCATTAAAAGTTTTCTCAACCTAACCTCTATATTGAGGATCGTTAAAGGTTTGGAAACTTATCATTTACCCCTCTACAGGTAGCACTTTATGTCTATCATGGAACAGTCTTGGATTATGTTTCTTAAGAAGAAATCATTATCCAAAGTGCTCTTGCTTCCTCCGAAGCGCTCAACTGAACTTTTACGATTTAGTTTTCCCATTGAACCTACTCTCTGGGATCTCCAGTTGGTAAGGTTGGGTATCCACCGTATCAGTTTTTATTGATTGGGTTTTAAGCCCATTCCCCTAGACATGCAATACATCTGATCTCTGCTCATTCCCTTCGTCAAGGGATCGACGATATTTTCCTTAGATTTAACGTAATCAATGGAAATAATACCTGAGGTGATCAGCTGCCTAACGTACACATGTCTCCGTCGAATGTGACGAGACTTGCCGTTGTACATAGAACTTTGTGCCCTTCCTAGAGCCGACTGACTATCGCAATGGTCATTACAGAAGACACGAGTTTATCCCAACAAGGGACATCCTCTAAGAAACCATGAAGCCACTCAACTTCTTATCCCGCTTTATCTAAAACGATAAATTCCGACTCCATCGTGGATCGAGAAATAAGGGTTTGCCTAGAGGATTTCCAAGACACAGCTCCGCCACCGATTGTAAAAATATACTTGCTGGTGGACTTGATGTCTTCGCTATCAGATATCCAGTTTGTGTCACTGTACCCCTCTAGTACCGCTGGATATCTAGAATAGTGTAACCCGAACTTTAGCGTGAACTTCAGGAACTGCAGTACCCTGTTCAATGCTTTCCAATGATCATCACTTGGATTACGGGTGAACCGAGCCAATTTATTGACTACATACGTGATATCAGGTCGAGTGCAGTTTGTGAGATACATCAGACTACCAATCACCTGCGCATATCGCTCCTGGTGTACAGGTACACCAAGATGTTTGTCAATCTTTTGACTTCTATCCAATGGTGTCGTTACCGGTGAACTGTCGAACATCTCAAATTTCTTCAGCACATTCTCAATGTAGTGAGATTAAGACAAGACTAGTCTGTTAGATGTCTTAGAGATCTTGATCCCTATGATGACATCTGCGACACTCATATCTTTCATGTCAAAACATTGTTTTAGCATGTTCTTAGTCTCTAGGATTATCCTAGAGCTGCTTCCAGTGATCAACAAATCATCTACAAATAGAGGCATATTATGACGAATGAATCGACATTTTCTTTCATGTAAACGCATTTTTCACACTTGTTAATGGCGAACCCTTTTGATAGTAGAGTACTATCAAATTTCTCGTGCCATTATTTAGGGGTCTGTTTCAGTCCGTACAACGATTTGACAAGCCGACACATTTTTGTCGCTTGTCCTGGAACCACATACCCCTCGGGTTGATCCATATATATTTCTTCTTCCAAATCACCTGTCTTGACATCCATTTGATGTCTTTCAAGATCACGCAAGACGGCGATAGCTATAAACATATGAATGGATGTCATTCTAGATACCGGCGAGTAGGTATCAAAGTAATCAAGGCCCTCCTTTTGGCGATAACCTTTGACTACCAACCTAGCCTTGTATTTGTCGATAGATCCATCTGCCTTTAACTTCTGTTTAATGACCCAAAGGTTTGTGTCATGGAGGAAGTTCAGCCAAATCCCAAGTGTGGTCGTGCAAGATGGATTCTATCTCACTTTCTATAGTTTTTTTTAGAGCGATGCTTCTGGAGTTGATAATGCTTCGACAATTGTCCATGGTTCGTCCTGAACCAGATAAGCTTCAAAGTATGGACCGAATGACTTGTCCTTCCGGGCCCTTTTACCTCGTCTTAGTTTCATCTCTGAATCATCCAAGTCCTGAGAACTTAGAATACTGGATTTCGGATACTCAGCCCCTTCAGAATTCACTAGATCTGAATCGTTTGGATCCGGGCAATAATCAACTCCTGAATCCTCAAAGGGTTGCTCATAACTTCGTTTGTGAGAGGTTATGTCTCTTTCCTTGCTATGAAATGAATCTTCAAAGAAACTAGCGTTTCTTGATTCCATAATTGTACCTTCATGAATATCTAATACATCTGACTTATGCACTATGAAGCGATAAACACTACTGTTATTGGCATATCCGATAAATATGCAATCCACAGTCTTAGGTTCAATCTTGACCAGCTTTGGCGTGTGTACTTTAACCTTGTCCAGACAACCCCATACCTTCAAGTATTTGTAGATGGGTTTCTTCCCTTTCCTCAATTCGTAAGGAGTCTTGTCCTTACCGTTGTGGGGAACTCTATTAAGAATGTTATGTGCGGTAAGAACATCATCTCCCCACATGTATTGAGGAAGGCCTGAATTTATAAGTAAGACATGTCACGCCCTTTTTTGACCGCGGCAAATTATAACTCCTGCTTAAGAAATGTTAGAAAATAAAATGCTAAAATAGGTGCTAAAGGGTTTGCTAAAAGGGTTGCTAAAAAGGTGCTAAAATGCTAAAATGTGCTAAATGCTAAAGGGTTCTCGGAGTCGTCACCTAATTAGTTTGGGTGAATTAGGACACCTAAATGTCAACTAGGTTAAAGTCAACATTAACTCCATTTAATGGTCTGCAAAAACTAGTGTGAGATTCTGGGCAAGGGTTCTTTATTAATCTAGAGGAAAGGAGTTAGGCATCCTCTAAGATCCGCTAACTGGCGGTTGTCCGTTCAAACCTAGGTTATTATTATGCTAAGAGTGCAATGCATGTTTAAAAGATGTAAGTGTTTTTAAAAAGGATGCGTTTTTTATAAAAGAATTATAAGGCTAATGCTACAAAAATATACATAAATTTTAAAGGTATGTATTCATAAAGATGATGCAAAGTTGATTTGTTGGCCAAATGCGTATATTTACTTGCTAACTTAATCTTGATTAACATAAGTAAAACTACTTAATTTTGCAATTGAGAAGAATCTATGCCTAAATTTCATGATTAGATATGCAAATTTAATTGTTAAACAAAAGTGCATGAGAAACCTAAGATAAGTAACTTAAGGGGAAGGCAAATTTCTAATGTTAGCCACTTTCTATTTATTGAGTCAAGGTTTAACTATTCTAAGTGTAATGCTAATTAATGTAGCGTTAGGCAATTAATTTACAATAAATAAATGGGGTAGGATATGAATCAATCAAGATGACTCGAAGGATGGCGATGTCATTCTGCCGGTAGTTCTAGAATGGCTTGAAATTTCGGAGGCAGAGATAAATGCACATGGATGTGGGTCTTCACTTGTTGTAGCTCGTGATGAGTCTCGCAATGAGACCCTTCATTTTGCTCCGATGCGTGCCATGTAAAAAAAAGGATTAGTATATATCTTAGGTTTTACCAAACAAATAAATAAACATTGATATAAGGCTTGACATATTTTTAAATCGTTTCAGCTTTAAAAGGAAAGAATGGGCCTCCAAACAACAATTTCAAATATGAGGACATATTAGCCCCGTCGTACAACTTTCAGATTTGTCTCTAAAGAAAGGAAGCAAGAAACAGGTTCAAATCAGCAAGCAACAATATTAATTAAAACTAGGTCTTTGGATGCATGTGAGTATGCAGACAGACCCAAGCATATGATATAAATGTTGAAATGATGTACATCTAACTAATCATGTATATCAACGGGTATCCCAAGTGAAACGGAGAAGAAGGAAGAAAGCCAGTTATGCCAAACAAACTCGTATGTAAGGACAAGTGAAATGCTGAAATATCTTCACATGACATGAGCAGACATTGATACAATAATACAGGGACTATCCAATGGGCTAAAGTCACACGCAACATGATATATACAGTGATATACTAGACTTATATGTTTGAACATTTAAATCTAAACAAATAACAATTTTAAATAAATTCATGTAAATATCCAACTAAACTTTGTCAGACTCATAATTTAATGCACGCATGACATAATATCGAAGCAACGTAACAAATACTATTTTATTTGTCGCCAGCAATAACATATGTATTTTTGAACCAATAGTCAGAATATGAGCAGTTTCAGCAACAAAGACATGGTGAACCAGTGAATGTATTATAAGGCAGGGCCAGTAGACGCGACTAGGTATGAATGTTACAAAGTCATGCTCAAACTTACGTTCGGTATACCTAAATTGGGGAGGTGTCTCCATATGTTTAGAATAAAACAAATGCCCTGAATCATATAAAGCAAGACAACGACATCAAGCACACGACAAACAATACAAGGTTTCAAAATCCTTTTATTCCAGATTCCAATTATCGCCTTAACATGTCTGGCTGGAGGCAGATGATGCAAACACTGAATCAGCTTACCTCCAGTTTATACCTGCTGCCTATTGAAGCTATCTTGGCGACTTAATGGTTTAACATACGACTTTCAGTTTAACAGACAAGGCAAGGCGTATATACCATTCAGCAACTCAGTAGACATATCATAACTTGCTAGATTAAATGTAGCGATACTCATGGTACAACCTAAGAATTCATCAAAAGCAGTTTTAAACTTGGGGTCTGTCGTATTACTTAAATCATATAAAAGGTCAGATTACAAGCCTAACGTGATTGATAGGTTTATTCTAGAACTACATTATATTATCCACGCAACAAATTCTAGTAGAACAAATCAACAATCATAGTCGCGAGCATAGACAATATCTAACACGTTATTTAACATAAATTCGCACAGAAATACAAAAAAAATGAACCGAAATCGAGAGGGAGTTGATTTTATCTTCTCCGGGCAGCAAACCGAGGCAGCATATCAAGTCGTTGATCCACTCGGAGAGGTGTGCTTATGCGATAAAGAAGGACGAGGTGATGCTGAAATTGATGCCTACCCATCTGTTCATCTAGTATTTTTTCGAAGTTGAAGGTTGTGCGAAACTAATGTTTGAGGGTGTTATCTCTTGTGTGATTAGTTGATGCTAAAGGATGCTCGATGCCTCTCGGTTTTTGACTGCTCAATCCCTAGAAATCTAATTTCGAATTACATACTGGGTTTCCTTTTCCCTCTCTTTTCTGGATGTCTTGCATATGTAAATTCGCCCTTATTATATAGCTTGCTTTGAGTTCTAATTTAGGTATGTTTTTATTCGATCTTGGTGCTGGTTTGGGTCTTAATTTAGGGGTATTTTGGTTATGGTAAAGGAATGATTTTTTGGGGCTCGATTTAGGTGAGCGTACGCCGGATTATCCGGCGAAAATCTTGGAACAACGGCGGGTTTCGTGGCTTTGTTCTTGGGGCTGCGATTGAATTTGTTATGGTAACCTTTATGATTCGGAGTTGATTTTATGCGATTTGATTATTCAGAAAGGTAAGCTTTTGGAGAATGATTTTCTGAGATTGTAATATGGGTATGGTAAAAGGAAATGGTGGGTACGCAATGCCGGATTCTCGGCGAGAATCCGACGAAGATTTGGGAGTGCGTTGTTGCGGCGGTTTCATTTTCTAGGTTAAGTATTATTATTTTTTGTGAAGGAGATGAAATGTGGGGAAGTGAAATAAGGGGCCTGGGCGAATTGGGCCTGCGGGATGGGCTTGGGTATTTAAAAATCTTGTGGGCTGGGACAAAAAGTTTTGGGCTTGTTAGTTATTTAACTTAGGTAGATTTTTTAAGTGTGTTATTAGTTTGTAAGTGTTAGTTTTAGGTGTTAAATTTTAATTAGTGATAAATAAATGGGGTTTAAATTATTATTAAATTACTTAAATGCTAAATGCGGATATGATATTTAAAGATTGCTTAATACTTTTATAAATGCGACGCTATTATTAAAACGCATGTATTAGATTAAAATTAGTTTAGTAGGAGTTTAAATTAAAAATAATAAATTATGAAATTGTCTTGAGTATTAATAAATGTGAATATGCTATTTAATGAATGTGTGATGCGACGTTATTGCTAGATTATTAATTTATTATTATTAAAATTATTAAAAATCAATAGAATTATTATAGGGCTTAAAATTAATAAATGCGCGCGCAAGACTCAAAGTGTTTAATACTCTACGTAAGACGCGGTGCCATTATTAAATCGCTTGTTTATGCATGTATTAATGTTTTATTGTTGCATTTTATTATTAAAAAATTGTTAGAATTATTTTGAAAAATTAGTGTAATTTTATAGTTAATGACTGGACGGGAGGGTCAAAATTGGGTGTCAACAAGGCATTCATCATTTCCTTTAGTGTTCGGTTCTTGCGTTCAGCAATGCTATTTTATTGAGGTGAGTAAGGAGCCATCGTTTGATGGAATATACCCGATTGGGTACAAAACTCTTCAAAAGGCGCTACATATTCTCCCCCTCTATCGCTACGGATTGTTTTAATCCGTCCGCTTAGTTTTTCTCTACTTCTGCTTTGTAGCGTTTGAATGCTTTAAAGACTTCATCTTTACTCTTAAGTAAGTAAAGGTAGCAGAACCCCTCGTGTTTGAGCGAACTTCAAATCACACATGTCGGTGTGTATGAGTTCTAGAGGAGATGTTTTCCTTTCGACAGATCTAAAGAGATTCTTTGAAAGTTTTGCCTCTACGCACACCTCACACTTATGTTGAGGGTTTACGTCTATAGATGACAACAATTCCAACTTTATCAATCTTTGGATAGATTGGTAGTTTACATGTCATAATCTCTGGTGCCATAAATTAGAAGACTCAATCAAGTAAATGGAAGGCTCAATTTTATTGATAGTCGAAGTAGAAGACATTGCAAGTGTATCATTAAACTTAAGGAGGCCTTCACATGCGAAGCCCCTCCTACAAATATTCCGTTTTTAGTGATTACAAACTTATTAGCCTCTAACACTAGCCTAAAACCAGTATTAACTAGTAAATTTCCAGAAATTAAGTTTCTTCGAATTTCTGGGACATGCATCACTTCTTTCAGAATCAGTTCCCTTCCGGACGTCATTTTGAGGATTATCTTTCCTACCCCAAGCACATCTGAAGAAGAAGAGTTGTTGCCCATGAACAACTTCTTATCAATAACTGGTGTATATGTGAAGAAGACGTCTTTGTTGGAATAAATGTGACGGGTAGTACCCGTGTCCAACCACCATTGCGTTGAGTTCTCAACAAGGTTGGCTTCCAGCACCACTGCTGCGAATTCTTCAACCATATCATCTAGGAATGTGTCCTTGACGATGCTTGCTTTAGCCTTGCCTTCTTAGTTGATCTTGTGGCAGTCTTTGGCTATGTGACCAACTTTACCATAGTGGTTGCATTTCTTACGGACTGTCTTCATGTCATCATAGATATGGATACCTTGTTTTCCTCCGGCCATATTACTTGACTGAGGGTCCGCGTCTTCTCCAACTAGTGGAGGGTATTTGGTTAGGAAATGTGATATTTCCATAGCCATCAGAAAGAGTAACATAGAAGCAAATATGTTTGGAACATCTTGAGCAGCGGGATTAAAGACATTGGGAATACCTTGAGCAATGAGGTTCATAGCGTTGACTTGATTTACAGTAGACATGTTTATATTGAAACAACTAAGGTTATCTTAAGCTTGTGAGAATTAATGTGTATTAATAATAAAATGGGATGTAACAACAACAACAAGAATATTATAATCTGGAAATAAACAAAGTAGTAGGCTTGCTGAGTCGATTGTTGGTTCAATCTATCTTTAAATAATCTTGCCCCGTATATTTCTTTCAACGGTGTAATGACAATTTATCTCCCAAGATAAAATAACAATCACACAAGTGAGCAAAGGAGACTCAAGTGTTCGCTTAAGAGAGAAAAATCTTGAGTATATTGGTGATTGCAAGAGTGGAAGAAGATTGACAACAATCTGAAATTAGGTGTGTTTATGAATTGAGACAAGGTCTCAATTTATAGCAAGATGAATTTGTCTTCCAAATTACCTAATAAAGGCCTTCAATGCCATGTAATGGCAATTGATTAGGGTACAATCAGCCAAGTAATGACTAAATTCATGAGGCAAATAATGAAGACTTAATGCTCCAAACGTCAGGTGAAAATCGTGTCCAACGATAACACTGGAGTCAAAGGGCCACGACCCTTCAAGAGGGCACCGCAGCGCCTCAGACCATGGGGTCGAGGCACCGCGGCCCTTCGGGAAGGCGCCGAGACGCCTAAATTTCAGTAGCTCCAGTGACTTTTACCATAATTAGGGTCGCGGCCCTTCCGGGAGGCGCCGCGGCGCTTCAGGTGTCGCGGCTCAGCCATCGCGGCGCCGCGGCCCTTCACCCATTTTCTGACTTGTTTCATCTTTTTCACACCGTATACTTCTTCCTTCATTTACCAACGTGAAATCATTGTCATTTGACCAATAACCGTCTATCATCTTACGTCTCAAACAATTCGTATGCGTACCAATATCTCTTCCATTACGGAATTACGATCCTTGACACTTTATGTGCACGTGTGTGGAAATCGTGTTTCCGACGTGCGGGGCCCCAATTGTTCGAGTCATAATTAATAGGATTTACTTTATTTAACATTTAATAAATATTTCCAACATGTGTTGGAAATTTATTAACATGAAATAAAGTTTATTCTATTATTTATGACTCGAATAATTGGGGGCCCGCACGTCGAAAACGTCGTTTTCACACATGTGCACACGTTGTATCAATGATCGTAAATTTTCTTAGTGAAAGAGATATTGATACGTAAATAAAATGTTTGAGACATGAAATGATAGACAGTTGTTGGCAAAGTGACGAGTGTTTCACGTTGGTAAGTGAAGGAAGAAGTGTACGACGTGTAAAAGATAAAACGAGTCGGAAATCACCGCGGAGACGCGAATGCCCGCGGCGCAGCACCGTCGGAGCCTCAATCAAGACCCGCGACACTAAATGCCTGATAGCCAGTGGAGCTCACGCGCCGCGACACCTCCCAGGCAGAGCCACGACGCTTCACTGGCAGTGAGGTCGACGGGAGATGAAAAGTTTTTGACTGATTTTGGAGCATTGATCCTCCATTACTTGACACTTGAATTCAGCCATTATTTGACTGAATTATAACCCATCAATAAGTGTCATTACATGACTATTGAAAGTCATTACTTGGCTAGTTGGAAGGTCATCTTTATTACACTATAAATTGAGGCATTTGACTCAATTTGAAGGACACACAAAACTCAGATTTATGATCTCCCTCTCTAAGATTTATCACACTCAAAGGTTCTTCTTTTAGTAAACACTTGAGTATCCTTTGCTCACTTGTTTGTTGCTGTTTTATCTTGGAAGACAAGTTATCAATCACCGTAAAGGGATATATACGGGGCAATATTGTCTTAAGGACAAAGTGAATATCACTCGACTCAACAAACTTTTTGTTTTTTGTTCTCATTTCCAGATTGTAATCTTTGTAGTTACTTACATTTCTGTTCATCCCATTGTTGTAATTATTGCACTCACAATTTACTCATAGTTTGTGATCGTGACACATATGACCAGAGGCGGATTCAAAATTCAAATTTGTGAGTTCGACTTTTAAAGTTCTTATCATTGAAACTGTTATATGTTTAAAGTTAATTATAGATATCATATACACTCTTCACATAAATTTACATTTCATGTCGGAAGTACTGACTTTATATAAATTCGGTACCGACAAGTTGCATCCACACTTACGCGTGGAGCTGTAATTTTAGGTAGGCGTTACACCTTATTATAGCTCCAGAATAATTCTTTATAGTCGTTTCAAAAAAATATACAGTACAATCGGTACAATTACGTAACAATTCATAACGAATTTTAATCATATAATAGTTCGGTGTTAAATTTATGTAACAACTCAAGAAGTTTGTTCTATAAAAGCAACACCCATGGTAAACTTCTCCTTCATCGAAATCTTCTTATTATCTCTTATTCCCAATCTTGTTTGTCGAGAATAAAATGTATACTTTTGGTCCCTTCAGGTAAGAGCAAAAATATTATATTTGTACTATTTATAAGAGTATATAATTACCCTAATTATAGTGTAATAATACAAAAAGTTTCATATAACACATGAATAATTAAATGATAGAACTGTTAATAATTCTGAAACGTTGGGAATAATCATAAGTAAAGGGATAAAAAAAATACACAACAACAATAAAAAATACACATTTCAAGTAATTGAAAATTAAACATATTTGGTCAAATATCATAAAAATAAAAATTCATTAATAACTAAGAGACGAAAATACTATTAGCTCTATAACTTATAATAATAACAATAGAAATAAATGAGTTAATTAATTATATTAAGGGAGAGCATGTGGTTAATGATATTATGTTACATTGCAAATAAGTGAAGCAGTCGTGTAAATATAGTGTCTAAGATGTTACGGTAGTGAGCTTCCTCTTTTTTTTTAAATGATTTTTTATGGTATAGTCACTTTTCAAAAAATAGTTGATACATATAAAAATAAATATCTAATATACATATTTTATATAAAATTATATACATTTCTTATATTTAACTAGTAAATATAATTATTGTTTACCATTTATTATATTAGAAGTCCTCATTGATAGTTGGAATAGTTTCAACTTGCATGTCGTGTTCACATTTCAACTTTCAAGTGAGGACGTGAGTAGATTAAGGTTGTGTTTGGTTCGCGCGGGTAAACAAAATGAAATTTAATAAGGGAATGAAATAGAAAGAAATTACCTTGATTGTTCTTACATGTTTGGTTTTGAGTAATCCGAGGTCCAGTGTTCGGAGTCGGGGGTCCGGGATGGTTCGAGTGGTCCAGGGTCCGGGTTGGGGAAATGAAATCCAAATACTTAGGGGAGTGGGGGAATCAAAAAAAAAGAATGAAAATGGAAAATGAGTAAAGAGAATGAAAAAATAAGATCATTAAACAACAACAAAAGAAATTTCATTCATCTATTATCTTTTCCTTTCATGTTTACCCCGAACCAAACGTCATCTAAATACATTACATTATCTTTTTGTATATATTATTTTATGATCAATTTTATCAAATAAAATATGATTATGACATCTCAAACAAGAAATTTCAAAGATGGCAACAAATAAAGGAACAAGAAAGACAAAACACCAACAAAGTAATGATCGGTTTCTTGGACAGTTGGGAGTAAGATGGTTTTTTGAACGGCAAGGGAAAAATACATATGTCTGATAAACGAAAAGAAGATTTTTTTTTTTGTTTTTTTTTAGGTTTAATTCATCCGATATTTCGAATTCACACGGACTAAATCAAATTCAAACTTACATCTAGATAAAAGTGAACGAGTCTAATAATACATTTCATCAATTTCATTTAAATATTATTTTTTATCGAAGTACTTTATAAAAAGATATTTTTAGAGAATAATAATTTATATTTAACTAATCAATTTGATGAAAATACAACTGCACTATCATAACAATAATTTTTGTTTGGCCAAAGATCCAAAAATACTTCTAGAAAAAGTCATTTTTTAGCGTCCAAAAAATATTTTTTGCTGCTATTCAAAATACTTATTTTTTTCCTAAAAAAATTTAACCGAACACATTAATTTTCAAGAAAAAATATTATTTTTTAAAAATAAGCATTTTTAGCTTTTCCAGAAGCTTAGCGAAACAAACTAACTACCCTCACCATATTTTTTCCAAAAAACCTAGTAACCTACTACTAACATGCATCTGCGTAGAAAAGTTTTTCCGATAAACTTATTAAAAAATAAATATTCAAACAAGCTTTTGTAAAATTGTTAAAAATGCTTTCTTTTCAATAAACAAATAATAAATTCAAGAAATTTCTCCTAAAAAAGAAAAAGGAAATGCTTTGGTGACCACACTTTCTAGTCTTTCAAACACACACGTAGAAAACGGATTAGTATTATTTTTCTTTTTATGTAGTGGTATTTGTTTCTCTAATTCTGATCTCCTAATTATAATACATTTCATATTCCCGCACCACACGGATACACAAATACACGCCTCAATCGAACAAGCGACAAGTTTCTCTTTCACAACAACTCTTCAATACACACACACACACACTTACTAATCTCTTAATTTGTTAGTATAAAGTTTTTTTAATTCTTTATCTGAGAATTTCATACCTATTAGGGACTGAATTGGGTTCTTATAATTAGATTATATTCTTTATTAGGGTTCATTCAAAATTTGGGTGATTGACTGTTCTTTGCTACCTTATTGTTTAATTTGTGGGTAGTAATTCGGATTTTTGGAGGACCAAAGTTTTATTTTCGACTAATATTCATGTCCTATATTGGTCTTTTTTGAAATCTAGGGTTTGATAAGGTTGAAAGGCATTATTATGGTTGAATAAATGATTGGAATTGCTGTATATAGTGCACATAATGAATAATCCTTAGTTGCAGTGATTAATACAACTTTCTGAAATCTTTTATTTCATCGGTGGTCTCTTTTTGAATCATAGGGTTCTGAACATTTTTAATCTGACCCTAAATAGACTGATTTTGTTTCTAAAGCCAATTCAAGGATAAACATGGGCAGGGTAAAGGGATAGTTGAAAGAAACATATAAGTTGGGTGTTCCATTTTAGTGTGATTGATTATAGGTGATGATTTTGTTTCTAAAGCCAATTTTGTGAGCAACTGTTGCCACGACAGGTTAATGTTAATTTGGATAAGTTTTTGTGCCTTTTGGTCTAATTTTTTACCGAGAGAAACTGGTTTGGTTTGCTTGGAGGCATGGTAATAAATTAGGTTGACACACGTAGGTGGATAGTAGGAGGAGTTACACTGAAGAAAAGTGTGGGTTTTTTCCTCTTTTATTCTTTTTTGGGTTATGTTCATTAGTAGTGTTATGGAAAGAAGTGAGCCTACATTAGCCCCGCAATGGTTAAGGAGCAGTAGACATGTGACAAGCTTCGTCACTGCGTCATCTCCGTTGCATTCAGGTAACTTTCATGCTCTAATACTTTTCATACTTTTTTATGAAACATGTATTTTCATTTCATTTGAACTATTTCCTTTTTTCTGTTCTCATTATAGATGATCCTGCCCCATCAAAACTTGCAAATAATAGATCACTGTCAATGAATATGAACAATAAAGAGTCGAGGCATTCTGTTGCATCTGATCGAGCTATCTCATCGCGGACCCGATGGAGCTCCAACAGTAGTACCTCCCATAACTTCCGGTCTTACAATAGTTTTAGAAGTCATCGTCATAGGGATATAGATAAAGACATTAACAAGTACCGCGAGACATCAACTTTAGGAAATCATAGGTCAAGGGACCTTCCTGATACTTCGAGGAAACACCGGTGGGAAATATTTGAGGAAGAGGTGTTAAGACGGTCACAGTCAATGATTTCTGGTAGAATTAGTGAGAAATGGCCTAGGAATTTGAGTAATGCTGGTAAAGTTAACCTAACTGGCAACAATGGTCCGCTTGCTTCAGTTAGTGGTGTGGATAAAGCAATTGACTGTAGCACCCTAGTAACTGAAGAACAACAAGCATCCCCTAGGGTTGGAAGAGTCCGATCTCCTGGTTTGGGTACCATGACTCACCTTTTACCAACGGGTGCAAAGTCGGCATCTGCTCTGGCAGATATTACGGCAGGGCCCGGTAACAATAACTCTTGCCTCTCTTCTTTGGAACAAGCTGCTTTTTCTGGACCTTCTTCTCCGATTTCTAGCAAGTCACCTGGTAGGGGTCTTAATATGGCTGAAACTGTCGCTAAGGGACCTCCTTGCGCTCAGACTACTTCCCAGGTTGGTTTCCCTTTTTATTTATATGGTGTTGGCTTACGTTAGAAAGTTCATATGCTCATACTCTTAGTGTTTAACATGACAGTTATCTCATGCAAATCAACGACTTGAAGAGCTTGCTATCAAGCAATCTAGGCAATTGATACCATTGAAACCATTGATGGCTAAGACCTCGGTAAGGGTTTCTGCCGCCATCATCTTTTGGGTAGCTTAGGTGTCAAATTGCGTATTTACTTTCTGGTTTTCTTCTTTTGCTTCTTCTAGATGGTTAATTACTATATACATGAAAGTTATTCCCAAAGTTTTACTATGAAGGACAATTAATTGACAGAATGGCTAGCCATTGTGTGGTAGTAACAACATCTTTATCAACAACAACAACAACATACCCCGTGTAATCCCACAAGTGGGGTCTGGGGAGGGTAGAGTGTACGCAAACCTTACCCCCTACCTTGGGAGGTAGAGAGGCTTTTTCCGATAGACCCTCGACTCAGGATAGTAACATCTTTATCAGAAGGTTTAATTGGGGAACCTTTGGGAATTCTCAAGTAATGCTTCAGAGACTACTAAGTTGAGCTTTTCACCTTTTCACTGGTGATGACTACGAGTGTGACATACTCTTCCCTTTCCTTTCTCTTACACGATGGAGTATACAAATGCATCTACTATGCATAGAGAAATAACGTGGTCTATTTGTATCCAGACCAAGGACAATTTAGTGTCAGTTACAAATAAGAATCACATAGACAGTGTAACAATGACAATCAGAGAGAATAAATAACGTGATGTTCCGAGAAAAAGAGTTATTCACTTCTTTATGTCCATTTATGATACCTTGTGTTTGGCGTTTAATTCGCGGATATAGTTTCTAAAACTGGATATTAGTTATTCAAACCGTTCTGTTTGAATTAGGAAAACCAGCTAATGAATTAGGAACTTAATAAATTGTGCAAGTTAATGGGTAAGCGGATGTGAATTATTTCACTACTGTTTATAACCTGTCTGTTTCATTCCCCCTTCCGTCCCTTTTTTTCTTATTTTGGTATTGTTCTCAAGTACATTTAGCCGTCACATAAGTAATATTGGTCACTTCAAGATAGCTATTTCTCATTTTATTGGCTTGTCTATTCATTTTCTCCTTCCATGAGAAAGTAAGACGGAAGGTGGATATACTATTAGCATTAGCTCTTTCTTACTGACCTTGCATTCTCTTCCTCTCTAGCCAATACTTCTCGACCGCTAAAAACGTGTATGTTGGTTTTTCCACATAGTTGATGCTTGAAATAGTTCATCGAAGTGTATTATCTTATCAAAAGAAGAAAAGTTTATAAAAGCATGTAAGATAAAAAATTCTTACTTACTAAAAGAAGGAAAAATTAATTTCTTGCCTTCGTGTCTTCTTCTTGAACATTGAAATGGAAGAAAAACAATCTATTAGTTTTTTTCATGATGTTAGAGACGGAGAAATTTATCTGTATCTTATTTCAGTTATAAATGGACCATTTTTCACGAATTTCCTAACACAATTCGTTTATGAATTTTTAACCATGTTATGTATTCAATCATTTAATTTATAACTTGGAGAATTAGTGAATTGGCTGTTGATTTTAATCCTCGATCTAGTAACTGTGATTTGTGCATTTGGATTTTTTTTGTGTTCAAGCTTTTGAGCTCAACTGTTAAAATCGATTTTATAGATCATGATTTTAATTCACGAGTGCTCAACTGTTAAAAGATATTGGAGAACTACTGGTTCTTGGTTTTAATTCTCTGTCTCCATGCTTTGAGCTCAATTAAAAAGGGCAGCCCGGTGCACTAAGCTCCCGCTATGGGCGGGGCCCGGGGAAGGGCCGGACCACAAGAGTCTATTGTACGCAACCTTACAACAAGAAGTTGTTTCCATGACCTCCTGGTCACATGGTAGCAACTTTACGAGTTACTCCAAGGCTAAGCTTTGAGCTCAATTATTAAAAGCTATTTTGGGATAGTATTTGTCTTGGCTTTATAGATGAAATTATAGTTCATCTTATATCCGAGTTGATGAAATATAAGATTAATTTGGACTTACTGTGAAATTTGGACTTGCTGTGAAATTTGGACCCTGAAATTCACAGACTTCCAAGTTCAACCAACAACCAGGTCTAGTGTTCTTTACTTATTTCTCTTTTTTATTATCTTTTCTCCAGACAACTTCGCATGGGTGGGGTAGGGTTGGGGATTATTGATTTACATTCTAACAACATCTCATTTTGACAATGGTAAACAGTATATATTTATAATAGTTGATTACTTACACAAGCTGTGTTTGTACCCCGACCACATAAGGGGATTACAGTATGAAAACAAAGAAACTCTCTAAATGTAATCTAGGACATTAAAAAGAGATTCTATGTTTTCTAGACATTGTTGGTTACACCAAAAATAGTAAAGGCCTTAACAGTTCATCTTTATCTTATGGATAGAGTTTTCTTTGCCTTCAAAGCACCTTTGATTCCTTTCTTTCATTCTAGCAACAGCTCATGTGCACATAAAAAGTAAGTAGTCATAGCCAAGCGAGATGAAAAGAAGGCGTTTGTCTTTTACCAAAATGTTTCTTTAGTTGTTAGGTCGTGTTGTGAATGAGCCCGTGACATATCACTATATGCCATTCATCAAGAGATCCTATACAGTTTTTAAGAGCTATTAAGGTAATGAAAAGTTGGAACAACATATGGTGACATACTTTTTTTATGAAGAAAACCATTGCGCCTAGAAATGTTGTTCCAACTTTTCATTACCTTAATAGCTCTTAAAAACTGTATAGGAAATTCATCTGACTCAGAGAAGTATTGTGGGGTTCAAGGATAAATTTGAAAGGGAGGGGGTGGGTGGGAAGAAGACAGAAAGCCAAGAGCATTATGATTGAGTTATTATCATGACAAAGCATTTTCTCAACGGATGAAAGATCATGGCAGACTTGCCAACGATTATCCTGAATCCTGACTGACCGTCATGTATCACAAGGTATTATGGATAAGATGTGTTCCATGTTCATAATGCTTGTGCATGTTGCAGGTAAGATCTACAGCCTGTCTCGGTTAAACTTGTCACCTGGTTTGGTCATGTGACATAGACACGACCAATTCTCACTAACTCGGGAAGCCAAACCTTTTCTCCTACCGATACCAATTTTTTCTCTTTCCTCCAAATGTTAAGTCCTGATTTTCTAGATGGTGCTGTAAGGATTCTCATATGTCAAAAGCATGTAAGGTGATTTGCTTGTCCAATTTTTATGGCCTCTAATTGAACTAACAAAAAGTAGAAAGAGACTACTTTTACCTTATCAAAAATAAATAAATAGGAAGACCTGTTTTTTTTATATGAAGAAATAGGAAGAACTGTTACCTTTTTTTAAAAGAAATGAAAAGGAAGAGACTATTAGCAAAAGGAAATGCTTACAAAGTCACAGGGATGACTTGTTCAATTGCCACCATTTCAAAGGCCTACCTATAATAAATGCGGAAACTAATTGAGGGGAAAAGACAGATGGGATGGCTGTATCCCGCCTCCATGAAAGCGTTTCCTGCAATTGGATGGAAGGAGGTTTTATATTACTCTTCATAAAGAGGAGGCTATGTATCACTTTTATCTTCCTGCAAAACATCCCAAACTACTGAAAGTAACTATTCGCGGTATCTTTGGACATGGTCTATAGAAGTCCACTTACTGCACACAGACGCCTAGTTAACTAGGTTACAAAATACATTATCTCCAAGGAGGGAGGACCAAATTTGTTCCAATGCAACCCTTGCTGGTGGTTTATATTTGAGAAAGCGTCATGTAATATAATGTGCAAAGTGTCATCCATTTGTACTTGGTATATGTTCATCCTCTTTAATGTTTCATGATATGTTTGCTCTTCCCTTTATGATATTTATTGTCACTTTTCAGTGGTAAAAGATTCTATTTTCTTTGTATTGTGCAACATCAGTGAGTTTTCTGTTTGGTAAATCAATGTTGGTGGACGATGTATTTTCTTTGATGAAGAAAATTCTTCTCGTAATTACTCTCCAGCTTAGGAATTTTCCAAGAACTGAAGAGCAAAAATTTCAGGATTGCATCTTTTGCTGTAAAATTTCATTTTTTGTTGGTGTTATTAGAATTATATGCATATTCTAATTGCTGGAAAACCAACCATGTATGGTTTCCTATTACTATATAGATACGTGCCACACTATTATGGCAACATATGACACGCCTTTCTGAAGGCATTGAAGGGAAAATTATGAGTGGGGACTAGGTTAGCGATTGGAAGTTATGGAAAGAAGTAATAAGTGAAAGATGGAAGAAAGTCATAATCTGCTTGCCTATTTTAGAGAATGCATTAAGTTCGATAGTTTTGGTGGAATACTTAATGTGATTTTTGCAGTCCCTATTTTTGAATAGCTTCATTAAGTAACTCATTTCAGCCCAGTTTTGTTTACCACTAACTTTTCTCCCCGTAGACCCCATTAATCATATGTTAGACATCATTACTATCTTGATAAGACACATTCCTGCAAACTTTGATTTCAGTTGCCAAATCATTCTGATAAACCAAGAACCAAGGTTGAGGTGCAACAGCAAACTGTCTCATCGTCTCATCCTGTCAGTCACAGTCTCTCAAGCAAGCTACACGTCTTTAAGCCAACACGAGAGAGGAGTGGCGTGAACAGTAGCTTGAGCCCGGATAAACACAGAAAAGGACCAAATGTCCTTCTTGCCGTTCCTTCATCTGCTTCTACACAGAGTCCAGCAAATAATGCTGCTTCCTCTACCTCTGAACGCAAGCCTGTTGTGACAATGGTGGAAAAGAAGCTATCATCCCAAGCTCGGAGTCGGAATGATTTCTTCAATCTTATGAGAAAGAAATCTACTGGAAGCAGCTCAGCTGTCAATGTTGAAGGATGTGCTGTATCACCATCATCTTTACATAAGTCTGGCGTTTCAGAAGTTTTGACTGTGCACGATATCCCTCAGGATCAAGACGCCTCACTATCTGATGAGATCCCAAGGGTTGAGCAATCAACTAAGATCTTCGGTGAAAATACAAGCAACAATGCCCTTTCTGATGGGAAGAATAGTACCGACAAGAGCTTTTCAAAGTCTGATGCAATCTTGTGTTCAGAAGAGGAAGAGGCTGCGTTTTTGCGTTCTCTTGGCTGGGAGGAAAATGATGATGAGGGCGGCCTCACCGAGGAGGAGATTAGTGCCTTCTACAGAGATGTCACAAAGGTAGTTGTTCTTTCTAGTTGACAAAACATATTTCTTTTTTTTTGTGAAAGAAACCTGACCAGCTACTCTTTCGAGTGCGCAGGTAAGTAAACCCGTGACCATGATCAAACTGCAAAACCACGTCCACCATGTAAACCACCATGGCAAGCCATGTGTGGTGAGCACAAAAAGGTTTAGGTTGTGGATCGGGATCGACTCCGGTCGGCGGTCCGCTCTCTTGCTACACCACTTACACACTCTTGGGACAAAACATATTTCTAATACATGGAACAGTTGAAATTGTCTGAACATGCTGTTATAGTTTATATGGACCTAGTTTTTATTGCATTATTATTAAACATTACTGTTTGGAAGAGGTGTAGGCTTTGTTATTTGTTGACTGAATATTTCCTGGTACTAAACAGTCTTTTTTTTGTGGGCAGTACATCAACTCGAAGCTGTCATTTAAGATTATGCAAGGAGTACAATCGAGGTTTGTGATGCCTCTCCACTCTGGAATTGGAGATGTTGGTGGCATTTCTTCTTGATACAGCTCAACCCGAATGCTTTACCAAAATGGTTATTGAATTTTGTCAGTACTTAATTAGAAGTGGGAAACTTTTCTGATCCTTGTCTTGCTCGTTCGATAGATTTGTGGGAAGCAGTGAGAATAGAGAGGGTTAGGCAGTGTTTAATGTACTCTTCCAGTCCTGTGGATGGCTTCTAATTGATTTTGGCACCTTTATACTTTAATAGATTTTCTACCTTCTAGAGATCCTGGTAATATAGATTGTGCCTTTGATGGAGGGACATGTGAATTTTTTAAGAATGACCCTAGTATTAATTAGTGTTAAAATGTTAGTTGCCTTAACTTCACAAAAGAAAGTTGTTGCTAGAAAGAACCTTTGTTAGACAACATTGTTCGGAAAAGAATTATGGACTATGAATTTCTGAAGAATGACCCTATTAGTTAGTGTTAAAAATATTAGTTGCCTTAACTTTACAAAAGAAAATTGTTGCTAGAAAGAACCCGTGTCACTTCTGGATAATTTCAATGATTAATAAGAATTAATGTGCATGCAGCATGTTGAATCTGTTAGGATTTGGCATTGCGGAGAGCCAGAAACTATCTTGATAGCTTTCTTTTATGGTTCTTTAATCAGGAGGTTGGTACAAAGTACAAACAATTGTTTTGTCCCCTATGCTTCTATGATACTTCTGTTTTTTTTCCTCTAAAAATATTGTTCTTCTTTAGCAGACATGACATTTTCCTTTAATAACAAGCACTTTGAATCAAATGTCAAAATTAACGTTCCAATAAAGAGATGCATTGATGCTTCATCCCTAGACTGTTGTACTTACGACTGACGTAAACAAAGTAAAAACCTACATTTTGTCAATCTTTTGTTGTTTCAAAATTATGTGTACAATTCCTACAAGCAACTAATTTCTTATTCTACTACTTTGGAGATATTCTTTGTCAACGTTGTTACCACACATGAAATTCAACACAAGTCGATCCATCAATAAATTACATCTCCAAAGTCTTAAAAATTAACAGCTGATAATAGTGCCCATAGCTTTTCCTTATGGAAGTAGCAGCACCTCTAATTGCTCAATTATATTGCTACTTACTAGATAATAGGGATTAGTGTAAAGATATGTACATTTTGGACCACTATTCCCCCCACCCACACTGGTGTTTTTATATAGTCTACAAGATGGTTTTAATTTAAGGCTTTCTGAGGGAGGTGTTTAATATTTTATAAAATTTTATGTTCTAATTAGTAATTACAGAGTTAATAAAGGAGGATGACATGTTCAGTTCTATAGTAATGTCAAGTTTAATAAATCTTTATTTGATAGTAATATTTAGGCTGAAGTCCACCCTCGGGTCCTTCAAATTATTTTTTATTGTGCCACTTGAACACAATTGGTGAGGTGGCAAAATGCGTGCAACACACTGCTCCAAAAAGGCTTGAGATACCAGATTTTTCTTTTTTTAAAATTTATAATCATTAAAAACTAATTTTAAGAAAAAACATATTTTAAAATCTATTCAACTAGTTAAAAAAAACATTTCAAATAAAAAAAGAAAAAATTCTGAAACCCCAGCCCATCCTCCCCGATCTGAAGCCGACACTTCGCCGCCGTCAAACTTTTTCCGGCGCCACCTCCCTCGGCGTTTTCCCTCGAAATACTGTTGGAAATTTGTCTTTGGTGGAGGTTGGGTCCTCCCATCTTAAATGACTTAAACATCATGGTCTCGCATGTTGGAGACATTGGTTCTTCATACGTGTATAATCTACTAAGTGAGTAGATGGCCGTAGGGCCAAGGATCGTCAAATTTCGTTGAGAAATGAAAGAGATATTGATCCGCAAAGTAAGGTGTTTGAGACATGGAAGAGTGGTGTGAGACAAATCTACCACATCGGTGGGAAAAGAAAGAATTGTTCATGATATAAACTTCAAAACTGAATAAGGGATTAGGACCCCAAGGGTAACCCATATGTTTGAAGGAGGGAGGACTTAGGTGTGCTTAGGTTCGAGACTAGGCCCACACGCGCGCCATCACCACCCGTTCAGATCGGGCTGTTGGGCTTCTACTGATATTATCTTTTGGACCCCAAACTTTGATTTATTTACAGTTTGATCCCTTGAGTTTTCAGAGGCGAAATTGGCCAGGCGCCGCGACGCTGGATGACCAGTGAGCTGCTAGTAACGGGAAAAGCCATCAGATTAATGTCATTAAGTTGCTGAAAACGTTTGACACTTATTTAAGAATGTTTTGGCCTTTCTTTGATCCTCTTAACAACCCTCTTAATAGTCATTAACATCTCTCCTCATCCTTTACACTATATAACATGCCTTATTTTCAGATTTGAGAGAGTACAATTGAGCACAATATAGAAAACGCAAAATAATGAGCAAAACACTGAAAATAAGGCAAGTTCTTCTTTTACATTCTTTGACAATCGTTTCGTGTTTGTTTTCTTCGCCAGGATCACTTCTGTTTGCTTTGCACAAGTGATATTTCTCTGTTGTTTTATCTTAGGAGACAAGTTGCAATTCATGCGTACAAAACATGTATACGGACAATATTGTCTTAAGGAAAGATTGAAAAATCAATCGCTCAACAACTCAAATTTGTACATCATTATACCAACTATATAACAAGTATTACCAACCTGGATACGAAATCCACATAATCCTTCCTAGGTCACTGCTGCCTTTCTCATAGCTGCAATCAACATAACTCATTAGGGAGAGACGACCCTAACAACACAGCTCTATCGCACGATCTCAGAGTGAGAAGAATGGAAATCAATCTTAAATGTCCTGCAGCCTCCTGGTTATAGATGTGGTGCACAACACACCGATAACCAAGACTCTACTAGACACGAATAGTCATAGTGGTACAAAAGTTTAAATGAAAAGACGAAGAGAGGAAATTTAAAAACCAAAGTCGGGCAACTATATAAATAATTAATTGTCACTATCTCCAAGATTGGATTGGTCCTCGATCCAATCAATTTTATACTAATTTTCCCATTCATTTGTATATAATTAAATAAAGATTAGTTTAGGTCAAAGTAAATATACTAAAAATCAAATTGGAATCATGTTCATTCTGATTGTCGTCATAGTGATTAAAACATCACCGAGAAAATAGGAAGATCAAGTCATTTGGACACATATAAGCCGAGTATCAGAGAAGTTGACTTAATTTTTAATATTTTTAAAAATATAAGTAAGTAACTTTAGACTTAGATAAGGTTAGTGATAAATATTCAAATTATGCGCCGACGCAAATTAGGTTTTCAATGACATCTTCATTTATTTAAAAAGAGTGCTTTTAATTATTGGAAAATATAATGAAGATTATTTTGACATAAACAAAAGTTGACGAAAATTATCACAAGATTCAAAGTGAATTATCCAAAATCTGAATTATCGTGTCTATCTGAATTCTTATTATGCAAGGTTATATCTATTTTATCCAACGTCTAAGAAGACATAAAGAAAGGATCGAGTACCATGTATCTAATTTTTTAGTAACAATATAAACTTAATCTTATCTAAAGATGTAAAGAAATAGTTTAATAGATGCCCCTACTAATTTATGGCTTTTTCTTCTCTTTCTACACAGATGTGATCCCTAGTTATATATATATACCATTGCAGTCACTCGTCATGCAGTGGACCTTATGCCTTGCAAATGAACCATCAAAATTTTTCTTATGAACAAAAATTCATATAGATCGAATAATATTAACACTTATTATCAATAAGAACATTATATTCTTGGTCATGACAATTTTTCAATTAGGATTTAAAAACATTAAAATTCAAATTAAAATGTGTATTTGGTTTAAAAATACCCCGATGATTACGAGTGGCTGGACCATGACTCTGAGCTGGATTGAGTGAATTTTGGGAATTTTTGGAATTTTCGAAAATCATTACAAAGCGCAGCCGCCTAGAAGGCAGGATTCGCGGATATTAGCGCCGCCGCGCGCACAGTGCCGCTACATGAGGCAGTGTTTGACTGTTGTTTTTGCGCCAACAGGCCTACCGCAATCGCAATGATCGTGACGGTTTAACGTATTTTAGGTTCAACGTATTTTAAAATGACGGAGAACATAGGGAGATAGCATCGTCAAACATAAGAACGTTTTTCAACTTTAGAAAAGAAATTGGGATTCATCAAAGAGAACATGGCGACTAATGATGATTCGTTTAGAGGACAAATCAAAATATTTATAACAAAAAATGCAACACAAGGGAAGTTTGTTGATTGTAGTGGATGGGGATAACATAAGCATCCGAAGACCTAAGATGAGTGTATGGCCAGTCTTATTATATAACACTTTTAGAGGGACGAATATGTCAAACCGAAGAATATTTAGGAGATCGGTAGCCATTTGTAGTGCATGATGCCAAAATAATAAGAATGAACCAATAAAGTGCGGACAATATTATTAATGGTACTAATTTTTAATTTATTCCATTTGAGCACAAAACTCCCTAAATTCCCATTATCATACTCTTTGTCATTATCACATTGAATGTTTTTGACTTTGTGTTCTTATGAAGGCTCTAAATTTTATGAAGATGGAAAAAACTTGAAATTTTTCGCAATTGGAAACGTCCATAAATATTTAATATAGTCATCTAAGAATAGAACATAATAACGATGAAGATGTTCATAAATCACTATGAATAATTTCAAATGACATAGAAGTATTCGAATTCAAATGGTAATTTAATAATCTTTCCCGGATTGACAAATTGGAGTACTACAGAAATAAACTTATATCTATCTAACGAAGATAAAATAGACTTGGTGTGATTGGATAGAGGCCCCAGAGATAACTTGAAATCCTTCATATAAAATCCAAATGGATCAAAATTAATAGAAACCAATTTTCCAAAGTTTTAATTAATTTGTGAATGAGAATTTATGACCATAACCGAATAGAATTGTCATTATTATACCACCATTAATGCTCAAATTGGAATAAGGCGATCAAATGTCACATTTCACTCTTAATCCCGAGATCTATAGAAATTTACAACATATCCCCAAATAGGCGCAACTAATCAACAAACAAAACAGGCTAGCCTTAAATTAAAAAACACAAACAGGTAAAAGGAAGGCTCGGTTTTATTGATAATAAAAGGCAATACAAGTACTATATTTGCCTTAAAGAGGCCTTCACAGGCGAAGCTACTTTCTAAGTAAACGACATTATAGGTGTAGCATTAATCTTAAGGAGGCAAATGTTCCGTTTTAGTGATTACAAATTTATTAGCCTAGTCTAAAACTTCACTAATAAATTTTTGAAATTAGATTTGACATATCACTTATTTGAGAATCGGATCCTTTCCGACGTCATCTTAAGGATTACCTTTCCTACCAAGATGAGTTGTTGACAACTTCTTATCGTGAAGAAAGCGTTTTTATTGGAACAAATGTTGTCCAACCAAGGTTTGCAATTCTTCAATCATATCATCTAGGAGCGTGTCTTCAACGATATTTACCTTATCCTTGCCTTTATCATGTTTTTGCTTGCGACAGTGTTTGACTATATGACCAACTTTACCATAATAGTAGCATGTCCTTAAACTTTTCAGTTGTTTAGGACTGACCATCCTTCTGGAACTTCCGCTTTTTGTTTGGATTCCCTTTGACTTCCTTCAGATTTGCCTTAGCCTCAGCGGGTTATTTTTCCTTGAATTTGACAATAAGTTCATCTAAAGTCATCTCCTTCATTTTGAGTTTCAAGTAATTCATGAACTCATTCCGATTAATGGAATTGCTTCCTTCCAAGTCTAGGTGATGTAGAATCATTTGAAATTCCTGGACTTGGGATGACACACTTTTGTTGTCCACCATTTGAAATTTTATAAATTCCCAATGATGAACTTCTTGCTACCCGCATCTTGGGTGTCGGTAGTTTATGAAGATCGGATAAACTGTTTAGAATGTAGTTCCTGCACATGAAATCATTGTATTTCCATGCTTCGCGAACCACCCTCATGTCGTCATCAACATGGTTACCTCGGGCTCCTTCCGCCAAATCATTTGGCTGAGAATCCGTGTCTTCTCCAACTTGTGGAGGGTCTTCGGTTAGGAAATGTTTTAGTCCCATAACCGTTAGGAAAAACAACATATTTTGCTGTCAGCGCTTGAAATGTGCATCCATGAACTTCTCGGGACGTTCATGGTGGAAACCAGCAGGAGTGCTCCCTTGACCGGTAACAAAGGCATTGTAAATACCTTGAGCAGGAGTATGGGCGTTATGAACGCCTTGAGGAGCAGTGGGAGTACTAGTTGTGTCAAACATATTGTTGACACTAGTTGTGCCAAACGCAGCAGGTTGGAAGGCATTTGGAATGCCTGAATTAGTGAGAGAGTAGGCAGAGTCATTGCCTTGAGTAGTGGGATTGAAGGCAGCGAGATTACCTTGAGCATTGGCGTTGAATTGATCTTTAGCAGACATGTTGTTGTTGTTGTTGTTGAAATAGCGAATATTATCTTAAGCTTGTTGGATATTTGGGTGAATAAGGAAAATGGGAATGCAACAACAACAACCAATGTGAACAATGTAACTTGTCTTGCTGAGTCAATTGATGATCAATCTCTCCTTAAGATAATATTGCCCCGTATATCCTTTTAACGGTTGTAATGACAACTTATCACCCAAGATAAAACAACAACCAAACAAATGAGCAAAGGAAACTCAAGTGTTTGTTTTGGAAGAAAGATCTTTAAGTGTTTGTGATTGCAAGAGATGAAAAATACTTTCAGAATTGTATTGTCAAGTGTGTAAAGTGTGTTTCCCAAATGAGCCCAAGGCATCATTTTATAGTGTTGGAGAAGATGACCTTTCATTAGCCTAATAATGGCCTTGAATGACCATATAATGGCCTTGAATATGGAGTTACAATTCAACCAAATAATGGTTGAATTCATGAGCCACATAATGGAGAGTTAATCCTCCAAAGTCAGCTCAAATGTCAGTTTTTATTCTTCTCCAACGGACTGAAATTGTCGCAGTGTCGCGGCCCTGCAGGTTGGCGTAGTGGCGCCGGAACTTGAAGAGTTCGGCGTCACCGCGCCTGATCTGCGGCGGCGCCAAGCGCCAGAGATAGTCTTGCGGCGCCGAGATGTTTCTCCAGCGTCGCGGTCTTTTTTCCGACTCGTTTCGACATTCACACTTTGTACATTTCTTCCTTCATTTACCAACGTCATTTGACCAATAACCGTCTATTACCTTACGTCTCAAACAATTCGTATACGTACCAATATCTCTTTCATTATGGAAATTATGATCCTTGGCATTGTATGTAAACGTGCATGGAAACAATGTTTCCGACGTGTGGGGCCCCTAATTATTTGATTCATAATTAAATATAATTAACTTTATTTCACGTTTAATAAATATTTCCAACAGTGAGAATTTCTTGTCAGCAGATGTATTTCTATGGTTTAAGAATATATCATTGAGTTCTAGAGCATGCAATGCAGATCAGAGGCCTTGATAGATTTGTTGGCACAACACAAGTAGGTAGAAGGAAAAAGTTAAAAGATTGACAACATCCCAAAGATTGAAACAATCCTCTTAATCTTATAATAGTATGCATCAAATTCTTCTGTAAAGAAAAGAAAGCTACGAGTATAATCCAAAACATATAAAATCATTTAAAAAGTAATACATGTATAAACTACCTTCTCGTACATAAAAATAATATCCAAACTAATCACCTCTCTATTTTTCTTGCATTAAGATAATTCCACATCATACACACTCCAACAATCCAATTCAGAATGAAAAAAAATATTTTTTTATAAGCCTCCTAGAAGCAAGTTACAGAATGGTCAAATAATTAATTAAGCTCTCTATATAGTGTATATGTATAAAAACACACTAATGAACCTGGAGAGGCATGGAGATTAAACACATTCATTATGAAGTTGGGATGGAATACTTAGGTTGGTACTGTTGTTATTATGGTTATTGCCTTATTTGATCTAGTGGCTTGTCGCAACCTGATACTAGACTTGACCGTATGTAGAATGATTGACTCATTTTTTATTTTTTTTTATTTTGATAATTCAGGTCTCGGGGTGACCTTAGTACTCTATATCGCTAGTACCTGCACAAGTACTGGTACTAGGCTTCTGGAGGCAATGGAACCCGTCCTTAACCGCCACCGCCGGATAAATCGCGGGATGTGTACCCCGCATTCGGTGTCTGATCGCTACCAACGGATCAATGCTACAAGGTCTGATCCTGCGAGGACTGTCGAAGGAATCAAACTCACCCGCAACATGCGCGATTAAGCTACGGGCTTTTATCGAGACATATGCCGGAGAAGCGTGTCGTAGAGAATCGAACTTGTGACCCTAAGGCCACAAATTTGACTAATGACCACTGGGCCACTATCAGCGGATATGATTGATTCATTCTTTTTTTGTTGACGAAGGAACCCGCAGCCGCTACTCTTTCGAGTACGCATGCGGTAAACCGGTGTATGATAGCACGCAAACCACGTCAGCCGATTAACCACACTTGGCAAGCCATGTGTGACAGGCTCAACCAAGAAGGTTTATGCAGGGGATCGAACTCGTGACCTTGCGGTCCCGCGCTCTACTGCTACACCAACTTGGCTACCCTTGCGGGTATGATTGATTCATTCTTGACATGATGATTGTGTGTCCATGCATGGCATGGTTGATTTGATATATTCTCATTGGTGTTGATATATTCTCATTGGTGTTGATATATTCTCATTGACATTTGATATCATTCATACATACATGATCATGCGTTTGGATCGGATTGTTTGCCGGAATATATATATATGACCGGGTTGTACGTTCCAGTCTCTTTTTTTTTTCTTTAAAAAAAATGGGCATTTCATGAGACTTGTCAAATTGATTGTCCCTTGAAACGGAGACTGTAGATTAGATGCGTTGGAGCTGCTGAAATTAGTTTCTTTTCTCCATTTTATTCGCTCGAGAAACCAATAGTATTACCTTAACCTGCGGCATTACAGATCCCAATCCTAAAATTAATTAATTCAACTCTTTTATTTTTCTTCCTTTCTTGAGCATGTCTTTGACAAAGGTCTTTTTAACCATTCTGTTTTGCCTATTTACATTTGACAGCTTAAATAAACTTGTCCCCTAACTATGCCACTCTTCTTCTTTTTTTAAAGAAACTGTTATAGGACTCTTAAAAATAAGTTTATCGTCCAATTAAAAATTGAAATTTTGAGATTTAATTATTTCCTTGGATCTTGAATTTTATGCTAGCTATTTGTGCCTTGACGTGAGCAATTTTTTTTCAAATGAAACTATATATACTATACTAGATGTTACTTTGAATTTCTAAGCTTGGACATGTAATATAATATTCTTCTTTTTATGCATGCATCATCAAGTTAAGATTGAGTTGAATAAAGACCAAAATTAACCAAAGTTTCTTATTCAATCAGTGGCGTGAAAAAACAAATTAATGTATGATAAGATAGTTTAATTTAAGAAGCATTTGAAACCCATAATTTAAAAACCATAGAAGTAAAAACGGAATATTTTGTTGGCAGTTAACATATGAGTGATGGCTAAGAGAAATTAATTAAAAAGAGAGTTCAAATCAAATGATAGAGAGAGGAAAGAGAGGTCTTCCAGTTGACAATTTCAATTTTCAAGATCTGATCCCAAAGCTAATCATCTCCTTAATGGGATTTCGTTGCTCACATTCCGTAAGAAGATGATGTCTCTACTAGTTTTTTTTTATTAATACAAATGGGAGCTTTGGAGCAACAATAATATTACATTCGTGTAATTCATAGGTCACTAATTTGAGTAATCAATTAATATGTTTGTGTAGGGGTAGGCTACCTACACACACCCCATGTAATGTAAGTTGTAATGAAACACTTTTTGAGGCCTTGCGTAAACGTGAGTTGTTTGTGCATCGGGCTACTTTTTTTAAAAAATTTATTAATCACTTGCAATTCATAACCAGGTGAGCCATTCTCTTATTTACCCTCTATACATATTCTTTTTTGTCAGTTTTGGAGCACAAGTGTACAATCGATTGGAGAAAGTAATAGGAAGGGGGGGTTGAATTATTTTCAAAAAGATATTTACCGGGACATGCGGCAGGTACAAAATTAAATGAGTTTAGCAGGATTATTATTTATTGGTCACGTTCTAGGTAAGTTAATTAGTTGTTTCTTTTTTCTTTAATCGTGAATCCTTAGTACGAATATAAGTATTTTGTCACTTTAATTTTGTTATTTGTATCTTTTTATGTATGTTATGTGATGTCACTATCTTTACGTTGAGTGTACGAATAAGTGAATGAGCTTTGAAAAGTTTTGTTTAACAATATCATATCTATAGTATACACATTAATTAATTATGGTTAAAAAATAAATAGATTCATGCAAAAAATGACACGCATCGTGTAGTTAAGTATTAGTTTAGTTTAATGCACCTGATATGTACATTAAACTAAATACAATATATATTTTTATAACTAAAGTATGGTTAAATTATATGTATTCCAGTTTGTTGATGCTATCTTCAAGTTCCTATTATATATGTCTACGCCAAGTTGGCAATGAAATCGAAATTTGACGTTGAAAATTAAGTGCTTGAAGCATGCTACTATTTACATAGAGTCGCAAGTCTAATTTATATAGTGGGATGCCTATTAATATACGGGCTATCCAAGGTTTAATAAAATACCGGGGGAAACTATTGAGGGTGTTCAAGTAATTTGACAAATATATATTGTGTAATATATTACTCCTTCCTTGGGAGCAAAAGGCGAAATCCATCACCCACAGGGCCCCCACTCTCCGGCCCGACAGAGATTGGTGGATGAGGTAAATCATGGTGACTCAGCGACCACTAGGTGGGAGGCACAATGTATGGTGCTCACAATGAATCATCTCCCACAAATGAGGAATGAAACTCACATCGCTGCCGTGTCGAGCACTACTTGAAGCGATCTATCACGCAGAGCCAACCTTACTCCTTCCTTCAATTTATGTGGCCGTGCATGTTCGGATTTCGAGCCAAACAATTTATCATTTCTCGTAATTTTTTTATATCATGTCTTTTAAATATTTTAATTTATTGATTATTATTAAAAAAAAATATTTAAATTCGCAGTTAAAATTAAAAAGTTTGATTCTTAAAATCTGAATTGTTCGACGGAAATTGAAATAGGGCAAGTAACAAAAAGGATGCTCAAGAATGCCAGACTACTTCAAGTTCCTAATACTATATTACTTCTTACAATTCTTTTTTTATTGCTACTTAATTAATTGGTTTATTAATTAAAGTCAAAACTTAGATGCGTCTTTAGATGTCCAATTATATTATAACTTCTTTGAGATAATTAGGGAATTGACTTTGGTACCTCAAAAGCAGTACAAAACTTAGAGAAATTTAAGAAAGCAAAAATAAAGAGAGATAACATAAGTTTTATTTCTTGTTTTCTCTCTTCCATATGGAAAACAACAAATCAGAAAGTGATAATGAGATGGAAATTGATCTCAGTTTGAAGCTTGATGCTCGAGAAGAAGAAAATGAAGAAACCCAAATTGGAGAATCATCACTATTGAATGAGAAAACACAAACAAAAGACCAAGAATTACCAAAAGCTGATCCATCATTAGCTGGAAGCTCAAAAGCAACAGAGGTATCCTTTTTTTTCAAGTTAATTAGTTGCTAATCTTAAAATTTATTTGTGAATTACTTAAACACTTGTTTTCTGCAAAGAAGAACGTTTGTTCACTTGAATAGTAGCTATAAGATATCGAATTTAGTGATTATCTCGTTTAAAAGTTTTTTTTAATGAAGCTATTAGAGAGTGTGGACTTTATTAACTGAGTTATGGTCTGTGTCAGTTATTGTTGTTAGAAATGGAGATGAACAGGATGAAGGAGGAGAACAAGGTGTTGAGGAAGGCAGTGGAGCAAACAATGAAAGATTACTATGATATGCAAGCAAAATTCTCAAATATTCATCACAAGGTAGACAATTTAATAATTTGCACCAACCATGTCATAGTTTGAAACTAAATATTCAAGTTTGATTCTTATCTAAATCATAATTGTCTTTTTCTTTTTTATTTTGGTTTATTTAGGATCAAAGGAATTTTCTTTCACTGAGTGGAAATGATGATACTGCTAGTGAAGGACCAAAAAAGGGTCCAAAAATCTTGGATATTAATAATAGAACTTTATCACCAGTATCTCATGAAGATGATACTATGGATGGAGAATTAGGGTTATCTTTGACTTTGGTCAGTAGTAACATGACTACTACAAGCAAATTAGTGGAAATAGAAGAAGATCAAAGAAAGGATAAAAAAGAAGATCATGCTACAATTACTCATCAAATACAAAATAAATCACATGGAGGATTGACAAGCCATGTGACTACTGCTTCTCCTCCCAACAGAAAATCTAGGGTTTCAGTCAGAGCAAGATGTGAATCAGCTACTGTAAGTTCAATTCTAACATAAATTTTCTTTTTGTCTTTAAATGCAAAAAAAAAAAAAGATATGCAAAAATAAATAATAATTTCATATTTTTAGATGAATGATGGCTGTCAATGGAGGAAATATGGTCAGAAAATTGCTAAAGGAAACCCTAATTGTCCCAGAGCTTACTACCGTTGCACGGTAGCACCCGGTTGTCCGGTGAGAAAGCAGGTAAGGACATAAATTTAGTATCAGCGTGATTTAATTTGTTGCAGCATGTTGTTTGCTTTACTTTTCTGATTTCTAATTCCACTTATTATAGGAGTAGACAGTTACCTGTAGGTTGCAGTTATCTTTTAGGTAATATGATCTTCAAAAAGAATATTAGACAGTCAATATATATAAGTTCAACTCGTTCTTTATTTGTTTATTTTTTTAATTAGGTACAAAGATGTTTGGAGGACATGTCAATATTGATCACAACATATGAAGGAACACATAATCATCCACTTCCAGTGGGTGCAACAGCAATGGCATCAACCGCATCAGCAGCAGCTTCCTTCATGTTAGTGGATTCAAGTATTAGCCCTCTTCTTAATTCCAATTCCAACTTAAACCAAACACTTTATTACCCTAATTACCATAATAATTTAGCTCCTTATCATCATATTCCAAACTATTCTTCTTCTTCTTCACCTTATAACTTTTCAAATTTTAGAAACAACATCCTTAATTCTAGTGATCCTAATTCACAAGGGAATATAGTTCTAGATCTCACCAAGAATATTTCAAATAACCATCAATTTCCCTTTGCAAGTTCTTCTCATGAAATGGGCCATTCTAATTGGATGCCTAAATTAGGAAGCCATAATTATGAAGGGAACAACCTTTTTGCTGGTCCCAAGTTACAAGGTGATCATCATTATCATCACAATAGTAATAGTAATAATATTCCTCCTATGTTGGCTCATGAAAATATGAGTGCCATTGCTTCTGATCCTAAGTTTAGGGTTGCTGTCGCCGCTGCTATTTCTTCACTCATTAATAAAGACCAAACCCATTCATCAACTGGACCTAGAGATCATGGAGAGAGTAATGGTGGCTCGAACACAGATTCTTGACACATACAAGATTGAATGACACTACAAACGCAGGTCTATATAGAGACGAATTCAAAATTTAAATTTGATGGATTATACCTTCAGGGTGCTTAGCATCTAACTCTTTGTAATTTTGAAATTATGATTCAGATATTATATTTGGTACAATTTTAGTAATATTTTTACATACAATTTTTATGTTTCTATATCGAACCCATATTGCAAGAAGGTATGTTGGATCTGCATTTGGTCTTGGGTGAGAGTAGTACCAGAGTGGTTGACCTTTTGAGAAGTCCGTGTGTTGCATCTTACATTTGAAAAAAAAAATCCCTTAATAGTTTAATGTTTGTATTTAATTGTCAGGTAATTAAGTTTGTCCATTCCAATGAAATTTATTGTGGATGTTCCTATTTTCAATCATCTTACTTTCTTTTTGTAAGTCAACCAGGGGGGAAGGGGGTTTCCATGTGAAGCCTTGACTGATGCTAAACTCAAGGATTTGGATCTTTAAAAGGTTTATTTAGCACTTGTGTTATAATACAAGACACGTATAATTAATCAACCAAGAAAAATAAGTCTCGAAATATGTCTTTACTATAGTATTATTTAAGAAAACAACAGAACCGGAATATACATGCATTTAATTAATATTAGTACTTGATTTTAATCTAGTTGTAAAGATATTAATGTAGCTAGTGGTATTAATTAATTATTTTGAAATATGTTTTTAGATCTATCGTTCAGCGAGTATATATATGGTTAAAAGTTTATAAGTGACTTCATCTTGAAAACCTGTTTTTGGCTTGTAAAATATATATAAGAAACTATAGCATTTGAACGGATAAAATTAACGTGAATATTTACGGAGAAGCATCCTATACCAACAAAAAATGGTACCAAAGTCATCGTAAATTAGCTATATATTTTTTTTCATCGTAATTAATTATATATATATAAGTAATTGACGGTTATTGATCAGTTGTGTAATGCTAATATAGTGTAGACTTAGCCATAAAAACTAAAAAATGTCAAACAATCAAATTAAACTTTCTTATTCTATTTCGACTTAATTATATTTCTCGTTTATTAGTCTAGTTTGGAGGAAAAGGGAAAACAGATACTCCCTTCTCTCATAAAAAGAGTATCAAACTTAGCATTTATTTTTTGAGTAAAAAAAAGTGTCTATTTATCAAATCAATAAAGAATTAATCTTACTTTTCAGATTTGCCCTTATTAAGTGTTAGGTGATCAAATCTCAATACATATTTAATTAGGAATATTTTAGTCAAATTATCTATTTTTTTTAATTTAATTTAAGTATTTTCTTAAGGAATGTGCAATTATGCAAATTGCTAGGTGGACACTCTTTTTTATCCGGACGGAGTAAACAAAAAGACTACTAGTTGGTGATTTAATTTCCATATTAACACCTTTGATGGGCTATACCACAAATTAATTAAATGCTAATCACTAGGAAAACTTAATGCTAGCCGTAGAATTGGAAAAACAAAGTTGAATAATATGTCATTTCTTTTCTTATTGACGGCCTCTTGAATTTATCATCTACGCCTATCTTAAAAAGTAGACTTGGGATGAATTTGTAGGAATGATCCGACTTATAGGATAACATCATATATTGCTAGATGATATTAATTTATTTGGAACTAGGAACATTAAGTTTCTGACTTGCGATAATGTAGTCTTATTTTTTAATGAATCGCTTATATAAAATAAATTAGGAAATTTGTCCGCGATTCGCACGGTCGTGAATGACCTCGTTAAATATGTGACTGATCCTTTTCCAATATTTGAATATTAAAAGTAAGAAAAAACAGAATGTTATATCTAAAAGTTAATATTGAATATAACAAAAGGCAGATTCTCGTAAAAATAAAAAATAATGAGATATTCCAACTTAAAATTAAAAGATTTAGCATAGCCACATATTACCCCCAATGAATGATATAAAATATTAGTCTTTGATCACTTTTTAAACATTCTATATATTTTGTGGTTGTAAGATTTGTTCTTGTTATATATTTGTGTTAATAAATGATTATGAAAAGAAACACAAATTTGGATATAATCATGCACAATAAACTTCTTTAAAGTCATTGTGAAAATTGTGTCAAGCCTTCTATATATATATATATATATCCTCGGGGTCAATCTATTTTGATTGTTATCCAAATTAAAAAAAATATCTTAATTATTTTCATTAATAAAAAAGTATATATACAATTTTCATAATAGGAAAATCATATTCCTATTCTACTCCCAAAACTTTATTCTACTTATACAAGAATCCTATAATTATGGTAAAAATACAATTCTAATTATGGACAAAACTGTATGATACAATTATATACATCACGGTATTTATGGTATATTTGACACACACACGCAGTCATAGCGGGCGGTCTTCGTACGCTGAGATTGTACCTAAAATCTTCAAAAAGGACCGAAGGAATACCATTTGTAAAGATGTCTGCAATTTGATACCTGAAAGGGACATGGCAGACACGTACTTGTCCACGAGCTACCTTTTCGCGAACAAAGTGAATGTACATCTCGATATGTTTAGTGCGCTGGTGCTGAACCAGATTACCAGAAAGGTAGATGACACTAACATTATCACAATAAATCAATGTAGCTTTCTGAATAGGAAAATGAAGCTCTAAAAGTAGATCATGTAACCAACATGATTCAGAGACCACATTGGCTACCCCTCGATACTCGATCTCTACACTAGAGCGTGATAAAGTCGATTGACGCTTTGCAGACCATGAGATCAAGTTATTACTAAGAAACATACAATAGTCAGACGTAGCGTCTGGTGTCTGGACAGTCACCCCAATCAGCATCTGTATACGAGATAAGTGTAGACGTCGACGAATGATATAGATGTAAGTCATAGTCATGTGTGCCCTGGATGTACCGAATAATGCATTTGAGCGCATTCATGTGCTCAACCATTGGATCATGCATGGACAAACAATGTACGTCATATGTAATATTTGGTCTCATAAACGTAATATATTGAAGGGTCCCTGTAAGACTGTGATAGTGGGTCGGATCCTCATAAGGTGAGCCAGCCGCAACACTCAACTTAGGTTTAGTATCAACCGGAGTAGAAATGAACTTACATGATGACATCTCAACCCTCTCAATGATCTCAACCTCATACTTCCTTTGGGATAAGAACAACCCACATGCATGAAGAGTGACAACAATCCCCAAAAATAACTCAAGGGCCCCAAGTCTTTTATAGCAAACTCAGAACTAAGCATTGTCATGATAGACTGACGTAATGCATAAGAAGAGACAGTCAAGATATTATCATCAACATATATCAGTATATAAGTCAATGAAGAACCACGACGATAAATGAACAATGATTTATCATACCTGCTGTGAGAGAATCCAATAGTCGAAACATAATCTACAAACCTCTTATATCAAGCCCGTGGAGACTGCTTAAGCTCATACAAGGACTTATTCAATAAACAGACATGATGAGGATATTTGAGATCCCTAAACCCCAAGGGTTGATGCATATAGACTATCTCCTTGAGATCACCATGTAAGAAAACATTATTCACATCTAACTGATGGATGGACCATTCTTTCGAAAGAGTCAAGCTGAGCATAGTGCGAATAGTAGTTGGCTTGACCACCGGACTAAAAGTCTCACCACAATCCACACCAACCTGCTGAGTCTTACCATCACATACAAAACGAGTCTTATGCCTCGCAAACGAACCGTCAGAATTGTCCTTATGAGTAAAAATCCACATAGACCAAATAATATTAACACCAGATGGACGGGGTATCACCTCCACGTCTTATTATCAATAGGAGCATTATATTCGTCGGTCATAGCAATTTTCCCTTCATTTTGAGATTGAATTTATACTTTATTTGGTTGAAGATATAAATTTATCATGAAACTAGTTATACGCTCAACTAAACAAAGTATAACTCAATCTCAAAATCATGGGATATCCCACTTTATTCCATCAAATTTAATGTTATTTTATCTCATATAAAAAGTGAAATTAATTTAATTTCAAACTTAATCTTAAAATATTTATCTTTTTCCATGAACCAAAAGACTGCATAAAAAAAAGGACTTGATCACAAGGATGGAGCCAAGCAGTGAGCACAATGTGATCAGAATACTGCTTTCTTTATCTTCTCTTGATTGATCTTCTCTCCGTCAAATGGGCTCGAATTTGTGCAAAATCCGGAGATATAACCAGAAGTCAAAAACCCAACTATTGATTTTTGGGTCATTCGCACTAATGACTATTTCGGGGTGGTCTTTAATTTTTGCTCCTCAAATTTGTGGTCTTTAATTTTTTTTCTTGCACTTTCGATTGGCAAAGTTAGCATTTAGCTTCGCTATATGTATCATAACATCCCACAAGTTATGCCGGACAAAGTAGAACTTTCAACACTCAATATAATCTGAAAAAATGCATAACTTTAGATTTCGCTCGGCAAAGATAGCGTTTAGCTCCGACATATGTATAATCACATATCCACAAGTTATGCTGAAAAAAATAAAGCTTTCCACACTCAATATAAGCTAAAAAATATTACATAACTTATGTCGCATAACTTAATTAACTTGTGCCGAGCGGTAAAAATTCAGTTTCTGAAGATAAAAATATTACAAAATTAATACCGAGCGGAGCATATTTAAATATCTTTATTAATTAAGTGGCAGAGGTAAAAATTAAAACCGCAAATATGAGGGACAAAATTAAAGGTCATTGTGTTTGAAGGACAAAAACAGTGTTGATTATGGGTCTCGAAACGAGCTAGATCTTTGGGTAATTACGGGCCCAACATGGAGCAGATGCGACAGAAAAATACCGAAAGTTTTTATGCCGTTACACAAAATGGTGCAAATATATTCTTTTTGCTGACGAAATTATTTTAAAAAATTATTTAACTTCTTTTTAATTAAAATAAATGTCATGTGGCTTTAAAAAAGTCTACCCATTTTTTAGTAGACATTTTTTAAAGCCACGTGATAATTCTTCTTTATGGTGTGTCGGGTCTGATTCGTTTACACAAATATCTACGTGACTTTAAAAAAAATAAGTATACCCATTTTTTGAAAGGAACCAGACCCGACCTAGCAGAAAACAAAATTACCATATGACTGTAGACAAATATGTCTACTAAAAAATGGACATACTTTTTTTAAATACACGTGCCATTATTTTTAATTAAAAAATAAGTTAAATAATTTTTACAAAAAAATCCGTCATAAAAAAGGTATATTTACACCATTTTGTAACGGCAGAAGTACATATACACAACTTTTGTAACGGGGAATATATCTGCTCTAAATCGCAAAATTAAATGATATATTTGCACCTTTTCTCCTTTTTATTATCAAATTATGAAGTCAAGTATTTTTAAGTCATTCTTTAGTAAAACTTTAACATATAGAGGCAATAAAAGAGTTTCATTAAAGCATATGTTATACATTTTGCACATGCATTAATTTTATTTTATTGTTGTTAAGTTTCTTAGAGATAGAACTTAAACAAGTTGACAAGTACACTAAATTAAACACTATACTTTATTGTTTATGTTTCATTTTCAAGATAATTGGTGTTACTCTTGAAAGGAGCAGTTTGTTAGTGTTGTCCGAGTCTTTAGGATTGGAAGAGCAGTTTGTTAGTGTTGTTTGAGTCTTTAGGATTGGATTAGTTCCATTAGTTTAAATTGAATAAAGCTCCTAGTTTGTAGGTTTGTTAGAGAGGTGGTTAACAATAACTATAATTCATGTTTTGCTAGTGATTGATATAAATGACAGAGGCTATATAATGTCATGTCTTCTATTGAATAAATGCAAGCAAGTTCATAGCAATTCTGAGTGATTCATATCTTTCATTTGGTGTCAGAGCCATTAAACACAGAAGAGGGAGGATGCAGCTACACATGTCTAACGGATCGACCCGGACCGGACCGGTAGCCCGTTACCGGGTTGAATCGATTCCGGACCGGTTATCGGTCTTGTCCGGTTCATTACCGGATTTCCGATCGGTCCGTGCGGGTCCGGGTTGAACCGGGCCTACCGGTCCGTTTTTTTTTTTTGTAAATTTCGAAAATCTAACTAAATTCAAATTAAATATATAATGTAATAATATAATATAGTTTATAACTTTATACTTTATAGTTATATTGTAGTTATATAAACTATATTAATTTTTTTTATTTTTTTTTATTCCGAAAATTTATTAATTTATTAAATTAATAGACATAAGATAAGTTAACAAATAACAACTAAATAGATAATAAAATAAAAACTAATGATAAGATGTAAACTTTCGAACTTTCATTATTCATAATGTTAATTGTTAATAAGAGTACATAATGAAGTAATAATAATTGTTAATTACATATTATGCATCTTTCTTGCAAGTTCTTCATAATTTATAGGTTGCTCCATAGCCTCTAAATCTGGAGTATTAATTTCAGTCCCGGTTGCACTCCCAGTTTCTAAAATATTGTCGATTTCTTCATCTTCCGGAGAGTCAACGTCTTCATATCATTGATTTCTTCTCTCTGATCTGATCCAATCCCTTAAGCATACTAACACTTCTAATATGCTTCCGCCCAATGAGTGACGTGTGTCTCCTATTTGATCTCGTGCTTGGATGAATGCACTTTCAGAAGTCATTGTTGAGATAGGCACATTAAGAACATCCCGTGCCATATCTGCTAGTACCGGAAATTGTCTTTTGTTATCCTGCCACCATTGTAAAGGTTGAAAGTTCTTTTTCGGCTCTGCTGGCTTTTGCAAATAAAACTGCATCTCATCACAATTTCGAGTTGTGCTTGCTTGTGTTGTTGCAAAAGTGCTCCATATAGATAAAGATTCATTTTCATCGTCTTCATTGAATCCTGCAGATGTAGACACATAAGCAGAACTAGAAGGAATATTAGTAGCAGAGTTGTTGTTGTCATGTAATGTAGTATAATAATCATATAATTTAGCTAAATTAGTATCAAGTTTACATATGCAATCAAATGAAGATGGAGTTTATGTTTCACCTACTTCCATATAAGTATATAAACTAAATATTAAATTATGACAATCTACTTTTTTAACAGAGGGATTTAAGACTGCACCAATACAATAAATATCAGGAACATGAAAAAAATATTTTAAACTTTTCAAACATAACTGTAACTGCAGTTTTATATTTTATATTTGATTTTAAACCATAAAGTAAATATGAAATTTCAGCTATATGAGATAAAGCATTACAAACTGTTGGGTAATAAGATCCCGAAAATTCAACAGTAGCAGTGTAAAATTTACATAAATTTTTTAAAAGTTCAGCAATTTATTTCCAAACATCGTCGGTTAACATATAAATCCCGTTCTTACAATGAGCATTTGAAACATGTGTTATGGGGTCTTTATACTTATAACATTCTTTTAAAAATAAATAAGTATAATTTCACCGTGTAATAATCTCTTGTGGCATGAATCTATGTCTCAAATCAAATTGTTTACATTTTTCTTTAAATTCTATAAGTCTATTTTTTCTATTATTACCCTGAATAACTCCAACAACTCTTTTGACAATTTGTATTTCAGTTGTAAATAACTCTAGACCACTTTTAACAATTAAATTATAAATATGACAAGCACAACGAACATGAGATATATCAGAAAGTGGCGGTTATAATTGATGGTTTGATTATCTTGGACCACGAGGACCCCGAACCTCATCTTCAGATCTTGGGATCAACAGGTCGACCGCGGAAGACTTGGGTTGGCTTGTTCCATTCCAGTTGGAAATGCCAATGATTCCAAGGAACTAGAAAGGATTTCTATATCGAGAAAAGTTGATGTTCCGAGGGCCTTTGTTTGAGGTGAGGTTCTTCAACACTCCTCTCTTTACAGTCTCGTTTCTTTCCACTCAAGATTGGTTGAGTCTTAAGTGTACTTTAGTAAGAGTATGAAAGTTGTCCTTTATGGATGCTTTCTCTTGATATAACCAGATCAAGATGGAAACCCCCTAGAGCGGGTTGGTCCGTTTTCCAATTTATTCTTCTAAGTCTGTATAACTTCAAAAGAATCATTCTTTATGAATCAAGTACAGAACTCTAAAGAGGAATAACAAGCTGTGAGCTAAATGGGCCCAGCGAATAGAAGATACTCAGCTCCGCACAACATAAGGATTAGCACACCCATACAACCAGCGGGGAGGATGACACTACTGGCAAAGACCGTCATTTCTTGCTTGTTTAGTAAAGTCTCGCTTTTTGATAGTTTGAGGACTCACGTGCTCTGGTATTGCAGAATATTTAATAAACCCATTCAGCTAAGAGCAGACAACAACAACTAGAGCATCCCGTCTGAAGGCCTTTTTTGTTCAACCCAAGTGTTGGAGTTCCAGAGCGGTTGATCGGAAAGCTCAGGCAGGAGTAGGACATTCCATACAAATCTTTTTTTCGACTACTTCGAATGGAATGCTACGGGAAAGGGGTTAGACTAACTATCAGATTCTTTCGACTGGATCTTACGAAGCCTGTTCATACATGACATGGATAGTCTCCTATCACTAGGCTCACCAACCAACCTGGACTTTTAAGCCTGTTTAGTTCCATCTTCCTTTTTTTCACAAACTCGATGATTTTAGAATGGGAGCACTAACGAATAACCACTTCCAGTTTGCAGCTTCGGATATTTCATTTCGGTTAGCTAGCTACTAACTGGTGATGAGAGGGCCGATCACAGATTTACAGCAACAATATTATTAGATGCATTATCGAATGATATACAAAGTACTTTTTATAAAGATTATAATTTTTGGCATAAGCACAAATAGTTTCGCTTATATATTTTCCAAATTTGATCCTCGTCATACGAAAAAGCAATAATACGTTTTTTCATTTTAAAATTTTCATCAATCCAATGACAAGTAATTGTTAAATAATCATAACTGTTTAAAGCATGCTCAATGTCTGCAGTAAAACTAACTAGGCATGAAAGATTAGTGAACAAATATTGTAAAAATATAACATAATCATTATAAAGTCTAAAAACATCGGCTCTACAAGTACTACGAGGAACACCTGTAAAACAAGCATTATATACTCTTTGAATATATGTAATTAAATATGAAGAAGAAGTAAAAGAAAAAGGTAAACAACCTCCGACAATTATTTTTGCTAATTCAATGTGATCCTTCTTTGGATCGTACTTAGTCAACCCCCCCCCCCTCCCGCGTTAATGGATTAAGTTATTGTTGACCGGGTTCTAAATCAGCGACAACACCCCATTGTATCAGATGATCTTTCTATAAATGTCTATCTATAGTGTCTGTCCCCCCGTCACCACCCCCTATCTTATGTTTGTAAGTTTTTCCATAAATATAACTTCTAACTCTATCAGTGTCCCCAACTCTATCATAAAAGAGCCACACTTTACTCATTTTTTTCCTTACTTCTGGTTCTGTAACTTCTGGTAAAGAAGGTCTACGACTACCACTAGCAGTACCAACATTGATAGAAGGAACACTAATGTCACGACCCGACCTCGGGCCCGCGACTGGTGCCTTACCCCGGGCACCCCAGTGATACAACATCAGAGAAAATCAGCGGAAATAAAAACTTAAACTTAAAACAAGATATAAAATAAGAAACAGGTTAACCAAAACGGTCACCTTTCTGCATTTATACATAATTATACCTGAACAGTTACATCCTTTACAAACTCTGCCCACAACAGTACTACATACCTCTAAGAGTTTTTTTAACAACTATGACGGGACAGGGCCCCGCCATACCCCTGAATGTACAAGAACCTACAGTCTCAGGGGATCATACCAAAAGATAAGCCTCCGGAGAAACGGAGCTTCCCAAAACGCTGAAATGTGATCCTAAGAGCGAGGATCAACAACTGATGTACCTCTACCTGCGGCGTTGAACGCGGCCGAAGGAGGTCGATAACAGTACAGTATGTGAAACTGAAAGTACTGAAATGAAATCATAACATTTTAAAAACCAATTCACAAACATGTACGAAACAAACCAATTAACCGCACGTAGTGCCACAGCATAAACAAGAGCAAATAGATGTAACGCAACCGGTCTTTTCTAGACCGCTAATGATCGAAGCAGGGCCATTCGCCCATAGTATCATTGTGCGAGCCTAATCTCGACTCGTAGTCCGCATAGCCATCTGGGCCCGCGTGAGGTACTCGCATCGGGGTAGCTAACCCGCAGATTTCTGGACTACCGTAGTCCGCGTGGCCACTGGACGCGTGAGGTATTCCTCGTGACGCCAGAACACACCCGGAGCGATTCCTGGACTACCGTAGTCCGCATATGTCATATGGACCCGCATGAGGTATTCCTCGCATCGGGGGTAGCTAACCCGCGGCACATGTATCAAGTCAGAGGGTAAGTAATATAATACCAGCACAACAGGCTTATCGTAAACCACATAAGCACAACAAGAAAACCCCTTTAATACAAAAAGTCTCAGATACTAACGCCCACAGTATCATAACAGTCTATATATAAGCAATCATGTCAAGTTAGGGACTCACGCCCTCAAGTCATCACTCAAATGTAATTGTGGGTCTCACGCCCGCAAAATCAATCATGCCCGTGAAACTCCTTCCTCACTGCCGGCAGTCTATGATATGATATAACACCAAGAAGTACACATGAACACCAGGTCCCACCTGGGCCATAAAACAACCGTAATAACCGGCCCTCCATCGAGAGACACGGTAGCATAGAAGTAAAACACTTGCACAACAAAGGCTATCACAACTAGCATAGGCAAGTTTAACATACTCTTAGACTCTTCTTTTATGCCAAAATCCGGGTTTTAACCCCAAAGTAATACATACTTCAACTCTCTTAAAAAGAATCATTTTTAAGTACAAAATCACGCGATACTAATACCCGTAGTATCAATCATAGAGTAACTATCATTTTAAGTAAATCAAAACAATATCATGCCTTCTTTTTAAACAAAACTCTTCTCCCTTTTAAAGTCAAGTAACAATATACTTTTCAAAATAGTTTAGGCTTCCTAACTTCAAATTCTCAAGTCTCTTCTCTTTTAGAAATCAAGTTTCTTACTTTGAAAGTTCAAGAAACCAATACTTGTTTATTATGATCTTATTAAAGCAGCCATGATCTAGAGAATGTAATACAATTTTGTCTTATCTTAGCTTCTATGCAGATGGAGGATTCTACTTGTTTTAATATAATTATTTGTCATTACATTTTCCTTTATTAACGCTGCAATGGCTTGTTCGATACTTATTCCCATTTCTGAAATCAATATAACTTTTTTTTTAAAGACCAAATACTCATTACTCCCGAATGAGGTTTCACCACTTTTTAACACAATTCAAGTTTTTAACATTTCATATCAAGTCAAATATAAGTCAAGTCTCTTATCTTTTAAAATCAACAACCCATTCTTTTACCTACATAAAGTCGTTATAACTAGCTTCCCATAAAACCATTATAACATTTTATGTTTTAAACCAACCAAATTCGTTTAGCACACGTACGTCTACCGTACTACATAGTTCACAACAATCATGCTAGAAAGGATAGGTCGAGGTTCACATTCCTCGCGACGATTATCGACAAATAACAAAACGCTCCAAAGTATTATACCCTTGCTAGCATTTTCCACCCTTCAAGTAGAATACGCTACTCGTAGTACTTCAACCTATAATGGCCATGAAACGTCTATTAACTTCTAGATCTCTTCGTAGAACATTCAATTGTAAAGTCCCTTATTCTACGGAAATTTGGACAGCACTCCCTTTGTTTCTACATACTTTTCCACCTTATAAAGGTCCGATATCAACTACTAAATGCCACATTTAAGGCCCAACAATTCAGCAATACAAAGGGATTACACGCCTAACTTGGACGTGTAAAATTCTGCCCCACAATACAAATTAAATAATCCAATAAGTTTAAGGTAGTATCTTGGCTATAACATGCTCACATATCATCCTTATCCAATCCTTTCAAACCCAAATTGTTATTCCTACATGCAATATACCTAAAAGCAATATCTACAACTACAAGTCCTTTCTTCCACACATGCAACACAATTTACTTAAAAAGGAGAATGGATTGTTACCTTAGAGTTCACCCAAAAACAGTCCAACAAATCTCACTTGCCCTCTTTCCACAATCACCTTCACCAACCTCCTACAAGCTTGTCAACAGATTTCCTCCTTGCCTCCTTTCCGAAATTTCTCTAGGCCTTGGTTTTTCCTTGAATTTTTACAGAGAAGGAAGAGGGATTTTTAGAGAGAAGGAAGAGGCATTTTTAGAGAGAATGGGTTTCTTGAAGAATGACCAAGTCTTCAAGGTTTGGTCAATAAATAGGACTTCCTCATAATCAGATGGGAGGGACACTTGTCACCCTCCCATGGCCTTTAAAAAAAATCTTCTGATTTTTCCCTCAGATTTTGCAAAAATCCCGCCTAGCGCCATGCACAGATCGGCGCGCTGCCTCAGATTCCGGTGCCGCTGCGCAACTTCGTAGAACTTTCAAGATATCCGACGCCGCTGCCCTGCATCCGCCGCGACGCTGCCCCCGACCAAAATACTTTTCTCGCCGATCACAAGACCGAACTTGTAACTTCCATAACTTTCTACTCCGATGTCCTATCGACGAGCGGTTTGTTGCGTTGGAAACTAGACTCAACGAACTTCATATTGGGCTATTGGAACACCTAAACTCCTAATGAACTAGGAGCTATACCGCTCCAAAGTTGACTCAAAACTGTCCAAAACATTCTGTCAACTTATCTTCCAATTTCAATTCTTATTTCCCTTCGTACATTCCCAATACATGACCTGAAATTCCGGGGTGTAACATTCTTCCCCCTTAGAAACATTCATCCCGAATGTTCCTTCTAAGTCTCCAAAACGCATGCGCCGGTATAGTCTTTCCTACTACACCTATAAAATTAATTATGCCACATATGGCCATAATATAATAACCACGCAAACATTAAATCACATCCAACGAGGAATCACCTCTAAAGCGTATAACAACACTATTAGCTCCACTCATGGTCTAAAGGATACCCTCTTCACATCCTTACTTCACAAAATGATCACTTCCCTTCTCTTAACACACGTTCACTTATTTCCTTACTCGTCGTACCCTTATCGTACACCCGAACTCTTTCTAGTACACGTACCACACTTCAGTAATTGCTTCAGTTTCCAAAACCTTGGAGTTACCACCTCCAAACTGGGTCATCTTACTAGCCTCAATTTCCTTTATGGCCATTCCCGGCCTTCACGATTCGATTCTGGTCGAACACATCCATGAACTCGTACGATGATTACCTAAACCTGGGCCTAGCACCCTCGTGACCTTATCACCTAGAGGGACCTCCTCAACTTACCTCACTTCATTCCGGGTTGCGGGTTGACCCGCGATTGGTCCTCAACCCGACCCCTTACGTACCAAACTCTTGTTCCCGATCCGGAACAATCTCACTACTCAAGTCACGAAAACTTAGTAGTTTCCTTAGCTTAACTATCCACTATCATTTCACACCACTCATGGACTTATCACCCAAATATACCCCACGTATACTAGGTTCCTCGACAAAGATCACCCGTAACATCTTCCACTCAAGATGGCCCTGTATCTAAGGTTCCCACGGTTATCAAAATTCTAAGGCTCACAATTTCCATGTCCCCAATGTCCCTCTTTGTATGGAGATGATAGAAGAATCTTCGGACAAAGACGTTGACTCATAGCCAATTTTGTCTCGATCCAAAGAATTACAAAAAATGTTGGGCAACTGAGACAAGGCTGACGCAGACTAAATCACGCCAAGTGTCGAGTTATGGCGACATGGCTACCGGGCTAACGCGGACTCAGCTTGTCCCGAGGTCGAGTTATGACGACATCGCTACCATGGTCAAACACCGCGCGCTAACGCGACTCAGCTTGTCCCAGGTGTCGAGTTATGGCGATTTACCGCGATGGTGCTAAAAATAAAAATAGAATCGCTTGAACACGGGGTGTCGCCATGGCTTATGGTCTTGGGTTTTATGATGATGTGGAACGAGTGACCGATGCTTGAGGCCGCCGCCATTCATTGGAAGGTTGGCCCCAACAAATTGCCCTGTTGTAGAGAAAATCCACGCCAGTGCTCCCGCTCCTGCATGCTAAGACTTAAACAAACGGTTAGTGCATAAATGTTAAGGCAAAATGATGATGCATAATTTTTAAAAGCAATGCAACTGTGAGTAGAAAATGTTATCCTGCAAAAATGTGATACCTGCTACAAATGTTGTGATTTCGCCCTTGCACATACGTGTTGCGATTGTGAATGCGGATATCGCCGCTTCTGCAGAATCGCCTGTAGACTAAAGCTCGAGAAGAGTTAGTGCATAAATCGCTAAGACGAATAATAAAGCATGAATAAGAAATGCGGTTTGAGAGTATAGAAATCGCCCGCGTAGATGTGATATCTTGATGATAAGCGTCGTTTCGGACTTGTTGTCCGATAACGCGTTGTTGCTGGGCGTGTTGCCGCCGGCGTCATTGCGTGAGACATAACGCCGATCACGCCGTTATGCGACGTGTTGCTGCCGACGTTTCGGGCTTGTTGTCCGATAACGCCGTCGTTCGGACGCGGCCGCCTTCTTGGCGTCGTTTTCGGACTTATTGTGTTGATAACGTCGTTGCATGGACGTGTTGCTACTGGCGTCGTTGCGTAGACATAATGCTGATCACGCCGTCGACGGGCGTGTTCTTCGGGCGCTGCCGGACTTCTTTGTCTCGGAGCAGCGTCATTGCGACGTCTGCCGCTGCACGATGGCGACGCCGTTATGCGGACGTATTGCCGGGCGCCGTTTTGACTTGCGGCCGATAACGCCGCGACGGGCGTGCCGCCGCAATCGCGACGCCATTATGCGACGATGTCTTCTTGGCGCCGCTTCGACTTCTTTGTCGATAACGTCGTTATGCGGGCCGACGTTCTGGCCGCAACGCCGATAACGCCGTTGTGCGGGCGTATTGATGTTGGCGCCGCCGGACTTCGCGGCCGATAACGTCGTTGCCGACGGTTGCCGCTGCACGTCGCGACGCCGTCGTTATGCGGGCGTATTGCCGCTCTGACGCCGTCGTTCGGGCGTATTGCCGCGATAACGCCGTCGTTGCTGGACGTGTTGCCGATGCACGCCGATGACGCGTCGTTATGCGGGCGTATTGTTGCTCGACGCCGCTGTTCGGGCGTATTGCCGCTTACGTAGAATAAATGCCCTGCAAGCTGAGAAAAATTAATGTACACCTGTTTGAGCGAAATGATAAATACATATGAGAAGTGCAACTCTGTGGGTAGAGATGTCGTCCCTGATATGCAAGATGGTGCGAATACTGAGATGTTGTCCTTGCACGAACATGCAGCAACTGACGAGTTGCCATGATGCCTTTGTCGTATGCGAGGCATGGGTTGCATATTTGATTTTATGCCCGAGCTGATTTGCTAGGCTTTGTTGCGGAATCTTGAATTCTGACCGCTGATTGTCGATGCCCCTCTCTACTTTTGCAGACTTTGAACTTCGGATTGCTGTCATATTCTCTGTCGCTGCTTCTGCTTCTGCGAAGAAACTCTTTGCCGTATTTTTTGCTTCGGCTGTTGCACTTTCTGCTTCTGTTAATATGAAAAACCTTTGTTGTATCTTCTGCTAATATGAAGGACCTTCGCTCAAAAAAAATTGTGAGTTTGGGGGGGGGTCGATTTGTATTTAACTTCGCCGCCTTGTTCCTTGACATCTGCGTGCCTGGCCTGTTTGGACCTGCAACCCCTGTCTGGTTTCCTACATTGTCCCAGTTTTGAAAAGGGTGTTTGGCCTAAAGTGGGTCTCAATGTAGTTGCTTGTATGTTATGTGTATTCTTGTTATTTTCAAAACGAAGGGAAAGTTTCCTAATGGTGTGACCGAAGCCGATTTAGGCCGCCTACGTATCCCCATGAGGGAATCAGGTCATGGCGTAGTTCATTACAAGCGAAGTTGGGTAAAATTCTAAAGGTGGGACCGAGGCCGATATGGCCGCCTACGTATCCGCCAAGGGAATCAGGTCGAATGTAGTTCCAATGCAAGCAAAACAAAAGAAAACATTATTAAAGCTTAAATATGAGTTTTTATTTTTCTTAATCTGCTAAGCTAAATTGCTCTTTCTTATCCGGGCTCTAGGCGGACCAGAACAAGGGTGCAAATCCAACTAATATGCCTTCTTGCTCTGCATCATGGCTGGCTGGGTCTTCATGCTCGCTATCGCGACCTCCTTAACACGCGGTGCACGCTTGGATGAATGATCGATTCAAAGTGAGCGAGGTTCGCCAGGAACACCTCTCTTCCTGGGGTTCATTGTACTTCATTTAGGGAGGCCTCTCCACCGAATGACTCTCTGATTAACTCTTCTATTTTGTCCTCGAGTGTATAGCAATTTTCGATGTCGTGCCCTTCGACACCGGAGTGGTATCGCGCAATGTTTGGTTTTATCATGCCGGGAAGTAGGCCCGGTATTTCGAATTGGTGGAGTATTCTCGCGCCACCTCATACACTTGGGTTATGGGTTTGGCTAAAGGTGTATAGGTTCGGTTGGCTTTCTCTCAGATCTACGCGGGGTTTGAAGATGTTTAGTGAGCGGGCCTTTGGGTCGTGGCAAAACACATGGGTATCGCGAGGGTTGTCGTATGCATTGCGAAAGTAGGTTTGTGGTGGCCTTTGGTTTGTGTTTGGCTGGAGTATGGTAGGCATTTGTGTGGGATATATGGGTGCATTGGTATATTGGTTGAATGGGATATGTAGTAAGCGGGTACTGGTAATAATTTGGAGGATTTTGGTTATTTGCAGTGACGAGTGCTTTAGTGATGTTTCGAGCCTTCGATTTCGGCTGCAGGTTGCCATTCTTTGCGAATCGGGCGAGGTGTTCGATTGGATCTGCCGCTTTTCTTTCGAGACCCCGCCGCTATAGGAACCAAGACATGTTACGACTCGTTCTGCTCAAATGCCATTGAATCAGTCATGTCGCTGGACCGTGCCTTTGATCTTGTGAGATATCGATGCTCTGTCATTGCTTAGTCAAATACAAATCGACCTTTGGGGAAGATGATAAATCCTTTAGACAACATGTGTAGCAAAGCTGCGTTAGCACGTGATTTTGCGTAAGTATAAATAATTTTTAGCAAGTACACGTTGCACATAAATTGTCACATCGCAAGCAAGTCCTAACACGCGCGTGGGGACCTCTTTATGCCGTAGGCCTAAACGTCACATATGCGAGGTTGTGATTTGTCCAAGTCGTCCAATCGTAATGCTTTTGTTGGAAGGGGCGACCAAAGGACGGTGCACTTGTCCCACTGTCCGCATGACATGATTAGGTTTGGATTTGTCTATCCTTGTCACGCTACACATAGAATGCTGGTTGGTCGTTGGGTTGAGAAACCCGTCGACAAGTTTGATGCATTCTAATTGTGGTGTCGATGCGCGACCGACCCACCTAAGGTAAATGACGACGCCTTAAAATAAAGGGTGGTATAACTCTATCCTGAGTTGCTAAGATTTGGCTTTACTAGACGCAAGGTTCCCGAGCGGACAACTCGAGTGAGAAGGCTACGCGGCCACCGGTTAGACCGGATACTCCACGTATATTACCAACTCTCCTAAATTTGGGTTTTGAAGAAAGAATTTTGCTGATGCACCAAGCGCACATCGCATGTAGTGTGCGATTGTGTGAATTTTCCAGAGTGAAAGAAATATGAGCGGAATGCCAATTTAAGAAAAGCAGTAAAGCAGGTAGCAATTAAAATAAATAAAGCAAAATACCGCACACTAAATTTAAATGCAAAAAGTAATGTCAAATAATAACTCTACGTCTGTTGTGGTTAAGAACCTAAAATCCCCAGCAGAGTCGCCATTTCTGTCACGCTCTTTTTCGACTGCGACATTATTTCAGCGAACTCTGCTTAAATAAAAATGTTAGAAAAATGCTAAAAAAATGCTAAATGTTAAAAGGGGTGTTTAAATAGGTTAATTTTAAAAGTAAAAGGTGTTAAAATGCTAAAGGGTTGCTAAATGCCAAATGCTAAGGGTTCGCGGAGTCGCCACCTAATTATTTGGGTGAATTAGGACACCTAAATGCCGATTATGTTTAAGTCAACGTTAACTCCATTTTATGGTCTGCTAAACTTAATGAGTTTCTGGGTAAGAGTTCTTTATTATCCTAAAGGGAAGGGGTTAGGCACCCTAAAGGATCCGCTAACTTGTGGTTGTCCTGCCAAGCATAAGGTTAATTATTATGTTAAAGATGCGTGTTTTAAAAATATAAAGAATGCTTCAAAATATTTTTTATAAAAGGGGGCATGTTGACTAAAATTTGTAAGGCTAATGCTATATAAAGTTTTAAAGTGTGCATTTATATTGTTTATGGTGCAAAGTCGATTTATGGGCTATAGATATGCATTTATCTGCGAAATCAAAGAAGTAGCGCATTAGTTTTAGATATGCAATTTCAATGATTTAGGCAAAGGATTAGGTATGAAATGACAAGCCTAAGATAAATAATTAAAAGTGCATTTAATTCTAAATCCCCTTTTATGTTCAAAGACTAATTGGACTAGCTCTCCTATTAATTACAAAGTTAAATAATAAAATTGCAATAAACAAATAAAGGCATAAATGAGGTTAAGATAGTAAGGGATTGAAACGGATGACTCTGTCCTATTCGTTTGTCTAGGAATTGCCGAAGAGAGCACTCGATGGATGTAGATGCGGGTTACCATTTGAAATAGGCAAATAGCTCGTGATGAGTCTCGCCATGAGACTCTTCATTTTTGCTCCAATGCATTTCATGTAAAAAATGAAGAAAGATAAGGATTAGTATGTGCTTTATATCAACTTATCACATAATAAATGAATAGGCATCAAATCTAAACATACACTCGATGCGATAAATTAGCGTGGATCTTTGGCAGATTAACAAACCAACGAGAGCAGGCATAAAAGGCTCGGCCCAGACAGGCCCAACAGGCAGTACATAGGCATACAATATAACTATATGAAGACAATGCGAAAATTATACAATATGGATCGCCCAAGATGGCGTGCGCGAGGCCGGATGTGACTGCAGAGGTATGCCCAACTTATGATGGACCTACTGAAACACAAATTCACAAATGCAAATACCAAGGCATGGATATTTAGAGTTACATGAGCATGCTAGAGATTCAAAAGCAAACTAAAATCCTGCGGGAATATCCATATTTTAGTGCTAAACTCAGACCCTAAGGGCATGAACAAGGTCACTGAAATGTATAACAACATTCATACCATCACTACGCACTTTGAGGACTGATCAAAACATAGCTCTTAAGCAAAATCAACTATTAACCTAGCTACTTATTTAATAAACCCACTTAATAAAACCACATCGCATAGGCCAGATTTTAAATTCAAAATGACATATTTGACCATAGATGGACTACTAAGCAGACATTAGCAGGCTGTCCAACTTCTAAACTATGAGGCACATGCTCTTCTAGATCATAGTGAGCATGGAAATAAATAGGCAGCATCATTTTGTTATTACTTAGGGATTACTAGGAGGATGTTCTATAGGGTAAAACACGCAAGATTCAGAATATTCCCTCAAATAGGCAATTGAGACCTCATGCCATATACATTAACATATTAGCTTAAGATGAAATGTCAATAAGCAGCTATCAGGCAGGAACACGCTAGTTTGCAGGTCAACAAAAGAAGAAGTCTTTGTATTCATGTATTAAGTATGTTAGATCATTTCCTGGCTAATAATGATTTAATCTAACATGCCTTGACACAAAACACTTGTGCAATCCAATATTGGTTAAAATAGACGAAAACTAACATACTATTCAACTCAAAAGTCATTTAGATAGATAAACTGATCCTTAAACTAATAAGATAAGAATTGACACAGTGCATAGGGGTATGACCAGTTGACTAAACATGCATCAAACGAACTGGTTATCATCGGTCCCTTTGCAAACACATATTTAAGCAGCATGAAAAGCTTAGTATATTAAATATCAATCCTAATCGATAACTTAGAAAAAATCAGAATCTTGCTAAGATAAACTAAGATATGTCGAACACTTATATAACAATATTAACAAATTTATCAAGAAGCATATAACAGAAAACACATAAATTCACATAAGGAACCGAAATTCGGCAGGAAAGCGAGTTTACCTTCTCCGGGCAGCGAACCGGGGCAGCGTATCAAGTCGTCGGTCCATTCGAGTTTTGGTTTTGCGATGCGAATGAAAGGGCAAGGTTTGTTTGCTGATTTCTTGGCTGGAATTGAAAGAAAGGGTTTCGAACTTCCTATTCGTCTTTGTGCTAATGGTGGTCTTGAACCTCGCTCGTTCCCGATGTTCTGCTGCCGCTCTGGGTTGTTGACTGCTGCTAGGGGGTGTCCAATCGATTGCTACCCGACTGCTACCCCGACTGAGCTCTGCCTCTTGAATGCGCTGGTTTTGCCCTCCAAGCTCACTATTCTGCCCTCCCCACTGCGCTCTGTCGTACCGTCTTCGAATGCCTATTGCATGTGCATTATATAGCCATGGTTCGAGTTCTAATGTTGGAAAGTAATCAAGGCTGATTTTAGACTAATATTTGGTGTTGATTCGTGCGATTCGAACAGGTTATGATAAGGAAAACGATTTGAAGGATTTGGTTTAGTTTATGGTAAGAAGAGCTGGCTGGGGTGCGTGGGTAAAGGGAAACCCCGGATTCTCCGGCGAGAATCCAGGCTGGGGCGACGGGGGAATGCGAGGGAGAGGTGCGGCGATTTTTTAGGTTTAGGGTTCTGTCTTTTTTTAGTGAAGGAGAGGGTAACGAAGGGTTGTGGGTAGGGATATGAAGTTTGGGCTGGGGATAAGTATAAAGGCTGGTGGGCTTACGCGGGTGTGGGCCGGGTTAGTTGGTGTGGGCTGCGGGTAAGGCTAACTGGGCCTGCGGGTGTGGGCTGTTGGTAATTTAAATTAGGTATTAGTTTTAGGAATTAGTGGTAAAGTGAATTAATAAATTGTGATTAAATTATTTAGGTGCTTTACTAATCTAATTGTTATAATAATAAATGCAGACGTGTTATTTAATTAGTGCTTAATATTTTAGAATGTGGCGCTATTTATTTAAAAATCTTATTTATTGTGCATTATTATTTAAATAAGTTATGAAATTGCTTTGCGTATTAATAAATGCGACTATGCTACTTGACACGACGTTATTGCTAAATTATTTATTTTATGTATTTATTAATTATCATTTAAGAATTATGACAGGACTTAAATTTAATAAATGCAGACGCGAGACTCTAAGTGCTTAATACTCTACGTAAAAATGCGGTGTTATTATTAAATTGCTTATTTATGCCTGTATTAATGTTTTATCGCTGCATTTTATTATAAAAATTATAAGAAATTATTTTGCAAAATTAGTGTAATTTTATAGCTAATGACTGCAAGAGAGGGTCAAAATTGGGTGTCAACACCCAAACTTACCTCTTCTACAAACCAGGCTTTCTAAATCACAATTTACATAAAATTACCCGCACATAACACTTAACATGTAACCATCTTATCACACATACTAATCTTTAGAGGGTTAAGGATATACCTAAACTATTGCTTCACTTTCCCTTTATCGCTCTAATCATAACCCTGCCCTGTACGACGCATAGCAAAAGAAGGAGATGAACCAGCCACTGATCCCGAAGGCTGAGTCTCTACATCCGCGCTACCTCTGGTCGGACAATTTCTCGCGAAATGGCCCTGATGGCCGCAAGCATAACAACCTCCCACACTAGCACGACACTCCCCCTTATGGATTTTTCCACAACGGCCACACCGAGGTAAGGGTGGCCTCATCCGCTAACCCACTCTCCGAAAACCTAAAACCTTCGAGCCACGACCGCTCCTGAATACTCGACGTCCTGAAGGCGCGGAGGACCACTCTGGCGGCGGAGGTGCATAATCGGCATTCTTTGGCGGTCCGCCTCGAAAGTTACCAAAGGACCCTGCTGTCGTCTTGGCCCTCTTCTGTTGATCTGGGTCATTCCGTCGACCTCTACGTTCCTCAGTCTGCTGCGCATAAACCTGCATGTGGGCAATGTCCATGCCCGGCTGAAGAGTTACACCCGTGCAACCCTCTGCTAAATAATCATCTAGCCCTGTGACATAATTGTGTACTCTATACTCCATATCTGCCACTAAAGCGGGGACATACCGATCCAACGAGTCAAACTCTACACTGTACTCCCGAACCGTCCGCCCGTTCTGCCTCAACATCAAAAATCTATCTGCCCGCGCTCTCCTCATCTGCGAAGGCAAAAAGTGTGCAAGAAATGCCTATGAGAACTCGTCCGCTTGGTGGAAGTGCATGCTCCCGACGGTTCCGTGAATCAAACGGATCATTGCGATTACGCGCGTAGATGTGAACCCAATACCACTGACTCTGTCTCGGAAGCCTTGATCACTTGCATGATCTGTTGCAACTGTCGAATAAACTCCTGAGGATCATCCTCAGCTCTCGATCCATAGAACTCCGGTGGATTGCAACTCAAGAAATTCCGAAGTCTCAAACTACCGGATCTAGGGTGAACCACCGGTACTGCCGGAACCACCGGCTCCCGTCTGTCCTCATGCCTCGCCACAATCCTAGCTAGTAACTGGGTCATCTCCTTGTAGCCCATATCCTCTGCTCCTGGTCGTGGAGCTGGAGGCTCAGATATCATTGCCTCGGTAGAAACTGTTGCCGCTGCGCTAAACTCTGCTGGGGCTGGCGGCGTCACAGGACTCGCCGTATGAAGTACCACCTCAGATAATGACTGGGTCGGTGCCCCTGTAATCCTATGTGCTCTACCCGCAGCTCCCTCTGATGCCTTGCCCTTCTGGCCCTGGTTGCCTTGCGTGGAGGCATAACTGATGCATAAGAATATGTCAGAGGGAGTTCAACCTATAACACAACTCTATTGCACGATCTTAGAGTGGAAGAATGGAAACCAATCCTAAATATCCTGTAGCCTCCTGATTATAGGTGTGGTGCACAACACACCGATAATCAAGACTCTACTAGATACGGCCTGTAGACACTTTCTGAAGATTAACTGCTCTGATACCACTTTTGTCACGGCGACCTCGGGCGCATCTGATGCCTTACCGGGCACCTGGTGATACAACATCAGAGAAAATCAGCGGAAATAAAAACTTAAACTTAAAACAAGATATAAAATAAGAAACAGGTTAACCAAAACGGTCACCTTTCTGCATTTATACATAATTATACGAAACGATTCATCCTTTACAAACTCGCCACAAAGATACTCTGCACCTAAAAGTTCTTATAACAACTATGACGGACAGGGGCCGCCATACCACGAATGTACAAGAACATACGATCTCGAGGATCATACGAAAGATAAGCCTCGAGAAAGCGGAGCTTCCCAAAACGCTGAAATGTGATCCTAGGCGAGGATCAACAACGATGTACCTCTACTGCGGCGTGAACGCAGCGCGAAATTGTCAATGGTACCAGTATGTGAAACTGAAAATCGAAATGAAATCATAACATTTTAAAAACCAATTCACAAACATATACGAAACAAACGATTAACCGCACGTGGTGCTCACAAATAAACAAGAGCAAATAGATGTAACGCAACCGGTCTTTTCTAGACCGCTAATGATCGAAGCAGGGCCATTCGCCCATAGTATCATTGTGCGAGCCTAATCCTGGACTCCCGTAGTTCGCATAGGCCACCTGGGCTCGCATGAGGTACTCCTAGCATCGGGGGTAGCTAACCCGCGACATTTCCCAGGACTACCGTAGTCCGCATGGCCACTTGGACCGCATGAGGTATTCCTCGCATCGGCGTAACACACCTGGAGTGATTCCTGGACTACCGTAGTCTGCATAGGTCACATGGACCCGCATGAGGTATTCCTCGCATCAGGGGTAGCTAACCCGCGACACATGTATCAAGTCAGGGGGTAAGTGATATAATACCATCACAACAGGCTTATCGTAAACCACACAAGCACAACAATAAAAACCCCTTAATACAAAAAGTCTCAGATACTAACGCCCGCAGTATCATAACAGTCTATATATAAACAGTCATGTCAAGTCAGAGACTCACGCCCTCAAGTCATCACTCAAATGTAACCGTGGGTCTCACGCCCGCAAAATCAATCATGCCAGTGGAACTCCTTCCTCACTGCCGGCAGTCTATGATATGATATAACACCAAGAAGTACACATGAACACCAGGTCCCACCTGGGCCATAAAACAACCGTAATAATCGGCCCTCCATCGAGAGACACGGTAGCATAGAAGTAAAACACTTGCACAACAAAGGCTATCACAACTAGCATATGCAAGTTTAACATACTCTTAGACTCTCTTTTTATGCCAAAATCCGGGTTTTAACCCCAAAGTAATACATACTTCAACTCTCTTAAAAAAGAATCCCTTTTAAGTACAAAATCACGCGATACTAATACCCGTAGTATCAATCATAGAGTAACTATCATTTTAAGTAAATCAAAACAATATCATGCCTTATTTTTAAACAAAACTCTTCTCCCTTTTAAAGTCAAGTAACAATATACTTTTCAAAATAGTTTAGGCTTCCTAACTTCAAATTCTCAAGTCTCTTCTCTTTTAGAAATCAAGTTTCTTACTTTGAAAGTTCAAGAAACCAATACTTGTTTATTATGATCTTATTAAAGCAGCCATGATCTAGAGAATGTAATACAATTTTGTCTTATCTTAGCTTCTATGCAGATGGAGGATTCTACTTGTTTTAATATAATTATTTGTCATTACATTTTCCTTTATTAACGCTGCAATGGCTTGTTCGATACTTATTCTCATTTCTGAAATCAATATAACTTATTCTTTTTTTTAAAGACCAAATACTCATTACTCCCGAATGAGGTTTCACCACTTTTTAACACAATTCAAGTTTTTAACATTTCATATCAAGTCAAATATAAGTCAAGTCTCTTATCTTTTAAAATCAACAAACCCTTCTTTTACCTACATAAATTCGTTATAACTAGCTTCCCATAAAGCCATTATAACACTTTATGTTTTAAACCAACCAAATTCGTTTAGCACACGTACGTCTACCGTACTACATAGTTCACAACAACCATGCTAGAAAGGATAGGAAGAGGTTCACATACCTCGCGACGATTATCGACAAATAGCAAAACGCTCCAAAGTACTATACTCTTGCTATCCTTTTCCACCCTTCAAGTAGAATACGCTACTTGTAGTACTTCAACCTATAATGGCCATGAAACGTCTATTAACTTCTAGATCTCTTCGTAGAACATTCAATTGTAAAGTCCCTTATTCTACAGAAATTTGGACAACACTCCATTTGTTTCTACATATTTTTCCACCTTATCAAGGTCCGATATCAACTACTAAACGCCACATTTAAGGCCCAACAATTCAGCAATACAAGGGGATTACACGCCTAACTTGGACGTGTAAAATTCTGCCCCACAATACAAATTAAATAATCCAATAAGTTTAAGGTAGTATCTTGGCTATAACATGCTCACATATCATCCTTATCCAATCCTTTCAAACCCAAATTGTTATTCCTACATGCAATATACCTAAAAGCAATATCGACAACTACAAGTCCTTTCTTCCACACATGCAATACAATTTACTTAAAAAGGAGAATGAATTGTTACCTTAGAGTTCACCCTAAAACAGTCCAAAAAATCTCACTTGCCATCTTTCCACAATCACCTCCACCAACCTCCTACAAGCTTGTCAACAGATTTCCTCCTTGCCGCCTTTCCGAAATTTCTCTAGGCCTTGATTTTTCCTTGAATTTTTAGAGAGAATGAAGAGGGATTTTTAGAGAGAAGGAAGAGAGAAGAAAGAGGGATTTTTAGAGAGAAGGGGTTTCTTGAAGAATGACCAAGTCTTCAAGGCTTGGTCAATAAATAGGACTTCCTCATAATCAGATGGGAGGGACACTTGTCACCCTCTCATGGCCTTTAAAAAATCTTGATTTTCCCGATTTCGCAAAATCCGCCTTCTAGCGCGACATGAAACCTCCGAGAACTTTAGTACATCCGACACCGCGGCGCTGCAACTTCAGAGAACTTTCGATATATCCGGCGCAGCCTGCATCCGCGGCCATGCGCGGCCCCGACCGAAAATACTTTTACGCTCATCACAAGACCGAACTTGTAACTTCCATAACTTTCTACTCCGATGTCCTATCGACGAGCGGTTTGTTGCGTTGGAAACTAGACTCAACGAACTTCATACTGGGCTATTGGAACACCTAAAAACTCCTAATGAACTAGGAGCTATACCACTCCAAATTTGACTCAAAACTGTCCAAAACATTTTGTCAACTTATCTTCCAATTTCATTTCTTATTTCCCTTCGTACGTTCCCAATACATGACCTGAAATTCCGGGGTGTAACAACTAGTAGGTGTAGGAGGTTCAGTTTCTTCAAGTTCAACAATATTATCTAATTGAATGCTATCATATTCATTATCTTCTATTCCAAAATCTTCTTGCATTTGATCATAATCTATATTTTGATTAGATGATGAAGAACCTATAGATTTTTTACCCATTGAACTAGATTTACGGTCAGTCCCGACGTAATTCCCCTAAGCAAAGACATTATAAAATATTTAAATAATCAACAAATAAATATGACAATTTAATAAAATAATTAGAGAATGAAACAAGTGTACCAAACTTCGGGATTCAGAATTCAATTGAAACTCGAAGGCCGAAGCTCGAAGTCTTGCTACTTTACAAATTAATAATAATAATAATAATAACTTGAGAATTGATAATATAGAGAATTAAAAGAGTATGAGAATTGAGAGAATTATAGAAATAATTGTGTGATAAAAATGAGAAAAATATAGAGTATTTATAATTTTTTTTAAAGGATTAAAAAATGTAATTAACAAAAAAAATTAAAAAAAAGAACAAAAAAAAAAGCCAAACGGTCCATCGACCATGGCCCTCCCGAGCCCTCTACCCCCAAATTTCAATCAGAATGTTACTTGGGCACCAACAACCCTTTATTTTTTTTATTTTTTTTCCTTACCGGTAAGGTTATCGGCTTCCCGTTATCGATTTAACCGGTCCGGGTCCTTACCGAATTTCTCTGTAACCCGTGCGGGTTGGGGCCAAACCAACCCCCAACCTGGTAAGCCTTACCAGTACGGACCGGGCCGGATTTTGTACCGGGTCGACCGGTCCGGTTCCATGTCAACCCGACCCCTTAGACAAGTATAGCTGCAACCAGTGAGTGTTCAAATTCAAAAGAATGAGTGAAGAGAAGAACCTCACAAATATTCCCAAATTTGATGGTCATTACTAGAGATGGCAACAGATCCTGGACCCGGTCCGGTGGATCCATATTCGTTTTATAGGATATGGATCTTCAAAATTTGGACCAGACGGATCCAGATCGGACCCGAATTCATTTATGATGGATCGGATCGGATACGGATATTGACTTTGAGATCCGTATCCGGTCCAAATCCGACCCACATATCCATTTTTATTAAATAAACTATACATTTATACATCCATAAGAGTTAAGACCAGTTCCTTTATTTTCTTGACCATACCCAATTTATACAATTTTGTACATATTATTTGGATTGTTGCATTCAGTCACGAGAAATTGGTTAGTCATTCTAATTCATAGCAATTGGTGATCTTTTTAATTTAAAATTCTTTTTTCTTATATTTTATAATTATTAGTTGCTAATTGATATGTCCGGTCAATTTATTTGGTGCTTAGAGTTGTTATAGATGGGTTTAGTTCCCTACTCTACATCTTTCATACTTCTCGGAAAATTGGTTTCTTAATTGGTTTCCCTGGTTATTTTACCGCTTCAAGTTTAGTTGGATAAAAAACAAATATCCTTTTCTTTTATACTTCTCGGAAAATTGGTTTCTTATATTTTCAATTTTTAGTTTCTAACGTGGATCCAGATCCGATCCGTGGACCTGATGGATCCGAATTTGGATATGATTTTTATATGGGCCCGATGGATCCGGATCTGGATCCGGTCCAGATCCGATCCATTGCCATCCCTAGTCATTACGACCACTGGAGTGAATTAATGGAGAACCTTTGAGAGCTAAAGGGTTATGGAGTTTGGTGGAGGCCGACTTTACTGAGCCAAGAGATCAAGCTCTCTTAATAGAGGCTCGGAAGGATCAATTAGATGAGATCAAAACCAAAGACTACCAAGTCAAGCATTACCTGTACCAGACCATATAAGTCTGTGTTTGAGCAGTTTTGGACAGGAGCACGTCCAAAATCGTCTGGGATTCCCTGATGAAGAAATTTGGTGGGAGCGAGAAGGTCAAGAGATCTCTTCGAAATTTCCTAAGGCGTGAATTTGAGATTCTGGAGATGAAGAATGGCGAAGGTATTACCATTTACTTTGCAAGAGTACTGGTAGTATGCAACAAATTGCGCAACAGTGGAGAAGATATGGCCGATTCCAAGATTGTGGAGAAAGTTTTGAGAACTTTGACAGATCAATTCATGTGTGTGGTGGTCTCAATCGAAGAATCAAATGACACTGACATGATTTTTATTAATGAACTCCAAAGTTCATTGGTGATGCACGAGCATAAATTTAATCATGTCAAGAGGGAGGATGAAGACCAATCTTCGAAGGCTGAAGATCGAAGCTATCCAGGAAGAGGTAGAGGGCGAGGATCACCTCGTGGACGAGGAAGAAGTGCATGAAGGTCAACCTTTAACAAAGCAACAGTGGAGTGTTTCAAATGCCACAAGCTAGGACATTTCAAGTTTGAATGCCCTATGTGGAGTAAATAGGTGAATTATGCAGAACTTGAGGAAGATATTCTTCTAATGGCTTATGTTGGAGACCATGGGAGAAGAAACATATGGTTCATTGACTCAGGATGTTCCAACCATATGTGCAGTAATGAGAGCATGTTCTCAAGCCTTGATACGACATTCACTCACTCAGTCAAATTGGGCAACAACAATAAGATGACAGTGGTTGGAAAAGGCACCATCAAATTATTGCTAGGAAGAGTCATATACACCATAGGAGAAGTTTATCTGGTGCATGATCTCATGAACAATCTTCTCAATGTTGGCCAGCTTCAAGAGAAAGGTTTGTCTGTCCTATTTCAAGATGGGAAATGAAGTATATACCATCCATAAAAGGGGTTGATTTATCAATCCATCATGAGTACCAACAGAATGTACCTGATTGAACCAACTTCACTAGAAAGAAATGTGTCACAAGAAGGTAAGAGCAAGAAAGTAAATTGTCTTCACACAGATGGAGATGAACTCTCAGATATGGGCACTTGAGCTACAAGGGGCTTCATACTCTTCAATACAAGGAAATGGTTCTTGGTCTACCAAAATTCACTACTTCCACTGTCACTTGTGTGGACTGCTTAAATGGGAAGCAAACAAGGAATGCCATTCCAAAGCAAACATCATGGAGAGCCACTAAATCTCTGGAGCTGGTACATTCAGACATTTGTGGGCCTATAAACCCTATGTCAACAAGTGGAAAGGGGTATTTTCTAACCTTTATTGATGACTTTAGCCATAAAGCTTGGGTATATTTGCTAGCAGAAAAGTCAGAGGCTTTAAGTTGCTTCAAAGTGTTCAAAAATATGGTGGAAAAGGAGTTTGGGGTTGTGCTAAAATGTCTAAGGACAGATCGTGGAGGAGAGTACAACTCCACCAGTTTTGACACATTTTGCAATGAGAATGGCATTCACAGGAAACTCACAAATGCCTACACACCCCAACAAAATGGGGTGGTAGAGAGGAAGAACAGAACTGTCATGAACATGGTTCTTACCATGATATCTGCTAAGGGAATGTCAAAGTCTTTTTGGCCTGAAGCTGTGAAATGGACTTTCCATGTCCTCAATAAAAGTCCTACCTTGGCAGTCAAAGACACAACACCTCAGGAAGCTTGGAGTGGAGTCAAACCACATGTGAATCATTTCATAGTATGAGGATGCATTGCTCACACTCACATTCCTGATGTTAAAAGAGGTAAATTAGATAGCAAGAGTTCAATTTGTATTTTCTTAGGTATGAGTGATAATACTAAGGGATACAGATTACTAAATGTTGCTACTAACACAGTTTTTGTAAGTAGAGATGTTGTTTTTATGAGAGCAAGCAATGTGATTGGAAAAAAGGGTCAGAAACACATAAAACACAGATCTACAATGAGGAGAGAAAACACAAATTGAGGGAGAAAATGAGCCAGAAAACATGAATGAGAGTGGTGAGAGTGAGAGATGTGATACAATAGAGACTCGGAGTGAGATTGAGGGAAGTAACACTGGGGAAAATGGAGAGAATAGAGAGCCACAAAGTGATCTACAAATTGAGGGATGATAAAATGAAATACAAACTGAGAGAGGAGTGTCACAAAGTGAGCCACAAAATGAGAGAGAAGTGTCACAAAGTGAGCCACTAAATGAGAGAAGAAATAGAAGAACACCTATTGGATGAATGATTTCGTGAGTAGTGATTCCATATCAGAAGAAGATGAAGCAAACATGGTTCAAGAAGGAGGAGCAGAAACTGAATACCCAGCATGTTTTGAAGATGTCATAAAAGAGAAGAAGTGGAAGCTAGCTATGGACAGTGAAATCAATTCGCTAGAGAAAAACAATACTTGGTCTCTAGCTGAACTACCCAAGGGTGCAAAAGTGATAGGTGTCAAATGGATTTTCAAGACTAAGAAAGATGAGAGTGGAAAAATTACCAAGCACAAGGCTCGCCTGGTAGCCAAAGGTTACTCACAGATACAAAGCATTGATTACTCTGAAATGTATGCACCAGTGGCTAGAATGGACACAGTGAGATGGTGATTGCCTCAGCAGCCTAGAAAGGATGGAGGATCTACCAACTGGATGTGAAGTCAGCCTTTCTCCATGGAAAATTGAGTGAGGAAGTATTTGTAGCACAACCTAGATGCTTTGAGAAGAAGGGAAAAGAACACCGTGTATACCAACTCCACAAGGCACTTTATGGACTGAAACAAGCACCCAAAGATTGGTTCAGTAGGGTTAAAGAGCATTTCATCAAGGAAGGTTTTCTCACAGTGAGCACTCTCTTCACCACGAGAAGCAAAGAAGGCAAAGTAATCATTGTGAGTGTCTATGTAGACGACCTGGTATTCACTGAAAATGATGAGCCATTGATGAGGGAATTTAAGGCATCAATGATGAGGGAATTTGACATGTCAGACATGTCAAGAAATGTTACAGAAAAATGAAGGGATTTTTATTTGCCAGAGAAGATATGCAGAAGAAGTTTTGAGTAGATTTAATTTGAAATGTTGGAGAGCAAAGCTGTCAGAAATCCAACTGTACCAGGTATAAAGATTCATGGAGACACATAATGAGTGCTAGTGGATGAAACTTACTACAAACAAATTATAGGAAGTCTCATGTATCTCACCTCTGCAAGGCCTGATCTAATGTATGCTACAAGCCTACCAAGTAGGTATATGGGAAAGCCAACTGAGTTGCACTTGCAAAAAGGGTCCTAAGGTATCTAAAAGGGACAATGAACTTGGGAATTCTCTACAAGAAGGACAATGGGCGTGAGCTGGAAGCATACATTGACAGTGATTATGCTGGAGATAGTGAAGATAGGAAGAGCACTAGTGGTTATGCTTTCCTCCTTAGTAGCTTGGAGCTCAAAGAAACAACCAATAGTTGCACTATCTACCACAGAAACAGGGTTTGTTGCAGCTGTTGTATGTGACTGTCAAGCCATTTGGATGAAGAAGATACTCAACGAACTCGATCATGAAGGGAAGGAGTGCACCAACATTGGTTGTGATAACAACTCAACCATCAAGTTATCCAAGAATCCTGTTATGCACGGTCGAAGTACGCACATTGACATTCACTTTCATTTCTTGAGGAACTTGTCAGAAAAATGAGTTATATCATTAGTTCAATGTGCAAGCATCAACCAAGTTGCAGACATAATGACTAAACTTTTGAAGGTAGATGCTTTCCTGAAACTGAGAGCTGAACTGGGAATGTGTTCCATTGAAGAATTAAGCTGATGAGTTACACACATCAGCTTTAGGGAGGTTATGAAAAGAACAATTTGTTAGTGTTGTCCGAGTCTTTAGGATCAGATTAGTTCCATTAGTTTAAATTGAATAAAGCTCCTAGTTTGTAGGTTTGTTAGAGAGGTGGTTAGCAGTAGCTATAATTCATGTTTTACTTGTGATTGCTGTAAATGACAGAGGCTATATAATGCCATGTCTTCTATCGAATAAATGCAAACAAGTTCATAGCAATTCTGAGTGTTTCATACCTTTCAACTCTTTAATTCGTCTCAAATTCACAGCCTATTACACATTGAAAGAAGAGACGTTTCACGAATAAATTATCATTCTTATATAATTGGTGTAAATTCATTGTTTGTTATTATATTATTTGGTTTACATTTTTCTTCTAATTTCCTTACCAAAAACAATATATTCTTTTGGGATTTACATTACTTGATAATAGAAAAAGATATATGGCTTATTTTTTAAATTAATTTTGTGTTATTATATTTTAGACAGTTTTTTAATCGTCTCTTTTAGTTATTTTCTTAAACCATTAACTTTTAAAGTCTTGCAAAGATGTCAAACAATTTAACCGTTAAAGATTTATATAATCGTGCCAATCAGTCAATTTGATATGGCTTCTTGCCTCCCTGCTCTCTGATAAAGTTTGGGCAATTCGCACAATTTTTTTATTGTGAAGGAGCCCCGGTATTCTCTCTCAGTCTCTGATTAGTAGTACTGTAAACCGGAGGTATGTCGTATGGCGCAGCGTCGATATGTATGCCCAAATGTAAGTTGATGTCGTGAAAGGTTAAAGAAGAAGGACGCGTACGCTCGTAACGACGACCTTCAGCTTCTCCTCTTCTTCTGTAGAAATACATTTGCTTGTCTGGTGGTTTTCAATTTTTGTCTCTTAAATTGGCGGTCTTTAATTTTTCTTTTATTTTAAAAAATAATGATCGAAAATACTTTAAAGTTGTGACTTGTGAGTTCAAATCCTAGTAAAAAATAAAAAATCACAAGACAAGATTTAATAGAAATTGTGCCTTAAATTTTTTTTTTTGTTGAAATTAAGATTATGCCTTATTCGGCTGAATATGCATAATTTCTATAAAAATCTTGTCATGTGATTTTTTTCTTTTTTGACTATGTTGAATTTGAAGTTTTGAACCCAGAATCTCTAATTTCATAGACCAATGAATAAAAGGTACTTTCGTCCATAAATTTTCATTAAATGTGAATTAGGGGCAAATTAAAGACCAATAACAATTCTTAAACTCATGTTCCTCCTCGATAGGGTGCAAGACCGTCTGCTATCTCTCTTTCTTTTTTTATTACATACGTGGTGTCGAATTCAGACAGAAGCAGTAATCATCTTGCGGTTCTTCTTGTTACGTTAAGGCGGGTTTTTCGAACAAATACTTTTTAGACCCAACATTTTTTTTGCATTGGGCTCTTAACGAAGGAAATCCGCGCAAAAAAAAAGATAAAGTTTTTTTATACTAATCATTTTAAATCTTGACTATTAATTAATGCTACTAATTATTTGATCATATTTTCATATGAAAAAAAAACAAATCTAAGAAAACCGAACCGGTTCACAAGAAAATTAAATTCGAGCTTACTCATAGTGGCTGGACCGGTCGGTGGTTTAAAGGTAAAGAAGTAAAGACTAAAGAGAGTGAATTGAAGAAGGTGAAACCCCTAAAAGATGTCGAGCGCCGTAGTGGAGAAGACGGAAGAAGAGCTTCGCAAAGAACTCTTTGAACTCAATCGACAACAACGCCAGGTCCGCAAATTTCTCTTTGGCTATGCTATTCAAATTTCTAGGGTTTTGTTTTTAATTATTTATATATACTATTGGTTAAACTAGATTACTGAGCGGCTTAAGGATCCAAGAGGTATTCGTCGAGGTGGATTCGCCGGTGGCGGCGGCGGTCCGAGGAATTTTGTTGCCAATGGCGCCCGCCAACGTGGCGTTGTCAGACCTGTAAGTTCTCTTCATATACTTTGAGAGGACTTCAGTGGTTTAGGTGTTTCTGTTTCCATCATGTAGAGTTACTGCATAATGCCTTTCCCCCCTTCATATTTGGATACTTACATGTTTGTAGGTAGAATGTGTTACTGAATAACAATAAATTAAAAAAAACACAAAGCAGGAATACCAGAGGCCATATAAGTGAAGTATTGAACACGATTACACGAGTGATATACCAGATCAAGGCGGTTGTGATTCAGTTCATCACTCGGAAGGTAAAAAGGTATAGTAAGTAATATACTAACATTAAATACAAGAAGACAAACTGCGTAACAGTTCCCAAAAAAAAGCCCTTCATCAAATTTTCAGACGCTCCATCAACCCATGAATTTCTTCCTTGAACTTTGATTCTTCCAAGCTCAAAATATAACCCACATGCAACTTCAATGTTCCCTTCATTTCCTTGCCTCCAACCTTGGAATTACCCTCTTTTCCAAATCATAAGGTAGGAAAAGAGGGTAAGAAGCCAAAAGTGTTGGCTCCAAAGCAAGCTGATTCATGAAACTCGATTTTTCAGCCCGGAAACTTGTCATTATTCTGGACATTTGATTGACTTGTTCAATTGACCATCCAAACTTTTTGAATATTTTAATCATCTTTGCAATAGTCGACTGCTCTGGAGATGCTATCATATCAAAAGCATACGGGAAAACCCGTGACTCGGTAGCAATCTCGTAGTCTCGTTTCACCTTACGCAATTGCTGCTCAACTCACGTTTCAGATTGGGTAAGGTATCTGGGATTTCGAAGAGCAATAATTTTGATATTGTCAAATGGTACCCCATGACTTTTGTAAATGTCTACATTAGACTTAATCTGTGGCTCTCCAAAAGAGAGCAACCACGGTTGTCTACATATTGCGGTCCTAACATTTCTTCTGAACCCAAAATTCCCTTCACAACATATATGGCCGGAATAATATGATTATTGAGACTACGTCTGAAGAATGCCTCCTCCTTAGTGAATATTGTCACTAAACTCGCCGTAGATAGCTGGAGATCGATTAATATTTGCATTTGGGTTGAATAATGGTAACACCCGCATATAAGACTCTACGTGCTCTGGATACGATCAACTTCAACTGGGTGTTGTCAAAACCCTTTTCTTCAAAAATTCTATATAATCATATTATTCCGGCTATTTATGGCGGATTTAGTGACGGTATTCACTAAGGAGGAGGCATTCTTCATGCGTAGTCTCAATATATATTATTCCGGCCATAGATGCTATGAAGGGTATTTTGGGTTATGATGAAAATGTTAGGAACGCAATATGAAGACAACCGTGGTTGCTCTCTTTTGGAGGCCACAGATTAAGTCTAATGTAGATATTTGCAAAAGTCATGGGTACCATTTGACAATATCAAAATTATTGCTCTTCAAAATCTCAGATACCTTATCGGAAACGTGGGTTGAGCAGCAGCTGCTTAAGGTGAAACAAGACTATGAGATTGCCACCGACTCACTTTCCCGTAGCATCTTAAGATCAGTCGATTATTGCAAAGAAGATTAAAATATTCAAAAAGTTTGGATGGTAAACTGAACATGTCAAATGTTCAGAACGAGTTGCCTGCATTCCGAAGAACAATCGAGAAGGTATTGAAAATTTTCATAAATCAGCTTGCTTTGGAGAACACTTCTGGCGTCTTACCCTCTTTTCCTAACTTATGATTTGGAAAAGAGGGTAATTCCAAGGTTGGAGGCCTTGATTTTTTTGACAAAGACATGAAAATGAAGGGAACATTGAAGTTGCATGTGGGTTATATTTTGAGCTTGGAAGAATCAAATTTCAAGGAAGAAATTGATGGGGCGTCCCAAAATTTGATGAAGGGCTTTTTTTGTGTGGAACTGTTAGGCAGTTTGCCTTCTTGTCTTTAATTTTAGTATATTACTTACTTTACCTTCCGAGTGTTGAACTGAATCACAACTGGTATATCACTCTTGTTCAATACTTCACTTATATGGTCTCTAGTACTCCTGCATTGTGCTTTCTTTAATTTATTGTTATTCAGTTTATTAACTATGAAACACACTCTACCTACAAAACTGTAAGTATCCAAATATGAAGGGGAAAAGGGCATTATGCAGTAACTCTACATGATGGAAACACCTAAACCACTGAAATTCAGTATATACCTCGTTTGTGGTTGTTGGGTTTAATTTTCTGTTTAGGCGGAGAGGAATGATGCAGAGGATCAGCCAGCACCTAAAAGGCGTATTTCTTCAGCTGTTGTGAAGGTGAACACTGAAATCCAATAATCCTCCCTTGGAAAATTCATGTGTTTGGAACTAAAACTACTAATTTTGCTTAAAAAGACAAGTTATTTATTAGTGTTGGAATGAAATTGAGCGGAATAAATATGGAAGATTTATAGATAATTTGTGCTGGATTAAGGCTGTGTTGTTGTCTTTGTTTCAAATAGATTTTTTTTCGTGTGTTGATTTCTGAATTCAGATTGAAGAGGGGGAGATTGCTGAGGATGTATCTGGAGTTCCAATGGATGCAAATAAGGAAGATTCAGCTGTGGAGGCAAGTTCAAGGGAGGCAGCTGCCAGCCAGAATGAGAGAAAGCCGTCCAATTGGCTTCGGAGAGATGGCTATCAAAGGCCATCCAATAAGGTAAACATGGGTGGACACCCTTTTTGGGAGCTATATATTCTTTTCGTTATTCCTTATACTTTTCACAAAGATAATGGTGTGTTCTGCACCTTGGACTCATTTGCCTTAAATAACGTGCATAGGATTTTGATATTCCTCCGCCAGAGCCTGTGCCGAGGGTGTTACCCAAAAACGAGGATCCTAAATTGGTTAGTAGGAATAAGAGAATGTTGGGACAGCTGTTGGGGACCTTGGAGGTAAGTACATATTTCCTTTTTCATGGTGTAGGTTTATGTATTTTGAACTTACTACTGATTCATAGGTGCCAATTTGGTTCCATAAATATTTGAATTGCTATAAATGCCATCTCTTGGGGATATGTTTGTGCTTAATTTCTTAAGTTGAAGAAGAAGTCATCGATATAATTGTGCAAAGCGACATCAGAGTAGTGCTTAATCACCTAAAACGGAAAAAGCGGTATTGAAATTATTTCCTAAGGAAAATCGTTGATAATTTCACAACAAAAGAAAGTGTTTCTTGCAACACATACAAAAATATATTCTCAGTCACTTAAAAGAGGAAGAGATATGGTTTATAACATATAAATCTCCTGGATATTATCACTTAAGCTTTAATTAGCTGCTAAAGACTAACTGGAGTAGATGTCGGGGCAATCACCAGAAATTCAAAGTTGAAGGGACTCATTACCCAAACTCAATTTCTACATAAAGCAAAAGAAGGGGAGAAGTGTTTGCAATAATTAATAATTAAACTCTAATATTATGGAAGTCTAATCTTCCGGAGAAAAAGAAGAAGACTTTTATGGGACATTAAAAACAACTAATGTTCATATGAGGGACTCAATATCCAAACTCTGCTACTATGAAGAAGAAGAAGAACAAGAACAAGAGAAAAGGGAGCTATAAATTTGATGTCCAAATAAGGCGCTCAAGGCATCCAAGGGTGTGACCTTGGAGTGGGTTGAGAATCATGAGATCTCATGTTCAATTTCCAACATGTGGTTTCTTCCCATTGTGGATACAGCTACCCGGTACTTAGTGCGGGTGGGAGGTAGCATGTACCCGTGGAATTAGTTAAGGTGCAGGCAAACTGGCCTAGACACCACAATTAGAAAAATAAAATAAGGTACTCGAGTGCTTTCAAGCGTTTGGCCAAACCATCTTAATTACTTCATTTCTGTTTTCAGTGTTGCTCCTCATGCATCTGGGAGAAAGTAACTTTTGGATTTAGTCAACAAACATTTTTTAAGCATCTCTTGGTTCTAAATTTATCAATTTGAGAATATCTCCTTAAAATGATAATTCTCAATTTAGGACCCTCAGTAATTCAATTCTACAATCTTTAATTTCTGTTTGGCATGGCGACACTTGGATCACCTACCTTTGCGCCAATTTTTATGTGTGGAATGCTTGCAGAAATTCCGAAAAGAAGACATGCAGCTTTCAGGGACTGAGGCTTACATGCGGAGGTCAGATTCTTTGAAAAGGGTGAGTACTCTGCTCTTATGTTCTTTCTGCTAACTCTGCTTGAATGTCTCTATTTGTAAGATATAACTTCACTGGAGGATGTCCTTTTTATTTTAGTATAATCTTGGTTTGATTGAGCTTAAATGGAGTGACATGTTCAGTGTGGATTCCTATAGCTAACCTCGACTTGAGATTGAAGTGTAGTAGAGTATTTGCAAGTTTGTTGAAGGATGAAAAATTACTGCTCGGGTAAAGAAATTATGAGTTGTAGTGTGTGGATTTTATTTGTGGATAGTGATTTGGCGGGGGACTTGAGTTAAAAAATTGAATTTTTAATTTAGTCAGGAATTTTTGAGTTTACTTAAGAGTGCACGAGGATTATCCTGATGAATTTGATCTTTAAGTTTTGTAATAGTTGAACATTTTAATCTTTATGATTTACCAAGAGTCTTGAGACATCTAAATATATTTTAAGTAGGATATTATACCTGTGTGGATGGGGCTCTGGTGAATCATATCTTTTGCTTCGACAAGTAGTTTTTATCATCATTGTGCTGACTACACCAACTACCCCCCCCCCCCTGCGCTCCTCAAATGAAGGAAGAAACAGTTTTTCTAATGATCATAAACCTTAGTCTAGAGATGTATTTGTGACATCAAAATAATGCCAGGCTGAGCAAAGGGCGCGCGGAGAAAGTGAGAAGTTAAGACAGCAGGAGCGTCAGCAGCTTGATGAAAAGCTGAAAAGAGATCTGGTTTTTCTCAGTTTAACATTTTCAGTAATTCTTGCGATTAATTTCTGTGATAAGTTCTAAGATGAGAAATGTAACCTGCAACTCTTCTTTTTGCTTGTCACTGTTAAGACTCTTCGAGCACGTCTTGCTGCTAAAGCTGAGGAGAAGAGGTTGGAGTTGCTGTTTCTTCGGTGGAGTGAGCACCACAAAAAACTAGCCAATTTTATAAGGTATGTTGCGTCGGCTACATCAAATATCACTTCCTGATGCATTCAGCAATGAAGCTTGTTCTACATGTCCTGCCTGAGAAAGCACCTGTTCCATTTTTTTTGCGACGCCCTTTTTGAGATCATCATGGAGTTAAAAATTTATTAGAATTGTTTCAGGGGTGGCCTCCTATCTTATTATGCTGTGTCTACATTTGCAGTATTATAGATGCTGTGATTTTTGGTATTAATTCTTCGGCTTTCATTTTGCAGGTTATTTCTTATTTTGGTCCAAATGTCCATATTCACAATTTTGTTGACGCGAAGATAAGTTTCTGTTCATGCACAGAATGTTGAAGCTGCTAAATGACTGCAAAATCCTACTTTGCAGCAGTTTAGGTTGATCAATTGTCTTTCCTGGTAACAGTTTATAACTTCTCTATATATTTTTGGCTGTGATATTTCCAGGACCAAAGCCGAGCCTCCAATCTTTTATTCTTTTGCCAAACCATTGGAAGAAGACCTAACCTTAGTTGAGCAGAAAAAAGATCAGGTAAATATCACCCTGTCGTGTTCAGTTGCATTATATGACTGACTGAAATATGCATCCCAACGGATAGAAAATTGAAAGTCCACATGTGAATTTGTAAAAATTCCTCTAATGCATAAGTTGTACGCAGCAAAATGACTTGTTGAGGTGGCAGAAAATTATGTTTATGTAACCTGAAGCTTTGGTAGGCATGTGTTTGTGGATAGATAGCGGGAGAGGGAGTAGTGAATGCAGAGCTGTGAATGCCAAAGTTGACTGAGCATGTAAAAGACTACACTGTTAGAAAATATATCAAATAACCTCAAGACTTTTTTTCTTTTCAGATATTCCAAGAATGGAAAGCTGCAAGCAGGGAGGAATTGTCGCAATACCAGAAAAAAATTGCTGAACAAAATGTTGCAAATGCTGAAGAGGAATGGAAAAATATTTTAGAAAGGAGAGCCAACAGAAATGTAGCAAACCTTCAAGAGACAATGGACAAAGAGCTAGAGACTCATAGGCTTGAGCGTGGACCCAAGACGCGGAAGATCCCCGGTGTCAGCAACAATGAAGATGAGGATGTTGAGGATATCAATGTTGCGGAAGATGATATGATGGATGATGTGCTTGAAGTGGATGATAATAACCAGAGGGGTGATGAAAATGTAAAAGTTGAAGCAGGTAATGGTAGTCCACAGATTGACAACAATGATCAGCAGAATATATGAATCTCCTCTCCTTAAAGGTTTAGATTGTGTTTGGTTTTATTTCCCTTTTGTTTGGCTTTTGTGGTAGTTATTATTGTCTTGTGTGTCATTCTGAGTTCGGTTATGAGGATTACTCTTATTTATGTTATACCTTCCAATTTTGTTGTATTAGCTCAATGTCTTATTTGTAGTATTTATCGGTAAGAAAAAGAGAAGTGAGCTGCTTCTCTCTGACACCTATATTTGAATGTTCTATTTGTACTCCTGTGTGAAGATTGATCGGCAAGGGTTGAGATTCAGCATTGTTTGATGAATTGGTACGGCGACACTACTTGCCAACCTGCTAAGCGTTTTGAATAGATGTAATCCGGGAGATCTATTGTAGAAGTTTTCAAAGACTATATGCATGAAAATATTGCTTCAGAGTGGGTAACCACCAGTTGCTTATTGACCTCATTGTCCAAGGGAAGTTCTCTTGACAGCACATCTTCTGTGGTGATGTCACAATGTATGCAAAAGTTCAGAGGTCAGTGGTAGCTTCTCGTGGTGTTATATTTGGCTATTGACAAATGTGGATTTTCAATCGAAGTTGGTATTTATAAATATTGCTATCAAGTCGATAAATCTCCAGAATTTAGGAATGGTATGTCATTCAAGTAAATAATTTACCTCTATCGTGGACTAATTAATAAATGTTGCACTGCACCATTCAATCCAAAAGCCGTTTTCCACTCGCACGCCATTCCTCCAGAGTATTAGGAGATACAATGGAGGTCCGGCAATTAACAAAAACTGGAAAACATATCAGAACCACAAGTTCTTAAGGTATTAGTATTGTGTAAAAAAGTTCTTGACTTTATTGAACTGTGCCAAGGTAACATTGTGCCAGTAAAAGTTATCAAGAATAACATTGAACCCATTTATATTAGATCTCGGTCACTTGGATATATCTTTAACGATTTGTGCTACTAGACTTGTAGGGGAAATAACAAATGTCAGTTGCATATTGTGGGGGAAATTTTCGTTTAGAACTTAATAATTAAAAATAGAGCCACAGGTTAAGGATGAGATTTTACCAGCAACATTTAATAAATTGCTTCACTATAAAGGCATCCACTATAAACATTAGATTTTACTAGTAACTAAGAAAGATAAGATAACTAAGACAACCGGAACTGCCATACGAGGCTTAATGTCAGTGGTTTGCTACAGAGCCAGGCAAACCAGCTTTATGCATATCTGCTATAGTCCCGGCAGTTTCTGCGAGATCATTCTTCATCGTGGCAATTTTTGAAGTAATATACTCTTTATATTTCGAAACTGAATCAACAATGGCAAAGAGTTCACGGGCACACAGCTGCACGTCTTCCTCAGTTTGTGCAATTGTTTCCTGCAATTTGACCTTTGATGCCTTTGAAAGTAAAAAAGACGAGCCAATCAGAATCAAGATTATACATCGAAGACAAGAAAATTCAACAAGTTAACACTCGTCAGAGGACATTTAGAAGTGATGCATTGCAATATAAATCTAGTCTATTTTTTTTGACAAGGTAGTCTAAATTGCAAATAGACTAACCTTCAGAAAGTCTGCCGCCTCTCTTTCAACCTGATCCAACTTGCAAGTCTCTGTTTCAACTTCCTCAACTATCCTTCTGGCTTCTGTTGCACAGCTAGATGTGAAGTCCTCTCTTTCCTTCTTTACTAAGTCCAATTGTGCTTCCAACTGACATCAAACATAAAAGGTTTTGCTAATAGTCATGTTAGGCGTCAAGGCTGTTTAATGCCACAACAATAACAATTACAGAAACCTACAAAATTTCAAGCCTTTCGTTTATTTGAAAACAAAATACGTTGGTGTCTCAGCCTGATAAGTTCATGTGAAAGGAACTATAACTCAAACAAGGCAGGCCTCAAAAGGAACTCTTATACATCCCAAACAGATTAATAAAAGTAATCTTTCAACCTGAAAGACTTGTGTCATTAAAATTTGCCAATAATGGTAAAAGTAGCTTTATCTAATTTTCAAATATTCAATCACTGAAAGGCCAAAAGATATCAGCTTTGCAAAGACACACATGCACACAAGAAAAAAGGAAACACTAATATTCCATAGCTAAAGCAAAGCTGTTCAGTGGCTGATATAAATGATCAACCTTTTTGATTCACTTCAGAAAGAAGAAACTCAAAACTCAGCAGATGAGGCATGCTAAGTCAATACGTTCTAAAATTTGGATTATAAACAATTCTACAAGTATCATTCCTTACCCAACACATTCTTTTATGTACATTTTATAACTGAAAAAGAGAGATTTTTAATGCATTTCGATATTCCAAATAGTGCACTTACCTCTAAGAGCATCTCTGCAAGAAGATAGAGTGCCAACTATACATATCATTAGATCCACTACGACTAAATTATTACCATACAAGATTAAAGTATATGTGTGTGTGTGTGTGTGTGTGTGTGTGAGAGAGAGAGAGAGAGAGAGAGTGAGTGAGTGAGTGAGTGAGTGAGAGAGAGAGAGAGAGGAACACTGCCCGTTGCTATAAGGCGATAGGATGCTGGCGGAACTTACATTATCAATGTGAGCCTGAATAGCAGCTAGATGATTCCTCTTTGACTCTACTTTCGTAGCCTTCTCAACTGACTGTTGCTGGAGAGATATCAACTCTTCCATTTTCCCCATGGAACTCTTTTTCATCTCATCTTCAAAGAATGCAAGAGTGGGCTTTAATGTTTTTTTGTAATCTATACCTAATACCTCTGCTGGTGTGGACCCTTGGGCATTCAATTGATACTGAAATTCATTTCCTAGCTTTAACCTGAAATCCCAAATGAGGTTATCTGTTGTCAGAATCTGGTGGGAAAATACGAAAACAACAAGTAGAAGGAAAACTCCACTTCCAACCAGAAAAACATACACAAATATACTTTCTCCATCTCACTTTGATTGACCTTAGCTTCAAACTTTCAGTCTTAGCCCCTCCCAACTAATGATCTATATCATAAAATTGTAAATTTCTCCCTCCAATAGTTCAATCTGATAATACAATACTACTTTATAAGTTGGAATTAGATGCGACGCCTTTTCAAATAGTTTGTCTACTTTCGCATTGTTAACTTTTTTTTAGAAAATCCAATATAATAATGAATTCAAAGGTTTTACTCTCAAACTCCAAAGGGGATAGCCCGTGACATTTAAAATAGGATAGAGGAAGTATAACTTGTGGAAAAAAAAGATTTTTTCAAGAAGCTCCAGAATGCACAGGTAATCTGAGAAACAACTGTTACATAGAAACACTCCCACTACAGAAAAAAGGGCTAAATTGTGATTCTCATACATCACCACATACAACAATTTACTACCCATTAGAGAAAAAAACATGTTTCCAAAAGTTAGTGAATCAATTAAAACTCTGAGAAACCCAATCAGAAAAACAGTTTACATAGAAAACTTAAAGCAAACTGAATTCCATTTATCTGTCACCTAAATTATCTGCTGAGAATCCAATATAGAAGCAATTTGACCGCTAGCATGTTGTAACGACCACTTTTACTTTAACTGAATGCTAATTGTAAACAATCAACTGAGGGGAAACAATAGAATGTCCTTCCAACCTTATCTTAGTACTCATACTCTTATAGCTTTAGTCCAACTAAACTAGCACAGCAAAGCAATAAATCCATGCCCAAAGAACAACAAACACTTAGATTACTAAAAAGCCTAATCTCATTCTGTTAAATGGAAGTTAAGACACTGTTATTTTAAACAACGATAATAACAGGAGAGGGTATGAATACCTCCTAATAGATTGGTTGCACTCGATCATTAGCTCCTCAAGCTTCTTGTACGTGTTCCCTATTGCAGAGTCGAGGTCCCAAGCCTTCTCCTCCCATTCAATCCTCTGGTTCTCAATATCCCCGATATCCCTTTCCAAAGCGTGCAACTCCCTCTTCATCCTATCTGCATCCCTGGAATTAATCCCTTGCTCCTCCACCCTCTTCTTCAACTCCTCGTTCTCCGCACAAATACTCTCCTTCTCTGCAACTTTAGTCTCTAACCCTTTCTCTTTCTCGTCCACCATCTTCTGTATCGTCACTATATGCCCTTCTAACTGTTCAATTATCGCATGAAACTTCTTAACGTCTTCCTCCAACGCAATCTTCTCCTTCTCCAACACCTCTCTTTCCGATGGCCCTGTCCTCATCGCCTCCAACTTCTCCTCTTGAGACTTCACATTACCCTCCAAAAACTTCACATTTTCAGCCAACCTCTCCTTTTCTTGTTCGACCTCATGCATAAATTGACGATCCAATTCGTCTACTTGTTCATCTTTCCCCCTAAAGTAATGCAAATAACTCTCAATAGTATACCTCAATTCCTTATTCTCTATAGCAAATGGTTGACCCGAACTCAACCGATGATCATCGAATTTACACAACTGAACAAGCCAGTGTATTGCTGCAAGTAAACTAGGCCATGAATGAGGTGTCCCAGGGGCACGTAATGCAGATTTGTTCAATTTCACGGGGCAATTTAGGGATTTCAGTAAGGTTTGGAGATTATCTTCGAGTTTTGCCGACTCTACAGAGGAAAATCCAAAACGAGAGAGGATGAATCTTAGGGTTTCGGTGATATCTTTGGCGGAAGGGAGAGGTGGTTTCAGAGTAAAAGGGAGAGAGTGAGAGGAAAGGTAAGCATTAATTGTACGCATAGCAGAGAGTTGATAAGAGCGGTCGGAGATAGGGATAGATGAGGACCGGGAGTTTATACCGATAGATGAAGGCCGGCTACTGGCGAAGCTTGCGTCGGAGTCACGGTTGCCGGTAGACATAAATTGTCTAGGGTCGTTGATCGGAGTCGGCGGTGGATGTCGCCGATCCGGCACTACAGAGTTCGTACGACGGCGTACGGCGCCTCTCATTGTCGAGAATTATGTTTGATCTTTGAAAATTGGAGAATGAGAAATGGCGCGTTCTTCTAGATGGTTCCATAAGAATTTCGGGAGAAAACGATAAAACAGCCCTTATGTTTTGAGTATGTTCAAAATGGTCCCTTAAAATACTGTTGATATGTTTTGGTCGCAATTTTGTTTTTTGTCTTGACCCGATAGTCTTTCGGAAACAGTCATTGTACCTACCAAAGTAGAGATAATGTCTGTGTACACTTTACTCTCCCCAAACTCCACGATGTGGAATTTCAATGGGAATGTTATTGTATTAAAAAAACTCCATAAAAAATTTATAATATTATACAACATTCAACATATGAAGTGATATTGGATAATGTATTGCACTTTGCATTTTAATTAATTCTCTATAAGTATCTCCTTATGTCATCAAAATTATATATTTTATTCAAATTTTAATCTTTCAAGTAGTAGTTTCTTTACGTAATAAGATATTGCATGTCACCTTTTGCCAATGCTATAACTAGAAGGGTTACATGTTGTCAACCAAAAAAGGAATCCCCACCCTCTTTTCCATTTTAAATCACTTAAAACTTAACTTAATTATAACACTTCTTATTCTGTCTCTCTCTCTAATATATATATATACTATGATGTGTCACTTTACCATCTGAATTCGATCTCTCCCCTTTTCAATAACGTGATTAACTTTTCATTAGTAAAGCATCTCTTAATAGTCTCACATTGCAGAACTAATTTTGTTGTTATTTGTTACTACAATTTATTTACTTTTACTATAACCTTATATGTCCTAAAATTTCCAAATGTTCATCTTTGTATGCATTTAATTACAGTACGAAGTTCTAAATACGTGAAGTTAACATAAATGGAAATAATTCAACCATCTTTTAGTATGAAAAAATTCGCTTTTACTTAAGATTTGAAGAAAATCAATATATTCATTCATTTATAGGGCTATTTATTCGCTCACAGACATTTCTAGAATTTATTGTCAACCCCTCTTTCTGATATGAACTTATCTGATTCAGAATTAAAAAACTTGCATCACTATCTCAATTTCAATTAAAAAATGTGTTTGATTTACACTCCGGGTTATGAGAGAAAATTATCATCCGGAAAAGGAAGTCGCGTCTCAAAAATGACGTAATATATATTGTCTACCTTGATATCTACTCCCTCATTTTACTTTTTCTTGTCTACTATATTAAAAATAAATTTTTACTTTTACTTATCCAGATTAGCACATCAAGAAAAAGATAAAACTTTTTTATTGTTACTCATTTTTAAGTCTATTGAGACTATACACCAATTAATATGAATATTATGATAAATATGTATAATTCACTAAGGGACATACAAAATAATAATAATAATAAAAAGTAAAAGTGAATGGAGGGAGTACATAATTATTTCTAAAATTTAAATCTCGTAACCTATAAATCACACGTAAACATCAAGTTACTCGCATGCTCCCCTTCATAATATTGTACTAGCAATAGTGTATACTCACTCCGTCCTTATTTAAGTGTTATTTTTCTTTTTTATCTGTTCTAAAAAAATATTCCTTTTTATATTTAGTAAGTTTTCTAATTTCAAAACATTTAAGACAACAAGATTTAAAATTAAAAGACCCCACATATTTTTAATTTAAGATCGCATAATTTAAATTTTAAAAAAATTCATATCAAATAAAACTAAAACAATTAAATTGAGATTGAAACGGAGGGAATAGTATTTTGCTTATCTATTTTTCAAAAATAAAAAATTGAAGTAATTAAAGAAGAAAGGGGAAAAGGAATGAGGAACCGAAAACAATAGTGGCAACAAAGCCAAGTCTGCATGGGTATTTCGATTGGTTCTGGGACGGTAGAGTGCTCAGTAGCGAGTTCGTGTGTGCATGATGTGGGAGTTTCATTTCTCCTTTGTGGGGATGACTCCTTGTGGGCACCAGACATTATGTCTCCCACCTAGTGGGCCGTTGAATCACCGTGATTTATCTCCTCCACCAATCTTTGTCGGGTCGGAGGGTGGGGCCCTGTGGACGAGGGATTTACCTTTTCCCCAAACAAGAGTGGGGATCCTATCCTCCCGGGTGGAGGTTTTGTAGAACCTACTCCTTTGAGAAAAAAGATGGCACATGTAATTTCTTAACCATAGTTACTTTTCATTTAATGTATGATGACTCTCTCTTCTATTTTATTTCTTAATTTAATTAAAAGCTGTTTTTTATTCTCTCTCCTCACCCCTCACCCATAACTTTTCATCTTCCGTCTAGTTACCCCCTTCTTCTCCCCTTGACTCTCTCTTCCATTAAATTATCCCTATTCTTTTACTTCAAAAAGAACAAATATATTTATTTTGAAAAATCATTGTACTCAATGAACTCAATAGAAGAAATTGAAGCTACAAATCAAGAAGGTAAGAGATACTTCCATGTCAACGAGAAGAGAAATACTAATAATCACATTCAGCTCTAACCGTTTGTATACTTAATATGACATTTGAGCACACTAATAATAATAAGTTCAATTCATAAAATTCTCAAACTCAAAGATGTACAAAAGTTCCTTACAAAATCAATCCAACCTTCCAAAAAGATAACAATTACAATCTCATTCAAATTAAAAACAAAATTATATAATCCACTTGATTGATTTTGTTAATCTTGGCAGCAGGAGTCATCTTCAACTTGTTTGATTGTCACTGTTATTAAAATTCAACTTCCTTTTTTATGATGATTGAGGCTCCCAAAAGTCATATGAGTCCTGTACATTATCAAATAGAAATATATTAGATGTGTAAGACTTCTCAAATAAATAAAAGCTACATCACTGGTAAAACCTTACCATGTTAGACTCGAAAAAGAGTGTTAATTTAAGACCAGGAGAGGATATTAAGTACTAAGAACTGTTATAATAGAGTTATTTGATAGGCACTTGTTCAGCAGTAATGCACTTACTTGGTTTAGAATTAGAACCAAAATACACTTACTTGGCCAAAGTTGGAACTAAAACTTGGAGGAGGAGGAGGAGGTCGGCACATATTGTTAGCTAATTGATTCTCGTCCGGAACGAAAGAAACCTGCTTCAACATTTTTTTTTAAATATAGTTTTGAATAAAGTAGAGTGGAGATGATGATATAGTTGAAATTACCTGGTGCAAAAGTTGATTAATTTTGGTCCCTTGACTGGAGTTAACCTGTTTTTTTTTTCTTTCGTTGGCTTAACTCAAGTCCGCCCATCATCCTCTGACCAGATGGTCGTCGACCCTTCTCTTTTCCTTGTGCCACTGTTAATGTTGCTCCAGTATTTACTTGAGCACTTTGTGATGTACTCATTCTTTTTTAATTCAAACCATCTTGATAAGAAGTTATATTGGTTGCTCTAAGAGCAGCTTCGACTTCTTCCAATGCATAATCCAGTATATTATTTGCTACATAATGGACATGAACATTAGTTGCACCTTTGTTGCAACAGTAACCGCCTTACGACAAAGCTCGTTGTAACGTAACGATACATCTGCGTTTGGATCACCCAGAATTGTAACCCCAGCTTGATTCCTTACTAGTCCATCCTTCGCTTGTTTGGTCCACCTTTAGGATGTATGAAGTTGGGAGTTCAAGAATATTTCTATGATTGAGTGCCTTTATGATGTGCCGACATATAATTCCAACAAACTCATATTTTTTACAGTTGCATGTAATGTGACAATTAGGAGAGTCAATTGTGACAAGACCTCTAACATATTGTTTATCTTGGGTGACCATGTACTTGTGAAGTGTTCCAGCACTGCCCTTATCTTCAATTTTACACATCAGATGTTCTTTGTATTCACTTTCAAATAATTCAAATACTCCATGTGTGTAGACATCTGCCGCTTGCTTTAGCATTGGTGTAGGAACAAATAAATTTGGTGATGTTTGAATCAAATCAAAATCTGCTTCCAACTCGCTTTGTCTCCGGGACAGAAGTGTTTTTCATAACGAGAAAGAAATTCAGCCACACAATATTTCCTTTTCACAAACTTCTTTAAGAACTTGTTAATACTTTTCACTACGTTGAGAAGTTGTCATATCTGCACAAAATGTTTGACGCCCATACACCAATGCCCACTTTTCTCTTATCTTAAATAATTCATCTAACCATTTATTTTGTACGAGATTATAATCAAGCAACATATTGTTCCACCTCGATAAAAACTCCTCTTCAGTCTCACAATTATATATGCAGTGTCTAAAACATTGTTGAAAACCATCTACCTTATATTCATGTGACAAATGTTTAGCTGCATTCTGAAATATATGCCACAAACAAAGTCTATGGCATGTTTCTTGATAACCATGCGTGCCTTACAACCTGTTCTGGTTTGTTTCCGTTCTTTCAATACATATTGATACCGAGCATCCTTTTTTCGTATTCCTTCCTTATAACAAACAAAAATTCTGCTTCGTACTGTCCCATCTGCCCTCTTGTAAACTTTATCTCTGCGAATGCTAAAACCTATTTTTCGAGCAAATTCATTCTACTTCTCAAATGCATGCTCTTCAGATTGAAAAATCATTCCTTCATAAATCATGCTTTCAAACATCTTCGTATCAGTGTCTACACAAACATTTAGTTGTTCATCCTCCTTATAAGTCGGGTCATCATCATCACCAACTACTTCCATTTCAACCCAAGATGCATGTTCATCTTCTGAGCTACTTTCACTAGTGCTCAAAACTGCCAATCAATTAGTACATAATAAATGTAATCAAGGTAGCAATACATACTAAAATCGACGGAATCATAGTATACTAGTATTGGTAGTCACATACTGTAAATGTGATGAACTAAAAAAATCAAACAGGTAGTCACATATTCTGTAAATGTGATGAACTAAAAAAAATTAAAACAGTAATATATATGTTAATTAGTACTTCTCTTAGGAGTATTAAGATTATTGTTATAAAAAAATAATTAGGGTTATAATGTTGACATGGAAGTATCTCTTAACTTCTTAGATTTGTAGTTTCAATTCCTTCTTATAAATTTATTGAGTACAATGATTTTTTTTTTAAAAATATTTATTTTTTTTTTTTTGAGAAGAAATATAGGAATGGAGGATGGAGTAAAGGAAAAGATTAGGGGAGAAGAAGGGGGTAACCGGAGGGAAGATGAAAAATTATGAGGGAGGGGTGAGGAGATAGAATAAAAAGAAGCTTTTAATTAAATTAAGAAATAGAGATATCATACATTAAATGAAAAATAATTATGATTAAGAAATTATATGTGTCATTTTTTTTTGTTAAAAAGAATAGGTTTGGAGGATAGGATCCCACTCCCCAAACAATGCCAAGTAAAAAAATTACCCCACATGACACCTTTTGAAAATTCCAAGCAAACACACTCTCTTACACATTTTTACACACACAGTTGTTCCTCCATCTTCACTCTCTCCAAAAGCAAAGCAAACAAAGGGTAGAGAGAAAGCAACAAAGAAAGAGAATTAATAGTGGTGGGTCTTCATACAGTACACCATCTTCATCTTTCTTCAAAGAAAACAAAATGACCTCTAGATTAACTCAAAATAACATCAATGGCACCCACCATCATCCTCAATATTACCCTCAACCCTCTTCTTTTAATTCCTCAAAAGCTTCATTTAAAGGTTGCTGTTGTTGCCTTTTTTTACTCTTTTCCTTCTTACTTCTCCTCATTCTCGCTGTCATACTTGTTATAGTTCTCGCAGTTAAGCCCAAAAAACCTCAGTTTGATCTTCAACAAGTGGGTGTTCAATATGTCGGAATTACCCCCAACCCAGCTACAATAGCCACGTCATCTGCTTCATTTTCCCTTAATATTCGTATGGTTTTTACTGCTTTTAATGATAATAAAGTTGGGATTAAGTACGGTCAATCGCGGTTCACGATCATGTACCGTGGGATTCCTTTGGGTCGGGGCACTGTACCCGGGTTTTACCAGCCAGCTCATAGTGTTAAGCGGGTTGAAACTACTATTGTTGTGGATCGAGTTAACTTGCTCCAAGCTGACGCGACGGATTTGATTCGTGACGCGGCGTTGAATGATCGGGTCGAGTTACGGGTATTGGGTGATGTCGGGGCTAAGATTCGAATCATTGGGTTTACTTCACCTGGTGTGGAGGTTAGTATTATTATATGCCACTTTGCTTTTAAGATTATGATAACTATCGTTTTCTCAAAAGTGTTGCTATTAATGGAAATTGAGCTTTTATTTGCTTGATTATAACGATTTTTTACTCATTTTTAGCAGATTATCAATTATAAAATATTAAGAAAACTACTTATAATTACCTAATAAATAAATTTTTACACCATTATGCATAAATGGCATCACTTGAGAAAAAATAGAAACTAGAAAACATTGTGCATAAATGGAAAAAAAATAAAAATTAGAATTAATGTTTTATTTTTCTTTGGAGAGTTTTGCTCTAAGATTCTCTCTAGGTAGCAATACAAACAAATAATGGTGGGACCCATTTCGCCTGTCATGTCCAAGTTTATATTGTCAACAAACTGCCATTTTTTGTGTTTGTTTCTCCATTTCATACATAAGAAAACTAATTTACACCTGTTAGTTTTTCGTAATGTCAAGGCTATTTCGCCAGTAAGATTAAATGTTTAGATTTTGATGAAATGATTTCTTTATAAACTAATTCTCTTGATATTTTGTTGCTAATGCAAAAATAAAATCAAACGGTATTGTATAAGTTGAGTCACGTATTATATTTTTTGGTAAGACTGCGTACAATAGATTCTTGTGGTCCGACCCTTTCCCGAACTCCGCGCATAACAGGAGCTTAGTGCACCGAACTACTTTTTTTTTATTAGGATATTTGCCGTAGTATTTTGGATTCCATCAGCACCGAGCAACAAGAGCTGTTCTGTACTGTAGGAGTAGAGACAGTACAATTTTTCTACCTAGTATTAGATGTGGTACGTAGTGCACATCTTTATATTGGATCCTTTCTTTACAGGGACTTGCTCGTTCCCCTTTGTTGATTTCTTTGACTACTGAGTACTGACATTTCTTGGCACCATTCAAATTTTAGACCATGGTTATTTTTTAATGACCCGATCCTTATGACCAACCCCAAGCATTCTAAACCAGCGGATAATGGATCCTCCTACCCTAAGATTAGTTCGCATGGCGTAGGGCTTGAATCTGTGATCTAACTCACAAGTTACTCAACCGTCGACATTTGAACTAAGCTCAGGGGCTAGACCAGAGCCATATTGTTGTCTTGCCTTAGTGTTATAGACTCTCTTTCTTTCTTGAGCTCCCTTCTAATATCTGCCCTGATTTTAGTTAAGCTAACACACAGTCCTTGGTGCTTCGAGGCGAGGTGACATCGCATAGCAGAATTTTAACAAGGAAATTTTAAAAAAAGAAAATGCAAGAATGCAACACCTAAGTTTACCTACACCAATTTTTTTTTGAAACTGGTAACTGTTTACCCACAACAATTTTTAAGTCACCCTTTCTTATACAACCAAGGGGATTCAACAACTTCAATACATGTAACTCCGCCCGAGTGCAAGTTTTGAAGTGCAAATATGTAGAAGGTAGGGACTAGGGAGGTATTTCTGAGACTCCCAATTGTAGAAACTCTCTCCAATGTGACCAGTGATCCCATGTGCTCTCATGTGGTCGGAACTTCATGCTTTGTGCTAGTTAGTGCCGGATCCCTAACCCAATATGTGGTAGAGGGGTGTTCCCTTGACATTCTGATCGTTTTTTATAATCGTGGTGTCCGGATCAGTTTGCGCGCACCTCAACTAATTTCACAGAATACCTGTCACGGTGTCACCTCCCACCAGCAACAAGTACTCATACTAGGTAATGGAAATAAATCACCTAGTGTTCAATCTGATTCTCCCACCCCGGAAAACTACTTTACTGTAATCAACTCTTATCATCAGATGGATAATCCTAGTGGTCTAGTCCAGTGGGTGCTTTACAATATCAATAGTCAGTACAAATTCATGTTATACAAGCTTTGTCCATTGTCACAAAAAATTAGCCATGGGTATTCTGCATCTACTGACTTGAAAGTATCTTGGATATACCCGAGTGGGTCTAAGTACACTATACATAAGCCAAGCTTCTCCTTGCTACAATAGTACAACTTGCATTATAAGCGAGAGCTAGGGGCGGAACTAGGTGTTGACAAGGGTTCAATTGAATTCTACTTCACAAATAGGACAAAAACTAATTTCCTTAGTTATATAGTATAATCTTTTGCATTCCCCTTGGTACAAGAGAAGGTTGTAATGTAGTTGTTAAGAGTCTCACGTCAGATATGGAATGGAAACATGAAATTTTTATATGTACTTGGACAATCCTCACCCTACAAGCTAGCTTTTATGGTTGAGTAAGGCCCAAAATTCATTTTTTACATGGTATCAGAGTCAGGCTCATTCCAATTATTTGTTCACCGATGTTGGGCCTCCAAATTATATCACACTCCAGTTAACAATGTCTGGGCGTGCGGGGAGTGTAAAGAGTCACACATCAGATATAAAATGGAAAGATGAACTCATTATATGGACTTGGACAATCTTCACTCTACAAGCTAGCTTTTGGAGTTGAGTTCCCAAGATCTCTTCTTTACGGTAGTCATAAAGGGGGTTCCAAACTTAGGTCTGTCATTGTAATGTTCTCTTGAATCCCCTTTATGTATTCTTTGCTCCGTATCCGAATATGTCTTTCCTTCCTTTGATTTGTGGCTGATCTAACTACAAGCCAAAGACGATATGTTGATTATTTTGCTGCAAAGACCAGTGTTTACTTCCAACTATTTTGTATCCCTTGCAGCACTGTGTGACACATGATAAATGGTGTTGAGCAGGTATCAGTGGATTGCGCAATAGTGATCAGCCCAAGGAAACAGGCTGTCACATACAAGCAATGTGGATTCAATGGCCTAAGCGTATGACACAATAACTTAATCCACAAGTGTAACACACATCTATATTGTTGGAAACAGAAAAAGCAAATCGCAAAAGTAGCATATGGAAAGTTATTTTAGGAAAAAGAACACTAAAAGCAATATTCGATTGAGCCAACTAATTGTACTGAAAAAAGGCATTTATTTATTAACTGAATTTTCTTTTTCTTTTTTTGGGGTTTGTTCCGCGTTGTAAAGTTTTGGACTGACTGTATTTTCAATACATTGTTATGCCACGCCTCATTTTCATTTGCTGGTATTATATTTTTATTTATGAAAATATTACAGTTCTCTATCTTTCAAACTCTAAAGGGAGAATCTGAATCTGTAGCTTTTTCGCAAATGAATTCTGAATTCTCGTATTTTATGTGTCGGAGATAAGCTTCTTTTAACCCCTCATTTTCTAATTGGTAGATTCCGAAGTATGTTGCTATTTCCCTTTCTTGGTAGTTGGTTCTCATACCGTACCTCTTCTATTTTATTTTTGAACTGTGCTTGACTGCATGTATAATACTAACTTTAGATTTAAAAATAGTAACTTGTAAAAAGGTTTATAGATTTAAAATTGAAAAAGATCATGTGGAACGGGGGTAATGTGTCTCACTAAGGGCGGCAGCATCCTTTTTCATGAAGCCTGGGGTGGCGAAGGGCGGCAGCATCCTTTTTCTTACCCCACTCATGAAGCCTTAAATGGAGCTCAGCAGCAGCACTCAAGAAATGAAGAGCCTGAGTTGGTGTCAAAATGGCTAGGATTTCCTTGAGGGTTTTAAGCCTTAGATTATCTGATTTTTGTAATATAAATTCTAAACCTTCCTCCTTGGTTGCCAGATTATCTTCCACTTGTTCCTCCAGTACTCCTGATCCTTCACTCATCAAAACATGGGATAACTCCACCGTTGATGTGTCCGCAACAGTTTCTTGAACCTTGGCTAAATTCTCACTCAAATCTCTCTCCTCCCTTATAGTCTTCTTATGCAGCTCATCAACCTTACCCATTTGGCTAGGGCTGAGGTCCCCTAAGTCACCCGTTTTGATTCCTCTAATCAACTCAGAGAGACGAGCTTCGAATTGCAGACCTGATTTTGAATATAATAAGTGAAAGACCATGCTTGGTCTCCACCCTCCAATCCACAAGAAAGCACATTCAAGATTGCTCCTCCATTTTGACTTCTCCACATAATATTTCTCATAGTGATGTATAACCCGCTCAATGAGCGGCACCAACACCCTCTCTTGAGACGGAAACAAGCTCTTTGAGTTTTTGGCGCTGCTCAGCTAGCCAAGACTCAAAAAACTTGTCAAATGTCGTCTCGCTTTCTTTCACCCCGTTTCTGCTCATTAATAAGGGAACCATTTATTTACTAGTATTACTATTTTTTACTGATGGATATTTCCTACCAACTGTTTCAACATATATATAGAGACTCATGAACAATTGTGGTCTTATCAAACTAATGACACGACTGCCGACCCAGGTGACACTATGTACTGCAGAATCTGTGGGCTGAAGATATGGATTGATTGGGGGGGGGGGGGTAGTTCATTGTATTTGTCTTAGTTACTTCATACTTGCATGCAATGGTTAGCATTAACTGCGTAATCTACTTTGCTGGTAGTTTGGGCCGGAATCTCGAAAGAGACAAAAAACCAAGTGCTACTTGCTTTTCTTTTTCTTATGTAAGCGATGACAACTAACTCTCTTATCGCAATTTCCCAAAAAGTTTCATAAATTATTTTATTATTTCTACTGTCCTACTTTACCTAAATAATACTTGATCCGTTCTAAAATACTCGTCGCATTTTTCATATACACAATCCTTAAAAAAACATTTACTTATAAGAATAACAATTTGACTATTTTACGCTCTTTAACATATTTCATCATAAAATCTCTCTTCAATAAATATTTACTCTTTTTTCTTTATAAACCATCTTTTAAAAAATATATATATATATTTATTATACAGGCGTAGGAAAAGGAAAAATGGGGAAAAGATTACAATGTGAGATTTGAATCATCACCAACAAGGTGAAAGAGCTACTAGATCCCTACAATAAATAAATATTTACTCCCACCCGTGATAGAACCTCTTAAATATTGTTAATTAATGCAATGGTAAAATGAGAAAAAAACTACTTAATTTTAAGTTGTTTAAATAAAATAATAAGTATTTTAAGACAAGTATTTTTAGTAAGGACAACAAGTATTTTGGAACTAATGGAGTACCTTTATCTCAAATTATTTGTCGTTATTACTAAAAATAATTATCTCAAATTATTTATTATTTTAGAGGTTAAAAGACAAAATTAATTAAATTTTTCTCATTACCCTTAGTAAAAGTTGTCATTAATGAATATAACACATAAATAGAGTAAATATTTAATATAAATATTATAACTTAGATATAAATAAAGATAAAGAAAAAACTTCCTAATTAATATTGCCTCTATCTCAATTTATGTTGCACAATTCCCTTTTTGATTTGTCCAAAAAATAATATCACATTTTTATATTTATAAACAATTTAACTTATGATATGATTTACACCGTATAAATAGAAAAGCATGTTTAACTTCACTTCTATCCCATTTTATGTTGCATCGTTTTCTTTTTTGTTTGTCCCAAAAAATGTCACATTTTTATATTTAAAAAGCAATTTAACTTTATGAGATATTTACAGTCACGCATTTATATAAGACTTGTTTTGAACCATATATTTCAAAAATATTCACTTTTAAAAAAACATCATGTCAGTCAAATGGTGGCACATAAAATGAAATATGTAAACAAAAAAACATGTTTATACAAGGTAGAATTAACTAAATTATCCCTATTTATTAAATATTCTTTTAAATTAAGCTATTTTAAAGGAGACCTCTTTAGTATATGTGTTATAGAAAACATTTTCAATTTTAATCTTAAATTCCTAAAGACTAAGAGTGAGTATTCAATACAATGATTTTATAATTTCTTTCGAGCAAAATCAGATTTGATGGCAAAACATTGACAAAAGAGAATTTGATGGAACTATCATGAGCAAGGAACAGAGGTATGGCATTCCTTACCCTCGAAATGATTCATGAGAGGGGCTCGTAGGAAAGCTCTCTTAATTTATGCCTTTTCGAAATCAGGATGGTGAGTTGTCCTCCATCCAAATCAATAAGAGAGGCAAGCTAAACTAGATTAAAACAAACATATCTTAATGTGCGAGGCCGTTTTACCAACACGCGAGAATGGATTAAAATGTTTACCACAGCAACAAAACCTTTAAATTACTAATGTTCTCAACTAGAATCATCAAGGCAACAGAAAGCTTCAAAATGTCAAAATTGTCTACAAAAACACCTCACGGAAATAGAGTAATAGCAATAATAATTTATTTAAAACTTGTTTGTGCTCTACCCAACAAAGTGAAAGCTAAAGAATTTAAGCCTTCAGGCGTCCATAGAATTTCTGCTTCTCTTCGGTGGTCTGGAAGCGACCATGTCCAAACTTTGAGGATGTGTCGATGAACTTCAGCTTAATCTCTTCAAGAGCAACACGGGAGGTTTGGTTGAGAAGGGATTGACGAAGGGTTACAACCCTCTTCTTAGGACCAACACAGCAACCCTTGATCAACAGGTAATCATCGTTCACCACACCATAATGGGCAAATCCACCCATAGGGGTAATGTCTTTCTCGGTCCTGTTTCCATTAATGAAAATCTAAGCAACAACAAATAGAAAAAGAGCTCCAGCGTATGAAAGTCTCAGTTTATATGGTTAACAACGCACACAACCACCGGCCACATACAGAATATAAACATCTACAACATAGGGCAACAAGTTTAATAGTTTTAACATATATTATTGTGCAGTTGCCATTTGATTTAACAAGCACACAATAAGCACCAGTTGCCCATAAGTAGAATATAGAGTATCCTTATATTTGAAAGTAGAAGATTTAGCAGGGGGGAAAGCAGTGTTGCATAAGAACCTGTCATAGTCGGTTACGGCCGTGTGGGACTCCTGTCCAGCCTTGCCAAGCTTGTAAACCTTCTTGTTCATCTCAGTACGGTGATGGTATCCATTTTGACCAGCACGGGCAACTGTGAATGAAACTCTAGCAGGATGCCAGGCACCAATACAAGCAACCTTACGAAGACCCCTGTGGGTTTTACGAGGAAGACGTGTCACACCCCAACGAGTTACAACACCTTCATAACCCTTACCCTTGGTGACACCAATGATGTCAATCATCTCATCCTTCTGGAATACAGCATCAACTGGAACCTGCTTCTCAAAGAAACCATATGCAAAGTCAACCTTCTGAGCAATTGTCCCACCATTCACCTGGATCTCCATCAAATGGGCTTTCTTCTGTTTCAGACCCTTCATCTTCCTAATCTGGAGTTTCCAAAAAAAGTATATCCCGTTATATTGAGTCTAGATAAGCTTCTCTTATTTGTTTAAAAAGGACTTTGAGAATATTCAAAATTTAATCAGGACTAGGGACAAGGTATAACCAAAAAATGTCTATAGCTATAACCAGTCATAGATAAACCATATTATCTGCCGAACCGATACATGGAGAGCATTGGAAGTCTGACACTACCTCCCATCTAAACTTGTATCAGATGTGCATGATTTGAAAATCATAGTCTATTTAGAATACATGTACTTTCACAACAAAGCAGTTATCGGGCACAATAAAAAGAAAGCTTTCCTTAGGCACAGTAAAAGGACTAGCTATTGCCAAGGATGATATTGGAGTAAGAAAGTACCTGAGTGTGAGCCAACACACGGATGACACAAGCATACTTCTTCAATTTCTCTAGCTGTGCCTGGATATCCTTCTTCCCTTCATCAGTTTCATATTTCTTGGAGTATTTCAGGAAGGCCCTCTTCTTGGACTTGCACCAGTTCTTGTAAAACCTCCTCTTAATGTCTTCACTGAGATGCTGCGCCCAGACAGTGTTCAGGCAACGAAGACCACGAGGTGTCTTCACATAACCGACAACACCAATGATCACCATTGGAGGTGTTTCAATGATGGTGACAGCTTCACATGTCTCCTTCTTGTGGAGTTCTGTAATCATCAGATGAATGTGAAAAGATAATAGAAAACATATTAAAGTGAACATGATATTGCTTCCCTAATACTAATGAAGAACCCATAAATATATGGAATAAAGCTGAAATGAAACTACATGAAAAAGGAGAGTTTACTTGATCCGGGCTTTTCCACTTCTCTGACAATGTGAGTCATTCCAGCCTTGTACCCAAGGAAGGCGGTTAGTTTGCAGGGCTTGCTTGGGTCATCCTTTGGGAATGCCTTCACTGTAATAGTTTAAAGAAGATTGAAATGAGCATATCTCACATAATTAGAACTCTTTTTAGGTGTGATATAAAATGTCCTCTACAAAAAAAAAATCATTGTAATCATATTTTTCAATGGAAATGTTTCATTAGGGATGGACACAAAGTTGGCTTTTTGGTGCTAAAGGTTCAAAAATGTATTTTTTCACATATTAGTAGTGATAGATGCTCGCTAACACGTCAATAGTAAACTATTTTTCCCCATGTAAAATGTTTTCAACAGTTCAAGAAAGGTCAACAATAGGAACTTATTTTGAGGAAATTACTTTACAAGTAATCTGAACAAAGGTTGCATAAATTCAATTTATTTGTCTCGAAATAGAAGATAGGTGACATGTTTTTATCTATGACAGGAACAAATGGTCTGAGTGAGCGAAATTAAACCACAATAATCTGAGGATTTTGCTTATTACAATATTTTACATCATTAAACATGACTATGTCATACCCTTTCCTCTGTGTCTGGCAGCACGCTTCCTAGGGAGAAATCCCAAAGAACCGTGTCTTGGATGCTCGAACTTCCTGTGCGACATTTTTCACCTCCTTCAACCTGTAACCAATTAAAACACATCAATCAGCTTTAAATAATCACGCAGTCAGACAGCTCAAAAAAATACATAATAATCCGTAGTTATACGACAACGGACAATGGTTCTATAATTAATTGGTACTACTGTATAACAATCCATTATGAAAACAACGTGTATACATCAATCAGATTTACATACTTGTTAGTTGTTAAATGAGTAAACAAGATAATGAGAAATGAGCATGCATTACTAAGAGTAAAGGTAGATGGTGAGGGAGAAAAAAACCTGCAAGCGACGGCAACTGAGGAACTACGGGGAGGGGGGGCCTTTGCTCAAAGTGCAAAACCCTAGTGAAACATTACATATATATATATAAGTTGTTTAGCGGATTTGAATGGGCTGGATTTAGGTATCTGGCCCAGCTTCCTTTACGGGGTTTTTTCCAGCCCATCTGCAAGTTACTTGTTTAATACGTAGTGCTAATGGGTAATATAACTCTCTTTTTTTTTTTTTGACGAAGCGGCCGCCTCGCTTTTTTCCGAAGATGAGGAGTGCGCACGACTAACGCAGAAACGCAAATCACGCCACCACCAGCGTCAACCCAATGGCACATGTGGCGGCGCGACAAACAACCATTTGATCGATGATCGGGATCGTACTCGCCCGACTGCTACACGCTTACCAACCGCCAATTCATACCCTCAAATAACTCTCAACTTTTAGATCACTCGTTATTAACAAATCGAATTGAAGAAAAATGCGGAAACAATGTTGAAGTCAAGGAGCAATTTTAGAGAGAGAATTTTGGGGAATTATTAAGTCGGTAATGAATTGCTCGACCTTTCTAAATTTGTACAATGTTACTTATACCCTACACCACTAAATTTTACAATAATACGCCAAATAAAAAAAATGAGTGAAACGGACGTCCGATCATAGAGTTATGATCATTTAAAATTGCATCAATTTACAACTACTTTCTTTTCTCCCTATATTTTATGTCAATGTTTCACATTAAAAAATAAAGTATACATCACATATATTCTTAAAACATGTAAATATTAATAAAGGAAAAATAATATAAATTATATTTAAAATATTAAGTGGCGGGTCGACGTCAGGTCGGAAGTTGGGTCGGGCCTGACCCGACCCTACATAATATCGAATCCCCACTTTTTCTGGTCAGGTGGCTCACGGGTCAGAAATAAGCTCACCCTGGTTTTTCGGTCGGGCCGGGGTCTAGTCCCAAGTATGGTCGCCAACGGGCGCGCGGGCGGTCTGGTCCAAGTGGCGGGGTAGGGCTGGCCTGAGTCATGGTCTGTCGTCGCTCCGTCCCGATCCAGAGGGGGTCGGGGTAGGGGTGGGGTCATTTTTTATTTACCTTTAAATTAAATATATAAATAACACACACACAACAAGATAATTTAATAAAAACATCTCAATGTTGTTTTATGTCTCTTATATTATTCGACTAGGAGTATGATTTTTTTTGGTAATACAATTTCAAAATTGCAACTTCGTGATATTAAAAGTTGCAAATAAATAACATAATAAAATTATAATTAAAATAATTACATTTTAAGAAACACTTTTTCTAGTTTCTTTATAATTTCTTGTGGTTCTTCGGTTGGAATTGGTATATCTTGTCAAATTGGTCGACGTCGCTTGCACATCCGTCGGATAAGAATTCATTGTAGTTGTAGTCTTATTCTTCATTGATCTCCAGTTTGTCGCACTTCCTACGCTCCGCACGAGTTCAGTCTCTGAATAGAACTGCAATCTCTAATGAGTCTCCTGCCAATGAATGTATGTGCTCCCCTATTTGAAATCTTCCCGCAGAAAACGCGCTTTCAGACGTTGTTGATGACGCTTGAATGTTCAACACATCTCGGACCATCTTAGATAGTGTTGGAAATTTTTTCTCATTCTCCCTCCAATATTTTAGCAAGTCTTCACGTCCCTTTTCATTTTCAATTGCTTCGTACGGTACACCACTCTGCAAAACAAAAACATCAAACTCGCTAATTTGGTTAGAAATGTTACCACTAAACATTTTTTGTCTGAGGCTTTGAACACTAGCCGCAGAAACATCATGTCGTTTTTGATGTTGTGTTGAAGAAGAAGAAGAAGAAGGCATGGAAGTCGGTTGGTTGCTGGCACTTTCTTGTTGGTAATGCGTATACTTTTTTACATTCATCTTGAATGCTAGACAACACTTATTTTCTAGTTTTTTCAACAGGTGGTGAGTCATTTGGATTTTTAGGAGTTGGAGATGAAAGTGTATCTATGCAATCATAAATAGTTTTAATACGATTTTTACAATCGTCTATTTTAATAGACGGATTTAATACAACACTAATAAAAAATATTGGGGAAATATGAATAAAATATTTTTTCATTTTTAGAAACATTTTTTTAATATGTGGCTTATAAGCTGGTTTTGCCATATATTCACTAAGTAATATAAATATTAGAGCTATATAAAATAATATTGATAAAATAGTAGGATAATAAATACCGGAAATTTTTTTAAGCTAGATAAAATTTCTCTAAAATTGTATCCCAATTGGAATCTATTAGCATATCATTATGATTTCGATTACAGGCGTTAAAAAATTGGGTTATAGGTTGTCTATACTCATAAGCAACACGTAGTTGGTTGTATACATAATTACATCTAGTGTATACTTCTTTAGGAACTTTTCTGTAAGGTAGATCACAATCGTGACAAATTTTTTTATACTCTTTTAGTCGTTGTATTCTATTATTTTTTAAAATGTAGTTTATAGCAAATTGATTTTTTCCAAGAATGTCTTCAAAAAGTGATATATCATTTTTTACAACTAAGTTATAAATATGACATACACATTTGATATGAAAATGATCTTGAAAAGATGGAGTTAAGACAATTTTTAATAATCTAACAGCAGAAATACTAGAAGAATCGTTATATAATGTAATAGTCATGATTTTATCAGTTATGTCATAATAATGGCAAACAGAAGAAATAGTTTCTTGAATAAAAATACTAGTGTGCCTACTATCTATATATCTATATGTTAAAATACGTTTTTGCATACACCATTTATAATCTACCCAATGACATGTTACCGTTAAATAATCATGGTCGTTAGTACTACGGCCTATATCAGATGTGATAGATACTTTTCAAGGGTAGTGATCTAAATAATAACGTAAATATTGTTGATATTCGTGTGGAAATTTAAAAACATCTCTCCTAACATTTGATATAGGAAAACCATTATAAGCAGGACTGTACATTGATCTTATATAATGAATAAAATAAGGAGATTCAGGAAATGAAAAAAGGTAAACCCTCCACTGAAACTAATTTTGATAATTTTTTCGTATTTTTTAATTTATCGTATTTAGGGCCTACAAATGCCCCCGTCATAGGGTCAGTTTGACCCTGTACATGGTGCAGGACAGTATGTGAACCTTGTACCGATTGAGAGGATATTGACTCAACCTACTTTTTAGCCTTATACTTATCTTACGTAGCACTGTGAAAATTATTCAAATGCGTAGTTAAACCTCTCGTACCGCTCTGACCTTTTCCTACTTTAAATTTATAATATTTTTTATAAATTTTGCATTAGCTTGTTAATTTAATGCGTCCCTTTCAAAAAAAGTCCATACAAGTGATGTCAATTTTCGTTCTGTTGGGCCTCGTCTGATACTAGGGGGAATGGGAGACGGTTCAGTTTGAGGTGCATTAGTAGGCGTGTCATATAGATTAGTTGGTGTGTCATCAAGATTATCATTCTAAATTAAACTCTTGTTGATTTCTAGAAAACAGCTCATCGTCTAAATCTAATGATACTTCAGGAAATAATTCAGTATCAATAAAATCATAATGTCTAGGAGAAATAGGATGACTAGAAGAAGTACCATTGCCATTGTTACCCTTTTTAGTAGAACCAGACATATCCAACGTATCTCTTAATCCTTTCATTTTAATTTATGCTAATAAATAGTTAAAGATAATGAAATTAAGTGCGTTAATTAAAATAAAGAAACAATAGTAATTTAATAAAGGAACGAATGTACCAAACGCCGACGTGTAATCGAGAGATGTTGACAATTAAAACTTTGCTCAACGGATGATCCTCAAGCTAGTTGCCAACTTCACTCCCAAATGAATAAATAAAGTTGAATATTTAGTAGACAATGTAGAGAGAATGAGAGATATATTGAGATAATTAGAGAGATTGTAAGAAGATTTGTGAGAAAGAATGAAGTATTTATAATTGGAAAAAATGGATTAAAGTGTAAATATAATAACTTAAGGGTTAAAAATAAATATTAGGATTTGGGGGGAGGGGAGAGGAATTTGATCGTTGCACAACTGCCAAATTAGTCAAAGCACAACTAGAAGGGGTCAAGGTCGGGGCTTGATCGGTATCGGGGTCAAAAAAAATTCCCATACCGGTACCGATACCGAATACCGTATCGCCAGGGCTGTAGGGGTCGGTAAACCCCGCCCGTTGGCCAGCCTTGGTCCCAAGTATGAATAGAGTAAATTGGACAAAAAAGGTAGACAATACATTGGTGTTTAAATAGCCGAGGCTAGATTGTAATTCTGATGACCCTGCAGAGAGTCCTGTCCTCCAATGGATACCTCTCTACTGAACGAAGCCTTGGCGTCCAAGTCCTACGACAAAATTGCTGATATCTGCGACAACCTCATGCTTCAGGCAATTTATTGCTGCTTTAGTATTATCCTTTCACTCATTTTTTTTAAAACCTAATGTTTCTATTCGTAGGGTGCCGCTGAGGGCATTGATTTTCAAGACGAATGGCCATACGAGATTCACCTTCTAGGCCATATTTACAACAATGACACGTAATCCCTAAACAACTTTATTTCCGAATTTTAGGGTGCTGTTGAGGAATTGCTTAGGGTAACGTTTTAATTGTGCTACGTTTGCAGTAATAGTGCTCGATTTATATGGAAGAAGATACCTGCAGCCATAAAGGAGGCCCGGCCGGAGGTGCTGCCAGTTTGGAAGATTGGCCAGAAGCTTTGGACAAGGGATTACGCCGGTGTGCCTGAGGCTATTCGTGAATACAGCTGGAGTACTGCGGTTCAGCCCATTGTGGCTTCCTTTGCAGGCAAGTCACTGCTTTTTCAACTTGATCATCTTCTATTAATGATGTAACTAGTCTAATCAATGTTTGTTGAAAGCTTTACATAAGTCCTAGCAACGGTCCAACGTTGTTTTTTTGCTTATCAAAACCCTAGAAGGATTAGGTTCTGAAGGGTTAAGATGAGGTTGATATGTGAATAACCAAGACTTAGCATCTCTAAGGAGAAAGTAAAGGTGAGGATTGAGAATGTATTTTGTTGAAGGTTTTATCAAGTTTCTACTTTAGTTGGTGGTTTGCGAGGGATCATCATTCTTTTTTTTTGGGACCGTCAAAAGCCTAGAAGGGTTTGTTTTCTTTCTGAAGGTTATAAAGATAAGAGAGTTGAATATATGAACAACTAAGAACTGGGACTTGTAGACTAAGTGCCAGAGGATTCTAACCTTTCTCTGGAATAAAATTGAATGTGAATCAAGTACATGTAAGGATTGACTTTATATTTCCATTGTTATGAATTTGAAGAATCTATGAATCTGCATAAATAAAAAAGTTGGGATGCCGTCTAGGATTAACTGTTGGAGTTTGATAATGGCTTGAGACTAGAATGGTGTTTTCTGAACTTATCTTGAAGTCTGATAGGACAGGGAGAATTGTTCTACTACGGTTTTGCATTTCTTGGTATTAGCATTGGGCCGATGACTGGTTTGGTAAGAAACAGTCTCTATAAGTGAGTTTTTCTTGTCAAGCATATTATTATAGGATGGGTTTAGTGGTGTGATACACCCTGGAAAGGGAGATCATTGGGCGATGCCTTTCCTTCAATCGCGATGGTCAATTTTCTTTCTGCTTTGATGTTGTGATTGTCAGTTCGGGAGTATCTGCTCTATGCCTGAATCTTGATATTTATATACTTACTGATCTAGATAATTGTGTACAATGCCTTTTTCAATTATGTCTCTTTTGCTCTGAGTTCATTTTTGTCAATTACTCTTTATTTGAGTTGGGCGAGCTTAATAGGCTCTTTGTTGTCCACATGTGCAATTCTTACAATGCGTTGCATGTACTAAAACAAGGACTGTGCATGCTCTTTGTATAACATTTACTGATCGTGAGCAAGTCTATAGTTCTGGCTTATTTTAATAACTGGTGTCTCTCCGGATACATGGAATTTATCATGTACTTGGCTGAGAAAGTAGCTATTGAGGAAACTAAATTTCTGGATATAAAGGATAATTTGGCGTGTAATTTCAACAAATAAGACTTATCAAATTAGTAAGAAAATTTTCAAATAAGAAAACAGTGGTGATATGCAGTTATTCCAGGAGAACTTGGAGATAATACTTGAAATATACCACCTATTAAAAAAAAGGGGAAAAGGCATTTCCGATCCCTGAATTATTGCCTTATTCTGGATTTTGTCCCTGTATTATGTTCCTCTGCACAGTTGACCTTTCATTAGATCAATTACAACAACAACAACAATTCCAGTGAAATCCCACAAAGTGGGGTCTGAGGAGGGTAGATGTACGCAGACCTTATCCCTAACCGGTAGACCCTCGGCATAAGAACATGCAATTCAAGGCAAGATGAAAAAATAACGAATAAACCAAGAAAATAAAGTAATAGTCAACGGACAAGAAACAACAAATAGTAACAGGGATCAAAGGACAAGAAACAACAAATAGTAACAGAATTCGAAGGACAGGAAACTACCGGGGTAATACTACGACTACTAGTATGGAAAGATAAGTGTGACAATACTCAACTACCTACTATCCTTTCACTCTAATTTGTGTCTTTTAAAACCTCGTATCTACCGTCATGCCCTCGGTAAGCTGGGACTGCGCCATGTCCTATATAATTACCTCTCCTCAATACTTTTTTGGTCTTCCTCTACCTCTTCTGAAACCGTCCATAGCCAACCTCTCACACCTCCTCACTGGGACATCCGGGCATATCCTCTTCACATGTCCGAACCACCTCAGTCACGTTTTCCGCATCTTGTCCTCCACCGATACCACCCTCACTTTGTCTCGTATATCATCATTTCTAATTCTATCTCTCCTAGTATGCCCACATCTTCTGAACGCGAAATTTCTTGACTGGCCAACACTCCGCCCCATACAACATGTCTTATTCTGGATTTTTTCCCTGTATTATGTTCCTCTGCACAGTTGACCTTTCATTAGATCAATTACAACAACAACAACAATCCCAGTGAAATCCTACAAAGTGGGGTCTGAGGGGTAGAATATATGCAGACCTTATCCCTAACCGGTAGACCATCGGCATAAGACCATGCAATTCAAGGCAAGATGAAAAAATAACAAATAAACCAAGAAAATAAAGTAGTAGTCAACGGACAAGAAACAACAAATAGTAACAGGGATCAAAGGACAAGAAATAACAAATAGTAACAGAATTCGAAGGACAGGAAACTACTAGGGTAATACTACAACTACTAGTATGGAAAGATAAGTGTGACAATACTCAACTACCTACTAACCTTCCACTCTAATCCGTGTCTTTCAAAACCTTGTATCTACCGTCATGTCCTCGGTAAGCTGGGACTGCGCCATGTCCTATATAATTACTCTCCTTAATACTTTTTGGTCTTCCTCTACCTCTTCTGAAACAGTCCATAGCCAACCTCTCACATATCCTCATTGGGACATCCAAGCATCTCCTCTTCACATGTCCGAATCACCTCAGTCACGTTTTCCGCATCTTTTCCTCCACCGATATCACCCCACTTTGTCTCGTATATCGTCATTTCTAATTCTATCTATCTTAGTATGCCCACATCTTCTGAACGCGAGATTTCTAGACTGGCCAACACTCCGCCCCATACAACATAGTCGGTCTAACCACCACTTTGTAGAATTTGCCTTTAAGTTTCGGTGACACCTTCTTGTCACATAAGACTCATGAAGCGAGTCTTCACTTCATCCACCCTCAGGAATAGAGTACTTCATTACTGTCATAGTCCAATGCAACTTTCGTCTTGATTCCATTCAAATATTGGTTCCACTGCCACCCACCTCTCATTCTTCTTCATTTTGGGCTTTCCTTTCACCCTACTTCTTTTGTGTTTTAATTTATAAGAGATTGCTAAATTATGATATACTCTATTCCTAATAGTTACTCCCTCCATCCTAATTTAAGTGTCTTAGTTTGACTAATCACGGAGTTTAAAAAATAAAGAGAGACTTTTAAACTTAAATTAAGGATGTATGTAATGTACTAAAAAGTCCTTTAATTTTGTGGTTATAAACTTGCCATGTAGGATCTTTGAATTGTCAACTTACTAAACGTGGAAAGGGACTCTTTTTGAGACAAACCAAAAAGAAAAGTAAGACACTTAAAATGGGACGGAGGGTGTTTTAGTTTTGCTTATATTTTACTATGATAAAAACCCATTTCATCTAATGCATTTGAAGTAAATGATGAAGGTTTTCTGTTGGCGAGGAATATGGTGGGAGTTTATTTTATAATCAAAATGATGGGAGTTATTGTTCATTTATAAAGATTGGCAGTTGAGTTGGCATACTCTCTGTTGCTTCAATGGCCATAGCTATTACTACTTTTTTCTAGTAGAAAAATACAAAACTACCCTTTACTGGAGTTAACGTCGGCTGATATAAGTTAATAATTGAACTGAAAACACACCTTTGCTATAATTGAAGGTTAACAATGTTACATTGAATAATACAAGGAGTAAAATTGAAACTATGTTATAATTCGAGGACCAAAATTGCTATTTCCCCTAAAAAAACTTAGAACCATACTTCTACGAGGTTAAGGATTAACTGATGTGGGTATATACCAAAATATATGTTCTTTTCAATCTATGTTGAATTCTTCTGTGTGGAGGATTGGTTGTGGGAGTGAAGGAAGCATGATGAAGTAGTTGTCAAACCATGTTGATTGAGAGGAGTGCAGGAGCATTTCGGGAGGTGAACAGTGTTCCAGTGAGCGGAGTTCCTGCTCTCAGGATCTCCTGTAGTGGAGTTTTAACTATTTTTTTGTGTTTTGGAATTCATGCAGCTTTTTATTTTTGTGACATTGGGCGAGAGTTGAGACTACGCTTTACCACAGTAGTTGGCTGTACGTGTAAGAAAAGAAAATGATAGTTAGCATTTGGGGGGGGGGGGGGGGTGGTGTCATATATAGCTTAACGTAAATTGGTTATTTGCCTAAATTTTAGACCACATCGCTGGGAAAATATTAGTATAGTTGCTAGCAATTTTTCAAAATATAGAGAAAATCAATTACTCAAATATGTGAAGGGAACTGTAGTATGTTAAAGTTCAAGTTCTTGGACCTCATTGTTTTCTTCTGATTTCCTTGTGGTTTTGAAATACAGGGTGCAATGGTGTGTGTTTACTTAAAGGAGTACTTATTTTGCGGTGTATTGGATTTTCATGTCATCCTTCTGCAGAATTATACAAAAAAAGGATGTTTGAGCTCCTGCTTTCTGCTTATTCAACCATTAGCACACAAGATGCAGCTCACTTTCTGGGAATGAATGAAAATGATGCTACAAACTGTAAGATTTTATCTTATGCTGCTTGCAGTCTCAGTTTTTTTGGGGTACATAAGAGGACACTAAATGAACTAAAGTCTCTCAAAAGTAATCTTTATTGTGTCAAGCAATTAGAAACATCTCCATTCTCTTGTAAACCACAGTTTTGGACTTAATTGGCTAGGTATCCTGCTCATTGATTTCCTTTAAAAATCATGCTAAATGTTACTTCTAGACCTTCTGAAAAGGTTCTCTAAGATCCAAAATATAGCTTTCGTTGCTCTTTGATGTCTTGTCAGCTGTTCCTTTATCAGTTTCACCACACCTGGCAGGGAGTTTCTCCACATCTCCTTTAGTTCCTCTTCCTAGGACTAATAGATGCATCTGGGTTGCACATCAATTCAGTAATTGGGCTAATAAATTGGCGTAATTTTTCCAAGGCCAGCTTTCCAGTAACCTTAATGAGCCTTATGATGCAATGAAATCTCGATAGTTGGCACTTTCATCCGTGATCAATTTGAGCTTTCTGGTAGTGAGAGCAAGTGAACTGATTAGTGGAATCATACGTTTGGCTAAACTGTGACCTGGGGAAAGAGCTAATGCTATCAAAAGTAGCTACAGTGTCTTTGATGTTTCTGCAATAAAGTTATTTAATAGTACTTCGTACTTCCAGCGTAGCTAAAACTTAGATAGAAATCACTTTGGTGGATTGAAGACAATTACCGAGTTGTTGAAACAGGTCAAAAGGGGTGAATGGGCTATGATACTCTTAAGATTGAAACAATTTGTTTGAAGTGGTTAACAAATATAGGTGCGCATTAAATGTTAAGAAGTACATACAAATGAATTATTTCAAATGTTTATCCATTTATCACTACATTTTGGGTATTCATAAGCTCTCGCCTGTTTGGTTTTCACTTATTGCTGTTGCGATTTTATATGCAAGTCTCAATTATTATACTTGCCAGAAAAAACAATCATAATGTGTTCACGAGTTTTCACTGATTGGTACCAATGACTGTCATCTCCCTTTCAGATGTGCTGCAACAGGGTTGGGTGTTGGATTCGGCTTCTCAAATGCTTACTGTGAAGAAACAGGCAGTTATAACAGAGCAGAAGTTAGACCCCAGTAAATTACAGCGCTTGACAGAATATGTGTTCCATCTTGAGCACTAACCAGTTTGTTGGTTCCGAGATTTCTAAATCTGGTTGTCATTAGGTGTTTTTCTTACTCTAAATGGTTGGAGAACTTAGGTGGCAAGATTTTATAGCAACAGATCTAACCATGGATTAAATTATTATTATTATCTCTCTTGGTAACTATATCTCTACGATGAAGGTCGAGAAGAGAGCACAGTTCTTTGGAAATCTTCTTTATTCGTGGCTTAGTAGATATTGATCAATGTCGAACAGTCTTATTTGATTTTTCATTTTTTGTCTGGAAAACACTACTGATCAGTGCAAATTTTGTAAGACATCTGTTGACTTTAAAATCGAAAAAGAATTCAACATTCTAAGAAATAAAAATCATGTCTAAATGTGATTCTATAAAAGTTCAAGTTTCAATCAAATAACAAGAGTCCAGAAGACATTTCTTGCATGGAAGGACTTCACGTTTCATTCTTTCCTTTGTATCAGTACGTTATATAATAATACACTAGCCAAAACATCCATCCAGATTCACTACTTTCACAAACTAATAGCAAAGGCAAAACACAGCCGTATACTGCAGCATTAACATTCGAATCTATTTACACCAAGGATTCGAAAACATTATAGGCAAAAATCATCGTCCGATTAAAGACTTGTGAACATCAAGCAGGTTTGTAACCGGGATATGCATTCACGTTATATATAACCTCTGCTTTAGGTGATGCCCACCGAAATTTTGTTATCTCCGTCAGTACTTTGAGAGATTGCTCTCCATCTACATCAGGGTCGACTACCATTCTCACCAACACTGGTGCGATTGGCCACAATAGAACCTTGATAAGCTGCATTTCAGCTAGGGATGTCAGTGGGCGGGTAAATGCGGGTACCGCCCCGCACCCGCTCCAGTTGGGGGGTATGGTGATGGTTTGGTGGGTGGTGGGGCGGGTATGGGTATCAAAAGTGATATCCGCCATGGGTAGTGGGACGGGGTGGATTTCAAGACCCGCCCCGTACATGTTTGTGTTGACTTCTTTAATTATGTTGATTTTCTGGTATTCTTAACTAGACAGACTTGAAATCACTTATTCTTGTCAAGACTCCCCGATTCTGGTCAAGTCATTAACTTATTATTATTATTATCATTTAAAATAAAGTGTACGGTACCCTTCAAAAACTTTAATGTTTTTGTGTGAAAATGTATGGTACAATGCAACAACTCTACTTGTACGTATGTGACAACTTTGGTAATGACATTAGAGTTTTTTTTTTTTTACAATTGTGATCATTTAAAAGGACTAGAATTTTTGTTTTCTTCTATATAAATTTCACGCTTTATTTTAATCTTTTAATATTCCTAATATTTTGGTAAAGTTTCATACTTTGATATTCGATACACCATAGTGAAAAAAAATCATTTTTTCCATTTCTTGGACCTCTTTTTTTCTTATATAACTTTTTTTTACTACTCGTGATGGGTACCCGCCATGATAAGTGGGATGGGGACAGGTGGAGTAATTACTATTCGTGATGGGTGGTGGGCTGAGTTTTAGCCTTTTAGGTGGCGGATACGGGTATGGGGTACCCTTCCCCGCCCCGCCCCATTGAGATCCCTAATTTCAGCCTTTCCTCCTGCTATACATTTGATCTTAACAGCCCTCAGGTGATTATATGTCAAATCTGAGAAGCTTGCAGGAATTTCATTAACACCACCCGGGGGCACATGAGCAAGCCATTCACCAGAAATATCATCAGGCCCCTAAGATTACGGAAAACCATCACTCTGAGCTTAAAACTGAAGAACTAATGAGTATGAAAATAAGAAAGTCATCACATACGGAGAACACAAATGAAAGAAGAAACATAATTAATAACCTTAATTTCAAGTTCCTCTAAATATGTGGAACTTCTTATAAAGCAAAGAGCCCATGCAACCTCGACTAGTTCCTCCAGGAAAATCTCAGATAGGTAAAGACGTTTAAGACAGTTAAGAGAAGAGGGAAGCACTTTTGGTACTTCACCCAGTCCTGCAAACATGAACTAGGTAGGAAGAAATTGCTAGCCCAAGCGATGGTACATCTATGAAAATGCATTAAAATGAAGTCATGAAGCAAGAGTTACCCGGAAATTACTGTAATCCCAGTGGAGATGCAGAAAAAGAAGGGAAAATATATCAAAAGAGAATTGCAGACCTGAAGTAGCATCTCTCATAAGTAGTGACACTTGCTAAATTGAACCATCAGAATATATGTGAACACAAGGACAAAAAGATGAATAAAATTAGGATAGAATCAAACTCACCATCATCCAAGCCGAGAGCAAAAATGGATTGAATAAAATGAAGAAGCAAATCGGCATCGTCTATATGTTCTTCTTGGCCGGCCTCTCATCTAATTTTATATGTGCACGCTTGGCTGCTGAGTTGTTTCTTAAAAACTATGTTTATTCAATTTCGGCAATTCAAATTTATTATTTGTTAAATAAAGGGCAATGGTATGAACAACCAATTATTGCGAAGGAATTCCTTTAATTGTTGTGGTAATATTGATATTTTAACACTAATTGAGAAAGTTATTTAAATTAATCATTTATTTTATTTTGTACTTTTTCATGTGTTTTAATTTTGAGTATTAATTCTGTTTGATATGATATTTCTAAGAGCAATTATAGCTACTTCTTCACAGTTACACTATAATAGAAATTTATTTCATTTTGGTGATTAGAATTCAAATATAGTTAGTAGATTTATTTGTTAGGAAAATAATTTAGAATTGATCAATATTAATTTTTATGCTAATTCAATTAATGTTTACAACTTCTTGACCGAATGAATTCAAAATTTCAAATAAAGTTAATCAGATTTTACATAATCCTGAGGTAAGAGAATTGACAAGCAGAAATGAATTAAATAAACTGAAGAAGCAAATCGGTCGCTGAGTTATTCCCTTGACTTAAATGATGAAGTCGCCCGGGCCTACTCTCCTCTTGCGCGCGTTTATAGGTGCCCTCTGAATTGTCTTCTTCAAAACTACAATTTGTCAATTCAAATTTATTTATCGAATAAAGACAAGAAGGGCTTAAAGTGCAATGGTATGAACAATGCTAGAATTTTAAATCAATTATTACCAAGAATTTCCTTTTATGTGTTGGGGCAATAGTAATATTTAAAATTAATTGAGAAATTTCTTTCACTTTTCCCATTATAATTCAGAAAGCTATTTAAAATTTGTCATTTATTTCTTTCACTTTTGATATTTATGTCTTATTTTAAATTTTTATAGTGTTCTCATTTGAATAGAATTTTTATGTCTACTCGCCTTGTTTCATTTTGGTAATTAAAATTCAAATATAGTTAGTGAATTTACTTGTTAGGAAAAGAATTTATGATATGTAGACTGTAGTAATACTCATATGCTTGTCCAATAAGTACTGTTTGTCAAAATATAGAGTCCTAAATAAATTATCGACAAGAATATTTCGTTTTATGTACTTTGATAATAGATAAATAGTCATATTTAACACTAGGAACTTATGTCTTCTTTTAAGAAAATTATAGTATGGTTTTATGCTTTAACTTTGAGTGAAACACGCCACTAATTATTATTTTTTGTAGTCTTTGTTTTAAAAAAAAGAGTTAATGTGACTGATTTTGTCCTTATTTTCCTAATAGATTCAAGCAGTTATCTAATTAAAATAAGAATTTTTCGGCCAATTTTCATCGGGAAAAGGCCAAAATGACTTCTTGTGGAAATTTGTTAAAGTCTAGTGATTTTATGGTTAGAAAAATTAGTTTGATAAGTCCTCTTTTACAGTAGTTTTAATGAGTCACCAAACAACTACTAAAATAATAACAATAAGTCAATAACTATAACAATATCTCGATCTCAAACTATTGAAATTTGTTGTATGAATAGTCATCATTTGGTTAATATTTCAATTAACAATTCACGACTATCTATATGAACATTCGTTATCATCATAAATAATACTCCGTTACAATCCATAATATTTCAATACTAGAAATTATTTTGTATAATATTTTAGTGGTTATACCTTTCACATATTAAGATCTCTGTTTGCGTCGACAACAAACCACTAATTATTTTTTTCCTTGTTACATTTCTTTACATGTTAAATATACTATGGAGTAAGATTCTTTTTGTTTATAGTTAAAAGTAGGATTCTTCTATAATAACATCAGCCACATTTTAGACGGCCATTCAGACCAAGGAAGAAAAAGATTAAATAATAGACTCGGACCCCATAATGGCAAGGGGGCGGACCGTCCATGCCGCCTTACCACATATAAAATGGTCGAATTAACTTCGATTATGAGTTCGGTTGAATTCATTTTTTGGTTTAAATTTTATTTGTATATATATATATATATATATAAATTTAAAGCTAAGTAATTTAAAAAAAATAGAACTCCATCCGATCGGGTGCAATTACATGCACTCCCATTTTGAGTATCATCTATCTACTTCAAACAAACACTAAATGACACAGGTGTAATCAAATGGTCTTTTCTTCTCTAGAAGAAGTGGAAACGACTCATATTAGTAATCAAAAGGTGAATACATGTGGCGACAACACGTAAGATCTTATCTGTTGTATCAAGATAATTGGAGAAGTTATACCTTCAAAAATATGACAACTCAAATACATTTTAAGGTGACACATAAAGTTTACACTTCTAAGCTAGGTGTTTGGAATATGAAAAATAATATTGCATCCTATGGAGTTTTTTTTTGGGTGATCAAGAAATTCTTTTGAGCCAATCCTTCGCCAATCGCAATTTTCAGAACTCGGGAATGATTAGCTCGCCCTCTACCATTTTCTACTTAATTACTAGACTTAATTTTTTGACGTAGGGTTCGAACTTGTGGCCCAATGAAGACAAATTCCTCAACCTTGGTCAATTGAGCTGACACGGGGCTACATCCTAGGGAGATTTATGACCCTTAAGTAGTGTAAGAAATATCCATGAACGTGTTAAAGGCCCTCAACTTGATAATGTATTGTGCATGTTTTCTAGTAAAAGAAGATTTAAGGATAGAATCGATCGTCTTAAACTTTCGTCATACCTACAAATATAATCTTGTACATATGAATTGAGCCCCAATCCACCCAATGAAACAAAAAGGACATATGAACATTCAGTTAAAACATTCAGTTAAGTTAAAGGATAATAACCAGATACTACAAAATCAACTAGATACTACAACAAAGGAGAAGATAAGATAGCTTAACATTAATCTGGATAACAAGAAGGAAGACAAGGCCATATGGATGCCAAACACTACAGGCAATTTCACTGTTAGTTCTGCATGGGATACTTTCAGACAAAAAAAACAAGAGGTGAACAGATATATCAATTGTGTTTGGCACAAGGATATATACCCTTCAAGATCTCCTTTTTAATACGGATAGCAATTCAAGATAAATTGTCTACTGAAGAGAGTTTCTAGATGGGGAATTGATAACGACACTAACTATCACTGTTGCAGCAACACTATGCAGAATCCTACAGTTGAAAGCATTGATCATCTCTTCTGCCTTGGAGAGCATGCCAGGAAGATATGGAGCTTTTTTGCACTGGGAATTGACTACAACAAATGTAACCTAAAGATCTTACTACTCAAGTGGTGGAATTTAAGGCCCCACAATATCATTGCCAAATTCATCACCAGAGTTCTTCCACTAATTATCTGTTGGGAACTTTGGAAGTCAAAATGTTGCAGCAAGTTTGAAAACATCAGAACTTCATTTTACAGAACTAAAACTAACATCATCTCTTTTCTATTGCAGGTTCTTAACAAAAAATTTGGAAGAGCAAGGATAGGAGAAGGATGGCATCAAATTTGCACAACATGTGATGCAGTGATTGAACAAAGAACCTCCAAGATTGTCAAATGGATCAAACCTTCCTCACAAACTGTGAAACTTAACAATGATGGAAGTTGTATTCAAGGCATGTGTGGTGGTGGAGGGATTGTCAGAAATAATCAAGGAAGAGTGATTTTTGCCTACTCTATCCCTTTGGTACCAGGGACAAGCAATATAGCTGAAGCAGCTGCTATGCTCTTTGGCCTAAAATGGTGTGCTACAAATGGATTCAAATCAGCCCTGGGAGAAACAGACTCCTTTCTCATCACTAACTACATAAGGAGGGAATGGAAAGTGCCTTGGAAGATCAGCAACTACATTAATGGATCCAGAACTTAGTTGAAGAGCATGGATTTGTAATCAACCATTGCTTCAGAGAAGCAAACAAGCCTGCTGATAAACTCTCAACTATGATATGCTCCATGTATTCAACTCTTTTGCTGAACTCCCCAACCAAGTCAAAGGGCTTACCAATATGGATAGATGGAATTTACCCTCGTTTAGGATCAAAAGAGCCAAACCCTCTCACATCAAAAAAAAAAAAAAAAAACTCTACATACTACACCAAAAATATCTACATTAACATTTATTGATAGTATATCGTTCGATTAATATACACGAAATAATTTACTACATTTTTTTCCTGTGGCAAATATATGTGTTTAGTTTCTGGATTTAAAGTTGCGATGTTTATTGTTAAGGATCATAGGTTTAGTAACCTGATAAAGTGCTGTGATGGATCGGAACTTCCTTTTCTTAGGAGGAGAAGCTTCGTCGAAAGTCTCTTCCATGTTCACGGCTGTTGATGATGATACCTCAGCCGTGTCGCCGACGCTTTCTTCTTCCCTTTCTACGATGACTACTCTTGAAGTACTGTCGCCGGCGGTATGGTAAATATTGTCACGGCTGCTACCGGAATCGCCGCTGAGCTGAATAAGCTGCAACGCGGCGTTCATCTCCGGCTCCGTCAGCTTTAACGGTTCCGTTTGGATTCCTCGATTTTTTACCTTTGATATTCCTAATTTCTTCATTTTCTTGACGGAAATATTGTTTTGAGATGGCAAAGTCGGTGTTTGGTTTGGGGGGGAGGTGGGTAATGACGAAAATATCTTTGAATCTCTTTTTTTTATACTACTCACTCTTTAATATTTTTAAGGCTTGTTGTTTGTTTACCCAATTAAGTAATCGCTAGTTTCAGAGATTTTTTTTAGGGACAAGGTTGTAATTTACGCAATTCATTCTTTTTGTTGTTTTTTGGGGTCATACCTTTTGCAATACGTAAACCCATTTAAGTTTGGATAACAAATACTCATGTTGTACCCTTGTTAAGCTCTTTGTCAATGCATTTGCTGGTTGATCATTCATCGTAGGTAGAAATATACTGTCTTCATTATCCCTTGTTGTATTTTTTCCTCACAAAGTGATAGTCTATCTCTATATGCTTTGTTCTCTCATGATAAACTGAGTTGACAGTTATTTAAAGAGCTGTTTTATTGTCACTATATATACACACATATAGTTGTATTTCAATTCATAGATCATTTGTAAGACCAATGAGTCATGTAAGCTCTGCTACTGTAGAGGCCAAGCTTATGTATTTAGCTTCAACTGATGATCTGGATACAATGGATTACTTCTTTGATTTTCAAGACACAAAAGATTCATCAAGTTTAATCACAAAATATGTTATTGATCTCCTTGACAATGTACAAGTAGCTCAGTCTGCATCACAATAGGTTGTTAGCACATCATTTTTGTTGTTTGACAGTAGTATTCCTTGTCCTGGACTTCTCTTCACATATTGATAATCCTTAAGGTTGCATCCATGTGTGACTTCTTTGACTGTTGCAACAATTAGCTCAATGTTTGCACACTATATGAGATATCATGCCTAATTACTATTAGGTATGGTAACTTCCCTATGATCCGATGATATGCATCTTGATCAGTTAAGACCACATCTTATATGGTTGTGAATCATCTGCCTTCTTAGTGTGTTGATCATATTCTCTAGTTGTGAACCTTGTAGTAGTGTCCATGGGAGTGTTAATATGTTTTGATGCACTTAATCTAGTCTCATATATCAGTATATTTTCTTTGGTGCATCAGAATATCTTGTTTTGATCTTGCAAACTCAATACCAAGGAAGTATTTCAACTCTGCTAAATCCTTTATTTTAAATTTCTTATGAAGTGCATTATTAGTTTCTACAATATGTTCCAAGTTGTTTTCAGTTATCAACATGTCACCACATATACAAGTACTATGACAATATCCTTCCCTGCATTCGTTACGAACAAAGAGTAGTCATATTGACTTTGATAGAATCCACAGTTAAGAAGAGCCTCACATAATTTGGCATTCTGCTTCAATCTATACAAGAATTTAGAAAGTCTACATACTTATTTACATCCCTCCTGGCTCTTAAATTCTTGTGAAAGTTATATATATATATATATATATCATACATATCTCTTTGTAAAAAGGCAGTGTACACATCCATTTGATAGATGTGACAATGTCTTGAAGCTATTATGGACAAACACAGTTTTGACTATGACCATCTTCATTACTGGACTGAATGTCTCTTGGTAGTCAACTTCCTCCTTTTGGCTATAGCCTTTAGCTACCAATCTTACTTCATATCTCTTGTTGTTAAGCAAATATAATGTGAGACCTTGCTCAGATACCAATTGAAAGTGTAAGAAGGGGAGTGAATTGTAAATTTTTGTTCCTTAGTCGACTACATCAAAGTGTTACTCAACTGTTAACATATATAGTGCAGAATTTAAATGCTGAAAGTAATTGACACCAGATATTTTTATACTGGTTCGGATTCAATGTGAATCCTTATCCAGTCCCCTTAGACAGCAAGGGTGTTCTCTGCCTCTCTGTTAAAGATTGATTTGGTATAATGATAGTTTGAATGAAGCTCTTACGTCTACACTCAAACACTCGTAATCTTTTGATACAATAAATCACCAACTATATTATATATCTTCTCACTTTTTTGTATACACTATAAATCACTCAGAGTTACCATGCTTGCTAAAAATTAAGTAGAGAGCTTTGAGAAGTTGAGACGAAAGTATGAATTCTTTCGTCTTTTGAAGTCATTCTTTATAGTTGTAGAGTGGATCTTTTGGCTCTGGCAAAGAAGACAACCCAGGAGATTTGCTAATTTGTAAGAATAAGGTTAGAGTTTTCCAACGGGCTGATCTTCCTTCCTTGTGAATGTTAAAGCTGGATCTTCAAGATTGAAGATGTTTGTCCGTAATTATTTCCTTTACGACTTGGTATTAGTTTCCTTGTTTGAGTAAACTAGTACGCTTGATTGAAGCTTGATTGATGCGCCGAGATCTTGTACATACTGACTTGATCTTTTTCATTCTTGATTTATTGTCTCCTTAAATAAGTTGTCACTTATTTATTGTGCTTGAGCGCGCACTTGTTTTGGGCTTCGGGTAGTGAGCTAGGCTTGAATCTTCCGTTGGGGCTTGTAAGTCAGTTGGAACTGTCTTTGTCTTGTGAGACCTGCACATTAACAATGTCATCATTAAAACTTAACACTAACCTTATGATCCTTGAGTGTATGTAGTGGAAGGAATTAGTATGAACGTGTTAAAGACTCTCAACTTGATAATGTATTGCGCATGTTTGTTTTGCTAGTAAAAGAAAAGTAAGGATTGAATCGATCATACCTAGAAATATAAGCTTTTGTACATATATGAATTGAGAAAAAAGTATAATGTATAAAACCATTGGTTGTTGATCAAACTCAAAATCCAATCACAAAATAGAAAAAGAAAAATCAGAATTAAAAAGGAATACACTTGTAACATGATGTAGTAGTACATAATTGTTGCCTGATCAATTTCTTGAACCAAATTTTACATGCCTTCAGATTGGCTTTTAATTCATGTAGCACAAGTAATCATCACAAAATTAAACGAATTAGATGATCAATATAACATATGCAATTCAAATTAACCTTCCAGTATTTTGATTTTATTAATTTGCTATGTCAGCAAAGTTTGGTTTCAAACTGCAAACTTTAACAAGAATATTCTACAACACACGAGAAGCTCCACCTAATGAAACAAAAGGACATATGAACATTCAGTTAGTTAAAGGATAATAACTCTACATACTACACTAAAAATATCTACAATAACATTTATTGATTAATATACACGAAATAATTTACATTTTTTTTATTGTGGCAAATATATGTGTTTAGTTCCTTAAAGTTTATTGTTAAGGATCATAGGTTTAGTAACCTGATAAAGTGCCGCGACGGATCGAAACTTTCGTTTCTTAGGGGGTAAAGCTTCGTCGAAAGCCTCTTCCATATTCACGGCTGTTGATGATGATACCTCCGCCGTGTCGCCGGCGGTATGGTAGATATTATCACGGCTGATATCGGAGCTGAATAAGTTGTAAGGCCGCGTTCATCTCCGGCTCCGTTAGCTTTAACGGTTCCTTTGATTTCTTCATTTATGGAGATGGAGATATTGTAGTCGGTGTTTGGTTTGACGGGGAAAGAATTTTGTTGGCTATTTGTGTGGGTTATGGCGAAATTATCTTTGAATATATCTTTTTCTTAGGGACAAGGTTGTAATTTGGTCACACCTTTTGCTCTACTACGTAAACCCATTTTAAGTTTAAACAATGAGCTATTTGAATGAAAGCAAGAATTTGAACGATCCAAGACCAAGGTGGCGATTGGTTACAAACAACAACGTCCCAAGTCTCATGAGTCTAGATCACCTAAAATAACTTGCATTGCAACAGACAAATGTAAAGTTTGTTGGATTTGTTCATGGGTATTTAGTAGTAATGCCAACTTATGACTTCACATCACTTGAGTACATGTGTAAAAAATTACAAAGTTATTTTTTTAAGGAATATGAAGGTGTTTGAGTTAATTTGCGCATAATTCTGCACTAACTCAACTTACGTTAGAGATTTGCTATCTTCCACCGGTACAAATGTTCAATAACTTTTAGATGTGCTCTGAATTAAATCCCGATCTCCAATTGTTTTAACTCATTTTGTTGACCACTAAATAATTGCCAGATGTTCAGTTTCTACTTGAACAACTTGATATAAATATAAAAGCATCGAAATCTAAGTAAGCTTCTATCAATTGAAAATGGGAAACAATATGTTATTTTTTTCTTTTAGTTAGGAGTAGGCTGGTTCATAAATAGTGAGAGGAGGAGATGGGAGAATTTTTTTCTATGGAAGTTGTGACTTTATAACCATCAACTGTAACCTTAACCCCAACAAAAATAATAAATGGATATTTCGCACCAACCTCCAATTAAGGCTCATTTGGTTATTCCTGATGCTCAATACTTTCTTCCAAGGACAAAATATCAAGTAGTAACAATTAGCAAATTGCATCATTGTATATAAGTCCGCAGACGGTAGCTTTTTTGTGGATTGCTAGGTGGTGTTATGAACTTATAAAAATCAGATCAGAACTAACGGTCATTGCTTCAGAACAATATTGATCTTCCTTATAAATATGGAAAGGTAAAGATCACAACAGAACTCTCCAATGGACACGTATATGGACTGATTTAATATCCATTGGTAACAAGATCCATTTACTTACACTGTACTTTTCATCACATCAATGTACACGAGAAGGTGGATAACACTTATTTTCTTACTTAGCCTGTTGACCATATGCATTCTCTCCCTTGAATCTCGACAGTGAATTTAACCAATGAATTCACAAAGCTTCAGGGATGAGCATAGCCGACTTTCCTCCTCAACCCAGACAACCTGAAGGATTTGGAAGAATGTTCCTTTGTTAGGCATCGATGAAATGTAGGATCTTGATTCTCTGTTAACCAATGGAATCCCTTGGCATCAGGGTGAGGATAGCACACTTTCTTTCTCAACCCAGTCATCGTGTCTCCACGTGAAGGGTTTGAAAATAGTGTCTTGTTAGGCATTGATGAGATACAAGTACCATACTTTATACAACAATGAAGGTAACACGGCATCATTCCCCACAAAAACCTAAAAACAGAAATTCACTATTGTAAACAAGGGAATGCATCCAAAAATCCAGCTCTCATTTGATAATCAGACAGACATTCAAGTCCATCAGAAGGCACTGTATTCAGCAGGTGGACATAACATAATTGCCTCAGATAATTTAAATGGAAAATGTGGTCATTGAGGATTCATATTATTACAAACAACTTCTTTGGGACCGAAACTTAATGGTTGTTCAAAAAACACTAAAGGTTGTGTAAGATTCATTCAATTTTGTTTTGGGGGGACTTCATAAAACCCTTCTTGATTGCGAACTTTGCAAAACAAACAATCATCAACATTAGCAATTGGGATAAACAAACACACAACTACTTTTTGTTCAACCAGTTGAAACTATTTTTTTGACTAAAAAAATTTATTTTCACCTCACATAATTACGTTCAACTGGTTGATCATCAAAGTTAAAAGGCAAATATCCCAACTCAGATATTCAGAAAGGACTTCTTCCATTTGTTGTTACACATTTTTCATTGACAATATCATTTGAATGGCATTCCCACATGTGGAGAAAGTTCCTATCAAACCATTTGTGGGGAGAAAAACCAATCAAACATCTATGAAGGTACTTACACAGCCCCAGCTTGTGAAGAGAGTATTTTGAGACCAGTCAACTTTTGATGATCTTGTCTAAACCCAGTAAAGAGAACCTACAAGAATCAGATTTTGAACAAGAATGTAATTAAGACGCCAGGTACCGCAGAACACTACACTTCTCTAAACAAATGGAGGAAATATAGAGTGGTGCCAGCATGAAAATTCAAGTAGCAATAACATTTATTCAGAGAAAATGTGACCAACTATATTCCAACAAATTGTCAAGTGCAAAGTCTGAAGCAACGAAACAAGCAGGCTCTAGCATCCAAGTTACAGATAGGAGTCGAGTTAAAAAGGTTGAGTAATTTAAAAACAGATGTGGCAATAATGCATCTTCCAGGAAGAGATTACTGATATAAAGACAAAAATAATAAAAAGGAAAAAAGAAATACAAAATAATCACAGTTGACAAAGTTGGATAGCTGACAGGTGATAACTCACAAGAAGCAGAAAATTAAACACAACGAAATCCATCTTTCAGTTGATACTTAACTGAACAAATAGATGTATATCAAAGAGGGGAAGGAGGGCTTACATGACCTGTCAGGCAGCAAATTAAATTGATGTGTAACTATGACCAATTGAGGATCCTATGATCAACCTTATAAAATGGTTACCATATTGCTGTTGCTACCTTGCAAAGAGAGAAAAGGGTACGGGCCCTAAAAAGAAACATGAGTGACACAAGACATCATCTTATTGTAATGGTAAAAAGGGAAATGATGAAGAAAGAGTTTAAGTACATTTGAACTCTATAAAGTTGGCCGATGTGAATTTTAAAAAATGTGAGTGATTTTATACAGTTGTTTCATTCATTTTGGAATGTCAGCTGACTGCTTAATGGTTGGAGTAAATCAAGTTGATGATATGGTAAGTAGTTCTTCCACTTATTTAGGAATTTCCATCAGCATTATCAATTGATTCACCAGGTTAAGTACTCAAAAAATGCGCAGTAGATTAAGCTTACCTACATCGAAGACGCCGATCGGAATTATAAAAGATGCCAATATGCGCTCAATTTGCGGGACAACTCCTAGCGGCTGTCACCAAAAAGGTTGCTGGACAATCAAACTGAGAAACAGAAGAACAAACTCAATACTCGAATATTCTAGTTGAAATTCTGTACAAACTTGAAGATGAACAAAAATGACATGCACGTTTAAGAGCCTTCTCAAGGAAGCCCTTTCATCTGCAGAACTTAAATGTTTAGACGTAAATTGGTCCCCACTCCATACATCCCTACACATCACTGATAACAATGTATAAAGATTGACAAAGTAGTATAAAAATTGCAACAAGATTTTCAACAAACAAAACATTGTTTTTCATTGTAAATTTAATTTCCCACTTCAGTTTCTTCTCACTCAACAAACTCTTCAGATTTTCGCTCCAGGCTCCAATTATTACACCCATGGTACCTTAGCTGATTTTCATAATCAGTTTCCATTACTTTTTTCACAAAAAAGGCACTAGTTTCATGTACAATCCTCAAGTTTCTAATAATTATCCTTCAAAATCCTGTCAAAATGATGGAACCCTATCGGACTATCAGATGGCAAAGTAGACAGTCATCACATAATGAAACTTATCAGAAGATGAAATGGGGTAAATAATGAAAAAGTAAGCAGAAGGCATCTTCTCGCTTTTATTTTTGTTTGTTTGTTTGGCAAGTTTTCTTTTCTCAAAATAAGGGAGCTTTAAGTAACATATAACCAGAAAAAATTAGAGGGACGTGTAATGCTTCTCAATGCTAATGACGATTTGACATTAAATCTGGTGAATAGGAAGCGTATGCAACTCAAATCTCTTTTGATATGGCTTATGGAACTAAAGATCTTAGAAATGCAGGTCTTATAAGTTTCTAAACTAGAGGGTTTCTTCCTGTTAATTTCACAACTGACACACCTGAACTTATCAAAAGAGAAAAAGACGACCAGATTAGGCATGAAAAAATAAAAAGTGGAGCTTCTCACCTTACAGAAACGACGATGACCATGCTTCTTGAGCGTGATATAAATGTGCAGAAGCAATCTTCCTCGAGTTCTGAAGCACTTGAAGGGGACAATGATCCGCATGTTCCTTCAGCAGTGAGATAGATTTTTATTAAACAGCCACTGGGATATCCAAACTTGTCCTGAATGGTACAGATTGCTTTGAAGATGATAAATCCGGATTCAAGTCCTTTGATGAAGTGAGCCTTACATTATAAGCTTCCTTTGCCATCCCAGCTTTTAGAAGGCATGATGTCAAACAACTTACCGCGATATCATCCGGGACACAACCCAATGACAACATTTTATCAAAAATGGACATAGCTTCAAGCATTCTTCCTTTCATGCAATGCCCAAGAATGAGGATGGTGAAGGTGATAGTATCATGGCAACACCCTTTGCTTTCCATTTCTGCTGCAATAACATTTGCTTCGTTCAAATTACCAGCCTTGCAAAACCCATCAAGCACAGGGTTGTATACAAATGGTTGGGGGACAATGTCATCCCTCAATTTCAATTGTCTCAACAATTCCCGGGCTTCATTTAGCCTATTCTCCTTGCTCAAAGCACCGATAAGAACAGAGAAAGTATATAAGTTTGGAGACAAATTTCTGGTGTTCATTTCATCCCAGAGCTTTAAGCCCTGGTCTAATTCTCCAGTCTTACAATAACCATCGATGAGAGAAGTGAAGGTAATCACATCAGGACGGTAACCAACAGCACACATTCTCCCATACATGTTTATAGCGGAAAACATGTCTCCTATCTTGCCAAAACCATTAATAACCATGTTAAAAGTAACTAGAGTTGGACTAATACCATAAGTAATCATTTCATCCATGAGATTTATAGCCTCATCCATCCTGCCCAATTTGCAGTAACCAGAGATAACAGACGTATACGTCACAACATCAGGTGACAATCCATTTTGTAACTCAAGATTTGTTAACAAACATCGCGCCCTGTCCACTTGACCAACAGCACACAACCCATTTATAAGAGTGTTATACGTAACAATATCAGGGAAACAACCAAAACTTCCCATATCATTAAAAAACTCAAACGCCTTATCAACTCCTCCAACTCGACAAAGCCCGCGAATCACAATGTTAAAACTGCAAGTATCCGGAAACAATCTCTTCGACCTCAAAATATGATCTTTAAAAAAATCAACAGCTTCATCTACCCTACTCCGCCTCATTAACAAACTCAAAAAACTATTATGTACAAAGGGCCTAACAATACTACCTTCCTCACTACTCAAAATTTCTTTAGCAATCCCAAACTTACCCGCATTCGCAAGTGCTAATACGACACTTTCCAAAATCGAACTTTCCACTAAATACCCATCATCTTTCATATATTTAAACACTAATGTAGCCAAATCATAGCACCCCATTTGACAAAGTGACCTCAATAACAAATTAAATGTCCCAATAGAATGAACAAGATTCAAATTAATCCTAGTACATTGAAAAAAACGAAATGCCAATCTGGGGTTATTCAAATTAGTATTAATATGATGAATAACGTTGAAAGCAATATGAGGGTCCAAATTATGACGAAAATAATCCGAACCGAATACATCAAGAGATTGAGAATGGTGATAACAGAGGAGACATAAAACTTTAGTAAACCAAATCGCCTCGGGTCCGTATGAAGGGAGAGATTTTGAAGAAGCGTGGTGAGCATGAAAACGAGAAATGGGGAAAATATTGGACGCCCGTTGAACCCACAAGAGCATTATCTCCGGTCGCCGATCGTAGGGTTTGAATCGATCTTAGGGTTTTTAGTCATACCATTTCACTGTAATGGAGAAAGGTCAGCCACCGGAAGTGAGAATATTTATTTGGGTTTAGGGTTTTGTAGAGAGAAGGCGCCGGAAAGATGGTCACCTCAGATGGTGGCGTCAATGTTGCAGGCAGATACAAGTATGACAATCCCTCGCGTTTATTTTCCCATTCCAATTTCTTTATTTCTTTTTGTAACCCTCTGTTTGGATGGTTGTTTACCGTGGTCATTAACGTGTATGTTATAGTATGGTTTTGTATTGTATTAATGAACATAATATGTTGAATATTGGTGCAGCAGTAAAGCGCGGAATTGCAAGGTCATGAGTTCGATCCCCTGCATAAATCTTCTTGGTTGAGTCTGTCACACATGATTTGTCAAGTGTGGTTAATAGGCTGACGTGGTTTGCAGGCTATTGCGTCAGCCCGGGGTTTACCCTGTGCGCACTCGAAAAAGTAGCGGCTGCGGATTAGTTCGTCAATAAAAAATAATATGTTGGATATATTGTAATGTTGGTTGTGGTTTAATGATATTTTTATTTTTTTGTTTGATTGTATGTTACTGTACTAAAATACTCTTAATCCTTAATTACAAACTATTTTTTATATATTAATAAAATTAAAGTAAAGGATAAAATGAGAACTTTGAAAAATAAGTAGGTAGTGGGTGAGGTTGGTAGATGGTTGGGTGGTATATGGGTGGGGGTTAGTGGGGGTATTGAGATGGGGCGGTGGGTGTGTGGGGTGCGTGGTGGTGAGGGGTCGTGGGTGGTGATGGGGTTGGTGGGTTTAGGTGTGATGGATGGAGTGGAGGTGGTTGGTGGGAGTGGGTGTAGGCTGGTGGTGGTGTAGGGGTAGGGTGGATTTGGGTGTGATAGAGGTTTGGGGATGGGGTGAGGTGGGGTATAATGGAAAAATGAAATACATAACGATGCAAAAATTACCAAATTCGTGATTATAAAAATTGAGTTTTTTCCTGGTTATTTAACCATGAAATTACAACGGATTTACAACATCATACAACATAATTTTAAGAACAATGAAACAAATATGATTTCATAAAAAGAACATACAATAATGAACCACAGGAACAACCACCCAAATAGAAGGTAAAAATAATTTCCTATGTCTCACTTACAAATTAATGATATAAAAATGATGGTGAAGGACGTGCATATTAGGCGGAGTTGGCAGTCTTACTTCCATAAACTCTTGAACAAAAAAGGAGATAGAAACATTGTACTGGGAGATCTGGAACAATCTGGTAGGTTCCGGAATTTTGCGTATTGTAGAAGCATATGTTGAGGAGGTTAAGGGTGTTGTCCGCATGATGTGAATGGGACGAGCGACCGGTCCTGATGAGATCCCAGTGAAATTTGAAAGAGCGCATGTAGGGCAGGTTTGGAGTGGTTGACTGAATTGTTTAACGTCATTTTTAAGACGACGAGAATACCCGAAGAATGGAGGTGGAGTACAATGATCCTTTTGTACAAAAAACATGATATCCAGAGTTGCAACAATTATAAGGTTATCAAGCTGCTAAGCCACACAATGAAAGTGTGGGAAAGGGTCATGAATATAAGGGTGAGAAGAGGCGCATCTATTTCCGAGAACCAGTTTGATTTTATGATGGGGCGTTCGACCACATAAGTCATCCATCTTATTATGAGGTTGGTGGAGCAGTATATAGAGAGGAAGAGAGACTTACATATGATTTGCATCGACCTCGAGAAGACATACAACAATGTTCCTATAGAGGTTCTATGGAGATGTTTGAAGATTATAGGTGTACTTGTGGCGTACACAAGGGGGATCAAGGATATGTATGATGAAGCCAAAATCAGGGTACGGACAGTAGGATGAGAGTCGAAGCACTTTCCAGTGATAATAGGGTTGCACCAGCGGTTAACTCTTAGCCCTTTCTTATTTACCATGTGATGGTTGAACTGACGCGACAAATCCAAGGGGAGGTGTCATGGTATATGTTATTTGCAGACAACATAGTCCTTATTGATGAGACCCGCAACAGAGTGAACGTTAAGCTGGAGGTTTGGAGATAGACTCTGGAATCTATAGTGTTCATGCTGAGTAGGAGTAAGATTGAATACTTGAAGTGCAAGTTCAGTAACGGGGGACCTTGAGACAGGCGTGGAGGTGAGGCTTGGGACATTATTCCAAAGAAAGGACGCTTCAAGTACCTCGGGTCTATTATCCAAGGGGATTGAGATATTGATGACGATGTCACACCACCGTATTGGGACAGTGTGGATAAAATGGAGGCTCACATATGGAGTCTTATGCGACAAAATGTGCTACCAAAATTCAAAGGCAAATTATATAGGGCGGTGGTTAGATCGACTATGTTGTATGAGGGGAGTGTTGGTCAATCAAAACTTCGCACATTCAAAAGATGGAAGTCGTGGAAGTGATAATGCTGAAATGGATGTGCGGGCATACAATGATGGATATGATTAGAAATGATGATATTCGGAACAAAGTGGGAGTGACATCGGTGGAGGATAATATTTGGGAAGTGAGATTGAGATGATTTTGGCACGTGAAAATTAGAGACGCACGTGCCTCAGTGCGTAGGTGTGAGAGATTGGCTATGGATGAGTTCATAAGGGGTAGAGGTGGGCCAAATAAGTATTGGGGATAGGTGATTAGATGGGATATGACGCATATGCAACTTACTTAGTACATGACCTTAGGTAGGGGTTGTGGATGACACATATTATGGTAGTGGGTAGTCGAGTGATCGGTGTATTCTATATACACCTCTTGAGTCATTTTTAGTTAGTATTTTACTCATTTCATTTATGTTTAGTATAGTATTAGGGTCGTTTTCCTTTCTTTTGTGTCACAGCGGTCAGAAATTGAGAAATGGCGAAAAAGAGATGAAATGAGCATAAATGAGATGGAATTGCACACTAAAATGGCCAAGAAATGAAGCCTAAGAAGTTCCGAGAAATATAGAAGAAATCAGACGAAGACCGGACGAAAAAAGGACGAGGAAACGAAAAATCCGGAAGAATGCCTTCATCGGCACCGCGGCGCCGACCACTGAAGTCGTCCGAAGCTCTCTGATTTTCACTGCAGGGCCGCGGCGCCGACACGGGATTTCTGAAGTTCTGGGCCGAATTTGACATGTTTTCAGGGTCCAAAAGGGATAACTTTTCCTACCTACATATTCCTTAACCCTTTTCCATAACTTTTCCTAAAACCTTTACCTAAAAGAATTCCATAACCTTTCCTACCTACATAATCCCTAACCCTTGACCTAAAGGATTCCTGGTATATAAATAGTCTCTACATCATTAGAAGAATTCATTCTACATCCATCATTCATACCATCATACAATCCATCACCCATTCCATTCTCCATCCACCACTCCATCTTGTGAATATTCCACAACACAATCCTTGGATGCTAGAAGGCTTGGAGACTTGTTCTTGAGTATTTTCTTTTCTTTCTTTTTGCTTTGTTTATTTTAGTTCATGTATGGAGATTATATTAGTTCTTAGCGTGACTATGGCTAGGAGCTAATTACTTTATTAGGGATTTCCTTGTGATTCTCTTGAAACTCTTATTCATGAATTAATAAATTAGTTGATTTCTTCTTTACTTGATTAAGATTTATTCAATAGTTGTTTTGATTGCTTGGTAATTAATTGATCACTAATTATCATAACTTATATGATTTCTAATCGAAAGCCGAAAGGGGAGATTGTGAATATGATATAGTTGAATAAACATAGGTTTAAATCGTGGACGAAAGTACCCCGATACTTCTGTAGCTTATAGGTTGTTGCTCTTAATCCTCTTTTGTAGTCAATCTTGTCACTGAAAGGTAGAAGGGTTCTCCATTGGGGTTGAGTGTTTATATTACCTTAACATGAGTATAAAACGGTCTAGTTAACCTGCTATCTTAACGTAGAAGAAGAAGTCAGTCTAATTGTATTAAAGATTGAATAGAGCGGATAGTTGATGATCTTGGAAGCCCTAATTCTCCATCATAACTGATTTAATTCAAAGTATTTTTATAATTAGTTGATTTCCTGCATTATTAGTTTAGAATTCCAACTCAATTAACGTTAATCAAATAGAAACTAAAGCATAGATAATCGGTACTTGAAAACCAGTCCTTGAGGACGATATTCGGTCTTACCTAGACTATATTACTTGTCACGATACGTGCACTTGTGTTAGTGTGTGCATAAATCGCGCATCATCGAGCGTAGTCATACTCATGTTTGCAAACTGATAGTTGTAGTGCTATTATTGTAGACCGACTTAGTCTGTCATACTGGTAGGCGCAATATTCCATTATAGTACCTTGTAGTTTGATTTCTGCTGCTATATGTCCTTTAGTGTACTTTGTTTAGCTTATTTACCTATGCTAGTTACTGCTTACTTTTTTTGTTTCTCTTGTTTTGAGTGCTTTTGTATTTGTTTTGTGTGTGCTTATGCTCTGTCTTGAGCAGAGGGTCTCCCGGAATAACTGATCTACCTGCCAAGGTAGAGGTAATGTTTGCGTACATTATACCCTTTCTGAACCCCACGTTGTGAGATTTCACTGTGTATGTGTTGTTGTAAATATACTGTAACTGTTGATTATTTTTTTCTTGTGAAATTATCTAGTTTACCAAAAAAAGTATTAATTTCCTGTAAATAAATTAATATAATTTAAAATTATTTGTCATGAATAAATACTAAACTAAGTCATTTGTCTACACTTAATGAAAGTATGAATCTTAGATCATTAAGTGTATTTATTTACTTTAAGATCTAAACATTTATTTGGTCTGATTGGATTTTAAAGATCTTGGACAAGATTTTAATATTATTAAGATGTATTTTTGTATGAATAATTTTTACCACCAATTCGTCCATAATCAACAGCTCCATTTCTCCACCCCAAACCTCACCCCGCTCTCGCCCACCCCGTCACCCAACCAATCAATCCCAACCCCCATACCACACTCCCACCCAGCCCCACCCCGACACCACCCCTACCTTACCTTTCACCCCCACCTCCACTAAGCATCTCTACTATAACAATCACCACTATTGTCAACTTCGTCAACTATCACTAACCACATCTACCATCACAATCATGACTGATAACTGCCATTATTGACAATTACTACTGTCAGTCGCTGCTACACCTATCACCTATATCGTTATATTTATATCAATAATTATTATCGTCGTCGCAACCACCACAATTATCAACCACTATCACCACTGCGGCCAATTCTTAGTACCAACCACCTCTAATGTCATAACTAACACCTCCATCAACTACTACCACAAACACCAACCAGCTCCACCATCACAATTATTACTACCACCATTACTAGGCACTATTATCAACCATCACCACTACAAATTAAGCATTCCCACCGTCACTAACGAACATAAATATTACATTTTTATCAAATAATAATTTATTTTCTAATATTTTCTTCTGTCAAGGGTCTACCGAAAATAACCTCACGAAGTAAGGGTAATGTTTGTGTACACTCCTCAAACTTCACTTTATGGAATTTCACTGGGTATATTGTTGTTGTAGCTAACTTTTTATTTGAATTGTATATTTATTATGTTTAAATAAACATACTATACACATTCAGATGTTGGAAAATAAACAGTCTTAATTATTCAGTGTTCAGATTTAGAGACAATATTTTGATTATTTAGATATGCGTTGAAATTTAAACGTCTTAACCTTAAAGAAAATAAATGAGGCCTAGGTTTTTCCAATATAATTTACCAAATTATATATTGATTTATCGTTTTAGAGTGAAAATATATATTGCTTAACTAGGAATTTATGATGACATTGGACGAGGATACATATATGTAATTTTTCACGTACTCTTCATATGCGGTCGCCTAAACTTGTCCACATATTCCACTTAAACACCTCAATTTATAGCATGTTTGGCCAAGTTTGTTTTTCTTCAAAGTTCAAACAATGCTAATTTTTTCAAAAAGTATTGATTTTAAAAAATTGAGATGTTTAACCAAGCTTTTGAGATAAAATAAGTATTTTTAAAAAGTAGCAAAAACTATTTTTCAGAAGAAAAAAAATAGATTTTTCCCATATGCATTTTTCTGAAAAATACTTTTGAGAAAAATATGTTAGAAATATTTATTAAACGTAAAAAAAAGTTAATCCTATTTAATTATGACTCGAACAATTGGGGCCCCGCACGTGGGAAACCTTGTTTCCACACACGTGCACACGTAATGTCAAAGATCATATTTCCTCAATGGAAGAGATATTGGTACAAATATGAATTGTTTGAGACGTAAGGTAATAAACGGTTATTGGCCAAATGACGTTGATTTCACGTTGGTAAATGAAGAAAGAAGTGTACAATGTGTTTAAACATGAAACGAGTCATGAATCGCTGCGGCCCGATAGGGCCGCGATGCTAACTCTCTGAAGTTGTGACGCCGCGGCGCCTCTGTGCAGGGCTGCGGTGCCAACTCTCTGAAGTTGGATAGCCGCGGCGCTGGTAGTCCAGAGGTTGCAATGAGAGACGAAAAGACATGACTCTTGGGCTGGTTTTGAGGCATTAAACCTCCATTACATCCCAAATGAATTCAGCCATTATTTGGCTGAATTAACATTCCATAATCAAGGTCATTACACGGTCATTCAATGTCATTACATGGACAATTGGAAAGTCATCTTCTCAACAATATAAAATGAGGCATTTGACTCATTTGCAAAATACTACACATTTAACACATTCTCTAGACAATTTTCTGAAATTGTTCTTCCTCTCTAGCAATAAAAAATTCTAAGATCTTTCTTCCTATAGCGAACTCTTGAGTCTCATTTGCTCATTAGTTTGGTTGTTGTTTTATCTTGGGAGATAAGTTGACATTACTCCGTTGAAAGGAATATATGAGGCAATATTACCTTAAACAAATATTGATCATCAATCGACTCAGCGAGACAAGTTTCCTTGTTCACAATGGTTGTTGTTGTGACTTTTTCCGTTCCTTGTTATTACCAATATATTTCAACAAAATATACTCAGAAACACTTTTTAAATGTTTGATCAAACACTAATTATTGCTCAAAAGAACACAAATTGATTCTCACCAAAAAATACTTTAATTTTTTTTCTTCAAAATAATTTAATATTAAAAGCTGATATGAAAAAATGACAAATTAAACGAGTACATGTGACAGATGGGTCCAAAATAATTATTCAACAAAGAATTGAGTAAAAAAAAAAGGAAAAATCATTTCTAAACTTAAACCTAACCTAACTAGTTGCCGCCACCCCCTTCATCACCGCCGACCTTCATCCAACATCGGCCGAAACACCTTTTTTCCCCACTTCCTGTTAATGTCCCTTTACGTCTTCTTTCTCATTTCACTGTCAGATTTATATTTTTTATTGTAAATCAATTTTTTTCGCGTTTCAAATCTGTATTTATTTTATTGTTTCGAATGAGGAGGAAGGTGCTATTAAGAAGACGACCCCTGTAACATAACGGTTCTGTTACTAAACCGTAAAAGAGAGAGAGAGAAAGAGTACGATATTTGATATATTTTCTGATTGATCGACTGAAACAGAGAGAGTGGCTAGTATTAGCCTTACATTGGATTGCTCTATATGTAACTTAATGTACCACTATGTAATTAACATAATCAATGGTGAAACTTATAATTTGTAAAATTAGAATGAACTACTTAAATACTTTGAGGGTTGAAATGAATTAAACAAATTTGGTTACAATGTTATATTGTGACACTCCATCCCCCTTGAGAACCTGCTCCCTCTTTCAAAACTCAGCTATGTCTGGGAATTGTAATTTCATAAACTGGTAATCTTCCCAAGTAGTTTCTTCAGGCAACTGATCCACACAGTGTACCAATATCCATAAGGTAACGTCTTTTTCATCATCATCCACATCAGTTTGCAATCCATTCATATCATCATCATCTTCTGCCTCATTCTCCTTAGTCGTTTATGTTACTTGGTCCTTTTTGTCGTGTTTCCTTTTAAAGTTAACCCTTGCTCCACTCTTTTTTGTTTGTCCCGACATCTGGAACCAGAGATTAAACACATCTGTAGCAATGTCAGGCTTTTGAAGTATGTTCAATATCACGGGTGCATTGTAGTAAAGAGCATTAGTTGTCACTTGGACCAAGAGACATTTCAGATATAGTTTCTTAGATAGACGAAGATGTTCAATTATGATTCTGATATACGGCTCAACCCAGTGATCAACATGTCCCTTTAAATGTTGGAATACAACTTGAATAAGCTTAGACGTTGGCTCAATGACACCATCCTCCAAATTTTTATCTCCCATGACAGATGATATCATATTCAAAAGATTTTGTTGATAGTTTGTATACTTACAAGTCAGGAAGTGAGCAGTACTCCTAGATATATAGTTTTCTAAAGGAACCAGTATATTTGAAAATAAGTCAATAGCCCAATCCCAGTCTACAAACGCCTTCATCATCAATGACCAAAGACTCCACATTTCTATGGATATTGTTGGCGAAGAAAATGTCATATATGAAACTATCTCCACAACCTCTTCAAAGACCTTTTCTCTATCTGTGGTCAACCTCATACACATTATTGGCAGGATTGTTGGCTCTATGTAAATGAAAAGGTATGGACGTCTGTTCATTGACTTAAGTATTGTGCTTATGACTCGTAAACAATCAAATGCAGCAAGAGCTCCAGGATCATCCCATTCTTCCTATACTTCCGCCATGTTAATGCACTTCCAAAATACAGTAGTCAAATTTTGGTATAACCCAAGAGCATAAGGAGCCATCTCCTCATCAAACTTGTCCACGATAGTCTCAAGTGTAAACACAAGATCTTCATTCTCGACTTTATTCATAAGTTCAAAAAAACCATGGACCTCTAGTATTTTGAATGAATACAGATTCCTTCTCCCTTTTAATTTTAAATATTCAAATGACAAGTATGTGATACCAACCATATTCACAAGCTCATTTGACATCAAAGAATGTGTCGCTCTAATAGTTTCCTTTAGCACAAACAAGTGTGCATCTAAGAGGGATTATTGAGATCTAACTGTTGCGGTTCTAAATGGCTTGTTGTCATTTTGTGCCAAATGTTTCCAATTTTCTCTATCACTTTTCATTTTAGATGATCCATTAGAAACTACATATATAACTTTTTCTACTATCAGTTGAATAATCTCAAGAATAACCAACGTGTGAGTAATATAAGACACCAAAAAGCAACTCTTATCACTCATAATTCTTTTACAAACAGAAGTGGAAATTTGCAGTTGTTTGTTGGGTTCAACGCCTCCTTTTGCTTTAGTCCCCAAGAGTCACTAAGAGAATACAACTAGTTAATAAGTTCTCAAGTGCACTAGTAGTGAATATCATTTTCATGTACTCATCAATTACTATCTTTAGACATACATCTACCAAAATCATTACTACTACAATATTGTCCTCCAATTGTGAATTGATCTCAACAATTAGAAGAATTACAGAGAGTAGTAAATGAGCTCTTTTCCGCTTTTGCATCAGATGAAGTGGTACTCCTCGAAAAACAATCCATTTAATTTCCTGTTCGATTACTAGAATTGTTCAACTTTGCAGAACAACAATGAACTGTCGAGTACGATCCTCGACCACAACTTCATGAAAATTGGCATCTATGAGCATCTGCCCATATGCTTCAACATCATATAAATCATAACCATTTTGCTTAATATAACCTGTTAATTCTGATGTTGGTCCAACACTTTTGAAGTAATCACTTATAAGGATTTTGCCTCTTGGTATCAACCACTTGTAGAAAGATATGAACAATGCATGTTTGTTCTGGATGTGAATGATAGTATCCCGACTGTATATGACATCAAATGTACCATCAGGATATGTTTTCTTGGTGCAATCAGCAATCTCAAATTCAACAACACACTTGAGACCAATAACACACTCAAAGGCAAACTATATCATATTGATTGACAAGTCAATGCCAACAACGTGAACATCGTGCTTTTCAGTCATGTAGAAGTCACCTCTTCCAATGCCACAACCAACATCAATGACCTTTTGGCCAGGCTGAAGATCCAACATGACTACAAATTCTTTTATAATTTCAAGTCCTCTTGTGCTCACAAAACCTTGTTCAAAGACGTGTTCATAGCGCAGTATGCCACTATAATTGTACTGAACATTATCCAAGAAACGCTGAAATCCCATGTCATCCTCAGAACCAACCTTCCGCCACATCCAGCAAATTTGATTTTGATTCTTTTTATTCCGGACATAAGATTTGATGTACTTGCAACCAGCGAGACAAAGTTCAAATGATTTTCCATTACAATTATTTACATGACAGTCTCTGAAAACCTTTGTATAAAAGTTATGTTCTCGATAATGGGTTGGGTTATTTTTGTGCTTGTGGTCTCTTGATTGATGGAAGCATGATTCTCTGGAAAATATGTAATCAATGACTTTCAACCATTTAACCATTATCTTAGCAAGATCCTGAACCTCTCCACCAGAAAGATACATCAACAACCAGTTAGAAAATATCAAGTCCACCGATTCAGGTAAAAATTTCAAATCTGGAGAGGTCACATCAATACCCATGAACTTGACATTCTTATGGTGCCCATTTATGCTTTCATTCTTCTTAATTGCGCCTTCAATAAAGTCCAACGCTATAAGTTGCCTAACTTTCTTAGCTAATTCGCCAGTGAAACGGTCAATACCAGCACCAAGTTCCAACATAATTTTCCATTCATATGGTGGAAGTAGAAATAACACCTCAGGCCTCTCTTCTTTGTCGAGGTCGACAACTTTATAGTCGAGCATAATGGCATCTACAATGAGTTCCGCAGTGTATTTTATCCAATAACATTTTTGAACCTGACGCGCATGTCTAGCCTTTGCACATTCGATCTCCATTTGTCTTTATTTGAAATTGACCATTGCTACGAGCGGTTGGTTTGGTTTATCTAATTCATCGATGTTGGCATAACCAATATCATCTGAAGCCTGTCCTTCATTCAGAATTTCTCCTTCTAAGAGGAATCCTTCATATCTTTGAACACTTGGTCTTTCTTTAATTTTTTTCAACAACATCTAGATTTTTAACTTCCTTTAGCTCCTCCTCACCCTTAAAAACTGATTTTGAGTTCATTTGGTCTTGAATAGTCAAGTAGGGAATATGTTGAGAGTAAAATTGGATCACAGGACCTACATTGCAGGTTGTGATTTGATTGAGATAAATTTCTCTGAGAACTTTTATCAAAAACCTTATCTACAATCGCTATGCTTTCAATTTCCGTGACTACACTTTTATTACAAGCATCTGAATTCTCAAAATCTACCTTGATAAATGAAGCATATCAAAGTTCCCATTGATTTTGAGCTCCCTAAGCCATTGAAGTGTAAGATCGAGGGAGAGTTGATGCGTCGTGTTTTATTGAGAGACCCATCTGACCGATGATGATTTTGAGCTTCTTATTAATATCTCGACTTTATTGTAACTGCGTGTTAAAGTTATTATGCTTGCTCTTTGGCTTCTCAAACATTGTCGTTGTTGTCATTATATGCCTTTCTATGTGTGCAGGAGCAATCACAATAATGCCCAATCCTTGTGCTTTATATGGACTATGTAATACGACAGAATGCGTATTAGGTTACTGAACTTCCATCAGATTGAACATGGCAGCGGAATTAGGGGCTTTGCTACCTGAAGCTTAGTCGAAGTCGTAGCTTGGTTGTAGAACCGACATGTGAGTTGGAATAGAAGCGAGTGTGATGTTCGCCTGTGTCACCGCGGGTGTCGCCGGTGCTGAACCACCGGACTGTAGCTGAGTCATTCTCGCTAATACTAGCTCCGACTTCTGGTGTACTTTTCTGATGTCTTCCGATTGCCTCTGCTCATCCGCTTCGAACCTCCGATTAGTTTCATCGGCGAAGGCTGCTAACTGTGTCTTTAACATCTGCATGTCATTATTGGTGGGTTACAGCTTCGACGGAACATCGGTTCCCGTCGTCGGAATCGACTTTGATACCATTTGTAATAAAATTGAGGTTCTGTCTAAACCGTAAAAGAGAGAGAGAGAAAGGAAAGAGAAGAGAGAAATAGTAAGATATTTGATATATTTTCTGATTGATCGACTGAAACATAGAGAGTGGTTATTAATAGCCTTACATTGGATTACTCTATATGTAACATAGTCACTTAGTGTACCACTATGTAATTAACATAACTAATGGGAAAACTTATAATTTGTAAAGCTAGAATAACTACTTAAATACTTTGAGGGTTTGAAATGAATTAAACAGACTTGGTTTATATTATGACAACCCCGGATTTTTTATTTATTTTTGGATGTGTATCTCTCTAATGCTCTTATCAATATTTCCTATAGCTAATATCCTCTAAAAAAATCCGACAAAGAAAGTGGCGGAAAGAGGTGCAAGGAAATACAACGAAGGAGAAGAAGACAAAAAGAAAAAGGAAAATTGGCCAAAATATAGCTCTCACGCGCCTGTCTTACATGCATTACACACATTTTGTCATGTAAATGTTAGCAAAAAAGCAAAAAAAATGTCTAAATGGTTCAAATTCTAGGTGATATAAATATTCAATTGATACTTATCTAAGTTTAAAGGGGAAATGGTCAAATTTTCCTCCAATTATGTTTTATGGAACAATTTTGCCATCCGTCAAACTTTGAGATCAAATATACCCTCATCGTTTGCAAACTTGTTAAATTGCCCTCGGATTGACGGAAATGTGAGTTGGACGCCACGTCAGATCCACGTCGTCAGACCACCACTACAAACTACCGCCACTGTCATCTCCATTAACTGCCAGCTCGCCGCCGACAAAACTCCACCAGCCGACCTTACCACCGCCACAACACCAACAACAACGACCCCAAAATGCTACCAAAATCACCACTGCTTCACCAACAGCCTACCAAACCATCGAACCCAACCAACACCCCCTAAACATCTGTCATCATCACCACCACTCACCAATCCACGCACCACCGGTCACAATTTCTACTCCAAATCAAAGAAACCCCCTAAACACCCGTCACCACGACGGTTACACCCCGTAGTTCAGGTCATGCGTATGAGTGCGTACGAAAGGGAGTAAGACTTAATTTTTTTTGGAAGATAGGTTGACGGATTGTTTCGGACGGGTTTAGGTCAACTTTGAGGCGGGTTATGACCCGATAATTTGAGAGTTCCTAAGTGTTTCAAAGGCCTAGTGCGTAGTTCGTTGAGTCTAGTTTCCAACGCAAACAACCGTTCGTCGATAGGGCATCGGAGTAGAAAGTTATGGGAGTTACAAGTTCGGCGCAATGGGCGTAAAGGTGTTTGGCCAGGTACAGGGTCGCGGCGCCGGATGCAGGGCCGCGTCGCCGGTTATTCTGAGGGAGCGCTGAAGTTGAAGCGCCGCGGCGCCGGAAAGCAGGGCCGCGTCGCCGGAAGTTTCAGCGCCGGCTGCAGGGCCGCGGCGCCGAGGCGGAACTTTTGGCGGAAAAACTGAGGAAATCTGATATTTTCTTTTAAAGAGGCCATGGGTGGGTGACAAGTGTCCTCCCCCATCTGATTTTGCATGCACTACTTATTGACCAAGTCTTCAAGACTTGGTCATTCTTCAAGTTCATCCCTCTCTCTAGAAAATTTAGCTCTCCCTTCTCTCTAGAAAATTAAGAAGAAAGCAAAGCTTGAGAAGAAATCTGAAAGTGTGACAAGAAGGAAACTTGTTTACAAGCTAGTAGAGGTTATTGTGGTGGTGTTTTCGGAAGAGAGGCTAGCAAAACTTGTGGGGATAATTTGGCTAAAGCTCTAAGGTAACAATTCTTTTCTTGTAGCTAGTTTTTAGTGTTGCATGTGAAGAAGAAAGATCTTGTAGTTGAAAATATTGCTCTTAGAAGAATTACATGTGAGAATTATGATTTGGAATTGAAGAAATTGAATAAGGTTGGGATGTAAGCATGTTGTAGCCTAAATTTTATCTTAAAGTTGTTAAGTTAATTGTTGTACCTAATGGGGCAGAATTGTACACACCCAAGTTTAGTTGTGTAATCCCCTTTGAAATGTTTGGATTGTTGGGCCTTAAATGTGGCGTTTGGATGATGATTCGGCCTTTAAAAAGGTGGTAAAGTATGTAGAAACAAAGGAAATGCTACCCAATTTTCCATAGAATTTAGTGACTTGAACTTGGATTATTCTACATTGAACTAGAGGTTAATAAACCTACTATGGTCATTTTAGGTTGACGTACTACGTGTGGTGTATTGGACTTAGCAAGTGGATTAACCGGAGAGGTATGTGGAAACTTTCTTATCTCTTGAGCATGAGTAGTTATAACTATATAGTACGGTAGACGTACGTGTTTTAAATGAAGTAAATTCATTTGTTATACTTGACTTGTTTTAAGAAAATGTCTAAATTGGTCAAGGCGAGTTAACCCACTTGTTCTTGAGGAATGGTTTATCCTAAGTAAGGTAGACAAGGATTTCTTGACATGAAGAAGTATTTTGAAAATTGTGTAAATTTGACTTGAAGTATAAGCCTCTTGGTTAATAAAAGAATGAAATCTTTTGAAACATAAGGAGTTATAACGGCTTTATGGGAAGTTAGTTATAACGGCCTTATGAAAGGGTAAGAATGTCTTAATTTCTAAAAGCATAAAGTTAGTATAACGGCTTTATGGGGAGTTGGTTATAATAACTTTATGAAAGGTTAAAAAGTTGGTTTTTCTTGAATAAGGTCATGAAAATGAGATCCATTTTGTATGTTAGTGAAAGCCTAAAGAAGTTATGAGTTTACTCGACGCGCCATGATGAAGGATTCCACGTATGCTTCCATTGTTTTAGTATGAGTTTACTTGGACGCGCCGATGATGAAGGATTCCACGTATGCTTCCATTGTTTTAGTATGAGTTTACTTGGACGCGCCAGCCGATGAAGGATTCCACCGTATCTTCCATTGTTTTAGTATGAGTTTACTTGACGCGCCGCGACGTGATGAAGGATTCCACGCATGCTTCCATGGTCTTTATATGAGTTTACTTGGACGCACTGTCGGTGATGTGGATTCCACGTACGCACTTCGACACGCCACGATGAGGATTCCGGCACGCAGATGGCGGTAAGAGTATATCTGAGGGGTAAATCCCCAAGATCGTTATACCACCATCTTGAGGGGTAAGAGTATATCTGAGGGGTAAATCCCCAAGATCGTTATACCATCATCTTCAGGGTAAGAGTATATCTGAGGGGTAAATCCCCAAGATCGTTATACCACCTGTTCCGTGGATTTGCTACCCACGATGCGAGGAGTACCTCATGCGAGTCCGTTGGGCTTATGCGGGTGAAATAGTCCACGTGTGAGTACAACCTATGCGAGAATACCTCACGCGGGTCCACATGACCCATGCGGGTGAAATAGTCCCGCGAGTAGGAGTGCTTAATGACATCGTGAGACGGATGACCTTGCTTTGATTATGAAATGCCTATTTTCATGCAAAGATAATATATGATTGATATTCTCATTGGTAAGGCACGGGTTCTCAGAACCGATTTTATACATGTCTCCGCTATTTTAGACTTATGAGGTATTTTCAGATTTTTTCCGCCGCATACTTGGTACCAGATCGACCTCCGGCCGCGTTCACGCCGCAGTTGAGGTTTCAGAGTTTGGTCGATCCGCACTCTGTGATCACCGCTCGCCCTGGGAAAACTCCATTTCTCCGGAGGCTTTGTCTCTTGGTACGGTTCCCTGAGGTTATATACTTTTGTACATTCGGGGTATGGCGACGGCCCCGCCCGCCACGATTGATATTCCTGTAGGTGCAGTAGTCACGCTTTGGGGTCAATGTAAGAATAAGTTATCTGCTTTCACTTTCGATTAAGTTTATTTTATGGAAGCGCGCTGGCTTGCAAGAATGTTCACTTTGTTCAGGTTTATGTGTATGTATGTTCCGCTGCTATTCTCTGATGTATACCGACAGGTTCCCTGCAGGCACCGCCGCGCCTCGGCCTGGGTCGTGACAACGACACCACCACAACACTAATGCTCCACCACGCTACTACCCCACTCTCATCTCACTCTCTTTGTTTTTATTATTTGCGTTGCCGTGGGAATTAATCATCGGACAACCGGCAATGAACCACTAATATTAGATCTAATTGGATCTTCTAATTTTTGATAACCCGATTCGCCAGAAACCCGGACAACTTCCACGCAACATACGTCAAAACATCCACCAGATTCGATACAATCAACAATATACTCTCCGATGAATATTTCATAAGCTCCGGTACAATTCCTTTATACATCACCAAATTTCGCTAGAGTAAATTCAACATGTTTTCACCCGGGTTCTGCCAGGCACCAGTCGTTACGATGCACAGATCCGATCAGAACGTGACAGAAATGACTATTTTGATCCTCAGGAGGAACGTCGTGGCGTGCTGGATAAAGGACGAGGTAATAAGTTATGGGTCCGGTTAAAAGAGTTGGGTGTGCCGACGTGGATCCGACCTAACGGGTAACGAGTTATGTGCCCGGTTAAAAGAGTTGAGTCTGCCGATGTGGCGTCCACGTGGATCCGACATGACGTTCAACTCACATTTTCGTCAATTCGAGGGCGGATTTAACAAGTTTGTAAATGGTGAGGGTATATTTTATCCCAAGATTCGACGGAGTGCAAAGTTATCCCATAAAACATAGTTGGTGGGCAAATTTGACCATTTTACCAAGTTTAAATGTTTAAATAGAATTTGTGAATAAATTTAAATGACGACGGATGACTTAAGCCAAGTGACAAAAGTATACTTCAAGCGGAATGCACACAACTATATAAACTCTTAGAATAATATCTCATTATAATGTTATGATTGACAATAATTTTTAAGTGAAAATGTAAATATTAAAAGTTTTATATAAAATTTGTCAATATTGTATGAGGAACGAAAAAATAAATTGTGAACGTATAAATATTACTATTAGTCAATATAAAATTCCGTTAGTTCAATTTCAACTTGAATAACATTTGTAAATGCAAACTATTAATTGTGGTGGAGTGACAAATACTCCTCCATCATTAATTAGGATTTTTCGATGTGAATTCAAATTTAATTGGACCTCAATGCAGGTAATGATACCACATGAGAAATAAAAAAAAGACAACATATGTATGACTTATTCCCTTTCTCTATTTAAAAAAAAAAAAATTTAGTTTTTAATTAGATAGAATTGAAAATGTTAAATACAGTCTCCCAGTCTCCCGTAATAAAAAATTTAAAATAATTTATTAATTATAAAGTGGTATCTTTACATATCGTTTGTTAATATTGAACACTCAAAAACTCTTTTTATTTTGGCAAAAATTAATCAAATACAAATATGCTTATTTAAGTAAAAAATGTACTCTATTAATTAGAACCAAAAAAGAAAAAACAATAAGGCTTAAATGGCAAACTATATAATGCTCCTTCCTTCCCCTAAAGCTAAAACCCTTTAATTCTGAAATGGCGGTGGACAAGAGCAAGCTTGATGAAGAAACATGCATTCTCCGCTTCTACAAAATTGTTCTAAGTTGGGACTACCTTCGTCTCATCAAAGAATCCGATGTAATTTCACTATCTTTTTTTACACTTTCCTCTTTTGTATATGTGGATTTTATTATGTATTTTCAATTTATTTAGCGCAAGAAGGACAAAGGGGATGATGGTAATGCTCTTGTTCTGAGAAAAGCCAAGAACTCTTACAAAGATGTTGAAGATTATCTTGCAACATTCGAACCTCTTTTATTTGAAGAAGTTAAAGCTCAAATTGTGCAAGGAAAAAAAGATGATCAAGAAGGTAATTCTTCTTTCTTATCTCCACATTTTAAGTGATGGAATAAGGATTGCGTGCCCTCCCCACACACCACTTTGTGGGATTACACTGGTTATGTTGTTGTTGTTACATTTTAAGTGATCATTGTGCCAAGATTTTACTTCTTTCCGTTCCCATTATTTTATTTTCCGTTCCCCCTTATCCAGTTAAGAATTATATATATATTTATGTTTTCAAGCCGAGTCTTGGTTAACAATTAGTCCAATTAAGACGAAGTTGATGTGCGTGTGGATGTCTATGAAAACGAACCATACAACAATGCCTCAATCTCAAACCAAGTTGGGATATACAAGAGCTCTCTCGAAAAATTGAACATTTTGAATAATTTGCCATGTTCAAATTAGGAGGTTGTGGAGGAGACGGATTAGGGTACAAGGTTAGCACGTAGTAGAATGTTGTCTTGTTTTTCCTTCCTTATTAATAGTCGTAGTATTTCTCATGTAGTTTCTTCTCCTTCGATTTTTGATACTATCTATTGTTTCTTGTTTTTCGCTTAGCGTACTATTTGTTGTTGTTACTTTTCCCCTTTTGACATGCTTTGTTTTTACTTTTTTTGTTTTTGCTTTATCCTGAGCCGAGTGTCTGAAACAACCTCTCTATCTCCCAAGGTAGGAGTAAGATCTACGTACACTCTACCCTCCCCAAAACCCACTTGTGGGATTATAGTGGGTATGTTGTTGTTGTTGTCATGTTCAAATTATTGAGTATTGGAATGAAAGGGTCCAATTTTATATAGGTGACCCCAACTAACTTGGGATTAAAGCTCAATAGTAGGTTTTTTTGTTGTTCATTGTTTGGGCAGCCTTATAGAGGTGTTAGTAGATGAAAGAAAGGATGACTCTGTCCACTTGTTGACCCATGAACTTATGCATGTTTTATTGGATTTTCATTTTTGCGATTACTACAACTACATGGACTTAAGAACAACTAATACTATTACAATTATTCTTTTGTCTTTAAAACTCGAGAGCGACTAATATTTTCACAGTTTATCACCTAAAGTGAAACTTCATATGCATAATTCAGATTGTACTCGAAGCTTAAATTGGTATATATTCAAGTTTATTTTTTCATTTTATTTGGTTGACTCTGTAATCATGTACTTAGCATAGTTGTTCTCGGGTCTTGTAGAGACACAATGGATGAAGGCAGTAACTGTAGGGTGCAGTGAGGTTGGCGGATTTCACTTTCCAATGATTTCATGCAGTGATGTTGAGTCAATATCACAGAATGATCTGTTGTTACTTTCAAATAAGGAGGTACCCCATTTCTGTGAACTTTCTTTATGCTTTTCACTTGTTTACTTTTTATTGAGTCCGAACATACGTGTCAAAAAAATTGTGTCCAAATGCTATCCTACTTAATTGTGAATACACGCATTATAATGTGATCACCGTATATTTACTTTCTCAGGTCTCTTGATTGTCCGAATTTTAAAACTTTTTCTTTGATATTTGGGTGCTTGTGGTGATGTTTGCAGTTTGGAGACGGTAAGAGACTCCCAACTGCATATGCGTTTGCGTTGGTTGAGGATCGCCGACCAGACAAAATAAGACTTCGGATGCACCTTAGTGGAGAGTTCAAACAATTGAATACAGAGGAGACTGAAGCTTGCTCGAGGCTTTTATGTATGCGTCCTCTTGTTACAGAAAATGCGAAGCTTTTGCATGTTCTTAAGGTATCCCCACCTAACTTCTATATTCTTGTCAAGCTTTAGGTTTTCCAATATATTTGGTTTCTTTGTGATTCTACCTTACGTGTTCTTACATGTGGAAAATATGTAACACTTGGGCTCAGCCCTAACTTCTAAATTCTTATCAAACTTTAGGTTTCCCAAAATATTTGATTTCTTTGTGATTCTACATTACGTGTTCTTACATGTGGAAAAAATGTAAGACTTGGGGCTCAGTTTATTATACTTTCTGAATGAAGCTCCACTTTGAAAAACGAGATGTTGAGTCTGTGTAGATCAAACTTATAAATTGAGTTAAACCAAACTCAAAAGATTACTGGTGGAAATAGTGCTATGCCTGATTTCTTAAGGTGAATATAATTGTTTATGTTAGTGAAATCTTGGTAAGTTAGTCATGGTAGAGATGGATCGATTTTCCAACATGTTCAAAGCAAGCAGTAGAATTCAGATGATTTGGAGCGAATTTTGTTGAGGCAGGTCATTTTATTCGTCTGCTTCAATGTTAATATTTACCTAATACTGAGTGAACAGAAAATACCATTTCTTATATAGTTAAAATTGGTATTGCATTTAACGATGAAAATGTAGTATCATATACTCTTGGGAAACGGTTTTCCGTTTTACCATACATGCTTCAATTTGCAGATATGCAGTTTATCAACTATTGCCCGTGAATATGTTGCTCTGCGGTCAGTGAGCTCCCTCCCGTTCAAGGATTTGATACTATCAGCAGCTGAAAGCAATCGTTCTACAGAAGATCATGCCTGGAAAATATCTAGGCCCTTGAAGGAATTTCTTGAGAGCAATCACAACAAGTCTCAGCTTGATGCTATTAATGTGAGTTTCTAAAACAACTCTATCATTCTTCAGTTATATGCAGTTAAGCACCTTTCTAATATATTGAATCTGCATAAGCACATAAACGTTGCTGTCTATATCAATGTATATATGTTGTCTATAGACTCTATACCAACTCGGTGCTTCTGACACCCCTCATGACCTATTGTAGTTCTTATGTTATGTAAAACTTAGCATATACTTTTCTCATTCAACATTTTTCTTTGCAGGCAGGGCTTTCACGGAAAACTTTTGTGTTGATACAGGTCTGACTTATCCATTTATTCTCTAGGTTGTATAAATAAAATATGACATCTCTTATGCTCTTAAGTGTACTATTTTTGTGATTTATGTTCGAATGTATCTCGAAAAGCCATGACGAGTGGAGCTGCTCAGTGCTCAATTGTGTATTTAATTTATTCCACGAAAAATAAAGTCTGATTCCTTTAATGTATCAAAGTTCCCACAAAAAGAGATCAGTGTATAAAGTTTAGAAAGGTAGTGGTTGATTCAAGTTAATCTAGCTTGATGCTTCTAACCAATATGTTGGAACTTTGATAGAGTTATGTATATAACAAAGTTCATTACTCTAGGGTCCACCAGGGACTGGAAAAACACAAACTATCCTTGGGATTCTCAGTGCCATTTTGCATGCAACTCCTGCTAGGATACACTCCAACAGGTATATTAGAAAAAAAAACTCTGGTTGTTACTATGCATATTACCAAAGTTTTTCCTAATGGAAAGGATAACACATTCTCTTTTATCTACTGAATTTGTGCAGGGTGAAGTTGAGTGGTGTAAAACGTGGACCAGAATTATCCATGGCAGATAAGTAAGCCTACAGAACACCCGTGAAATCCTGTTGATATTTATGAATATGGCTGATTGATGTACTTATCAAAAAAGAATATGCGTTGATGTATCTACGTATCTTTACCAGCCATACATACGTGTATATGCTTCCCTTTAAGCTCTACATGATGAAATGTTTTGAGTTGAAAATCTGAAGATAAAATCTTCACTAACTGTATAACCCTTAAGGATCATAAAATGACAGTGTTGAAACCATTGTTTTCCAAGTCGTGCTACAATATCTAGGAAGCAAGACCCGTTTACGGTTTGACTGTGGAGATGAAACTAAACATATATACAATTGTTAACTAATTATTGTGAAAATCCAACATCTCCTTTCTTTCTGGATGAATGGAGAAGCAGGGTGGAAGATGGTATATTCTTTTGGATTTTATTTGCAGATTGATCTATACATTTTATAGGTGTATTTGTTGGCTGTTGACCAACTTATCTCCCCTGTTTTGCCTATGCTTCTTCTAGATACATGCATAATCTATATAAATTCAAAGTTCAGAATTACGTGAAGGTTTCCTTTTCCGTATCTCTTTAAGACCTTGTTTCTTTTGAATATCTCATAGGTAAAATATTTGAACTTTGCAGATCCAAACACTGGGGACAAGCATCACCATGGTTAGCTGGGATTAATCCTCTAGACCAAGAAATGCCAATAGATGGGGATGATGGATTTTTCCCTACATCTGGCAATGAATTGGTATGTTTTGATGTTGTCCATGGTAATCTATGAGAAACTTAACTTTACACCCTCTTACACTAAACTGTCTTTCTAGAAACCAGAAGTTGTTAATTCCAGTCGAAAGTATCGTGTTCGTGTGCTAGTTTGTGCTCCGTCGAATTCTGCTCTCGATGAGATTGTATTGCGCATTCTAAACACTGGTACGCTCTTTGCTATGTATAGATTTCTTCTTTCACACAAGTTGTGGTGTTGTTGTTATGTTGTGTATGAAAATCATTTCCTAATTGTTGAATTTTTAAAAGGGAAAAGGTGCACATATTCCCCTTAACTTTGCGATATAGAGTAGATATACCCCTCGTTAAAAAAACGGTGCATATATACTCCGGTCGTTACACAAATGGTAAATATTCACACCATTTGTATAACGACAGGGGTATGTATGCACCACTTTTTTAACGAGGGGGTATATTTGCTCTATATCGCAAAGCTGAGGGGTATATTTGCACCTTTACCCTTTTTAAAATTATGGGATACTTTTCTGCTCTTTTGAGCTTTTAAAATGTTAAGTTTCCACTGTTCTGAAAAATGTGCGAAAAAGTGAACTGTTCGCTGATGTTATAGCAATGACTTTGAAGGTTTTGGTTTTTTTCACTTATGAAATGAAATAGATATAACGTTTGTGGTAATAAAGTCGATGATGCTACTAGAAATGTTGGTATACTTAAATTTGCTTAACCAGCCTTACATTACCCAAGGGAATGCAGTCATCAGTAAACCTGTAGGACCTCTCTACCTTGAGCTGTATCAGCCTTACATTACCCAAGGGAATGCAGTCATCAGTAAACCTGTAGGACCTCTCTACCTTGAGCTGTATCACCCAAATGCATGTTCAAGGCAAAGAATATAGATGTCAATTTAACTTTTGCTCATCTTCTCTTAAATTATAACTCAGAGAAAAATGTAATGAATTCCTACCCAATGCTGGCGATATCACCAGCAATAGTTTTTTTTCAGGTAAAAAATTAGATATCAAATTGTCTTCTGGTTCCTTTTCATAAAATATGATGTGTGAGGGGTATTAGAACTGTAGTCCAACCGGTATGCAAATATTGGCAGCGGAAGCATAGGCTTTTAAACAGAAGTTTTGAACGAAGTGCAGGGCAGATCGTTCCCATAGTGGTATACAGTAGTTTGAGTTTGTGGAGGTTATTTCAAAGTCATCAGAATATAAGGTAGAAGAAGCTTGCACTTTAACGTAATACGCTTAAATGTGGAAAAACCTGAAAGGGAATGTACAGCTTTTCTAAGGCTCAGAGTTGCAACACAGTGAAGAAATTGCAGCCCGTCGAAGCAAACACCTGAGCATTAGAGAATCATCACAAAGGCTAGGAAGATCTCAGCAACACGAACAAAACCCTCTATAGTATCAATTATATCATTCAATTAGAGTAGGGTGTCTACATCACACCCCTTCGGCTACGACCCTTCCTCGGACCCTGTTAACACGGGATGCTTTGTGCACCGGGCTGCCCCTTTAAGCATAGACTATGATCTTGCAGGATTAGAAGACTAAGCGAAACTGTGGGGAAGTCCTTTCAGATGTCATATGGGTCCCCTTCCCCTGTGTCCAAACATTGGGTTTCTATAGTCCCATATTTAATAAAAATGTCAGAACTCTTTCTTCTGTATGGAGGGTCATCGAAATAATCAATAATACTATTTCGACGAAAAATACCATTTACGGGGATACTTTGTGCATCGGACTACCCCTTTAAGCATAACCTATGATCTTGCAGGATTAGATGACTACAACAACAAACAACAATATACCCAGTGTAATCCCACAAGGTGGGGTCTGGGGTAGAGTGTACGCAGACCTTACCCCTACATTAAGAGGTAGAGAGGTTGTTTCCGACAGATCCTCGGCTCAAGGGAAAACATGACAAAAATATCACATAAGATTTGAAGAAAGTAAAGTAAAGAGATTATGACAAAATACTGTAAATAAGAATTAACCGAGAAATGTTAATGGTAAATGCATCAAACTAGTACGATAATCGGAGTACAAGAAATATCAGGAAAATTGAAGGGCAAGAACCTATAAGGTAAACACTACGCCTCCTAGTATGGAAGGATACACGAGACACGTACTACTATCTATCCTTGTCCGCTCCTCCACAACCTACACGAGACACGTACTACTATCTAACCTTCTACCCTTGTCTTCTCCTCCACAACCTACTATCTAGGTCATGTCCTCATAAAAAGGAATTCTATACCTATGGTGATTTTTATTCCATTTTCAAATGTGACTTCGAAAAGATAACATGATGTTTTAATTGGCGAGATATGATATGAACTTTAGGAAAGAAATGAGATGCTATGCCTTTTCTCAATAGATTTTACTTTTACATGTATTATCACCCCCACCCCCACCCCCTAAAAAATGGTTTCTACTTATCCATGTTTTTGTTTCTTTAGCCTATGTAATCAGCGGTAAAGCTCGATGCCCACATTTTATTGTCTTGTGAAATGAAATCACAAACAACCTTGTGATAGGAGATATGGAATGTCTTCTGCTGCAAAATTGCACATATGATTATCACTTTCAGGTCCTTATAAAAATGATTATCGATTTCAGGTATCCGGGATGAAAATGACCGTGCATACAGTCCTAAAATAGTACGAATTGGTCTTAAAGCTCATCACTCTGTGCAGGCAGTCTCCATGGATTACCTAGTCTGTACCTTTCACTCGTCTCTCGTTATTCTAGAGATTCCAGTGCCAATTGTGGATGTTCACCTGGTAGGTTTATGTGTATATAGGTGGAACAAAGACTGTCCGGCATGGACTCACAAACTGGTGATAGGCAGAAGCAAGGAGGGCCTGTGAAAGATAAAGACAGCATTCGTGCTTCTATTTTGGATGAGGCAGTAATTGTATGCCAGTTGGACCCTCTTTCTATAGCTAACAAAAGTCTACTCAATGTCAGTTGGACCCTCTTTCTATAACTACCTAAAGATTGTCAATGACTAACCTATGATGTGCAGGTGTTCTCCACTCTTAGCTTCAGCGCTTCCCCTGTTTTCACTAAATTGAATCGTGGTTTTGATGTTGTTATAATAGACGAAGCTGCTCAAGCTGTAAGTTACTGTGTCCTCTATAACCTTGAATAGAATCTAATGACTATTACATGCCAAATTATGGTAATATCAGCTGAACAACATGGTCCTTATTGTTTTTGCTACCTGTCATTGTCATTTGTTGTTCATCTTCATTGAGTACAGTTAGCTAGTAATGCTTCGAATATTCATTTAATTTACCTTTTTGCATTTTTAAGTTTGTTTCCCACACCCGTGTTATCTTCCAAGCCCACTCCTCCCGGAGAAAGTTTAAGTTTCAATCTTTCTCTTATAGCAACCTTAATGGAAATGCTGAAACTGAGTTTTGCAGCTTTGTTTTTTTTATTGGGGGGGGGGGGGTAGATTTATCTGTTCATGCTGCCAAATTCAAAATCTCAGCAGTAGTACTCAATTTGCAAACTTCACTTGATATTTTTGAAACATAATTTAACCATGGTTTCTTCTAACTAATTATGCTGCTAGATTAGGTGGTCATACAATTTAATATAGTACGGGAGCAGGTAGAGACTCTTGAACCTCACTGCTAACCCTAAATAAAACAAATCACGTAATTGTTCCTTGAAAATAATCAGAACTGCACAAAAAAGGGATGGTCATCTCCATGTTTACTCTCCGAAATAACAAACCCCAAAATCCCATTTCAACCCTATTCCATGCAGTGCTTTTTGTCCCCACTGAGTAAAAGTCCAGTCTCGGAATATATTTTGCTTAGTAAAACAATACGACAAAATAGTTACTACTACAGTAGATATGACTCTTATCCAGAATTAAAAGCTTCATATAAACAATATAAAACCCACTAGAAGTATCATGGTCGACTTCACAAGCAAAATACTAGTACCAAAATGCAAAATTTTAAAAAATAATCCTACAGTGTATTGTATGCATTTGATCCTAATCTTATGGAGGAGTGAGTCCATTTAGTCATACTTAACTTCAAAGAAATATGCTTAAATGGTCCTAATCTTATGGAATGAAGAAAGTGCAGTTCATGTTAAATGAGCAATTTACTTTTTCTGGTCCTAATCTTATGGAGAAATACATTAACAGTTCTTGCCTTAGGAATCTAAGTTAAACTAAACGAAAGTTCCTCAAGTTGTCCATACCTTATGGAGTGGAAATATTGCACTTGCTAAGGGAAAATAAGGGATTTACGGCTCTGCTTTAGGGGGAAAATGTGGTTAAAACCATTGTTACTTGCTTTGACCATAATTGAGGCACTTTTACAGGGAGGTACTGCAGTCGGTAAGATGCCAAGTTTGAGAAAAGTAGGGAGGTGCTACACTTATTTTCATACTACAGGGAGGTAAATTGCAGAGTGCCTAAACCACATGGGGTTAAAGGCCTTTTTTCTTATAAGTACACATGGGGTTCAAGGCCTTTTTTCTTATAAGTACACATGGGGTTAAGGCCTTTTTTTATAAGTACACATGGGGTTAAAGGCCTTTTTTCTCACTAAGGAAGAGTTCCAGTCAAATAGAGAGTACAAATACCATTACAAAATTCCCTTTCTGGACCGTACCCAAACGGGGACAGACTTGTAATATTGATAATTCATATACCACTAATAAGTTGCAAGATTTCAAATGCAGTTCTATTTTATATTGTCAGTGATTTTTCCAAACTACCGCTTCAAATTCCTTGATAATCATGTTCCTGACGATACATGTATGAAATATCTTCTAGTAATACTTTTTGTTGAGCCGCCTTGTACTGTTGTATGTGAAATAACTGGATTTCCTCACCATATTTACCGAGCTTCTGGAATATTATTGCTGGCCGATTTGTGTAGAAGCAACCCTGAACATCCTTATTAAACAGGTGGAACCATCGACACTCCTCCCGTTGTCCAATGGATGCAAACAAGTATTCCTGGTATGGATGTTTTTGCAAATATGCATGTTTTTACTATACCTGTCTAACGGGCCGAACCGGTCCGGACCGGTAGCCCCTTACCGGGTTTAACCGGTCCGGTTCACCTTACTACCGGGCAACCGGTCCGGTTCATTACCGGATTTCGGGTCTGAACCGGGCCTACCGGTCCATTTTTTTTTAATTTCTAGTATTTATTTTCTACAATGTAAACTAAATTCAATTTAAATATGTAATATAATAATATAATATAGTTTTATATATTAAAATTGAAACTTTAAAGTTAACTTTCTATTTTATAGTTTATAACTTTATACTTTATAGTTTATAGTTTATACTTTATCTTTATTTTATAGTTTACTTTATAGTACTGTTATAGTTATACTTTATAGTTTATAACTTTATATTGTAATTATACTTTTATTAATTTATTAGATTAGTAGATATAAGTTAACAAATAAGTAATAACAAATTAACAACTAAATATATAGTAAAATTAAAACTAATGATAAGATGTAAACTTTTGAACTTTCATAATCTTAATAAGAGTACATAATGAAGTAATAATAATTTTATTTACATATTATGCATCCTTCTTGCAAGTTCTTCGTAATCTATAGGTTGATTGAATTGGTTATGCTCCATAGCCTCTAAATCTGGAGTGTTAATTTTAGTCCCGCCTCCGCTCCCGCTCCCGCCTTCCAAAATATTGCCTATTTCTTCATCTTTCGGAGAATTAACGTCTACACATCCTTGATTTCTTCTCTTTGATCTGATCAAATTTCTTAAGCAGACTAACACTTCTAATGTGCTTCCACCCAATGAGTGACGTGTGTCTCCTATTTGATCTCGTGCTTGGCTAAATGCACTTTCAGAAGCCACTGTTGAGATCGACACATTAAGAACATCTCGTGCCATCGCTGCAAGTATCGGGAATTGCCTTTTGTATCCTGCCACCATTGTAAAGGGTCAAAACTTTTCTTCGGCTTCGCTGGCTTTTGCAAATAAAATTGCATCTCATCGCAAGATCGACTTGTGGTTGCTTGTGTAGTAAAAGTGCTCCATATGTCTAAAGATTCTTCATCGTCATCTTCATTGAATCCTGAAGGGAACTAGAAGGAATATTAGTAGCAGAGTTATTGTTATCATGTAATGTAGCATAATATTCATATAATGTAGTTAAATTAGTATCAAGTTTACTTATGCAATCAAATGAAGACGAAATTTCTGTTGCACCTACTTTCATATAAGTATATAAACTACATATTAAATTATGACAATCTACTTTTTTAATAGAAGGATTTAAGACTGCACCAATACAATAAATATCAGAAATAGGGAAAAAATATTTTTTAAAATTTTCAAACATAAGTGTAACTGCATCTTTATATTTCATATTTGATTTTAAACCATAAAGTAAATATGAAATTTCAGCTATATGAGCTAAAACATTACAAACTGTTGGGTAATAAGATCCTGAAAATTCAACGATGCGATGTAAAATTTACGTAATTTTTTTTAAAAGTTCACCAATTGATTTCCAATGTTCGTCGGTTAACATATACATCACATTCTTACAATGCGCATTTGCAACATGTGTTATGGGGTCTTTATACTTATAACATTCTTTTAACAATAAATAAGTATAATTTCACCGTGTAATAATCTCCTCTGGCATGAATTTAGGTCTCAAATTAAATTGTTTACATTTTTCTTTAAATTCTATAATTCTATTTTTTCTATTATTACCCGGAATAACTCCAACAACTCTTTTGACAAGTTTTATTTCTGGTGCAAATAAATCAGAATCACTTTTAACAATTAAATTATAAATATGACAAGCACAACGAACATGAAATATATGAGGAAGTGGTGGTTGTACTTCCGCTTTTAAAATATCTACAACAGCAGTATTATTAGATGCATTATCGAATGATACACAAAGTATTTTATTATAAAGATTATATTTTTGGGCATAAGAACAAATAGTTTCGCTTATATATTTTCCAGTATGACTTTGATCCTCGTCATACGCAAAAACAATAATACGTTTTTTCATTCTAAAATTTTCATCAATCCAATGACAAGTAATTGTTAAATAATCATAACCGTTTAAAGCATGTCAAATGTCTGAAGTAAAACTAACTAGGCATGGAAGGTTAGCAAACAAATATTGCAAAAAAAATAACATAATCATTATGAAGTCTAAAAATATCGGCTCTAGTAGTACTACGAGGAACACCTTTAAAAAAAAGATTATATACTCTTTGAATATATGTAATTAAATATGAAGAAGCAAAAGAAAAAGGTAAACAACCTCCGACAATCATTTTTGCTAATTCAATGTGATCCTTTTTTGGATCGTACTTAGCCGCCACCCCAGTTAATGAGTTAAGTTGTTGACCGGGTTCTAAATCAGAGACAACATTCCATTGTGCCGTATGATCGTTTTTTATATGTCTACCTATAGTGCCCGTCCCCCGTCACCACCCCCTGTCTTATGTTTATAAGTTCTCCCACAAATATTACATCTTAACTCTATCAGTGCCCACAACTTTATCATAAAAGAACCACACTTTACTCATTTTTTTTTTTACTTCTGGTTTTGGTAAAGGAGGTTTACGACTACCACTAGCAGTACCAATATTGACAGAAGGAACACTAGTAGGTGTAGGAGGTTCATTTTCTTCAAGTTCAACAATACTATCTAATTGGACGTTATCATATTCATTATCTTCTATTCCAAAATCTTCTTGCATTTTATCATAATCTATATTTTGATTAGATGATGAAGAACCTATAGATTTTTTACCCCTTGAACTAGATTTACGGCGTAGTCCCGATAAATTTGCCCTTATCGAAGACATTATAAAATATTTAAACAATGAACAAATAAATATGACAATTTAATAAAATAATTAGAGAATGAAACGAGTGTACCAAACTTCGGGATTCAGAATTCAATTGAAACTCGAAGCTCGAAGTCTTGCGTCTTGCTACTTTGAATTTGAAAACTAATAATAATAATAACTTGAAAATTGATAATAAAGATAATTAAGAGAGTATGAGAAATTGAGAATAAGAGAATTGTTGTGTGATAAAAATGAAAAAAATGTAGAGAATTATAGATTTTTTAAAGGGTAAAAATGTAATTAAAAAAAATAATAAACAAAAAAACAAAAAAAAGAAATGACCGTTGGCACCCACCCCCTCCCAACGGTAACATTACCGTTGCAATTTTTTTTTTAGTTTTTGTGTTAACCGGTTAACCGGTAATGTAACCGGTTTCCGTTACCGGGTCTAACCGGTCCGGGCCTTATCGGGTTTTTATATAACCCGTGCGGGTTGGGGGCCAACCCAACCCCCAACCCGGTAAGCCCTTAACGGTCCGGTCCGGACCAGATTTTCTACCGGGTCAACCGGTCCGGTTCCAGGTCAACCCGGACCGTTAGACAGGTTTAGTTTTTACCTCAATCTTTTATCAATTATATAGTATTCCTTGAGCTGGGAAATTTGGACATACTTCCCATGGTGATGTTTGTTCTTTTCTTCTGGCATTAAAATCAACTCCATGAATTTGACACGAATGATATTAGTCTCTCCACCTTTTATAGACTTCTCGTTTGTGGGATGTCCCAACATATTATCGACTTTCTGTGTCATGATAGCTAAGAGAACTCATATTTCCTATGTTATCCTTCATTTATGTAAAGAGTTAACCTTATATCTCCACACTACTGAAAAGTATTTAACCAGTATTTGAACATGTTCACATGTTGGGTGAGTATAACTGTAAAAGCCCCTCCAAAATAAGGGTTAGTCTGTAGGAGATAAAATATTTCAGCTGTTGCCCTAGACATTAGAGAAGTACTTATTATGTGTATTACAAACTGTTAAATTCTTCTATTATACCATAGTAACTATTTTTATTTATCAAAAAACATAACTTTTTGCGTGCCAAAGTTTCCTAGCTACATATGAGCACTTCTGATATGTAGGTAAGCTCTTTAAATGCCAATGTTGATACAGTCATACTGGTGTGTGTTTTACAGATGTGCTCTATGCTGAAGATAATTTTGAAAGCAACATTTGTTCTTTTCTCCTTTGATATGAAATTGAATATTGTCAGGAAACTATGTTAAACTTTTTTTTATCTTTCCCATTTTAACAGGTCGGTGATCCAGTTCAACTGCCAGCCACTGTGATCTCACCTGTTGCTGGAAAATTTGGGTAAAGCGACTGCATGTACATACTGTAAATAAAAGATTATGACACAAAAGTATTTTCAAAAGTGTGCAAATTTCACCCTTTTACAAATGAAAATGCAGATATCTTTCTTTTCCTATTTCGAGAAAGGATCCGACTGTTCCAAGTTACCAGAAAAGTTCTTGGAATCCTAATTCTTGTTTCTCTATTTTCATATTTCCTACTTGGGCATGTGATTGGCAGATATTGCGTCAGCTTATTTGAGAGACTTCAGAGGGCGGGATATCCAGTACAGATGCTGAAGACACAATATCGCATGCACCCAGAGGTTTGTGAGCATTCTCTTTTATGGTATTATAAACTAAGACATTTTATGCAACTGCTGAGACATCAATCCCATATATTCAGCGTCTAGACATGTTTCTGAAAGCTCTAGAAACTTTAGGTCTTTGTTCCTATTACTAACAGCAAAATAAAACTGTTGTCATTGGCCTATGCCCATTTGACTAGAAAATACTTTTAGAGACTTGGTGTCTAATAGAGTATTAGAAAAAAATAGAGTAACATTCAACAGGGATAGTGGTCTCGTTACTGCTGTGTTGTGCTTGCATCATATTCTGAAGCATGAGAAATGCTGAGCTTCGACTGATAACTCAAAGAAGATCAAATGCTTAAAGCATCAAAGTTTCCAAAAGTGAGAAAAGTTTACCCTCCCTAGTTAAGGAAAAGCTTAAAGAAAAGTTTGAAGAGAAAGAATTTGGGTGATAAAGAAAGAGAATAAAAGAATAGAAGATAATAATGAGAAGAAAATCAAAATCAGAAGTAGGCTTCTTGTAACTACGAATTGAATGGTGTAGGTGGTAAATAGATCTGAGAGGAATAACTTGAAGTTGTCTTTCAATCTAAATTTGGTGACCAGCGATGTCTGCATTTGGTTTCATTTATGTTTAACCTATGAACCGTGAAACCTCATTGCATTTCATCTTGAGATAATAAGATTTGAAAATGACAGAAAGTGAGGTTTGAGAAATCCACAGATAGATGGCAGATACAGAGTCCTCGCACTATGTGGAACAGACAACAAAGAAATGAAAATATAATTGTAACTTCAATTGTGATATGGGTTTAATAGGCCCGTGAAATATCTCTATTTTGGAAATACATTAATGTAGTTGTATCAAATTACTATTGCAGATAAGGAACTTCCCTTCCAGAGAATTCTACGATGAGGCTCTTGAAGATGGACCTGATGTTGAAGAGCAGACAAAGCGCTCTTGGCACGAATACCGCTGCTTTGGACCTTTTTGCTTTTTTGACATACACGACGGGAAGGAGTCCCAGCCATCTGGAAGTGGTTCTTGGCAAAATGTTGATGAGGTTGAATTTGTGCTCGCAATGTATCGCAAACTGGTCTCCAGATATCCAGAGCTTAAATCAAGTTCCCGGTTAGCTATTATATCACCATATAGGCATCAAGTCAAACTTTTGCGCCAAAAATTCCGAGAAACATTCGGAGTGGAGTCTGATAAAGTAGTTGATATCAACACTGTTGATGGTTTCCAGGTAATCCTTTGATTTTTCTGACAGATTTCCTGGATCATTTGGCACTTGATTTCTGCTAAATGAGATTCATACTTGATGCACCTTCTCCTCTGTATTTGGTGGAGAGAAAATAATTTCACTTTGTTATAGGGTCGGGAAAAGGATGTTGCAATATTTTCATGTGTTCGAGCAAGCAAAGATAAAGGCATTGGTTTTGTTGCTGATTATCGGCGAATGAATGTTGGCATAACCAGAGCACGGTCTTCTGTCCTGGTATTCATTTAGGAAACGAAAATGATAGTTTTCTAGTGCCAATCCTATTTTTCATAAGACAGTTAATGTTCTGTGAACAATGTTCTACATTTTGATTGTAGGTTGTTGGTTCTGCATCCACGTTAAGAAAAGACGCACGTTGGCAAAATTTAGTTGAGAGCGCGGAGCAGAGAAATGGGCTCTACAAGGTAAAACTCAAGACATAATTATGTTAGTATTCTGTGTTGAGATATATCTTTAGCATGACCCTGACAAATGAAGGATGAGGTAAAGAATGGACAACCAGTTCCTTAGGAGCAAAAAAAGAAGGGAATATAACCAAACTTCAAGGGGGTCTCGTAAACTTGTTAGCCTTGTGTTGTGAACTAGGAAAATAATTGTTTTATCCTTGTGCCGTCTAATTTTCTTTTGCTTCTTCGTTTTCACTCCAAAACAGTGTTTCTTAATGGTGCACATTTTAAGTTTCTTTTCCTACCACCTCAGTTACACCTTGATTTACCGGGTCCAATCAACACATTTGTATATTTGGCTTCCCTTTTAGGTTTCCAAGCCCTATGATGATTTCTTCAGTCAGGAGAATCTCAAATTAATGGAAGTAGAAGCTGTGCACGACAGACTTGAGGCTCCTCCAGAAGATATGGACATTGAAGTGCCTGTTGCTGCTGAAGCTGATCAAGCCCCACAGGAAGAACATGACTATGGTGATGCTGGAGAAGGGGGCTACGATGAGGATTAGGGTTCGTCTACCATTCCTTCTGCCATCATTCTTTGACCAATTTGAGTTCCGTACAAGATTGTTCTCCACGGCTCTCAATTCTTATGTATACTAGACATAATTTATAGGAATATAATGATGTCTAACTCATTGTAGTGTAGAGACTGGATTTCAATCAATTATTAGGAGCTTCGAACAACTTGACGCACATTGTAAAGGCTAATCTTCTAGTCAGCTTTATTTCTTTTCTTCACACCAAACCATTTTTGTATCAATCAGCTGTGATTCATTCACTAGTTGGGTCGGTCATATGAATTTTCTTGGGGGCAAAAAGGCGAAATTTCTCGCCCACAGGTCCCCACCCTCCCGGCCTGATAGGGATTGGTGGAGGAGGTAAATCATGCAGTGTCTGGTGCCCACAAGGAGTCACCCCCACAAAGGAGGAATGAAACTCCCACATTGCGGCTGTCAGGACTTGAACCTACCTATTTGGGGCTACGCCCATGCGGGCAGAACAAGAAAGGAAATGAGATGATTTCTCTATCCATTTCACTATATTCGGAGTGTATTTTGATTAAAAAGGTATTTATTTGTTAAGATAAAATAGATGTTTTAAAAGCTAAAAGTTCTTTAATGATGGGTTGGTTGCTAAGATGTCAGATAGAATCTTTTGAAATATAGTACTACTACATTTGTCTAAAAAGGGAGGACAAGTTTTGAAGCACCTAAGTATTTGCTATCAGACATTGATTTTGTAATTAAAATCAAACTTAGAGAACTATTTTGAATTTCCACCAAAAAAAAGACACGTTGTAACTTTAATTTTGTCCTAAAGAAAAAGAGGGCCAGTTATGAATACACAATGTCCATTTAGTACGGAAGTTTGCTATCGAACAATGTAGTTTATGAATATAACTTTCAAGCAAAATTTATTGAAAAACTTTGTCATAATTTTCTTTTTCTATAAATAGGAAGCTAAAATCTATTCATTTTATGTAGGACTGGCCAGTGGGCCGGGCCCACCGGGGTCGGGTTTAGCGGGGTCGGGTTTAGCGGTCGGGGCGGAGAAGAGGGGCGAGTCGGTGGGCGGGCTGTGAGTCGGATCGGGCGGGACCATCAGTGTCGTCCGGTCCAGTTAGGTAGAAGTCGGGGCCGGGGCCAGGTCGGCGGGTTTTGTTTTGTTTTTTTTTTAAAAAAAAAAAAAAAATACTAAATTACTAACAAAGTAACATTAACATATAGTCATATACTTGTCATATAGTCATATACATATACTATAATATTATAGACTTATAGTATTATAATTATAATATTATACTAATATATATAATATATTTATAAAGTATAAACTATAAAGTATAAACTAAATAATTAAACAAAGACAAGAAGAGTGTAAAAACATCCAGAAATTTGTTTTTGTGCCTCTTATATTATTAATTATTTCATTGAAATATACAAGATTCAAAATTACAACATTGTAGTGTACTGTTGTTGAAAAAAATTGCAAAAGACATAAAAAAATTAAAAAATTGCAATGAAATAAATTACCAATTTGAAAATATTTTTTCTAGTTTCTTTATAATTTCTTGTGGTTCTTGGTTGGAATTGGTATATCTTGGTCAAATTGTTCCACGTCGCTACTCATGCCTTGAGATAAAATGTCGTTGTAGTTGTCGCCTTCCCGTTAATCTCAGTTGTGGCGCCTCGCCCGCTCGCTCGTATCCAATCTCACGAATAGTCTGCGCCATCTCCAAGCTGTCTCCGGCTAATGAGTGTATGTGCTCTCCTATTTAAAATCTGCCTGCAGAAAAAGCGCTTTCAGAAGCGATTGATGACGCTTGAATGTTCAAAATATCTCGGGCCATCATTGGAAGTGTCGAAAATGTCTTTTCATTCTGCATCCAATATTTCAGCAAGTCTTCCTTTCCTTCTTCATTGATAACTGCTTGGTATTGGTAAGGTAAATTACCCTGCAAAACAAAAACATCAAACTCGCTAATTTGGTTAGCTTATTACCGCACGTTATTTACGAGGCTTTCAATAGAACTAATATTACTAGCCCCAGAAACAGCATGCCTTTTTTAGGCTGTGTTGAAGAAGAAGATGGTACAAAAGTCGGTTGGTTACTAGCACTTTCTTGCTGGTAATGCCGATATACTTTTTTGCATTCATCTTCTACGCTATTCAACACTTCTTCTAGCGTTAGTTCAATAGGTGGCTCAACATTTAAATTTTTGGGAGTTGGAGGTGGTAGTACGTCCATACAGGTATAAATATTTTAAATAAGACTTTTACAACCCTCTACTTTAATAGTCGGGTTTAATACAACACCAATAATATAAATAGGGGGAATAGGAATAAAATATTTCTTTAATTTCATAAACATTTTTTTAATAACTGCCTTATAAGCAGGTTTTTCCATATATTCTTTAAGAAGTAAAAATATTATAGCTATATAAAACAACATAGTTGAAATAGTAGGATAATATAAAGTAGAAAATTCTTTTGTTGCTCGTTGAAAATTTTCTAGAAATACAATAAGTTCTCTAATTTTGTCCCAATCATTATCCACAATCATATCATTTGGATTTTGATTATGGGCGTTAAAAAATAAAGTAATAGATTTTTTATAGTCATAAGCAACAACTAGTTGGTCATATAAAGAATTTCACCTAGTTGGTACTTCTTCGGGAATTTTTCTGTAAGATAGTCCACAATCGTGACAAGTTTTTATATTCTTTCTCTGTTGAATTCTATTATTTTTAAAAATAAAGTGTATAGCAAATTGTATTTTTCAAGAATATCTTGAAAAAGTGAAAGACCATCCTTTACAACTAAGTTATAAATATGGCACGCACATTTGATATGGAAATATTTTGGAAAAGACGGAGTTAAAACATCTCTTAAAATACTAATAGCAGAATTGTTAGAAGATGTATTATCTAATGTAATACTCATAACTTTATCGGTTATTAGTAATAATCGGAGATGAATAAATATTTTACGAAATAAACTCACGGTGTGCCTACTATCTATATATCTATATGCTAAAATACGTTTTTGCATAGACCATTTATAATCTATCCAATGACATGTTCCGTTAAATAATCATGGCGTTAGTACTACGACTATATCGAAGTTAGAGCGACTTTGCAATTTAAATGATATAATGCATAACGTAAATAATGTTGATATTCATGTGCAAATTTAAATACATCTCTTTTAACGATTGATCTAGGAAAACCTTTATAAGCGAGGATTATACATATCTCTAATATAATGAATAAAAGCAGGAGATTCAGAAATGAAAAGGCAAACCCTCCACAACAACTAATTTTGCTAGTCTTCCTATCTTTATGTTTATCGTATTTAGAACTCTGACTCCCCGTCATGGGTTAATTTGACCAGCTTTGTCAGACAGATGTGAACCTTGTCCCGATTGAGAGGGCGCTTGCTCACCATCTTTTCAATCATGTATTGGGCGTACGAAGACTTTGTGTTTTTGCAATAGGTGTCTTGCTAAACCCCGTCCCACCGTGACCTTGTCCGATTTTAAAAGAATAAACATTTTTACAAGTTTTACATACAACTACTTGATTGATGCGTCCCTGTCAAAATATTTTCATACAACCGATTTTAATAGTCGTTTCTGGGACCTCGTCACATAGTAGGGGATAGGAGGCATTTCACTAGTGGGTGTATCATCTTCATTAGTAGGTGTATCATCATCTAGAGTGTCATCTAAATTAAAATCTTCTTGATTTGAGGATAATCATTTGTGTCAAGATCATATGGTATTTCAGAAACATTTGGGATCTATAAAATCATCTTGTCTAGGAATAATTTGGAGCAGAATACTAGAAGAAGTACCACTTGCCACTTGTTACGCCTCTACTAGAAGAAGTACCACTTGCCAAAAAAACTTTTAACTCTTTTCATGGTAATAAATAATTAAAGACTTAAAGATAATGAAATTAAATGTGCTAAATGAAATAAAAACAAAATAATAATTTAATGAGAGAAGCAGAATGTACCAAGCGCCGACGTAAGTCGGCGTGTAATCGAAGGTTGAAAATTGAAACTTTGCTCGATAGATAATCCTCAGCTAGTTGTCAACTTCTCCCGATTCTCAAATTAATAAATAGATTGAATATGTAGTAGACAATGTTGTATAGAGAATAGAGATTGATTGATTGAGAGATTAGAAAGATTTGTGAAAATAATAAGAAGAAATGAGGTATTTATAGTTGAAAAATTGGGTTAAAGTGTAAATATAATAACTTAGGGTTAAAAATAAATATAAAGGGGTAGGGGTTGGGGAGGAAGCCAAAAATGGCCGTTGTCCAACGGCCAAAATGTAAATGGTAGTTAGACAACCATTTTATTTTGCAAAGAGGCCCAGGCTGGGCGGGAGTCGGATCGGGCGGGACCATACTTGATTCGAGCCCGGTCCGTTTTTTTTTAACCGGAGTCGTGTCGGAGTTGGGTCGGAATCGGGACGGGGTCGGGTCGGCCCGGCCCACTGGCCAGCCCTAATTTTATGTATCAATTTCAAGTCTTCTTGGAGGAAGCCTGGTAAATTTTAGTTTTTTTGTACTTATTCGAATATTTACACAAAAGTGGAGATAAGGACAAAAAAGGATAAGTTCTACAAAAAACAAAATAGCAAAGAGATGCAAATACAGTGAAGTGGACAGAGATAAAAGGAAAAGAAGTCTGAGACGTAAACTCCGAAAGCCCACTGACGCTACTCTTCTCCACCAAACCCCATCATTTTCTGACATTATTTAGTCATAACTTTAATTTTTATAATAATTATATGAGGTGCTTGATGCGGAAATTCATCTTGATGCAATGGATCTGACAGACACCATCAAAGATAAAAATCAGACATTGAACCAAGATTGTGCCCTCATTTCGAGATAATTTTTTTTTTTTTTGGGAAATGGGGTGATTTTTAAGGTATTAAATAACATTTTCGCCCTTGTGAACCTGATGCCCGCGGATGCGCTTTGGCGTAAAAGCTGATTGATGAGGCGCATGAACTTAACACATCGCCTCAGTGCATAGGCGAAAATTATCTCGCATAAGCGGACTTAATCCATCCGTCGATGCGGACACGATTTTGATGGAGCGGATACAACTCTCTCAACACTTTTTCACTCAAATAATATTCTTAACCGTAGGAGTTACTGTACTCATAAATTCCACGGATAATAGTCATCGGCGAATGCTCGATTGAGAGATATAACAGGAATTTAGACGGAAGGTTCATAACGCATGAACGAGTAGTTACAGAGATGAAAGAAATTAAAAAGAGAAATTACGTGGAGAGTTTCATCACTATCTCATTTTGATCCACGTGTCCCAGTATGTGAACACGAGGTCCAGAAAATCATTTACTTATAGAAAATAGCAAATCAGATGTTAGACACATTTACTAATTTGAAAAGAACAACTAAGTCACATATCCCTGCAGAGAATGTGTCTATCCGAATTAATATCCCAACAGGACCATCTACTAGTGCTATAAATATTGAATCTCATACACGTTTGAAGCGTGGTAGATCATTAGGTTCGAACGATAGAAATCCTAGAAAAAAAAGTAGCAGTGGTCAAAATGACACTATAAAAAGTCTCATGAAGAGAATCAAGATATGAATACTCCTATTATTCCTGAAGATATCAGTGAACCCGAGACTTAAGTAAGTAAAAACTATCATTAAGTTTTATTGGTGATGGGATAAATTTGAATCGATCGAAAATTATGGTGGATAATGTTTTTGCATATAATGTTGTAATGGATACTATGAAAGACAATGAGGATCAAGAACCTTTATCTATCGAAGAATGTCCACAAAGATGTGATTAGCCAAAATGGCAATAGGAAGTTCAATTAGAATTGAATTCACTTGCTAAACGCGAGGTTTTTGGACCAGTAGTTCAAACGCTTGATGGTTTAAAACCAGTTGGTCATAAATGAATCTTTGTGCGAAAAAAAAAACGAGAAAAATGAAATTGTGAGATACAAGACACACCTTATTGCATAAGGATTCTCTTAAAGACATGGTGTCGACTATGATGAAATATATTCACCTGTTATGGATGCAATAACATTTCGATATCTCATCTGTTTAGCTGTACATGAAAACCTTGAAATACATCTTATGAATATAGTCACAACTTACCTTTACATATCACTTGATAATGAGATTTATATGAAAGTCCCAGAAGGATTAAAAATGCCTGAAGTATATCGTTTAAAGTCTCGAAAAATATACTCAATCAGATTACAACGATCATTATATGGTCAAAAACAATCAGGGCTCATGTGGTATAATCACCATAGTGAGTACTTGATAAATGAAGGTTATACAAATGATGTCGTTTGTCCATGTGTTTTTATTAAGAAATTTGAATCAGAGTTTGTTATACTTGTTGTTTGTGTTGATGACATAAATCCCATTAGTACTCCAGAAGAGCTCCAAAAGACAATTGAATATCTAAAGAAAGAATTCGAAATGAAAGATCTTGGAAAGACGAAACTCTGTCTTGGTCCGCAAATTGAACATTTAGAAAATGAGGTCTTTATCCATCAATCTTTCTATACTGAGAAAGTTTTAAAATGATTTTACATGAATAATGCACATCCTTTATGTACTCCAATGGTTGTTCGCTCACTTAAAGTGAGTAAAGACTCATTCCGACCTCAAGACCTTACATAGCATTTTCTGTTAATTTACTAGCAAGATATAGATCTTCTCCTACACGGGGGCATTAGAACGAAATTAAGCATATACTGTGATATCTAAAGAAAATTATTGATATGAGTCTATTTTATGCTAACAAAGATAGTGCAAATCTTGTTGATTATGCATATGCAAGTTATTTATCTGACCCTTATAGAGCTCGATCTCAAACGGGCTATCTGTATACATGCGGATGTGCTGCTATATCATGACGATCTACAAAGCAGTCTATTGTTGCTACTTCTTCAAATCATGCTGAAATAAGATATTCATGAAGCAAGTAGAGAATGTGTGGTAGAGATAAGTGATGCATATCATCAGAGAAAGATGTGGCCTTAAGTGTGATACAGAAATACTCACAGTCTTATATGAGGACAATGCTGCATGCATAGCCCAATTAAAGGAAAAATTCATAAAAGGAGACATAACGAAACACATTTCACCAAAGTTATTCTTCACACATGATCTTTAGAAGAATGATGATATTAATGTGCAACAAATTTGTTCAAGTGACAATCCTGCAGATTTGTTCACTAAATCTTTGTCAACTTCAACTTTTGAGAAGATGGTAAATAAGATAGGAATGCGAAGATTCAAACATATGAATTGTGGTCTTCATCAGGGGGAGTAAAATACGTGTTGTATTCTTTTCCTTAACCAGATTTTATCCCACTGGATTTTTATGGTAAGGTTTTTAATGAGGCATCTTGTAACGCGTATTACTAGATGTGTACTCTTTTTCATTCACTTGGATTTTTCTCACTGAATTTTTTCTAGTAAAATTTTAACGAGACACATTATCTATTAATGAACATCTAAGGGGGAGTGTTATAAATACATTGTATTATGAATGTCCAGTTGAATACTCACACAACTAGTTAAGCTTGAAACTGAATAAGCTTGAAAATGGATAAGCTTGAAATTAGATAAGCTTGAAATCAATCAAGTAGACATCTGGTTAGCAACTTTTATTTTTCTATAAATAGAAAGTTAATTCAATTCATTTGTATATTAGTTTGAAATTGAATAATATATCATTCTCTCTCTATATACATGTATTTACTTTATAATATTTATTTTATAACAGAAAATACTTTTTGGACTTTTTGAATTATTTATATAGTACATGTTCAGAATAATAGGTGTACTAAATTCTGTTGGAATATATTGGTAATAACAAGGAACGGAAAAAGTCACAACAACAACCAATGTGAATAAGAAAACTTATCTCGCTCAGTCGATTGATGATCAATCTTTCTTTAAGATAATATTGTCCCGTATATTTCTTTCAACGGAGTAATGACATCTTATCTCCCAAGATAAAACAACAATCAAACTAACGAGCAAAGGAGACTCAAGAGTTCGCTATAGGAAGAAAGATCTTAGAGTGTTTGATTGCAAAAGAGGAAGAACAATTTTAGAAAATTGTCTAGAGAATGTGTTAAGTCCGTGTTCTTGCAAATGAGCCAAATGCCTCATTTTATAGTGTTGAGAAGATGACTTTCCAATTGCCCATGTAATGACCTTGAATGGCCTTGATTATGGAGTGTTAATTCAACCAAATAATGGCTGAATTCATTTGGGATGTAATGGAGGTTTAATGCCACAAAATCAGCTCAATAGTCATGTCTTTTCGTCTCCCGTCGAGCCTCTGGACTACCAGCGCCGCGGAGCTCCAACTTCAGAGAGTTGGCGCCGCAGCGCCACAACTTCAGAGAGTTGGCGCCGCGGTGATTCATGACTCGATTCATCTTTAAACACATTGTACACTTCTTCCTTCATTTACCAACGTGAAATCAATGTCATTTGGCCATGTTGTCTATTACCTTACGTCTCAAACAATTCATATTTGTATCAATATCTCTTTCATTGAGAAAATATGATCTTTGACATTACGTGTGCACGTGTGTGGAAACAAGATTTTTCACGTGCGGGGCCCCAATTATTCGAGTCATAATTAAATAGGATTAACTTTATTTCACGTTTAATAAATATTTTCAACAAATTCATGGTCATAAACTTATATGAGTGAATTTTGACATTACAAATTTGAATTTACAAATTGTACAACAATTCATTTGATTTATTGTTTATTAATTTTACAACCTAGTTCCGGTGTATATTTCATTCATTCTCAAAAAAAGAAAATATTTGAACATATCTTTTTAGAATTTGAACAGAAAAAAATGGTTATGCAATATTTTTATATTCTATTTTATATATGTTACATGCGAAAATAAAAATCTTTTAAAGAATTTAATATAAAAGTAAAAGAAAATTGTAACGAGACATAAAATGGGCGGGCCAGGCGGGACCACTGGGGTCGGGATGGCGAAGTCGAGCAGGGTGGGGCGAGTCGGGCGGGCGAGCCGTACTAGCGGGGCGATTAAGTGTCGAATCCGTCTGCGATTAGTCGGGGCGGGGACGGACGGGACATTTTTTTTTTAATTTTTTTTTCACTAAATTAAAAATACTAACAAAGTAACATATAGTGATAGTCATATACTCATATTATAGTATTATACTCATATATATTTATAAACTGAATAATTAAACAAAGACAAGAAGAGAAAATGAGGTATTTATAGTTGAGAAATTGAGTTAAAGGTAAATATAATAACTTAGGGGTTAAAAATAAATATAAAGGGGTAGGGGGGTTGGGGGAGGCCAAAAATGGCCGTTGTCTAACGGCCAAAATGTAAAATGACCGTTATTGCAACGACTATTTTTGGCAAGTGGTTATTTTTGGGCGGGAATGAGGCGGGAATGAGGCGAGAATGGGGCGGGACCGGGATGAGTCGGGTCCTAGCAGGACCGGGTCGGGTGAGATCATACCATGTACCGTCCCGATTCGAGCCTCGGACCCGCTAAATTTTTTATTTTTTTATTTAATGGGCCATGCCGGGACCGGGCCGGGACCTGGCCAGCCCTAAAAGAAGTGTTTACTTTTGTCGGCTACGGGGAAGAATATTCTTTTTCTCGTTTTGCAGTCTGCTAATTTCCTATTTCTTTTATTAAAACACTTTGTTAAATTTTGTACTTAAAACAACTACAACAGCCGGCTATATATTTCTTTATTTATTTATGTACAAGTCAACCAATTATAATGATTTTTGTATGCCCCACAACCATTTTTTTTCTCTGTAAGACTTCCGATCAAAATCTTTGGAGGGAGAAAAATATTTAGGGTGTATTTGAATTAGCGGTGGGCAGAATTGATTTTGACATAATTGATTCTGATAGAATTGGTTCTGGCAGAAGTGATTTATGTTTGGATGCAATAATGTAAAAGTGATTCTTACAATTGATTTATGTTTGGATAGTTTTGATCAAAATTGCTTTTGAATGTAGAATTACTAAAATGAATAATATTATACTTAATAATTATTTTAAAAAGTACCTTAAAATCGGTTTTCAGTTAAAATTGTAGAGTACATTTTGCCGCATTTAAAATATTAATAATATTCGAAGTATTTGAAAGAAGACAATAGAAAAAGGAGAAGAATAATCCAAATGAGTTGCACTATTTCTCATTCCTAAGTACGAGAAAAGTCATAAAATTAACAATAACATACTCAAAACAGAACATGAGTAATATATTTGATTTTTTTAGTAATTATTTCTAGATATTTAAAGAGGTTAATGAAAGTTGTATATTTGAATGTTTTTTTAATAATTATTTCTAGATATTTAAAGAGGATAATGAAAGTTGTATATTTGATTTTTTTTATTAATTATTTCTAGATATTTAAAGAGAGTAATGAAAATGGATAGAGTTGTTGAGGAAAATTAGGGTAATAAAGGAAAGGGTAAAATTCAAATTGAAATTAATGGCAAAATTGATTCTGCCAGAATCAATTATGGATGGGCGAATTGATTTTGGTCAGCCAAACATGTCAATTTTCTAATTTTCACGAAAGTAGGTATCCAGAATTAATTCTGGGTATCCAAAAGTTAATCCAAACATGCACTTAATCGCTTTTTCCGCTATATATGTCTTTGCAATTTAAACTACTACGAATAGTAATAAAAGATCCATCAAAATAGAGAACGAAAGAAAAGACATGTGGTCGCCCCAGGGTCACACGTGAGTTGGTAAGTGACAAAGTGATTAGGGTACAACCACCCCGACGTCGCGGATTCGAATCCGTGTGATGACAATCTTTGCTGAAATATTGCAAGGGTTGTTGCTGGGTTCGTGTCCCGTTGATCTTCTCCCTTGTAGGGCTGTCACTCACGCATATCCCTCAATTTACATCCCACCTGATCAAGGGACCTCTGATGCAGGTGGGGAATTTCGTCTTCGGAACTTTTCCCTCGTCAAAGAAAAGACATGTGGTCGAAAGATTTGGTCTTTTTACCTCAAAATAGAGAAGAAATGGGCGTCAACACGTGTCTTATCAGAACTAATTGTATCTACACAGGAAATGACAAGTATACCCCCATAAATCTTTGACATGACTCTCATGCCGTCTTTACTTACTTTTCTGCTGTACAATTTTTTATCCACCCAGCCACAGCAATAAATGTGGAAAATGAGGTTTTTGACTTGACTAAAACTAAACAAATTAGTACTACTAGATGAGTCATAAGTAGCAGTATCTAAAAAGATAGAACGAGACAATGATTCATTCTCTTAAAAAAAAATAGTACTAATATGATATGAGCACAGTAGGGAATTCAAGATTTTTACTAATAGAATTTATAATAATAACAATAACAATAACATACTTAGTGTAATCTCATACAGTGGGGTATGAAGATAGTAGAGTGTACACATACCTTATATTTATCTAGAGAGGTAGAGACTAACAAAATTTAAAAAATAAAAATATTTTATTTGAAGTTTAAATTTGAAATCTCAAGTTAATTTTGGAACCCTTTAATCACTAAGTCAATCTTTAATCTTTGTTTAGAGAATTCAACATTTATATATGTAATTGAAAATAAAAATATTACTTTACATATATAGTGTAATATATTGCCGGGAGGTTGGGGTGAACACCCTCACCTTTCCTAGATCCGCCGGTCAAGTATGTATATGTAAATTAAAACCAAAGGCTCTAAAGTTTGTAATATCTAAGAGCCCCTTTGGCCTAGCGGTAAAATTTTGCTTATTTTGAGAAGTGTTTTTAAAAAAAAGTACTCTTGATAAGAAGCATTTTGTGTTTGACTAGTTCATTTAAAAAGTGTTTTTGATTATTTTTAATAAGTAGATTGTATTTGATTAATCTTCTTAGGGTATGTTTGGATTAGCGGTGGGCAAAATTGATTCTGACAGAATTGATTCTGACAGAAGTGATTTATGTTTGGATGCAACAATGTAAAAGTGATTCTTATAATTGATTTATGTTTGGATATTTTTGATCAAAATTGATTTTGAATGTAGAATTACCAAAATGGGCATACATATAAATAAAAATTACTATACATATAAATAGATGGAAGTATGTAAATAAAAATTACAAATAGATAATAGAATTTAAAGTGCAATATAGTACTTAAATATTAGTAGAATATTATTACAATACTAATTTAAAGTGCAAATAGTATTTAAATATTATTACAATACTAATTTTGCATGTACTCTATAATTTGATTGCGGACTAAGTCTCGAACGTGATTCATCTCTGATGAATAAACTACATTAAAAACCTATGATTGATCCAAATTAGATGATCTATGATAATCATCACGGTGAATGATTGTGCTTTCATCTTCATAAAGATCAAAATCAATATATGTTTCTGCATTCCTTCTAAAAGTTGTATATTTGATTTTTTTAGTAATTATTTCTAGATATTTAAAGAGGGTAGTGAAGGTTTTATATTTGATTTTTTAGTAATTATTTCTAGATATTTAAAGAGGGCAATGAAAGCTGTATATTTGATTTTTTTTAGTAATTATTTCTAGATATTTAAAGAAAATAATGAAAGTGGATAGAGTTGTTGATGAAAATTAAAGAGGGTAATAAAGGAAAGAGTAAAATTCAAATTGAAATAAATGACAAAATTGATTCTGCCAGAATCAACAGCCAAACATCTTTAATTTCTGATTTTCACGAAAGTAGGTATCCAGAATCGATTCTGGGTACCTAAAAGCCAATCCAAACATACACTTAAAAAAATGCATTTGAGTGTCAAATTAAGGAAAAAGACAAGTATCGATAAGCGTTTACTATCAAGATTATTTTACATAATCAAATTATTTTAAATATTTATTATGAAAGACTTTAATTAAATTTTTACTTTTATTTAATTAAAATTTAAAAGTACATAAACAAATTTTCACCAGTGACAAAAAAATTAAGGTAAATTGCTAATGCGAAAGATAACTTTATACAATGTAAAATAAAATAAAGAATTATTGATTAAAATTAATGAATGAAAGAGGGATATACTTGGTAAATATATATATGGTAGATATATTTTTGTCATGAAAAAAAATAATTTTCTGCTTCTCCCCAACCGCAGAAAAACTGCTTCTGCTTTTACTTAAAATCAGTTTTACTAATTAACTAAACACCTCAAATAATTTAAAATAAATCTCTTAAAAAAATATCTCTAAGTCAAATTCGATTAATTTCTTCGAAAAAAGGTGTACAATAATATAGTTTGGAAAATAACGAGAATTTGAAGTATTGCTTCTACCCTATTTCATACGTACATTTATAATTTAAGGAGTTTAATCTTTGCTAGGCCAAACAGGCTCTAAGTCAAATTCCATTCATTTCTTCGAAAAAAGGTGTACAATAATATAGTTTGGAAAATAACGAGAATTTGAAGTATTGCTTCTACCCTATTTCATACGTACATTTATAATTTAAGGAATTTAATCTTTGCTAGGCCAAACAGGCTCTAAGTCAAATTCCATTCATTTCTTCGAAAAAAGGTGTACAATAATATAGTTTGGAAAATAACGAGAATTTGAAGTATTGCTTCTACCCTATTTCATACGTACATTTATAATTTAAGGAGTTTAATCTTTGTTAGGCCAAACATGCTCTAAGTCAAATTCCATTCATTTCTTCGAAAAAAGGTGTACAATAATATAGTTTGGAAAATAACGAGAATTTGAAGTATTGCTTCTACCCTATTTCATACGTACATTTATAATTTAAGGAGTTTAATCATTGCTAGGCCAAACAGGCTCTAAGTCAAATTCCATTCATTTCTTCGAAAAAAGGTGTACAATAATATAGTTTGGAAAATAACGAGAATTTGAAGTATTGCTTCTACCCTATTTCATACGTACATTTATAATTTAAGGAGTTTAATCTTTACATCTAAGTGTTGGAAATTTATTAAACGTTAATATAGTAATCCTATTATTTATGACTCGAAAAATTGGGGTCCCGCGCGTCGAAAACCTTATTTCCACACACGTGCACACGTTGTACCAAGGATCACAAATTTTCTTAGTGAAAGAGATATTGGTACATATACGATATGTGTCGCGCCCGTTTTTTACCTCGGGGTCTGAACGGTATCCGCAACGTTGCTCTTTGACGCGGTTAGCTGGATGGAGCAATAATGCTGATTTTTGAGGAGTCGCCACCTAATTTGTTAAGTGAATTAGGATACTTGATTTATTGCAATAAAAATACTGCAATTAATCTCCATTTAATGATCTGCGAAATTAATGAGATCAGAGTTCTTTATTATCCTAAAGGGAAGGGGTTAGACATCCTTTAAAATCCGCTAACTTGCGGTTATTCGTTCAAACCTAAGTTAATTATTTATTGCCCTTTTTATTCTACCTATTCTAAGCATTTTTTCATAATTTATAATTAAAATAAAGTGCAATACAGAATAATAAAACTAAAATTAAATGCGACATAAAATAAAACTCCGGGACATCTTTTAGCCCTTTTTGGGCCTTCTGCACAAGATGATCTCCAGGTACCTGCATAAACACTTAATAAAAGTGTTAATAGTAGAATAAATAATTTTAATGCAATGACAAGAATTAATAAGTAAAGCCAAAAATAAATCCGTCTTTTGCCCAGAGGAGGCCATGGAAATCAGACGGAGATTCCTTCATCGACCAATATTGTTAAAAAACAATAAAATAAATAAAACCTTCAAATCCGCGCCAAAACAGTAATAGTTTTAAACACGGAGGGCTCAGATATATAAAATAAAGCGGGACATCCTAAACAAGTCCGGCTGCGAAAATTCGCCTCGCCAGCGCATGTTGGTTATCCTGTGTAAGTAGAAGAAATCATCAACGCCCAGAAAGCTTCATTTATTTTATTTTCCGTCTTTGCAACTGTGGAGGCCAAAAAAATCGACGGATAACTTTTTCATTGGCCAAACAAGTGTAGTATCTTGTCCAAATCAGTTAAATAAATAAATAAAAGGACAGTTCCGTCAACCAGTCCCGAAAATCAGAACATCATAACACTAGTAAAAATCAAAATCAGTCCAGAAACAGCAGAAAATCAGTAACAACAAATGCCAAAAACCAGTCCAACGAAATAGCAAAAAATAAAGCGAACAGGTCGCCGGAAACGTCAAACCATAGCCCAACAAGAATATCTAAAATGACAAGAGCAAACATGACCGAGACAGAGGTCGCCGGAATTAGAATGAACCCAACAACCATAGTTCACCGGAAAAGTCCGAATGTCGTCGAAAAATCAAAAATCAGTCCAACAACCGACAACCACTGAAAAATAAAGCAGAGCCAAGGTCGCCGGAGTTTTCAAACTCCGGCAAGAACCATAAAACAGTTAAACAAATCAGTCCAATCAACACAAATATAGCAATAAAAATGGAGAACAATGACAGTGATGAAGTCGAAGGAGGTCGCCGGAGTCTTCAAAACTCCGACAGACACAAAACTTCAAAAGAACAATCCGAACAAACAACAAATCGGATCCCCAAGAAGATAAATCAGATGGAATATCAAAATAATAGCCAACGGTAATCAAACGTCACAATACATGATAGCAACCACCGAAATCACCCGGGCCACGATCGGCCGGTCACTCACGGCGAGGCGATGTAGCATAAAAGGGGTTTACGGGGTAACGGTGGTGGTGGTGCTCGCTATGGGGATCGCTCGGAGCCAAACTCTCGCCGGGGAGCGATGGCGGCGACGAGTGGCGAGAGCGGGTCGACGGTGTTCGACAGATAGGTGACAAGCAGTGTGTGTGTGGGAGGCTCGCCGGAGCTCTGGGCGGCGGCGACGAGAGAGGGGAATGGGAATGGTTTTTCCTTTCTCTGAAAATAAAAGGGGTGTGGGGGTGTTATAATTTAGGGTTGTGCGGCTGAGGGTGTTGCTATGGGGTTCGCCAGAGCTTGGAGCTCCGGCGAAGGGCGGCGGCGACGGAAATCATGGGAGAGGGGAGGGGTAAGTATAGAGAGGGAGATATGTCTGCTGAGGTCTGTTTAAAGGGGTAGGGGTGTGCGGCTGCCCTCTCTTTTTAAAAGGAGGGGGTAATGTTTTATTTATAGGGGTATTTAGGTTTAGGGTTTGGGTTTGGTTTTGGGGGAAAAAGATGAAAAGTGATATATGATTTTAGGGGGGAAAATAAAAGAGAATGTTTGGATGAAATTAAAAAAAATGGTGTTGGATTGGACTGATTCAAATTGTGTCTTGGACTGGACTGATTTGACAAAAAATGCAAAATGGATTAATTGTTTAAAAGAAAAATTATTTAAAGGTACAAAATTATAAAAACTAAAAATGCCGATGCAATAATGATAAAATGCAATATTTAAGGAATGTTTAATGCCTAATTAAAAGTAAAAATGAGGCCCCAATTAATTATTTAAAGAGATGCAAACATTATTAAAATAAACGACGGTGTAATAATAATAGAAACATAATATTAACAAAGACATAATGCTTAATTTAAAATAAAAAGATGCAATGCCATTTTGTGAAGAAATAAACATAAAATATTATGTAAAAAATGCAAAAAAATGATGATTAAAATGCGGTGTCCTAAAACACATAAAATTGCAACAAATATACGAAAACGGGTCAAAATTGACTGTCAACAGCATGTCCTTCTTTGTACGGAGATGATGGAAGAATCTTCGGACAAAGATGTTGACTTGTAGCCAATTTTGTCCTGTTTTATAAACTAGAACTCAAAAGTAGGGTTGAGGCAGACTCAAAATTGTCCCAGTGTCGAATTATGATGACACTGGGTCGTTGTGATGCGAAAATAAAAAGCAAAGCTGACGCTGATTTAAAAATGTCCCAGTGTCTAATTATGAGGACACTGGGTTGCTGCGATGCTAAAATTATGAACTGAACATCGATTCAAAAATATGTCCCGAGGTCGAATCTTGACGACACCGGGTTACAATGCGATGGGATCTTTGAAAAGACAGGAGTTTGTTCTCCAAATGCCTGCAGGTGTTTGCTCGAGGTCAAAATGTAAAGGAAATGAAGATGGCGTCGTTTACGGGCGTAGTGCGGATGTTCGCCGCCGTAGACGAAACATAGATGATGCCGTTGCATAGGCTTAAATGAAATGATGTCGTTGCATAGACGCGATGCAGATGTTCGTCGTTGCATAGACGAAACATAGATGAAGTCGTTGCATGGACTTAAATGAAATGACGTTGTTTTATGGACGTACCTGCTTTGTGACTCGCCTGGGTTGAGAGAGCGTCATTGCATAGACGTTGTGTGTTTGTAACCCGCATGGGCTTATTGTTGTGCTCCCGCCTTTACTGATATAAAGATCCTGCACTCAAAGAAAACTTGTGAGTTTTAGGAAATGAGTGGTTGATTCACGTCGACTTTGTAGCTTTGGCTCTTGACGTTTGCATGCTCAGACTGGTTTGGACTGAAGACCTAGTTGGCATGCTTTTTTTCGTGTCTATTGCCATTTTCTTGCAGTGAATCCTTAAAAATGCCCCAGTTTCTGGTAAATAAAGATATTGAACTTTCAACTGGGTAAGGTTGAGTCTTGACGTTATCAAGGCGATCAGATAAACAATTTTTTTTTTATCATGAATGAAAAACTAATGCGAGAATATGGACAATGTACAATTAAGTAGATGAGAATGCAACCCTTAAAATATGCCCCAGTTATGTGTAGGTAGTCATGGATGCAAAATATATGAGGATGTTAAACTATCCAATGGACAAAATCGAGTCATGTGCGAAGCAAGGAAGAAATATTTCTAATGGTGTGACCGAAGCCGATGTGGCTGTCTACGTATCCCGCCGAGGGAATCAGGTCAAGACGTAGTTCATGCTGCAAAAAAAAAGAGAAGGATTTTTTATGATTTTAAAATGATGTGGGACCGAAGCCGATATGGCCGCCTACGTATCCCGCTGAGGAAATCAGGTCAAGACGTAGTTCATGCTGCAAAAATAACGATTTTTATGATTTTAAAATGATGTGGGACCGAAGCCAATGTGGCCGCCTACGTATCCCGCTGAGGGAATCAGGTCAAGACGTAGTTCGTGATGCAAAAATAAGGATTTTATGTAATATGCATTTTGTTGTTTTTTCTGAAAAAGTGGAAGACAACATTACATTCCGACTTCAGTTGATACCAACAATTAGTATTGTGCATAAGGATTTTCGTTTATTGCTTTCAGTCTAATCGAGATTGGCTCCGGTGTAATTCACACAGCTTCAGATAGTACCTCAGACTACCTGAGTGTCGACACACCTGCTTGCATCCAAAGTTTCGAACTACATGTAATCTCACGTTTCAAATGCCCTCACTGAAAGAAAATCTCATCCACACATATATTCCAATATTTTAAATTTTGAGACGTTTAGAGAAAAACACTCACACTCAGAAAGATGTTTAATGCATACAATTGTGATACCATAGGCTTGGCCGTCATGTAAGTATCCACTAATGTGAGAACCCTCAGTATAAGATCATGTAGGGTTTGTCACGGGCTTGTAATGTAGGCTTGAGGAAAGGAATGTATATCATTTGGATAAAAGTGACTAATCATTCCTCGAGAGTTGGACTACGTCCATGCTTGATATTTGTGCGCTTTAATGGTGACTTGCTTTCTTTTTGTCCCAGTTTTTCTGTACTGACTTCTTTTGAATTTTTCATTTGGAGCCCCTTTTTTTCGGGGTTATATATTCTTTTTTTTTTATTATCGAGGCTTTTGATTTTCTCTTTGTGTGAAGTCGTCATTTGTTGTTTTTTTTCTTTTACTTTTTGAGACTTTGACAATTTTTGTCCTGGCAAAATTCAACGCAGAATTTTGTCAGTCACTTGCACATTTCTAAAGCGCTCAAGGAGGTCGGTCCAAGAGAGGGATAGTGCGTACGCACTCAGAAAGGGTATGCGGTTGTCAAAAAATAGGTTTTAGGCTCAACGGGGTGTACTAGGGATAATATTATTTGGTATGCTGAAAAGGCTCAAACGGGTCAAAGAAAGCCTACGATCATTTCCTACACCGAGTGTTCCTCAGGATTTCGCCTCAACAAACATTCAGGCCAAGTTCTAGATCACAATGCAATACAATTGAACTTATTCTAAAAACTCGTCACACAATGCATATGAAACGCTGAGGTCGGTTTCATTCTTATCTTGGAAACATGCAAGACAATGTCATCTACGGGTATGAATAAGAGGTACCAAAAGAATCTATGGTTTACCACAAAGTCAACCCATACTGATTATCACTTTTTTTTTATGCACAACCCTAACTATGTTGGTATCAACAAAGTCAAACAATAATACTAAAAAAAACGTTTTTTTGTATTTTTGAATAACATATATATTTTTTTTTTTGAATAAAATATTTCTTTTTTTTGTATTTTTTGAATAAATGGTACCGAACCCGAATAGGGTTGCCTACGTATCCCGCAGAGGGAATCAGGTGCGCATAGTTCATTCAAATATGTTATAAAATGTATGCTTGAAAATAATTTATCAATGAAAGGATAGCAATATAAAGCTGTGCAAAAGAAATGATTGTCCACTGTGGACGAATGCAAAGTAAAAATGAATGTAACGAAAAAATGAATGCCCGCAAACATGATGAATGAGATGCATGAGTGAGAAAAATATGTTTTTTTTTGTGGTGTCGAACCCAAAATGAGTTGCCTACGTATCATACCGTATGGTGAGAATCAGACACGCGTAGTTCGGAACGATTATGCTGTAAAATGCATGATATGAAAGAGCTATGTAATCAACGCTAAACATATCAATTGAATTTGTAAATATGTATAAAGATACAAAATATAGAAGAACTGAGAGCGATGTCTCGTTGAATATGGTATAGACTGACTTCTATTAGTAAATATAATTCCCTCTCACTCTTGTGATGATTTTTTTTCTTTTTCCGACCGCCCTCGGCTGTTTGCGAGGATGACCTTCTTGCAAAAAATATGAGAAATGGGTGAGTAGGAAAATGACAAAATAATAAAAATGAAGAGGTGTGACAATATAATCAAAGACTCCCCTGATTGGTTCGACCGGACTGGTGGTTGATGTTTCACAAAGTCCAAGTCACGCTATTCAAGAGTGATTTACGCAGTAGAAGTCTTGATTGCAATGTGACAACAAAAAGTGCAAAAATGCAAATGCTCGAGCCCGGAATCACAAAAGGATAATTATTGCATTAAATAATATGTACAGAATTGCTAGCGACAACAATAGTAAACAAAAGCATGCAAATCAAGCGCGCACCCTAATATGCATGAGACCTCTCTTATGACAGAGGTTGGCCTAAACGCCAGATATGCGAAATTATGATAAATAAGTCCAAGCCGTTAAACTGCAATGTTTTGTTGGAAATGACGACCAAATGACGGTGCACTTTTCCCAATTTCGGCGTGTCATGACCAGGCTTGGATCCATCTATCATTATCACGCTACACATATATGCTTATTGGTCGACGGGTTGTGAAACCCAACGACAATTTGGTGGATTTGCTAATCGTGGAGACGATACCAAGGATCGACCCACCTGTGAGTGTATCATGCGTGACTTAAAATAAAGATGACAAGATAGCTCTATCTTAAATTTTCTAAAATTTGGCTTACTAGACACAATGGTTCCGAGCGGACTACTACTCGAGTGAAAAGGTCACACGCCACCTGGACCAGATTCTCCGCGTAAAATGACGACTCTCCTAAATTTGGGTATTTTAAAGAAATTTGCGGGTGTGCAAATCACATCTCGCGTGTAGTGTGTGATAGTGTCAATTTTCCAGAATGGAGGAAATATGAGCGTAATGACAATTTAAGGTAAGCAGTAAAAGAATGTAGCAATTAAAGTAGTTAATTACAAAATAACAGCAAACAATATAAAACATTTACAACAAATATAAACGCAAAATAAGGCGCAATATTTAATTAATCTGGGTTTGCTATGATAAAAAACATGATATCTCCAGCGGAGTCGCCATGCTGTCGCACACGTTTTTGACCTCGGAGTCTGAACGGTATCCGCAACGTTGCTCTTTGGCGCGGTTACCTGGATGGAGCAATAATGTTGATTTTCGAGGAGTCGCCACTTAATTAGTTAAGTGAATTAGGACACTTGATTTATTGAAATAAAAATAATGCAATTAATCTCCATTTAATGATCTGCGAAATTAATGAGATTCTGAATCAGTGTTCTTTATTATCCTGAAGGGGTTATGCATCCTTTAAGATCCACTAACTTGCGGTTATTCGTTCAATCCTAGGTTAATTATTTATTGCCCTTTTTATTCTGCCTATTCTAAGCATTTTTTTCATAATTTATAATTAAAATAAAGTGTAATACAGAATAATAAAACTAAAATTAAATGCGACATAAAATAAAACTCCGGGACATCTTTTAGCCCTTTTTGGGCCTTCTACACAAGATGATCTCCAGGGGTATTTAGGTTTAGGGTTTGAGTTTGGTTTTGGGGGGAAAAGATGAAAAGTGATATTTGATTTTAGGGGGGGGGGGGGGGGGCTAAAAGAGAGTGTTTGGATGAAATTAAAAAAAATGGTGTTGTATTGGACTGATTCAAATTGTGTCTTGGACTGGACTGGTTTGACAAAAAATGCAAAATGGATTAATTGTTTAAAAGAAAAATTATTTAAAGGTACAAAATTATCAAAACTAAAAATGCCGATGCAATAATGATAAAATGCAATATTTAAGGAATGTTTAATGCCTAATTAAAAGTAAAAATGCGGCGCCAATTAATTATTTAAAGAGATGCAAACATTATTAAAATAAACGACGGTGTAATAATAATAGAAACATAATATTAACAAAGACATAATGCTTAATTTAAAATAAAAAGATGCAATGCCATTTTGTGAAGAAATAAACATAGAATATTATGTAAAAAATGCAAAAAATGATGATTAAAATGTGGTGTCCTAAAACACATAAAATTGCAACAAATATACGAAAACGGGTCAAAATTGACTGTCAACAATATGTTCGGGACATGAAATGATAGACGGTTATTGTCCAAATGAAGATGGTTCACGTTGGTAAATGAAGGAAAAAGTGTACAATGTGTAAAAGAATGAAACGAGTCAGAAAAATACCGCGGAGCTTCGGAGAGTCGCGACACCTCAACTTCGGAGTCGCGACACCGGAGCGCCGTGGCGCATCCAGCCAGCGCCACGACCCTGACTCTGCAGGAAATTCTCAGAAGTTTCGGCGCCGCGACGCCTCCCTGCAGGGCCGTGGCGCTACGACGGTTTCCAGACCGTTAGAGAGGAAATAAATCTGATTCTTGGGCTGACTTTGAAGCAATAACTCTCTATTATTTGGCTCATGAATTCAGCCATAACTTGACTGAATTGTAATCCCAAAATCAATGGTCATTACTTGGCATTGATGACCATTATTTGGTTAACTGGGAAGACACATTCATCAACTTATGAATTGATGTTATTGACTCAATTGTAAGAACGCACACACTTCAGAATTTTTTCTTCCTCTCTTGCAATATTTCATACACTCGTAGATTCTTTTTTTATAGTAAACTCATGAGTTATCCTTTGTTCAAGTGTTTGTAGTTGTTTTATCTTGGGAGACGAATTGTCAATCGCCGTTAAGAGATTAATACGGGGCAATTTTATCTTAAAGACAGATTGAACATCAATCGACTCAACCAACCTCTTTCTTGTTTTCCATTCCAAATTTGTAATTTGTAATTTGTAATTTATTATTATTGTTACATTCCTTATTTCCTTGTAACCGCATTTTTGCTCACACTAAGTACTGTTACTTTTCAAGTAAAATAATTATAACCTTTTTGGGACCTAATGCATGTTTGATGTAATTGTTAAATATAATAATTTTGATTTCAAACAAAGATAAACATGTAATTTTACATTGAAGAATAAATGTTTGGAGAGCTATATTAATGTCTCTAAAATCAAACTACCCCTTTACTTTTCATACCCCCGAACTACTTACTCTTAGTACACCTATCATTTTTAGGTAATTCTCTTTTTCCTTCATTTCTTTTTTATTTCTCTACTTCTTTTATCCTATTTTCTCTTTTTCTTCCTTTCTTTTTCTTCTTTTTTGTTATATTTTTTTTCAAATAGTAAAAAAATTATTTCTTTTTTCCACCATAATATAATTCCATATTTAATTCTAGCTCCTTTTATTTTATTTTTTAATTCTTTATTTCTTCTTTTCCATTTAATTGTCTCTTTTTCTTCTTTTCTTTTTTATTGCTCTATTTTTTTTTCTAATTTTTCTCCTTTTTTGTTCATTTTTTTTTTCATACTATATATTTTTTCCCACCATAATCTGATTCTATATTTAATTCTAATTTCTTTCCTTTTCATTTTCTTATTACTTGTTCCTTTTTCAATAGCAGTTTATGTAAAGTCTGAAAATAATAATAATAATAATAATAGTTGTTGGTTGGTTTAATAAAAATATATATATATAAGAAAACAAAGAATAAATTGCATGGGATGGAGTTAGTGTTAAAGTTGGATAAATAGATAGATAAAATGAAAATAAGAAGAAAAAAAAAAGGCAGATGCATTGTGCACGTCCCTTTTCCCCCTCCCACTCTTTTCATTTTCCTTCAATCTCTTGGCTTTCCCCCTCCCATAAGTTATACAATCATCTCCACTTATACATTGTATTTACACACAAACAAAGTACATAACATAAAGACTAGAAAATCAGGAAAAAAATAAGTGAACAAGAAGAGGAAAAATCTGGAAAAAAACAAGAGAGCAAGAAGAACAACAATAAAAGAAATATAGGGAGCAAGAGTCCCTTGTAGCAACCGAACAACAATTATTTCACACATACAAGGTGAGTTTTCTCACTCAGAAAATCTTGATAACATCCTTTATTTTAAGTTCAATACATGTTAGAATAAGAATTGAGTATTGAAAATAAATAATGAGTTTTTGATTGTTTAAACAACTAGTTGCGTCATGAACTTTACGAACTGATTTCACTGAGTTATAATTGTTAGAATTTGATGAAATTCGGAATAATGGTACACCTTTCTACTATGATCATATAGAGCCAAAAATGAGGTAAAATGGAAATACGGTTTGAAAGTTATCATAGTTCAAAGTTCCTGCCTTAGATTTGGCCGAAATTCGGAAAAGCATAATTACGGACTGTTTTTATTGAGTTTTACTTATTAGAATTATATGAAAATTTACATGGTTGTAAATATCTCTTTTACGGACAGATATAGATAAAGAGTTGTTAAAACGGACTTACGAGTTGAGAGTTATTGTAGTTTTAAGTTGCTGCATCGGATTCATCGGAATCCAGAAGGGCAGGACGTTGAAACGTAAAACTGTACTAATCCGTGGGAAATATGAAAATTGGTGCTAAATGAAAGTTCTAGATCTCTCTGTTGTGGACATTTTGAGACCTTACGGAGGTCTATCAGACCTACGGATTGAGAGTTAGCGATGTTTAACGTTTCTGCCTCGGATCTATCGAGATCCAGAAAGGGCAGCGAATAAAAGTGTAAAACTGTACCAAATGGTACAGAATATGGAAGGATGGTTCACATGGAGACGTGTAGATCTCTGTTCTCGTCGTTTTGAGATTTTATGGGGCTTGAAGGGGTTTACAGATTAGGAGTTATGACTATTCTAAGATTGAGTTCTGTTTAATAAAAATTCTACCGAAACAAATTTCATGTGGCTGTTTTGAGGATAAATTTGTGTTAGTTACCCAAAGTAGTTTTAAATGAAATTTGGTACAGTGAAAGATCCCCGTCTTACCTTAGTTTCCGCTTGAGAAACACCTTAGTTGGAGTTATGGTGAAAAAGTTATAATTGTTACAAGTATGAATGACAGAATGTTGGGAAAAAGAATATTATTTATTCGATCTTCTGAAAAATATGAAAAGTGAATACGTGTTCACATAAATATATAAATATAAACATAATGGATCGGGTTGCACGCCGCAACAAAACGTAAAGTGAATACACGTTCACAAATACGTAAACATAATGGATCGGGTTGCACGCCGCAACAAAACATAAAGTGAATACGCGTTCACAAATACGTAAATATAATGGATCGGGTTGCACGCCGCAACAAATATGAAAGATGAATACATGTTCACCTATATATAAATATGAAAAGTGAATACGCGTTCACAAATATATAAATGTAATAAACATATGGAAATGCAGGAGAATGTCTTAACGTATAATACGAGATAAAATGAAGTGTTAGTTAAGCCGAGAATTTCCTATGAGGAGTTGTTGCATATCTAAAAATGTTGTAACCTGATATGTTTTTGCAATATGCTTATTACGTTATAATGCGATTGTACTTGAAATATTGTGGTGTTACTTTGAATTGCAGAGTAAGGTTCTCACTCAGCCCCAGATGGTAGGGCTGACTCTTTATTTAACATGTTTCAGGAAAGCGTGATAGAGGAAAGACTCCACGCCAAGGCTAGCGATCGTCCCGCAACCTCTTGTCATACCAAGTCCATTGCTTCGGGCTTGGTACTCGTCAGGTTCAGAATGTCAGTTTCAGTGTCTCGGAAAATGCCCGTGTGGCATGGGCTCGCGTTATGTTTTCAATAAAGTCATAAACAGATTTCTTTATTGTTATTTTTACTAATAGCTCCGTATTTGAATATAAGTTCAAATTTCTAAATAAAGAGAATTAAATGGTGCTCCTGGTGGAAATAATTGTCCATGTGTCATCACGCCCTAAGTAAAGGCTTAGAAAAAGTCGGGGCGTGACCGTTTAAGTATACTATTCCAGTATACTATGATACCCACAAGTGACAGTTCATTCTTTCAAGGAAAACACTCATTCCTCTATGATATGAATCTGGTATATATCATCTACTAACAGAGTAAGATGACTGATTCATTCTTTTAAGAAAAACACAACTCAATTCTTTTTGATACCCACATGATATATCATACACTGATAAAGTATCATATAAAGTTGATTCATTCATTAAAAAATACTACTCAATCCTTATGATACCTACATGGTATATCATTTACTCAAATGGTAGGTATATCATATATTCATATGGTATCATGAAGGATTGTTGAAGTCATTGAATGAAACAGTCCATGATACCATCATGGTATAAAAATATGATATCAGTGAGAACTTCTTAAGTCCTTCACATGTGTCAGCAGTCTTGCATGATACCATCATAGTATATATCATATACTGAGATGGTATCATGAAGGACTGCATATACCGTGATTGTATCATGAATGACTGCTTCAGTTATTCAAAGAGTGTCCTTCATGATACCATTATGGTATATAAATCTACGCATATGGTATCATGGAGGACTTCTTAAGTCATTCTCATGTGTCAGCAGTCTTGTATGATAATATCATGATATATATCATATATTGAGATGATATCATAAAAGACTATAAACCATGATTGGGCGCTTGGGTGGGTCCAAGGGTCACTGGTGGTACGAGACCGATCAAAGGTAGGAATTTTGTGCTTTCATGACTGAAAAGGCTTGGTCTATCATGAAGGAATGTATATACCATAATTGTATCATGAAAGACTGCATATATCATGATGACATCATGAATGACTGCTTTAGTTATTCAAAGAGAGTCCTTCATGATACCATTATGGTATATAAATTTACGCAAATAGTATCATGAAAGACTGCTTCATTCATTCTATAATATTTATCAATCCTCCATAATACCATTTGCGTGGATTTATATACAATAATAGTATCATAAAGGACTTTCTTTGAATATAGCGTTGGTTTATTCCTTCAAGAAAAAACACAACTCAATTCACTATGATACCTACATAGTATATATCATATACCAAAAGGGTATCATGAATGACTGACCCACACATGAAAAAATATATATGAAAATACAATAAATAAATTTTAAGCTTGTTTTGATATTTTAAGTGTTATATAATTTTATCAAGATAATATAAAAAATAGTCATATATATATATTAATTTCGTTTTCAAAAGAGAAAATAATTAAAGAAATATATTTTCTATTAATTTAATTTTAGTAAATAAGCTAGTGACTTTAGTGTTTTCTTAATTATTTCTTTTATAGTTTAATTGTTTAATTTTTTAAATATTATTATTAGTTTGAAAATAATTAGTTAATACTTTGATCTTTGTTGTTTTTGTATTTTGAAAAGAAAAACAAGAAGACAAAAAAAAATGGAAAAGACATAATAGAAATAAAAATTTTAAAAAATAACAACACAAACTAAAACATTATCCACCATAAAAATGCCCTGTCCTGGTGCCTGTTTAATGTACATTACCACTCGATGGGCAGCTAAAATATGAGATGTCTTAGGGGCTTGCATGAACTGGCTTGTCGTTATCCCTCGACTATCGTTATTGTCGCTACGTGTACCAACACATCTTTCATTAAGATTGAATAAAACAAGATATATATGAGTCGATAAACTTCCTCATTAGAACGAAAAACATAGATACTTCTAGCCTTTAAGAGTAAAGTACTTTGGGACGTATATTCGCTTATATTCATTCACATACGGAACATGCCAAAATAAGAAAAAGTTAAGCCTTACATACCTTATTCACGAAGCTATAACTGTTCCACAAGTCCTCGCACCTCTTACGGATGATTATCTATATCATACAAAGGATAAGTATCAATATCGACTTCATATTCTATAGGAAAGTTCACTTAGTCATTTTATCGAACAACTTATGGGCACAACTTCTTAGGGTCATTTATAGTTCAAATTCAACGTGTCTTAGCACAACAATCTTCATCATCACTTCTCCTCATCCCCACCCTACCCATACTTTTATAGTTCCATTTGGTTCCTTAAATCAGGTAAAATGACCTACACAATCTAACTCAACTTCAAGTTTCATAGTTACTAGTTTCTTCAAGAATTCTTCAACAAAATTCAATCCAACAATTGTACAAACTTAAGAGTAGGCTAGGGAAGATGAAATTTACCTTAAATATGTCAAGAATCCTCTGTTCCTTAACTTACTCCGACACCAAGATACTTCCTAAATCGTTACAACGAGCAAGAAGAGGAGGTAGTGGTAGCCATGTGATTCCTTACGTCGAACTAGAGTGATTTATCGTTGGATTGAGTTGCAAATTGATGGAGAACCCTTGGGAGAATTTTAGGGGTGATGTAGGGTCTGGTTGGGGGGGGGGTATGCAATGAGGTCCCATGGTCGAACAAAGTAATATATAAGATTTAAAATTCTTCCACCACCCAGAAAAATGATTTACTTGTATGGTCAGTACAATTTTATACGGTCTGTAATTTTCTCTGTATTTCTCATATTGACGAACCGTCAATTGCATTGGAAAGTAGACGAACTTGAATTTAGATATATTATGCATTCCAGTAATGCCCTATATACTAGGAGATATACCCCGATAAATTGGGCAAAAAAATTAAGTCCGAAAATTTTGTCTGTCTTTCCTCGAATTTTGACGAACTTAATTTGTTTGATCCGTTTAACTCCTAAATCTTACGAAACATATGTAACACTTGTTTAAACTTGTTTCCATCCAAAAATAATATGTTAGACTTACCGGATTTACGTTACTTTACTTACGACGCACACGAACGCGAAAATATGAGAGGTAACTTAAACCGCTATTACATAATTAAGGATAAAAATATAATTTAATATAAATTTATTGGGTTATCGGTTTAACCATTAACTAAATTCTTAAAAAGGGGAAATTGAATTGATAACTCAATAAAAAAATTATAAAACTGTTTACAAAGCGTTAATCCAATATCCCGATATCAATAACTAATTTTATTGGTTCGATTTATGGGTTGAACTGATTTTCACACCCCTACCTAGGGCTAGGCTAGAGGAGGTGTACGGTAAAAAAGGTAAATAAAACATTTGTCGGATTCTCGGGGGAAAAAGGTTTTATTTCTTGAAATGGGGAACTACCATTGATCCCTTTGGTGGAAATAAAGTACAATAAAAACACACATTGGTGTGTATGTACTCTGCTATAACTCCAAATTCAACAAACAACTTTACTGTTCCTCTTTGGACTTTCTCTCTTTACACTGACGATACGATACATTCACATTACCAGTCTTTAACAGGAACAAAAACTCAAAACTTTCGTTCAAGAATCAGTTATTGAAACGAGATCCCTAGAAAATCGGCAAGTATGGCGTCAAAGGTGATGGCGTCATCATCAAGAACGCCTAATTCGGATCACCATCCCCAAAACCCAACTTCTTCTTCTTCTTCTCTTCTTCACTCTGATCCTTCTAGAAACTTCGGTTCTATGAACATGGATGATATTCTCAACAACATTTACTCTGATCCTACCGACCCTTTTTCTTCCACCACCCCCACCGGTGGTGATGTGGGTCCCAGTAAGACTGTTGATGAGGTGTGGAAGGAAATAGTAGCAGGTGGTGGGAGTAATAGTAGGGAGGAGCCAGAGATGACTTTAGAGGATTTTTTAACCAAAGCTGGTGCTGTTACAGAGGAGGATGTTAGAGCTCCGGCGGTGGCGGTGGTGGCCGCGGTGTCTGGTGGAGGTGGGTTTGTGGTGGATAATCCAATGATGGGTGGTGGTACTGGGAATTGTCAGTTTCAGGTGGGCATGCAGAATGGACCTGGAGGGGGGTACGGTGGGGGTATGGAACACCAACCCCACATGGGGTATGGAGGAAATGGGGTTGTGGGTATTATTGGAAGTGGGAGTGGGAGAGGGAAGAGAAGATCAACTGTTGAAGAGTTGCCGGTTGATAAAGCTACTCAGCAGAAACAGAGACGTATGATAAAGAATAGAGAGAGTGCTGCCAGGTCTAGAGAACGAAAACAGGTGACTTTTTAATAAATTTGTAATCATATGAATGATCATAGCTATTGTTTGTTTTTTGGGGGGAAATTTGAGACATGCATGTGTGTTTTACTGAATTTCAGGCTTATACAGTGGAATTGGAGTCTTTGGTTACTCAATTGGAGGAGGAAAATGCAAGGCTGTTGAGGGAAGAGGTTGGTTTAAGTTCTATCTAAAGTGTGATTGATATTGTTTGTCTTATATTCTAGATGACTGAAAGTTTAATTCTTTTTCATTTGAACTTGTTTTTTGAAGTGAAGTTGACTGGTTTGTATAATTTTAAGTTCCAAAATTGAATCAACTTTCTTCAGATTTACAGAAATATGGGTTCTTTTTAACTTGTTTGTAGTCCATAGCTGGTATCAAAATCATAGATTTTTGTGATTTGAATTATTTTCGTAACTTTCTATATATTAAACATAGAAAGAGCTCAAGACTTCTCTCTAAGTAAAGAAAGCCAGGGATACATTAGCAAGTAATCCCTCTCACTAGTTACCTTTTAAAGGCATTTTTACATTATCCCTTTTCCATGTGAAAGCAGATAAGAGTTCTCGTCTTCATCCTATTGTGATGTGCTGGTATCGAAATCATAGGGTTTTCACGACTCATTAGGCCAGCTTTCCGTTCACTTCACCCCTTTTTTTTAATTTGAGAATGACCCATTCACTTCACTCTTTCACAAAAAAGTTTTTAGCTTTATGAATTTCAGCTTCATTTTTCTGTAGCCTCACTCATCTCAGGATGTTATGGTACGTTGTATTATTAAGAACTGTAATGGCTTTTATTAGTAGTTCTGATATCTTGTTACTTGGAGCATGTAACATTAAGCTTCGTGTAAAGGTTTGTTCCAAAAAATTTCTGAAAGAGCCAATTTTGGCCTAATGCAGGCGGAGAAGAATAACGAGAGACTTAAGCAGGTATGAGTTTCACTCTTTTGCTCTATAATATGCCTCCACTTCGGTAATAAACTTTTAGGATGGATTAGAAGTGAAATTCTGGGTGTATATATTGTTATGTATTGCTCGATCAATTCTGAATTCTTTTGCTTGGATAGGCTTCTACTCTTACCGTTTCTTGCCTTTTTCAGTAACATTGGTATTATTTTCCGTCTTCTCTGGATGAGCTGAGCTCTGTTATTTTCCACCTCTTGTATAACATTAAATTTGTTCGTTTCTTGTGTATGACTATTTCTTGTGGCATTACTGCTTGATGCTAGTCATTCTTTTGTGGACACAGAGAGGATATTCAACCGATTAAATGAGCAAATTGAACTAAAAAGTTATCTGTGTCTCACTATTTTTCCCGTGAGGATTTACGGAAGGGTCAAGCAGTTCATAAACAACTAGTTCTTTCATGTGGTAGTCTTTTATGCAACATTGCCAAATGATTCGCCTGTTTCCTTGTAGAGCTGCATTTCTCCTGACTGCGGACAATCACTAGAAAAGCACTTCTTCAATAAATTGTTACTAATTGTTGCATTTGTTCCAATAAAGCAACTCAAAATTCTAGAGGGTCCTACAAATAACAGATTCTGGAGGGTTATGAGAAACTGATAACATGGCAAGACAAAGAACCAGGACCTTTATAGATGAAGTTAATCACGACTAAAATGCAGATCACAGTGGAAATATATACTTACACGTGCGTCCAATTGTGACAGTGTTTGATTTTCTGCTTCAAATCTTTATCTTGATGGATAACTCCTAGAGTACCTATCAAAAAAGAAAAACTCCTAGAGTACTTGAATTAACTGCCCGATATATGTAATTCAACTCCTGTGAATAATAGTCTTTGGAACTCCTCTCTAAATATTTCTTTTTTCTTTTTCCAACCACCTTTGGAGCTCATTTAAATTTTGATTTTTCTTAAATTTTCTTCATCTTTCTTTCCTTTTCTAATAAGGAAATATATACCTGTGTATGTGAATGAACCGTTCTTGATACTTGCTTAGGAATTCATATATAAGGTGTATGTGTCAAACACAGTGAGTTGGAATTCGGAGATGATTCCGTTAAGTTCTCCGTTGCAATGTCTTATATTCTTGCAAACACTTCTGCTTTTATGGAGAGAAGTTCTTCCTCTTTAAAACACCAATCTTGTTCTGTGTTAATGTCAGTGTAAGGGTCAGGGAGGTTACGGCTCTGTCTTTGATAGTTAATGTGCAACTTGTCCATGAGATGAAAGGTATCAAACTTAGTGTTTAGTAATTTTGCGATCAGAAGGTTATTTTCTTCAGATCTTGGCACCTAGCTGAGATAAGTGCTCTTCTCTCTTTTCTTTTCTCTTCTCCTTTTTGAAGTAAGCCTGTATTTCTTAAACAGATTAATGATCTTTTCTATTCTTTTCTTCTTCTCTTTTCTAAAGCAGTCCTTTTAATTTCTGAACTAAGATCAACGATCTTTTTTTTTCTCCTCTGTTTAAAGGCATCTATGTATTTTCTGAATGGAGAGATGGGATATGTATGTAGGACCAATAAAAGAGAAGCTGTTCTACATTTCAATCTATTGGGTGCTTGGGTGATCCCACGTGCAACCTGAATCTGTTTTGACCAAATTCTTCCTTCATGAACCTGAATCTGATTCTGTTAGTCCTACTTTTGATCATTGTCTTTGCATTCTTCTGCTTTTGTTAGTTCAGCAAACTTGCTATTGGAGACATCTTAAGCTGTTCTTTTCCCCCTCAACAGAAGACTTTGAAGTAGTTATTTTTTTAATCAAAAGAGGTATATAATGTGAGAAAAGGGAAGATAATGAGGAAAAAAACTAAAATAAGATCTTGGAAGAAGACTGGAAAGAGCTGGAGGATTCCAATATAAGATTAATCTTTTATTTTATTTTTGTGGAGGCAGTTACTGGCGTTTTATGGATATTGGAAGTAACGGGTTTCGAAAGGTCCAAATGACCCCTACTGTCTTTGTGTGGTCGTATATATCAAATTCTAGAGACTGGTATAACCTTTTTGGGCCTAGTTTTAAAATGAGATTTGCATGTGAACTTTGTGTTTGTAGTCTGAATAAGATGTATTGGGGGGTTACTTTCAATTGTTGGAATGTATCCGTTCACCGTTCAATACTCATTTTTCGTATTATTTCCGTGCAGATTATGGAGAACCTGATACCAGTCGTAGAGAAGCGAAGACCACCAAGAGTTCTGCGAAGAGCTCGATCTATGAGCTGGTAGGTTGTCTTAGGAGCTCCTTAACCGTATGAAGTAGATAGATGATTACGGTGCTTCTGTCAGAGCTGCTGCTGAAAACTCAAGAGAGGAGGAAGAGGTTCTGGTTACCAAAGGAATTTGGGACCGTACATAGTCTGTAGTTTAACTTATTAGATGACGGGACGGTTAAAGAGACTACTTCCAAACTGAAGCTGAGAAAAGCTCAAAGTTCTATTATGAATTATGCATGAAAGGGAGTATGTAGCATTAGGCCTATGCTTTGTTAGCTTGCTATAGTTTGTTGGCGTAGTAGAAGAGAATATACTGTACTTTTAGCTTCCGCTGGCATATCATGCTGATTGCAGGGAAGGGTGATGAACTTGATTCTCTGTTTATACTAGTACTGTGTAATGTTACAGTCTAGTGTCTGTTTTTAGAATAAGAAATGGTCTTAAATACCAATATGTATGTGCTAAGTCTTAATTTTCTGTCTGCTTTACACTGGATTAGCCACAGTGAAATTGGCATAGAATCAAAATAACGTGCCTTGTAGTTGATGAATGTGGTGATTATTATAATAGATTGAGAATTAGTGGATGAAATGAAGTGTATATACCCTCTTTTCTGGTCCAATTAAGAGGGAAATGGAAGTGGAAAAACCTCTTATTGTCACCAAAGTTTGTCAGTGACAAGTTTACCCCCCACCACCACAAATGTAGTAGCAAGTCTAAGACTTGATTCTCACTTCTCAGTTCATTCACTTCGAAAGTAGTTGCTGCTGCTTCAGCTATTCGAGTTTTCGATAATTCTTTTTATTTCTTATCAAACATGATTGTGGAAGATCCTCTATATCATGCATCTAACCAGTTCTTGTAATTCATTAGTCTCATGGATTAAATCAAAAGAGTGATCGAGGTGCATAGAATGACCTAAATGTCGTAAGTTAATTGTTATGACATAATGTTACAGCGTCTCTTCTAGAAACTTGCGTTGTCATTGCAGGAAATTTTTATTTATATTAAGTCAGCAATATTGTCAAAGTCGCACATAATTGAACATCCTGGCAAAAGAAGTATGGTGGGATCCAGAATTACCAAGCTCCCAAACAGTTGTAAGAGGAAACAAATTGCATACAAAAGTCACATCAGAATTTGGAAAAATTTCAACCATAAGATTCAAAAGCGAACGAATTGACTGTTAACATAACAAAAATTTAATTTCTCTAATCCTTTTTGCTCTAATTTTGAATGTAAAACAAACATGTAAGGCCAAAATCTGTTACTCGTTTTGGTTTCATTGTACTTGTACAATCACAAATACACAGAATTCCAAGTTCTATTAACTATTATTTGACTCATTAATTGTCTAAAATGCTACTTAATTCTACAAACAATAAAATAAAATTCATTTTAATCATGCTCCAATTTTCACGTGCTTTGCTACAGGCTGTTCTCACATGGAATTCTAACCCCCATTCTAGATAGCAAGGTAAGGAGGGACCAACAATAACTGCTCAATTTAATGTGCAACCCATCTTATTGACATATGGGATGACTGCATGCTGCAGACATGTGAGGTTTGACAGAAAATAACTACTTATCTAATAGGCATAAAAATTTGATAATGAAGGACAATAAAACAAAGGTATCAACTTCAACATTAAATTGAGATAAGGTATATTTCATTATTGAAGTAACATGAAATATTCAGGAGTTGCTGTCTCGAGTATCATGTTGCCTACTGCAGAGGCAACAATCCAACATTCATTTACTGTAAATGTCCCAGATAACAGGTCAACTCTGCAGATAATGTAACATGACAAGAATTCCAAGTTGCAGAGACAGTTTGCTTAGTTTATTCTAGCAGAAATGCATAAATCCAGTAAACCAAGTTACTGTATCAAGGACACTGGAGACTAAAATATATACAAATATGATTGAGTGCTGCAAAGGTAAACAAGGAACAACTATGGATCTACTATAATCAGATTAACAAAGGAAATCAACTACTATCACACTGAATGTTGCATGATGGCAAAGAAAAACACAAAACGCGAAGAATAAGCTAAAATTTTGCATTTGTTCCTGCAGTTCAAAGACGGTTCTACATACATAAATTGCAGTCTTTTCATTTTGGGATTCTAGTTGATAGTGCACCTGTAAACGAGCTAATTATATTCCTAACACTATGCATCTGAAAGACATTGAAATTTATGCAAGGCCAAAATTACTGTTAGACGGTTTGTGCATATGGTAAATGCGGAAAATATGACTGCTCTTAAAATAAACACCACAGAAAGAGAATAGGGCCAATTGAAATGGCATTATGAACTTAAAATTTCTAATTCTGATCACAAGCTCCACAAATTTCCACATCATTGACAATACAAGGTTTGTTGTGTATTCATCAGTTAATATGCATGCCACTAAGGAGATACAACAAATCAATAGCTGCATTCAAGTAAAAGTATAATCATGACATACACAACTCCACACCCTCCCAAAAAAATGAAAAATTTTAGAAACCATCACAATCCAAAACATGAAAAAAGGAAACTGGTTTTACATAAAGTATAGTAGTACATACAAACAGTTACCTGCTAAAACCATAGTTGCTAGATTTGTTTCCTTTCACTTCTTTAATACCAATAAAACCAAAATAGGCATGTATATGAAATTTCACTTTGTTAGAAATTGAAGACAACATATATTTTCTAAGGCTGATTTGCACTTCCCAGGAGTTCAAGACCCTCTGTCCGGCAACTCATAATTTTCCTGAAAACTTCCTTTAAATGGCGTTCTAGTGGATAAAGGCCAGTCTTAAGAACTTCACAGACTGCTGATAAATCTTGTCCCCCCAATTTTACTTCTTCCATCTGATCCTCGCTGAATGGTAACTGAGCAGAGTCTATCAAGTCAGTCAAGTGATGGACACAATTCTCTAGCTGATATATTTCCTTCAACAATCCATTTGAATTACGGCGTTCTGGCTTCTTAGCTTCATCCATTATCCTACCATGAAGCAACCAAAGGGCATTGCTCCATGAGAATTGCCTTGGGATAGCAAAATGAATTTGGAGGCTTCGATCTTGACAGGGGAGTGCAGCAACAAGAGCCCACAGTACAAATAGGAGAATAAAGTTCATTGTAAAGATGAGGTTTGCTATCCCATTTGTTGCAGCTATTTCATGTCCACGTGGAGCAACCAAGTGGCTTGCAATTGACTGGAGCTGTTTAGATGCTGACCAAGATTGAGAAACGCTCCAAGATAGAGACCTTGAGTGACCAGAAGGACGACGCTGGTGATCCTTGGTCTTATTATGGCGTCCAAAAGACCGGTTCCTCTGGGAAAAAACAGATCCTGAATCTTTCTCTTCCAGCATCACAAGAGCCAAATCCACCAGACTTTTTCTAGTCCGACGGAGCTGACCTTCGCCAATCATCTTTTGTCGAGAATCCAATGCCGAAACCACAATTTCCAAATGCTTCTGCCAGAGTCGAATCTTCCCAATCCCATCACGGGCAGCATTGCAAATATCAAGTGCTTTTATAGTTCTATCAAAGTAGTCAAACAAAAGCTTATCTTGAGGGGATTTCAAGAGGAGTTCCTTATTGTTGCACAATACAATTCTGCACTCTTCCTGACAACTGGTAAACACATCTAGTAACTTCTGAATCCACGCAATTGATAGGAATTCATCAGCAGAAGCAACCGACAGTTCTTGAAATCGAGTGGACACTAGTTTCTGAAACCCTTCCTGATCAATCTCCTGGATATTAGAATCATGGTTCAATTCCAAGGAATGAACCTGATGTTCACTTCTAATACTCATAATTGAACGACGGAATGAGGCAAACGGCATCGAAGAACCATGACTATCTGAAGAAGGCATTTTAACCTCCTCAGACTTTTTTTTTCTTTTTCGAATAAGGTAAAGTAAGATGACACCTCCTCAGAATCTCAAAAGCAGCTCAACTCAGAACCCAGGCATAAAATACCTTCAAACACTGTAATTGACATAACACCAAAAAAGAAAAAGAAAAATCAATTCACAAGAAAATAAAACATCATTTCAAGGTTCCAATATTGCAATCCTACAAAAAAAAAAACATAAGGAAACACAAACAAGAATCAAGACTACACACCATAATTCAACAAACTTATATTAAAACAAACCATTTAAGGGTTTGAACAGTTACAGCTCAAAACCAAAACCCACTTCAAATTCAGACAGGCAAATCAACAGAAACCTCAAGAACATCGAAATTCAAACTCAAAATCAAACCCAAGATCAAAATTCAATTCCAAAGCATTAGATCTTACCAACAACTCCAAGATTTTCCAAACAAATAAAAAGATTGTAACTTTGAGCAAATAAATTGATAAAAGGGAAGAAAGAATACCTATGAAGAGCAAACAAGGGAACATATATTGAACCTTAGAGAAGGACATGAAGGCCCCCCTGCCTTTGCTGGTGACACAACAATTTTGGGTTGCAAAATGAGACGTATTTGTGAAGCAAATGAAAAAGAATAATAAACCAAAAATAACAGAGTAAGTATTATTTAGAGAGGTAAAGCATGATTTTCTTGATTTACGAACGAGAATGTTTTTGGATTTTTTTTTGTGTTATGGTGTTTGTAATTTGGTCTTATTGTTATTTGTCCCCCCCCCCCCCCCTAAACCCTAAAAGTTTTGGATTTGCTCTTTTGTCTTTGTTTTCTTTTCTTAGGGCTCGTTTGGTCTGAACTGTATATTTTTATATTGGACTAGATTGTATTAATATATAATGGACGTTATTAGAGTATTAATATATAATGGACTGTATTTTTTATTTTTAGTATAGTCCAGGGGAGACCCAAATACTAGATGCAGGGGCGAATCTACCGAGTTTGAAGTGGTTGTTCAAAAAAAAAATCACACCATTTTATAAGAGAATGAGGATGATGTGCATGTTCAAAAGTGAAAAATAGCACTGCAAAAAATGTGCACAGCTTGTTCAACTGAACAAGTGTGCACACTGTGGCTCCGCCACTGATTAGATGGGTCTAAAAATGGCAGTTGGAGCATACTATTTCTAAAAATAGTACAGTAAACGTCCACCAAATGTTGTATTATTTTTTTGTCAAGTGCAGTGCAGAGTAATATACCAAACGTGCCCTTACGGTGCTAAATGTTTTTACACTTTGTCTCTTTTTTGTATATTCTCTTCATGGTTCTCCCAAATCACAATTATACCCCATTCATGATTCATCTCGGTTTACAATTGTTTGCTTCCTCCTTACACCATTTGGCATCTTTGTATTTGATAAATTTATGTCATAGTAATTTACTTAAATATTATCATTACCAAAAGAAAATAATCAAACATGATGAATGTAACTGACGTGTTCACGTGCACCAATTATATTTGAATCGACTTTATATACAAAACAAAAACATATATATATTTTAAATAGAGTTTGTGACAATTTATGACCATTTTTTTTTTGTGAAAATTTTCTCATGAGCAAGTTTTTCTTACGAGTGAAATGGAAAAATCAGGGGGAGAAAAGAACATGCTAATGCCAAAAATATATCTATCGTGCCCAATGTGTGACTTTTAGACTTAGTATTCTAACAAAGCTATAATCTTTGTTTAGGTTTGATAACTTTGACAAATTAAACCAATTGTTTAACAATAATATTCACAATTTATGTGCAAGGTGTCTCTCTGACTTGATAAAGTTTCAAGTGAAATAATGAACAGATTAATTATAGTGTTGCAATAAATTTATTAAAGTAGTTGAATGTGATTTGCTTTGGATTTTATATGTAGAATTTCTAAAATACGTCCACTTTAATTTGATTTGAAGTAAAATATTAATAGTTGACTAGTCAAAGTAGTTGATGACAGATCAGTTTACTAAGGAAGACTCAGATAATCAGAAAAAACGAACTCCCATAACCGTTTCAATCAGTTATGTTAGTAAATCATATACTATATGAATTTAAATTCCGGAAAAAAAGTATTCTAGTATATTTATGTCAATTCAACATATTTAATTCCACACCTTTGCAATCCTAAAAAATAGTACTATTTAAAGACCAAAATGTCCTTAAGTGATTTTTACATAACATCCCATGTATGTTATTGTGTTAATGGCTAAACTATGTCTTATTTTTGGTACCTCTCTGAATTATAATTTTCGGGGATTAATATCCCCCTAACTCAATATCTATTAGTGTATGCCTTATTTTTGTTACCTCGCTGAATTATAATTTTCGGGGATTAATATCCCTTTAACTCAATATCTATTAGTGTGTATTTCACGCTCCTAAAAGACTTAAAAATGTGTTAAGTGGCACAACACATAGAGTTAATACATAAAAGCCCCTAAACTATCATTTTTTTTGGTAAGTTTCATACAAAAAATATCAGGTGTTTCTGTAACCTCCTTGAACTATAATTTTTGAAGGTTAAAACCCCCAGAAAATATTGTTCAATGCGCCTAGTGACACTACATGTTAATTATATTTTCAGCCCATTTAAACTCTATCAAAATTAAATAAACTAGTTAAAAAGTCATTACCATATGTCCCTTCGAGGGAAGAGGGTTAAATCTTCTAAAATTAATTTTGGGGGGTAACAGAAACTTTCATGGTTCAAGTTGAAGCTTGCAAAATTTGAGCGTGAACGACTTATTTTACCTCCGTCAAGTGTTAACAATCACTTTTCCATTTGTCAAATCAGGGATTTTAACCCTCAAAAGTTAAAGTAATTCAGGTGGATAGCACATAGTTTAAGTATGAAAATAGCAAAAACATAGTAATAGTTTGGGGGTTTAGTGATTTATTTACGGCTCTTACTAATCTATTCACCACAAAATGATCTGACTAACATTATACCATCAAATATTGTCGGACGGATACACACTTTCAATCTCCATTTCCGATGGTGAAAAGAAGTACAATAAATCCAGAATAGAAGCATCACAGTTAATAATTTTAGCAACCTAATGTAACAATTTTTAGCCTCTATTCACAAGCCAATTTTGTGTCAAAGCTGCTCAAGCAGATAGCGAAAGCCTGAAATGCAGATAGAGGATACCGGTAGTCCATGGTAAACATATCTTTGCCTACTTTACCGAATTGCAAGATGATTTTGTCATGATCTGATTGGCTTGTTGGTGGCTGAGAGGTTGTAGGTCCCCCAGCAGGTGGTTGAGTGGCAGCGATCAACTGAAAGTTCTTGACAGATGCAACTGTCACCCGCCCTCGAAAATTTAGGCACCAGCACTGCAGTTGTTCATGCCATCGTGGCGCTTTGTTCTTTAGGACCAGTGGTTTTCCCTTGCCGTCGTCTTCCTCATTAGTTGATCCTCCAGCAATATCAGAAAATCGCGAGCTACTGAACTCGGTGGAATGATCAAGTGACTTTGAGAAAGAGATACTGCGAAACGAATCCTCAAGGGGCCTTGAGAGAAGCTCTGGTTGGCCAGGCACAGAGCCACCAGCATCAAGTGCTGAGGCAGGAATTGAGTGCATGACGCAGTGCATTCTCCGTGGACCCCGTGTGCCGAGCACATTTAGCTCGTATGTGATCTGAGATATGGTATAGCTTCCAGTAGGGACTTTAGGAGAGACTTTCTTGGAGTTGAATCTACGGCTTGTGCGCCCTGGAGCGGGGACATTGGCACAGGTGTAAGGTGGCTGTGTGTCGTATATAATGAATTTTGTACCTAGAAAATTTGATCTGCAATAGACAGTGAAATTTTATCATCAGTAGCATGTCACTTTACACAAAATGAAAGGAGAATCAACTAGATCACTTCATTAAAAGATGAATATCACTTTCTCAGGTATATGTAATATAGTTTAAGATAAACTGAACACAAGACTATGAAGTATGAAGCTGCATTGTATGAATTGCTCTAGATCCAACCTTTAGAATAGTTAAGCAAATAGAGTCGTGTTATCAAACTACTGCAGAAGGATGCATTGGTATTGTAGAGCCTGCTATATCAGCAAGCGAGCGTACATCAAATGCACTAAATTTAAGTTCCATATTCTAGACATCCTTAAAGAAGTTCCTTGGTTCTTTCCTTATTTATTTATGTTCCCCACTGCTATCTTCTCTTTTCCCCTTTCCATTTTCAAGCTGTCTTTTCACCCACGGGTAGTTTAATGGTCAATAAAGTTCTGCCTTAAAAGCACCAGCATCAAAGTCATTCTCAAAAATGAAAACTTTTTTTTTTCCTAGTAAGGAGTTGGTGTGTAAGTCCTTGAAATTGAACAGACCGGACAAGGGGCTTTGATAGCCTAGACCATATAATGGGATGATGCCACACAGAACTTCAGTCCAGCATTCATGCCTTAGTATTGATATATTAGCTAACAAGGGAGAAACTATTTCTGCTGACTGGGAAGGAAAAAGGAATATATCAAATGCATGTTTCTCTTCTTCATTAAATTCAGTTTCCCAGAAACGTCACAGTGATACCAGGTGAAGACAAGAAAGATATTGGAAAACCAAATGAATAGCTTCCGTATTTACCTTAATTTTCCAATGTAGGTATTGCTTGATCTAGAGATATTTTCTGCATCCATTGAGATAACATACTCCGTGCAAGTAGTACGTCTAGTTCTTTTTGCAGAGAGAAGGAACTTTCCATTTTCAACTAACAAAGCTACAAAGAAAGTTGAAATATTCATTAACCTCTGAACAATTGCCAATCACATAGAAATTATGTAGGCAATGAAGCAAGACTAGAGTACGTCTGGTTCTTTTTGCAGAGAGAAGGAACTTTCCATTTTCAACTAACAAAGCTACAAAGAAAATTGAAATATTCATTAACCTCTGAACAATTGTCACTCACATAGAAATTGTGTAGGCAATGAAGCAAGACCAACTATGGCAGTAACTCATCTCAACCAAATATGTCTAGACACACTGATTTGTTGATTACTAGAGAAAGAAAACTAAAAATAACATTGATTTGTATCGCAAAATAGATGTAAAAAATATTTAAGCATCAAGCCAATATCTACAAAGTGAAGCTTACCGGGACTAAGACACAAGAAAAGATGGTAAGTCAAATTAGATTTATCCCGCTTGATGAAGCATTGAATAGTTCCATCACGAGGACCAGGCTGAAAAGAGAAAGTAAAAGAATTAGTCAATAGACTTCTCTAGCACGTCAGTTCTGTTACAACTATCTAACTCTATAACAGTCAATAGAATTTCCACTAGGATTGATCCCAAAGACCACACAAGCACCGACAAAGGTAAGTTTCGTAACATGCACACAAAATCCAAAAAAGAAAAAAGTTAGCACGAGAAATATTACTCTAAGGAAGTTAAAGAAGTACCTGCTTTAGGGAAACAGGAAAAGTTAGCTTTCCACAAAATTCAGGATTTCTAACAATGTCCTTGCACATACTCCTCCATGACCTACAAACTGCAGCACATGCTACAACATGCTTACGACCGGGCCATGTGCTCTCACTCTCCTCTAACCTTCTAACTACATCAAAAAGTAGCTCTGGAGGAAGATTGGCCCAACAACTGTCTTGGATAACAGGAGGCTGGTCGCTTAAGTCATAAAACGAACCATGTGATTTATCTCTGTGATGACCAGACAGCCTTATATCGAAACTTCGTCTTGATAAGCTACCAAAACTATCTCTTACATCCCGAACTATACTGCGGAATGACATCTGAACTCGAAACTGATAGGTCGTAGTTCAAACACCACAAATAAATGTTACTGGCTTATCTACTCTTTCTTATCAGGTAAGCTTCCAGTAGATCTAAAGCAAGCTTGACAAATAGTTACAGCTGCAAAAGAACAAGAAAACAAATCGTGTTTCAGTAAAATAATAGATTTCTGAAGAAAAATGAAGAGGAAAAACAAGAAAGGCATTTAAAGAGAGAAAAAAAAAGAGTAAACAGAGACATCTTCACATGTGCACCTTAGTAAAGTAAATCACATGACTTTTATCAGATACAACTTCTTTAGATTCTTAAGGTGATGCCTCATGCCAGTTCTCCTAGCTTAGTTGCAAATTAATTGCAAGACAAGGAGTATAAAAAAAAGTAATTGCTTTCAAATGTCACCAGTCTTTCAGCAAATCCACCATTAATAGCGAAAAAAGCTACTCAAGAAAAAGATGTGAGCTCGCTAATGTTGAAACTGAAAAATTGGCACCAGCAGGAAACCAAGCAGTTCAAAACTAGATTCCAGTTCAAGAAATGAAAGTTCAACTCTTTGTCGGGATATCACTCAATGTCAAGATTTACGTTAAGAAGTTACCAAATTCATTTCTAATAGAATCTAATATTGTTTCTCAAGCTTTATACTAAACATATTCCGTAAACAGCTTTGACAACAACCTGAATCTATGAAAAATGAGCATAGCCTTTCAAGTACCAATTTCATTCTTCATCTACTTATAACCAAAAAGAATAGGGTTTTCCCGATTACTTTTATCAAGTACAAACATAAATGTTTTCATTCACATAAAACCTACAACTTAACAATATACACAGGGTGGTTACATATGAAGAGTCCAGATGATAACAAACCTGCAAAACACTATAGGATAATCAAAGCTCCGTAACTTCTTCTTGGAATACCTAAAAACAAAGACAAAAACATAAATTTCTCAACAAAACAAAAATTGAAACACCAAATTCCTAAAAGACAAAAACTTTATATCACTTAAGATCTATATAATCAAAAAACAAAACACCCCTCTTCACCTAACAGTAAAAGAAAAGAAAAAAATACTTCAATCTGAAGATGACAAGCATAAAGATAAGATTTTTACCAAAAGGGGTAACTTATCCTCACACCAGAAAACAAGGGTAAATTAACCCAAGAATATCTCCACATTTCAAGAACAGTAACTTACCTAAGACAGAATAAAAGATAAAAGAAAATAAGAAAAAAATATACAGACACCAAAACAACATAAGATCTGTAGATAAACAAACAGAGATCAGAGATCTGTACCTTAAAAGAAGAAGAAGAACAACAACAACAATAGGCCAAGAATTTTCAGAGATAAGATAAGTAGATCAAGAAAGGATAAGTGGGTAAGAGCCAAGAAAACATTTTGAGATAATATGAGCTTTCTATAGTATTAACTAACTGCAAGCCTCTATCTTTCTCTTATCCGGACTCAAACCCCAACATTAAATCTGGTTCAACAAATCAGAGAGAGAAGAAGAAGAAGAAGAACAGGTAGGAGAAGAAAAAAGGAAAACCAAAATAAAAAAGGGAAACAGGGTTACTTTATTAGCACTATGAGAGTAGATTTAATTGTTTATTAATGGGGTCACAGTCACACACACAAATACTATATTGGCCACTACGTCAGCAGTATCCAACACTGGCTCTACGAAGCTACCACCATTTGGGACATGGGAACATGGAGTTTTTGCCTTTTTCTCTTCTTGGTTTTTGATTTTAAGAATAAAACTTAATGTTATTGTTTTATTTTCCTCTAACAAACTAGAACACAAACTTCTAAATACAACATTATTTGTCTAGAATTTCCCCCAAAAAATGTTATTTGTCTATAAATTTTTAAGTCCTATGAAATGTTGTTATAAAAAATATATAAAAATATAACATGAAAATCAATTTTTTAAAATCTTAATTGTTATAATTGAAATGTTATGTTGGAAATATTTATTAAACGTGAAATAAAGTTAATCCTATTTAATTATGACTCGAACAATTGGGGCCCCGAACGTGGGAAACCTTGTTTCCACACACGTGCACACGTAATGACAAGGATCATATTTTCTCAATGGAAGAGATATTGGTACAAATATGAATTGTTTGAGACGTAAAGTAATAAACGGTAATTGACTAAATGACGTTGATTTCACGTTGGTAAATTAAGGAAGAAGTGTACATGTTGAGGATAGTTAAATAGTTAATTTCTTTATTTTAGTTTATTACTATTTTATCCTTACTTGGCATTTTACCATTCTGCCCTTATAGCAAACAAACACTATACATTGTATTTGCTGGATATTGATTCAATTGACTATTGAGAAATAAACGAAAAGCTTCCTCAATCTTCCACCGTCTTCCATTCTCTTCCACCATTGTTACCAACAGAACTTCGATTCTTCCATACAGCTGCATCTTAACATGGTATCAAAGCCATAGCAGTGAAGGATCGAAGGGATACACACATGCAGTAGTCAAATCTGACTTGCAGAGACGTTATGAATTTCTGATCGATTTTCTCGATTTTCTGAGTTCATCGACTTAGTTTTATGGAGAACATCAACACGTTTGCAGCAGATTCGGGTATCACAGTAGAGGATCAAATTTCTAGGTTAAATATAGCAGACCACAATCATCCCCTGTTCCTAGGAGCATCGGACACAGCAGGGGCAATACAAATGGAGATTCAGCTAGCAGGTATGGAGAACTACACCTTATGGTGTAGATCTATGAAACTAGTTCTGTTGACAAAGAATAAAATCGGATTCATAGATGGTTCCATTAAGCGAGATACATTCGGTCTTAATCAAGTAAGACAGTGGGATCGATGTAACGTTGTAGTCATCTCTTGGATTATGAAAAATGTTTGTAAAACTTTGTTGAGTAGTATACTGTACAGATCCACTGCTTATGCAGTATGGAAGGATCTGAAGGAAAGGTTCGACAAGATAAACCTGTCTAGAGTTTATCAACTGAAAAGAGAACTCACAGTGTTGACTCAAGGAGTTTTGCCTGTGTCGAGTTATTACTCTAGGTTGAAGGACTTATGGGATGAGATCGACTCGATTATTCCTCCACCAATATGCGATTGCACAAGTCCAAGAGAATACATAGAGCATTTATCTAATCAAAGGCTATTGGAATTTTTAATGGGACTGAATGACGGATCTGATCGAGCGAGTCATATCTTACGATGTCTCTACTCCAAGTGTGAATCAAGCTTACGCAATGATCGCACAAGACGAGAGTCAGAAATATATAGCAGAAGGACATTCGTATGGAGGAGAAACTGCTGAGAGCATTGCACTAGCAAGTCGATTTCCTCAGAACAAACAACAACAGCAGAGAAGGTCATATACATTCTGTGATTACTGCCAAATGAAGGGACACACTAGAAAAGGATGTTTTAAGTTGATGCATTGCGATTACTGTAAAAAACAAGGACATGTCAAAGAAAAATGCTATGAGTTGATAGGGTATCCATCAGATTATAAGGGTAGAAAGAAGGTAAATGTAGTCATGACAGGTGTGCCCCAATTGGAAGGATCTGGAGGGTGCAGACAGCTATCCCAGGACCAACAGGAGCACTTTAATTACCTGTTGAGGACATGTACCCTAGAGAAGCTTGAGGAGATAAAAGCTATGGTGTATCCAATGGAAACAGGACCACATTATAGTCCTCCACCAGCTCATAAAGCTCATATGGCAGGGAAAGTTCAGCTGCCTACTGGTGATACTGCTTCCATCACACAGACTGGGAACTGCAGGTTAACTGGAGGTGATCTTATAAAACATGTGCTATGTGTACCAAGCTTCAAATTTAATTTGCTTTCTGTTTCGAAGCTCACAAAAGAATTGAACTGTAGTGCAATGTTTTTCCCTGACTTCTTTGTATTACAGGATCTCTTCACTGGGAAGGTGAAGGAGATTGGCAGAGAAGTAGATGGTTTATACATGTTGGAGTCAAGAGGAAGAAGTCTTGACTGTATGAAGACACAGGCACACACTGCAGTTGTGACAGCAGATGAGTTGAATGTAGATCTTTGGCACAGAAGGCTAGGACATGTGCCAATGAGTGTTATTAGAAAGATAGACAATTTCAAAAATAAGTCTAACTTCACAATACAACACTGTGGGGTTTGTCCTATGGCAAGACAAACCAGAATGAAATTTCATGTTAGTAGTAGTAGAGCCAATAGTGCATTTCAGTTGTTATACCTTGATGTATGGGGACCATATAGGATTCCCACTTATACTGGTATGAGATATTTTCTAACTGTTGTTGATGACCATACTAGATGGACTTGAATTTTCCTACTTCATGTTAAATCTGATGTTGTTCTCATTCTTAAGAATCTTAGTACAATGGTTAAGAATCAGTTTGGTGCTTGTATTAAGAGTGTTAGGTCAGATAATGGTTCAGAGTTTTTTAATAAATCTTGTAGTGAGTTGTTTGCACAGCTAGGGATTGTGCATCAAAGTTCATGTCCACATACTCCCCAACAAAATAGAGTAGTGGAAAGAAGACATAGACACATATTAGAAATTGCCAGGGCCATCAAATTTCAAAGTCAGTTACCATCCAAATTCTGGGGGGAATGTGTGGAAACAACTGTATATGTGATTAATAGGATCCCATCTGTAGTAATAGGAAATGTTTCACCATATGAAAAGTTGTATGGAAGAGTTCCTAATCTGTCACATCTGAGAGTATTGGGATGTCTCTGTTATGCCACCAACTTACAAAAGAATGATAAGTTTGACACTAGGGTCATCAAGTCAGTGTTGCTTGGATATTCATCTAGGCAGAAAGGTTACAAGTTGTTCAATCTCACTAATAACACTATATTTGTGAGCAGAGATGTAGCATTTCATGAGGATATATTTCCCTTCAGAGATCAACAGCAGGACACCATTCCAGATATTAGCAGTTCTGTTCTTTCATTCTCTGAAGACTATATGGGTGGCAGAGGCCATCAAACTGTTGGGTCAGATGGAGCAAACAAGTCAACAGCTCAGCATGAAGACACAAGTGTTATTGCAGATGGAACCACAGTAGATAATCCAGATGCTGTTGCAGATGGAACCATAGTAAATAATTCAGATTCTTCTCATCCAGAGGTTGCTGTTTTGCCTATTTCTCCAACCGCCTCGGACTCGAGTGGGAGATCGGCGGGACTAGAGACCCGCATGGATGAAGGACTTTATTCAGCCTGCAGCAGATCCAAAGGGAATGCAGACATGTCTATATCCACTGTTTGCAACTTTCAGCTATGCAGGATTATCCTTCACTTATCACAGTTTTTTGGTCAAGGAATCAGAAGAATATGAACCACAGTCCTACAATGAAGCAGTGAAAGACAGCAGATGGGTAGAGGCCATGAAATCTGAAATTCATGCTTTGGAGGACAATCATACCTGGGAAGTCATGGACCTTCCTGCTGACAAAAAGGCTATAGGGTGCAAGTGGGTGTTTAAGATTAAGTACAAGGCATCTGGTGAGGTTGAGAGATTCAAGGCAAGGCTTGTGGCAAAGGGGTATAATCAAAAGGAAGGCATAGACTATCAGGATACATTTTCCCCTGTGGCAAAAATGGTCATGTCAGGTCTCTCATCTCAGTTGCTGCTTCAAAGGGCTGGAATATATATCAAATGGATGTCTTCAATTCTTTCTTGCAAGGTGATCTCACTGAAGAAGTTTATATGACACTGCCTCAGGGTTTAACAATCAGCAAGGAAAGGTTTGTAGGTTGTTGAAGTCCCTCTATGGACTGAAACAGGCTTCTCGACAGTGGAACATTAAGTTGACCACTGCCTTGCTCTCTTTTGGTTTTGTCCAAAGTCATCTGGACTATTCTCTGTTTACCAAGAAGGATGCTCACAGCTTGGTTGTGGTTCTTGTCTATGTGGACGATTTACTTATTACAGGAGATGATCCACTCCTCATCCAGGAGACCAAGTTCTTGCTTCAACAGAACTTCAAAATTAAGGATTTAGGAGATTTACGATACTTTACGGTGCAGGTTTGCGAGAATAAAGCGGCATTGTAATGCACCAACGTAAATATGCATTGGAATTGATTGCTGATTTGGGTTTCACAGGGAGCAAGCCTACTGGTTCTCCTTTGGAATTGAATGTTAAACTTACTTCCTTTCTTTATGATCAACATGTCCTTCCTGATTCTACTGCTGATCCACTTCTAGATGATTCAGTTAGTTATCAACGACTGATTGGTCGACTTCTATACCTGACTCATACTAGGCCAGATATTGCCTTTGCTGTCCAGAATCTGAGCCAATTTCTACAGGCACCCAAGACTTCTCATCTTCTGGCTGCACATAGAGTAGTCAAATATATTAGACAGGCTCCTGGATTGGGAATTTTCTTGCCTTCTGGAGGTTCTGTCCATTTATCTGCTTATTGTGATGCTGATTGGGCATCATGTCTCAATACAAGGAGATCCGTTACGGGGTATTTGGTCTTCTTTGGTGCCTCTCTTATATCCTGGAAATCGAAGAAACAATAGACCATCTCCAGGAGCTCGGTGAAATTTGAATCTGAAGCGTGGCGGTGTGGCGGTGAGGTGAGTGCGTATGCAGTGCGTTCGCGAGCTTCTTTGTTTCACTACATCCGCCTATCCGCATCTTTGTGACAACAGTGCGCAATCCAAATTGCTGCGAATCCTGTTTTCCATGAACGTACGAAACACATCGATATTGATTGCCCACATCCGGAGAAGATACACGAGTCCGATTTCCGCTTATGTTCGTGAAGATCAACTGGCGATGTGTTGTGAAGAAGCTTGACTCGAGTCATCACTCTTATTTCTTTGTCAAGCTCGATCGAAGAACTTATTTTCAGTACCTAGCTTGCGGGGGGTGTTGAGGATAGTTAAATAGTTAATTTCTTTATTTTAGTTTATTACTATTTTACCCTTACTTGACATTTTACCATTCTGCCCTTATAGCAAACAAACACTATACATTGTATTTGCTGGATATTGATTCAATTGACTACTGCATCTTAACAGTACAATGCGTTTAAAGATGAAACGAGTTATGAATCGCCGCGGCGCCTCCCTGCAGGGCCGCGACGCCAACTCTCTGAAGTTGGAGCGCTGCGGCGCTGGTAGTCCATAGGCTGTGATGGGAGACGAAAAGACATGACTCTTGGGCTGGTTTTGAGGCATTAAACCTCCATTACATTCCAAATGAATTCAGCCATTATTTGGTTGAATTAACACTCCATAATCAAGGTCATTACATGGGTAATTTGAAAGTCATCTTCTCAACACTATAAAATGAGGCTTTTGGCTCATTTGCAAGAACATACTTAACACATTCTCTAGACAATTTTCTGAAATTGTTCTTCCTCTCTAGAAAAACCAAACACTCTAAGATCTTTCTTCCTATAACGAACTCTTGAGTCTCCTTTGCTCATTAGTTTGATTGTTGTTTTATCTTAGGAGATAAGTTGTCATTACTCCGTTGAAAGGAATATACGGGACAATATTATCTTAAAAAGGATTGATCATCAATCGACTCAGCGAGACAAGTTTCGTTGTTCACATTGGTTGTTATTGTGATTTTTCCGTTATTTGTTATTACCAATATATTCCAACAATATTATTATAACAGAAAGGTCTATGTTTTTTTGTTAACAAACATCCAAATTTTTCTTTTTTCCTTTTATCATGTTTGTTTACCTTTTCCTTTGCTTGTACTTGAAATGTTTCTTCTTATACTAGTGTACTCTAATTTCTAAATTTGTCACTGATCTCTCTGTTGCCATTCCATTTAGAGTAGCATTGCTAAATTTACTGAATATGTAAACCCATGAGTAGCGAGTTAGCTTGATGAAGCGCGGGGCCAAGAGTCGCGAGTTCGATCCTCGCATAAACCTTGGTTAGTCACACATGGCTTGTCAAGTGTGGTTTACATGGCGTGGTTTTGCGCTCTACTCGATCGGTCGGTTTACCATGTACTCGAAAGAGTAGCGGTGCGGATTCACAACAAAATTTTTTTACTGAATATGTTAAGACATTTACTATACTAACACGCATAGTATTAATCGAGTAATTAAGTATATCATCCATTACTCGTTATATATTTGAGAATTGAGACCTTAAAAGTAAATTTTAAAAATTAGCATTAGGAATATGGCTCACTTTGATAGAATAATAGACAGAAAAATTGAGTTGGATACTCAAAATCTTACCAGTAAATCAAAAGGATGAAGAAAAAAGAAAATAAAACATCTGTTCCTTGTCTTAATATATCAAAATGTTTTGTAACGTATAGAGTAATTTTTTTGTTGTTCTTAGAATCACATACTTCAACATTATAATCAATTTAATGAAGCCATTATCTCATTAACTTTTACTCTAGCTATAGAAATTTAGGGCCGGTTTTGAAAGTCACTCATGCAATTAAAAATGAGTGTAATTGACTATAATTACATAATTTAACTTGTTTGTTTAACTAAGTAATTACATAGTTAGATGAGAATTGAGTGTAATTGAGAGAATGTTCAATTCTCAATCTAATTGTTGTGTTACTTTTTAGCCTCTTTATTTTTTTAATTTCTTTTTTAATTTTTACTTTTTAATTATTTTTATTTTAAAATATATTTTCTTTTTATATTATTTATCTTTCATTTCCTTTCTTCATTCCCAACCTTTACTTATTGTGGTTCCATGTAATTGCTCGTATTTTTTTTTTATTTTCCTATTTTATCATTTAGCATAACCGTGTTATTATTCTAATTTTTTAAACTACACCCCTCTTAATATTAGAAATAATGAGTCATTAACAAAATTGCATATAATGAGTGATGTTATTAAAGTAGAATTTCGTTGTGAATGATGTTATAAACTTATATTTTCCCTTTCTTTTGAATTATTTACTTAAGTTACGTTGAAACTTACTTATGTAATGTTGAAATTTGACATAAGAGTATTATGTTAAACATTTTCTTTTGAATTTTGAATTTAGGTTATATTTTCGATTTTAATTTATTTGATTTAGTACTATTGACTTGTTATTTCACATTACAAGTTGTTTATTTTTCATTTACAGTTAATAGATTTTTTTTAATCAAACATTTGAATAATGTTATGACATTATATTTATAAATATTATTTTTTAGTCAAACATCAAATCCATGATGTTCTCACAAAAAAATATGCTTTTAAGTTTAATAATTAAATAAAAATAAAATATTATTAATTTGAGAGATATATATATATATATATATATATATATATATATTTATATATATATATCAAATATTTTTTACAATATTAGTTACAAATATATAATTATTACATAATATATTTTCAAGAAATATTGTGTTATTAAATAACTAATTTAATATCATTTATAAAGGCACATATTTTTAAATATTAATTTTAAATTAAATTAACTGTGTCATTACACTTGTGCAATCAAATAACACGCTTATAATTATAATGTAATTACATTATGACAAACAAACAGACCGTTGTAAGTATAATATTGTGTAATTACTAGGTTGTGTTATTACTACCTTAGTATTTACACAAATTCCAATTATCATGTGGCTTTCCAAACAGACCATAAATGCTCTTCTATAAAAGTAACTCCTTTTTTAAAGGTGTGCTCGTTTGGTTAGGCTTTTGGAAAGGCCAAAAGTATTTTTTTTTGTCAAAAATATTTTTGGCATTTTTTTTAGAATGTTTGGCTGAAAAGACAAAAGTGCTTTTGGCCTTTCCAAAAGTTGTTTTACCTCTACTGACAGAAGTTCAAATTTTGAGTTTTTCTACTTGAAAAAATTATACTCCTAAAAGCTCTACTTTTATAAACTCTTTTTAATAAGCGGTATCAAACGGACCCTAAGCAATGAATATACAAAGCAAAAAGAGAAAAACGATTTGCCTAGAGAAGGATCAAGCGTCAATGACAATAGCACTTTTACCAAGTTAATTTCAATGTAAATATTTATTAGGACATTGAAATAGGGGCTGATTTGCCTAGAGAAACATGTGTTTATCGTTGACCAAAAAAAATAGAGCTATCAGCTATAGGATTAGCTATGTCAGAATAGATTTTGATTGTAATTGCAATCTAACTTTATTTAGTGTTTTTCTTTTTACATGCATATTTTCGTTCAAAGCGGTGGAGGCTTTTTAATTTTAATGAAAAAACTTTTGATTGAGCAAATATTAGTGCTATGGTTGCTCCTGCACTATTCAATTTGACTTTTGACAAAATCCAACAAGAAATTTAGGAATTATAAGTCATGGTAGTTCAATCAATAGAAACTTCATGGAACAGACACCTAAATCTGATCCACTATTCACCTACCTACTCCTTTGTTATGCATATAGTACTATTTTTGGTGATGGAGGAGTTAGGCCTGACTCCAACTTGTATATTCCAAAATCCATAATTAGGTTGATAAAGTCCAACCTAATAGCAAAAGAAGAGGGATAGATGGGAAAAAGATTGATGGCCTCGTTCCTAAATTTGTGACTCTGCAAAGGTTTGCAAGAGGTTATTACATACAAATATGTCACAATAGAAACACTAAAACTAAGTTCAGGAAATTCCATCAGTAATATTGTAATGTTTCCTCTTGTATTTGAATCTGAAGTTGGGCATCTCATCTTGATCAAACTTCAAGAAAGCTCTTACTTGGCTAGGCATGGAAACAGCTTCATTGAAGATATCATAACTTCTTGTTTGAACTCCCAAATTAGTCAGATGATCTGCAATAGAATTACCTTCTTTAAAAGTATGTACAAATTGACAATTATAAGTAGAAGAAACCTCCCAAATTTCTTCAAGAATATTGTGCTTGATTTGTCAATGAATTTCGTTCCTTTTGTTGATCATATCTACAAGTATCAAAGAATCAGATTCCACAAGGACATTCGTGAGCCCTAGAGTCTTGCACAAATGTACTCCCTGAAGTATAGCTCTAGCTTCAACAGTGTTATTGCTGCATATGCCATAGAAACCAGTAAAAGCTTTGACCAGATCCCCTTGATAGTTTCTAATGATTCCTCCTTCACCTGATAGGCCTGGATTACCCTTACTGCATCCATCAACATTCAGTTTGAACCATCCAAAAACAGGTTTCTTCCATAGAATAACCTGAGATTGAATCACAGGTCTCAGGTTGTCCAACATTTTACATTTGTCCAGCCAAGAGGGAGGTAACTGAAGAGAAGGAAAATGACTTTTGAGAATGAGGCTGATATAATTGGAGACTTGATGAATGATAAACCAATTGGACATGTGCTTGTTGTCAAACCTTGCTGTACATCTATTCTTCCAAATTTCCTAGCAAACTTCAAGGGGAATACACTTGATCATAGTATCATGCACTTCATTGTGGTTTTGGCCAGCCACCACTTCATGAGCATATCTCTAATATGGTTGTTGTTGTACTGAACATGACTAGTTTTACATAAATAAGTCTGAATCACATCAGCAATTTGGCTAGCATCAGGGTTGTCTTTGGATCCGTGCATGCTACCGCATAGGACCCCCGAAAAAGGGCTCATTTTTTCATTTTTTAGTCAATAAGCTGTAAAAATCCTTAATTCACAGGTTTTAGCCCAATTAAAAGCTCATTTTTACGAATTAGAACAGGGCCCATAAAATGTTTGAGACGGCCCTGACTAACATTAAGAAGATGGTCAGCACTTTCCTCCTTGTAGTTTGAACAACAAGAGCACCTAGAAAGAATTACTGCCCCAAACTTTTTTAGAGCATCATCAGTAGCAATTTTTCTCTGAAGCAGTCTTTTAACAAAAAATGAGATTTTAAGGGGAATAAATTTTTGCCAGATATTTTTACAAGAGAATGTACCCCCTTTTCTTTCTCTAAGTAGTTGCCAGGCAGATGTAGTAGAAAAAGTTCCAGAATTTGCAGGTAACCATTAAGGACAATCTTTGCCTTTTTTAATGATATTGACAAGGTTAATATGAAGAGAGTTAAGAAGTTTATCATCATTCCATGCTCCTTGTTGTATGAACTCCTTTACTTTGGTGTGCCTAGAAGCCCTTTCCATTTGGATAATATTGGCTAGAGGACCAAGACCTGTCTAACTATCCCACTAGAATGAGATATTTCCATAGCCAATTTTTCAGAGGATATGAGGTTCAATATCCATTTTAATATTCATTAGCCTCCTCCAAGTATGAGAATGCCCATAGTTCCAATTCCTTGCCACAAGATGGGATCTCTTACAATATTTAGATACAAGAAAGCCCTTGAGCATATTATTTTGAGTTCTTAAATTCCACCAAAGCTTGACATAGAAAGCTTTGCAGCTATCTTGGAGAGCTTTGAAAGTATATTTATGTTTTAGAAACGTATTAGGAGTTAGGATAAATGTACTTTATACATATTCATATTATTATTAATGGAGATTAATATTTTAACATTTACAATTATTGAATTATTAGTTGATTGTTATAATATTCTATAATATGCATCCCTAAAGGTTACATTGTTATTAATAGTGTGAGATATTAATATTATAACGTAACTCTTAAAATATCATCGACTAATGATCATTGAAAATGGGATATCGATGATATGTGATAAGTCAACATATGGTCTGCATCATATCTTTAGAGGATGTAGTATGTCTCACCTGCTACGAGTTATGAAACTCGTGATGGACACATGGATACTTTGGAAGTATTGGTATACCTACTGATATACTGTTTGTTATACATGTCTAAAGTATGATCAGTGTGTGGGAGATAGAAGTCCTTAGACTTGAGGTCGATACGCACCTTGTCTACAGAGTAATGTACTTTGATCATGTCCTAAGCTCAAATGCTTTATAGGTTGAGATACGACTTGTATTGAGTACATTGCGATGTAGATTAAAGGTGTTAGTTGGCCAACGCAAAAGACATATCTATGATATGGTCTTGTTGTCAACTAATATAGATGAGATATAGTGATCAAGCCATTTGGATAGACACTTGGCAGATCGAAAGCTTGATCGAGTGTGTCGTGAAAGAAAATAATTTATCTTCCCACATAAAGGTTCAGTTTACCAGATTCGTGTAACTATACTTCACATATTTAGTTCGTCTTCCGGTGCAGTCTAAGAGTTTCGTGTAGACCCTAATGAGATTAGTGTCGATATGTGAAGACATGTGGGGTAGCACTATGTCAATTGTTCCGTCGATCTAAGGATGTAATAAGAAAATATAAATGTTCGATTTATGATCGAGATATTTGAATTAATAAAGATTGTTTAATTAAGTCGAGATTGAATTTCTGATTTAATTAAAATGAAAACGAGACAACGTATCACATCGGACGTCAAGGGCCGCGACTCCTGAAATATTGGGTCGCGACAAATAGGACACAGTGCCGCCAAGCCAGGCTGACTGACTCACTGTGCCTCATTTTTTGGGCCTGACCCACTTGTAACCCTAGTTGTGTTTTCGGGTTAAAACGCAACTATAAATACATGACTTAATTCATTATTCTTTTCACTTGATTCTAAAATCATTATGTCTTTGAGACCTAGTTTTAAAATATTTTCTCGAACCTCTGCCGAACTTCTTAGCTGTTCGAAAGAGGGATTATATCGGAGTTCTAGGAACTTACAATTGAGGATTAGTTGTGTGCACACCCTCGAACAATTATACTAAAAGATTCCAGATTTATACAAACCGTAAGTGTTCTGTCGAAACATTACGGTTATTATACATATTACATGATTACATGTTTTATTATTGCATAACCATCCTGCAGTTCGTCGTTTGTTGGATTTGAAACATAAAATTTTCAAATTTTATTGCGTACACGAACCCAACAAAATCCTACATTGGAGATCTAAATCCAATTCCTTGTTCTAGAACCGGAAAACATAAATCTTTCCAATGTATTTTGCTCTTATTATCAATTTTACCCCAAAAGAAATTGACAACAATCTGGTCAATTTGCTCAAAAGTATTTTTGGGAGGTTGAACCACTGATAAAAGATGGATAGGCATAGAATGAATAACAGACTTGATCAAGACTAAAGAGGTGATTTGAATGTTGTGATTAGGCTTTTGACGTTGCAAAAAAATAATTGAGTAGAAAGAAGAAAATTAAAGGGAAAGAAAAGGTAAAATAAAATAAAAGAAGGTGGTGGGTGTGGTAGTGAACAGGTCAGAGGAGGCATGCTTTGCTTCTCATCATGATTCATGACAAGACACCTAAAACCGGCAATAATAGAAAAAAATAATAATGCCTCTCATCGTCTTATTTTTATGTTTTTACTTTTTACTATGTTATGTTTGACGACCATATAAAGGAAAACCCGTGATTCCTTAGTACAATAAATATATTTATAGCATAGGGAAGCAAATAATTCATGTGGAATATTCTTTAATACCATAGACAAAGTTAGCTGAAGATAGAGTTGAACAGGTGGTGAAATAAAATTAGCAAGATGACCATACCACGTTATTAAATTTTAATAGCTGATTTATATATATATATTCTCCTTAAATGGGTTTTATTCGGCGTCAATGTGGATTAATTGGAACAAATATCAAATGATTAAACATAAAGACATAATATACATTAACTTTGTACAATGATGAATTGGTTAAGTTAAATTATTGTAGCAAATATTCTTTTTTTGATTTTATTCATTAATGATTTACAATATATATAATATTACAAAAATATTTACTTTGCTACAAACTAAGTAACTAATCAATTCTAATTATAAGAGAAATATAATTCTACTAAATATAAGAGATGTATAATTAATTATTTTGAAAATATTCTATTAATTATCTATATATGTATTGTACTCGTTTATGAGTTAATTAATCATTCTTTTCACATGCAGCGCCTCCTGCAATCTTACAGTAAACAAAGATAATTATATATATTACTCCTACCAAAGTATTATCAGTATTAAATTGGCATAAACCTGACATTGAGAGAGATTTCAGCATTTTGAGACAAACTCGTGACCAACCTAATCATCTCTTAGTTACGAGGATATAAATAAAATATAGAGCTAATTCTCCTTTTCTTTTATTTTATTGCCGACTTATTTCTAGTGATCTGTTGATAAATTAAACATGACAAAGAATGATTTGAGTTCATATAGAGATGGCAGATTTGACCTGACCGGTGGCTGCGATAATTTCAATATGTAGTTTCTTTCATCATCATGTTGTACTTGTAGTCTTGTACAATGCATCTAGTATGACAAATAGTGAAGTACATTACACACAGACGTAAGTATCGGCCGTCTTTGGATCCGTGCGAGGTATGTTACGGCACAAGACTTTCGAAAAACGAAAAATTTTAGGGTCTCTTTTTTATTTTTTATTAAGTAGTATTAGCCAGAATTTACTGTAAAAAACACATAATTTGCAGATCTTAACCCAATTAAGAATCCACTTTACGAATTAGAACAAGACCCCCAAAATATTTGAGACGGACCCGGTAACAATGAAGTTTATTTCCCAGATTATGAAGAATATTATTATCAAATAGACAATAATAGCCCCTTGAAGCTTGCTGGTAATTTTCTTTTAGCACTTTTAACCCAGGTTCCATCAATTTTGCCATCTGCGCAACAATACCACGCAACAAGTCTAAAGTTATATTTCCAATTTAAGCTGCATGGCAAAAAATGTGTAAAACATTGTAATTCAGGGCAACAAATAAATGAATACATACAGGGCAACAAATAATTCCTCGGAAATTAATCTCTACTTGTATAATGATAAGTGCAACCATCCTCTATAATAATTTTTCACTATAACAATCGTGTTTTTTGTGGAATTAATTTTTCATGTTATATTATACTATAGATTTTCTATAACAACATTTCGCTGCAGTGATCAAAAGATATCAAAATAAACAAAGTTATTATAGAGAGGTTTGACCGTAACTCTCCAAATTAAACACATTAATAGATTATGCAAAGAATGTTACTGAAAATAGAAGAACTCTAATTTTCCCTAACCATAACCCATTAGCTTGATCTAGGCCCAACATACGGTCCAGTACTCCAGTTCCAGAAGGTACACCCACTGTAGCTATGGAGGCCCATAACTGTCCACAGTGGATATATACAAGACTGGGGAGTGTTAATGGAATAGTAAATTACAATTATTGACATTTAGAAAAAGATAAACAGCAGAGCAACTAATTACCTGAATTGGAAGTCAAGACATATGAGTGAATATTTGGTACATCAAGCTTCAACCAGTTGGTTGTTATTGAGAATAATTTATAGTTCTTCATTCAAGTCTATAAACTAGGTTCTTGATTCAAAATTTCACCCCTACTGAATTTCTATGTCAAGGTTCTTAATCCAAAATAGTTTTTTTACACATAGTATAAGGGAGATAAATGTACAATAAGGTATGTGTACTATAAATATTTGAATCAGTGATGTTTTAGTTTGAGTTGTGTAAGGGTGGCAAAATTGAGCCGAGCTCATGTAACCCACTCACTCAAGTTTTCATGAGTTTGGGCTAGCTACATTAATTTTGACGAGGGACTGATTTGGGTTATAGCCAAATTAACCCATAAAAACTACTAACTCAAATGGACTCTTGATGATGCCTTATCTTGATTCGTGAAAATGTTCAATTAAAATTCATGAAATGTATTTTTGATGTTGTACTATCCATTTGATCTTTGATGTCTAATAAATAATCCATTCGAATCACCATTTATTTATGTTTTAAGTCTCATGTATTTGTAGATCCGAAATGTAAGTTAGGAATTGAAAAATGATGAATTAAGTGTGAGTACAATGAAGGGAAGGTTATAAGAAAATGGAAAGTAAGTAACAAATATAAATATTACAATCTGGAATAATAACAAAAGTGAACTGCTATAAAGAATTTGCTGAGTTGGATGTTAGCACCCTGTCCTTAAGACAATATTGTCTCGTATGTATTCTTTTACGGTGATTGACAACTTTTCTTTCAAGATAAAACAACAACTAACAAGTGAGCAAAGGAAACTCAAATGCTAACTACAAGAAGAACTTTTTGAGTGTGTGAAAGAAAGCTAGAGAAGAAGAAGATCAGAAATTTGATTTTTGGTGTGTCCGTCCAATTGAGCCCAAGGCTTCAATGTATAGTGTGTGAAAGATGACCTCTCATCTAGTCAACTAATGACAATCAATAGCCATGTAATGACACTTATTGAGGTTTTATTCAGCCAAATAATAGTTGAATTCATGTGTCAATAATGGAGAATCAATGCCCCAAACCAGCCCAAAAGTCAGAAAATTTTCAGCTTTCCGTCGACCATTCTGCCTCCGAAGCGTCGTGACTCTACCTGGGATGGGGTAGGGCAATGGGGTGGAGGGGGTAGGTGTGGGTAGGGCGGGCCGGAGGGGGAGGTAATTCATGTGTCAATAATGGAGAATCAATGCCCCAAACCAGCCCAAAAGTCAGAAATTTTTCAGCTTTCCGTCGACCATTCTGCCTCCGAAGCGTCGTGGCTCTACCTGGGATGGGGTAGGGCAATGGGGTGGAGGGGGTAGGTGTGGGTAGGGCGGGCCGGAGGGGGAGGTAAGAAAAAAATCATATTTCTATAAGTTGTATATAAAAGTAAAAAAATATGAAATCGAAATTTAAAAATGGGGTAAGCCAACTGGGGGTGAGGGTAAGATGGGGTAGAGTTGGGTTGGAGTGGTAGGGAGGTAGGGGTGGGTGGAGTAGGCAAGGTAGGGGGCACAGAAGTGAGGGTGGTTCAGTGTTTGGATGGGGGTTGATGTAGGGGAGTGGATAGAGTGGATGCATAGTGTGGTGCGTGGTTGGGTGCATTGATGTATTTTTATTGTTCCGAAATAATAAAGAAAATTTTAAATTATTATTTATAAATAAAAATCTTAATATAGAGTGAAGCTGTAATCGTTAAGATTGGATATTTTCGTGGGTCAAGTTTAGACATCATCATGGGTTCATTTGGGATGCTGATTTATGATGGGTCAACTTGGACTTAACCCAAATCAACTCATCACTCTTGCTTAAACTCATGAAACCTTGGACGGATTGAGCGGATCATTTGGATTTGAGCTAATTTTTACAGTCCATCCACAGCCCTAGCCCATAGCTGACATTGCTATCATTTTATTCTTCTCCGTTATTTGTTTCTTACTTTTCTGCACTCTAGATCTCTTAATTTCTCTATGCCTTTTAATTTTATCGAGTGAAGATAAGACTGTCGATAGATATTTTCCTTCTAATGGCAAAAGCTTATTTATATATATCTCGTTGTAGTTAGGGCCGCACAAAAAATGGACCGGATCGAAAATAACCTCTGGATCAAATCGGATCAGATCGAATTTTTCGGTCCGATCTTCGGTCCTATATTTCTGAAAATTCGGTCCTCGGTCCGGTTCGATCCGGGTTTTTTTCCGGTTTTTAGTGTATATTGGACTGGACCGGAACGGATTGAATTTTTCGATCCAATCTTTGATTTTCGATCCGATCTTTCTGAATTTTTGATCTTCGATCCGGTCCAATCCGGTTCGAGAGTTTTGTGCACCCTAGTTGTAGTCCCTTTCATTAATGTCGTAGTGGGCAAGTGGCAGAGGATATTGTGAATTTTCATTCGGATTAGACTTATTTTGTCCATAATGTCAAACTTATATTTTATTATATTACATATGGATTAGATTGGATGCTTTTTTTTCTTGTCGGACTATTTTTGAAGATAATAGTATCGGTCTTTTAACACTAATATCAATAAATCGCGAGATATAATTAAATAATCAAAATTTAAGAACAGAACAACAGTATCACCTACAAGATTTATCTGAGCAAAGTTCTCTTTTTCTTCTTCCTAGTTCCTACGACGGTGAGGCCAAAATTTGCAAAGGATGGCTCAATATTTTCTTAACTTTTTCTTGCAATGTGCAAAAGAATATTCTTTGATACCTAAAAGAATTTAATCCAAGCCAACCCACTTTCTAAATGAAAATTTCTACTGAGCCACCAAATTAACAAGCTTGACAAAATATTCCTAGTGAAGAGAATCTTTGGACTCATACACTAATTTAGTAATAATTTCAGATTTGATCGCTGAAGACCATATACAAGTATTTTCTATTCCTCTGCGAGGACCTTTTTATCACTTTTACTCTTTTCATTTCCATCTTATTTCAAAGATTTTCAGATCTGGGTGCTTTGTTCGCCGGCGAAAATGGAGGTGACGACGACAGTTTTAATGGTGTTTTCTTTGAACGGAAACAACTCAGTTTTTAATATTATTTTGGGTGTTGGTTTGCTGCCGGTTTAGCAGTAGTAATGATTAATTTTATTGTGAAAAACAATGGTGTGAGTGAGTCAGCCAACGTCAATGGTGTTTAGGCAAGTTATTTTCTATGGACCTTTAAATGGTGTTTATGGGATGATGAAAATAATGAAGAAAAGTCGTGGATCTTTCATGATGGAATATGGGTGGTGGTTCCACGGATGGTGAAGGTTTCAATCTATATGCTTCAAGAAATATCTCAACACACGTATAATAATTAGTAAATATACATTGATTTTATATCTTGTAAATTAAACTCAGTTATAATTTATTATACATAGTTTCACCATCATACAATGCATCGATTACAGTAGTAATAAAACATACACGTAAAGGGTAGCCTCGATACCTTTTACCATTTCTAACCCAGGTTTCCATCAATTTTGCCAGCTGCGAAATAAATAGTCTAAAGTTAAATTTCGAATTTAAGTTGTGCAGGGTTAAAAAGAGAAGAGACACGGTAACTCACCATGACAAATAACTGCAGTTAAAAAACTGAAAATAAGCTAAATAACCAGAACCAATTATAGCTTTGATCCGGTCCTAAATACTCGGCCCAGTTTCAAAATCCAGATTGTTACTTCTATGTTTTGAAAGTTGTACCATTGAAGTGGACAACACAACTAGTTATGGCGGCCCATAGCTATGGAAGTCCTAAGTAATAGTGATCCGGGCTATCTCTTCTTCTACATACTCCTTGTTTTATTTTTATTTTAAAGAGAGTTATGAAAATGTATATCTCAAAAGACTTATGAGACGAAGATTGTCCAAAACCAAAGGCCAAGACAGAGGGGTGCAAGGTTCGTTTGAATTCCCTTGGTACATTTTTAAAGATTGTCCAAAACTCATGAGATGAAGATTCCATGGTACATTTTTTTTTGAATTCCCTTATATAAATTATTGGCTCTAATATTGTCCAAGATCTATAAGAAGAGTTGACCATATTCACCACCAATTTGGATACTAACATTTCCGCACACCCAGGCCTGGCAACTTGAGCGTGTCAACACAATATGTGGATCCAATATTGAGTAAACAAAGAGTTGAAATAGACATGAATTTGATACCATATTAGGAATGAACCCTAACTCTAACTCAACTACTCCAATAACCTTTAGGGTTCTTCGAACAATATAATATCTCATATCGGATAAATCCTTAACCCTTTAACCTCTTTCTAAGGGTGAATTATGGTCAAAATACAGCTCATTAAGTTTGAATGTTTTACTATGAAAATCAAATTACTACATGCAAATCAAAGTTCACTACATTTTTTTTTGCGAAGAATATGGAAAAGGAAAAAGAAGAGAATTACCTTGTCCACACCTTTTGTGGCACTTCTTATCACAACGCAGGTACTGCTTCGCTGAAAAATTAACAAATTCTTACAGTTATAAACAATATTTCTCTTTTTTGTTTTCATTGGTCTAAGGATTTCATTAAATAATTCATAAGGAAAACAGCTTAGGTTCCCCTTCCAATGACAGAAGTAGGTTAAGCAAAAGAGACACAATTAAACCTCATTCCTTGAAAAATTATAATGTGCGAATAAAATTAAATATAAGCTATTGAATCTTCTTGATATTGAAAAAATTCTAGTAAAGTGACATGAAGGTCAGAGATTACTACTTTAAATCCTTTATGTAAATTCTTGATTTCGTCTCTGTTCGTATCTATCTAAGTTTTGATGAATGAATTTATAGTGTCTTTGATGAAGCTTCTGGAAAGTCATAAGTGTTTACAAAAGTATGTCTATTTTAAAAAATTAAGATGTTTGGCTAAGGTTTTAGAAAAAAATAAATGTTTCTTAGCTATAATAGAAATTGTTATAAAAAATAGTTTTTGCACAAAAGCACTTTGAAATATTGGTAAAGTACAAAGTATTACTCTACTGTTAACCGATTATTGTATTGATAAAAAGTATTAGGTACTAATATTATAATTACAGTATTCATGATTCGAACAGTATCGTTATTTAAAAAAAGAAAAGAGAAATGAAGCATACGTGGGAGACCAGCGCAGCCAGTGTTACAAGAGTCATAGCAATTGACGCCTTGAGCATCGACGGTGTCCGTGTTGGCCGATAATAGGATGATGAGCACCATAGCCATAGCTGCCATTGCCATCATTTTCTTCTTCTCCATTATTTTCTTCTTACTTTTCTGCACTCTAGATCTCTTAATTTCGCTATGCTTTTAGTTTTATCGTGTGTGAATATATAGAAGACTGTCGGTAGATAGTTTTAGTCCCTTTCATTAGTGCCGCATTCACAGTGGACAAGTGGCAGAGGCTATTGTGGAGTTTCAGTCGTATTAGAATTTGCTAACAATTTGAACCATTTAAATAAATTTTGACTAAACGGATATGTTACTTCATTTTATTGATGGATTTACAATATTTACTTTAATACAAACTAGGTAACTAATTAACTTAATTATAAAAAATATATAATTCTACCTAAAATAAGAGATATACAACTAATACAATTAATGAAAGAATATTGGAAAATATTCTAATACACCCTCGCAGTCGAAGCGGAAGGTGCTCGAACACTGAGACTGGCTAGAAAATTATCAAATAGTATGCGTGAAAGTCATTTGGTGAAGATGTCGGCAATCTGATAACTGAAAGGAACATGAAGGACACGAACTTGACCACGAGCCACTTTTTCTCGAACAAAATAAATGTTCATCTCAATGTGTTTAGTGCACTGATATTTGAAAAAAAAATTGGAAAGATATATCGCACTAATATTATCACAGTAGACCAGTGTTGCCTTTTGAATCGGACAGTGAAACTCAAGTAGAATATTGTACTGAACCGAAGTATGATTTACCGATTATCAAATTACCGAACCGAAATTTGAAAGTTCGGTATTTGATATCTACTGTTTACATATCCAACAAGACTCGGAGACGACGTTGGCAATACCTCTGTATTTTATCGTCACTGACGACCCGGCCGCGATCGGTGCCCTACAGGCACCCATTCAGTACACATCGGAGAATAGCGTGAACATACACAACATAAACACGTGTAAATGAAAAGCGTCGCGCTAGCCGATCATGCCGCCTTCCATAATATAAACATAATCAAAAGTACAACTCAGTTCTTACAGCCCAACCACATATGTGAATACAGACCTCTAGGAATAACAACTGAACAACTGTGGCGGGACAGAGTGTCACGCCCCGACTTTTCCTAAGTCTTTACTTAGGGCGTGATGGCACCTGGACAATTATTTTCCACCAGGAGCACCATTTAATTCTCTTTATTTAGAAATTTGAACTTATATTCAAATACGGAGCGATTAATAAAAATAACAATAAAGAAATATGTTTATGACTTTATATGAAAAAACATAACGCGAGCCCATGCTCGTGCAAATATTGTTTCTACATGACATCTTGACAAAGATTATTCTAAGTTGGAAGGAGATCATTCCACACGGGCATATCCGAGACATTGGGCCGACATTACGAACTCGACGAGTACCAAGCCCAAACAATGGACTTGGTATGAAAGAGAGGCTGAGCGATCGCTAGCCTTGACGTGAGCCTTTCCTCTATCACGCTTTCGCAAACATGTTAAATAAAGAGTCACCACCATCTGAATGAGTGAGAACCTTACCTGCAATTCAAAGTAACACCACAATATTCCAAGTGCAATCACATTATAACGTAATAAGCATATTGCAAAAACATATCAATTACAACATCTTTAAATATACGCAACAACTCCTCATAGAAATTCTCGGTTTAACTAACACTTCATTTTATCTCGTATTATACGTTAAGACATTCCTGCATTTCCACATGTTTATTACATTTATATATTTGTGAACGCGTATTCACTTTTCATATTTATATATAGGTGAACATGTGTTCATCTTTCATATTTGTTGCGTGCAACCCGATCCATTATATTTACGTATTTGTGAACACGTATTCACTTTACGTTTTGTTGCGGCGTCCCGATCCATTATGTTTACGTATTTGTGAATGTGTATTCACTTTAAGTTTTGTTGCGGCGTGCAACCCGATCCATTATATTTACGTATTTGTGAACATATATTCACTTTACGTTTTGTTGCGGCGTGCGGCGATCCATTATGTTTACGTATTTGTGAACGCGTATTCACTTTACGTTTTGTTGCGGCGTGCAACCCGATCCATTATATATTTATATATTTATGTGAACACGTATTCACTTTTCATATTTTTCAGAAGATCAAATAAATATTATTCTCTTTTCTAACATTCTGTCATTCATACTTGTAACGATTATAACTTTTTAACCATAACTCCAACTAAGGTGTTTCTCAAGCGGAAACTAAGGTAAGACGGGGATCTTTCACTGTACCAAATTTCATTTAAAACTACTTTGGGTAACTAACACAAATTTATCCTCAAAACAGCCACATGAAATTTATTTCGGCAGAATTTTATTAAACAACACCCAATATTAGAATAGTCATAACTCCTAATCTGTAAACCCGTTCAAGCCCCATAAAATCTCAAAACGACGAGAACAGAGAGCTACACGTCTCCATGTGAACCATCCTTTTGAATTAGGGTCGGACAAGACATCCTTCGGGTTACGAGGGACAAGAAAAGAGACAACTGAAACAGAAAGGTTAAACAACCGTTTAGATTTATAAATTTTGTGCATGACACGAATTTTCATGGTCTGAGAGTGTGTCTCGGGATGTGGGATGGGGTTTGCCGCGGGATTGCCTGGAATAGGAAGAAGGGCAGGAGTGATGGTACTGGCTGGCCGAACCTCAGTTTGCCGAGAGGTGATTGTACCACAATGAGGCGTGCTGTTCTGGGCCATTGTCGGCGGAATCGGGTGGGCATCTAGTCCCAGACTGGTCGAGGTGGTGGCGGGTGTCGGGTCTAGGACGACGGACTGTGTAAATAGTGAATTAGAAGAGGGTTTAAGACATCATCTATGAAGTCATAGACATGTCGATGTGGCGAGTGTAGAGAGGCAAACGAGAATTGAGACTCATCAAATAGGAAATGACGTGAAATAATAAATTTACGACTCGACAAGTCATAACACGAGTAACCATGATGATTGGCAGGGTAACCCGGAAACACACACGAAGAAGACTAGGGTTGGAATTTGTGACTTGTGAGTGATCGGATGAAAAGGGTAACAAAGACATTCAAAAATACGCAAATGTTGGTAGGAGGGTTCCTACGAAACAGAACTTGGGTGGGCGACCGTTGAGCTATAGACTTATTTGGGATTATGTTTAGGAGATAGATGGTCATGGAGAGTGCGTCATGTCAAAATTGAGGGGGAATTAAGGCGTGAGCAAGTAGGGCATAAATGAGATTGTTTATGATTCGAATTTTCCGTTCAGCTTTACCGTTTTTGGAGGATGTGTGAAGGAGGAAAAACGAAAGGTAAGACCATTTTTGGAGCAAAATTATTTGAATTGGTTATTATCGAATTCTCTTCCGTTGTCACATTGAAAACATTTAATGCTATTTTCAAATTATGTTTTTACGAAAGCACAAAATGAAGAAAAAATGGGGTACACCTGTGATTTATTTCCAATTGGAAAAGTCCATAGAAAGTTAGAATAATCGTCCAAAATAGCATATAATATCGATGGTCAATCATACTCAAATTAGAGGATGTCCACAAATCACTATGTATGATATTGAAAGACATTAAAATACAATTTATGGATGCAGTAAATGATAATTTGACATGTTTCCCCAAAATGCAAGATTCACATATAGGAGTGCTAGAAATACAATTGCAATTTTTTTTTTAAGAAGCGTAAAACAGAGTCTTCCGGATGTTCTAATTATAAGGAAGACGAAATAGCATCAAAGATCGATAACGTGGGGATAAGATATGATAGTAGTACATCTGTATAATAATGTCTCGTTGAAACTAATGGAATTGTTACAGTAATAAAAATAACCACATTTCAATCTCAAATAAGTTTGGTTGAAATATAAGAGTAAAAATTGAGATATTTGTAATGAAAAAAAAAATTACAGTACAAAACAAAATAAGTTTTTTTTAAATACTTAATCCATTTTATTTGGTATTGAAACAGGTGATCTTGGTTTGGATTAGAATTTTTTTAACCCCATCAACGTTGAACCAGGTCATGTGGTATATTGCGTCTTCTTTATACCTCACCATTTCCCCCATCACTCTATTTCTCCACTACTCAGTTTCTTAAAGTGTATTGCTAATTTCATTTTTCTTTTTTAATTTATTGCTGTTGGCAATATAACATGAGAAAGAACGATTTGAGTTCATATACAGCATTGACAAATTTGGCATACACAGTTTTACCATCATTCAATGCATCTATTACAGTAAAAATTATAGAAATAATTAAACATACACGTAATGATAACGTTTATGATCTTCCCAAACTATGAAGGACTATTATCAAAGATACAATTATTATTGTGGAACTCTTTATAACAGTAGCCTCGATAGCTTGCCAGCACCTTTTAGCACTTTCAAGTTTCAACCCAAGTTTCCATCAATTTTGCCATCTGCGTAATGAAGTCTATAGTTAAATTTCGAATTTCAACTGCACAACAATAACTACACCTCGGTCTCCTGTGGTAACTCAGGGCGACAATTGTTACTGATAACCAATTATAGCTTAATATTCAGTTTGAATTTTGATCCTTTCACCCCTTGTTGCTCCATTCAACAAAGTTATTATTTCAACTCTTTTCTTTCATAGTTCAATTTTTTTAATACTACTATACAAGACTATAACTAACATTAAATCAGCTTCGGTGAATATTAGATGAATTAGGGCACGTGTATTACACTGGACTACATTGGACAAAAAAATAATACATCATTTGATGAGCGACTGTACTATTTTTACTCCAACTGCCATTTTTTAGACTCAGCTAGTATATGGGTCTACCTGTACTGTACTAAACCTAAAAAAATAAAAATAAAATACAATCCATTATATATTAATACTCTAATAGCATCCATTATATATTAATACAATCCAGTCCATTATAATACAATTCAATATAAAAATATACACAGTCCAGTGCGACGTACCAAACGAAGAACATTGAACTAGAAAGAGGTCAAAATAGAGCTCACTAAGTTTGACTATGAAAATCAAAGTAGAACACTTCTTTCAGAAGCAAAGTTGCAATTAGCTTCATCACAAATTTTTTTCTAACTAAACAAAAAAAACTGAGAAATGGAAAAGAGAAAGAGAGTTACCTGGTCCGCACCTAATCTGGCACTTGCCCGCACAACGCCGAAACAGTCGGTCTGGAAATTAACAAATTCTTACTGTTAATATTCATTTTTTTGTTTGGTTGAGGTGTAAAGAATTCAAAAGAAAGCATTCAACCAAATGGATGACAACCATAAGAGATCTGATGATCCAAATTCTAACAGAGATATTAGGTTATTTCATTTTTATCTGTAATTTTATTAGACGGATATAATATGATACAACAACGTACCCATTAAAAATAAAATCCCACAAAGTACATAAATACATAAAATCTATGATCCAAATTCTAACCGAGATAATTTTGAACATTCTGGACCATTTGGACTAACATTTTGTATTTATTCGGGTATTAAAAAGTTAATATATACACATAAAATCTACCCTCTATATACTCTATAATTTTTTATCAAAAATATTCGGGTGAACACCCTCAGCTCCGTGTAGATCCGCCCTGGCTGTGATATGGTGCAAAGTAATAAGTACTCAATAAAATAGCCGACGTTGATTCCAACATCGACCATTATAAAAAAAAAATTATTTGTCTCGATTTATATGATATTTTTCGTTTTTCGATATTCAAACTATATAAATTTTATAATAATTTGTTTTCACTAAATTATATAAAAAAAATACAAATTATAGTACTTTAAAATAGTTTTTAAATATATAAATTTTATTCTTAAACTATTAAGTTAATTTAATCCAATTTAAATTTAAAATTTATCAATTGACTCTAGAAAGGTAAAAAATGACATTAAATTGATAGGGAGGGAGTAATAAAGAAGTGAAGAAGAAAGAGAAATGATGGCATATATACCGGGCAGACCAACGCATGCGGTTTCACAAGAGTCATAGCAATTGACGCCTTGAGCATCGACGGTGTCCGTGTTGGCCGATAATAGGATGATGAGCACCATAGCCATAGCTGTCACTCTCATCATTTTCTTCTTCTCCATTATTTTGCTCTGTTTAACTATGCCTTTTACTTTTATCGTGTGTGAGGAGAAGACTGTCGGTAGATATTTATATATCCCGTTGTAGTCCTTTTTATTAGTGCCGTAGACGTGGACAAGTGGATATTATTAATTTTCAGTCGGATTAGACTAATTTGGACCATTTAAATAAACTTTGACCTGAATACCAAACTTTATCTTATTTTAATATCGACTATTAATTGAATCTATAATATGGTATTAATCTTTCTTGATAAGTATTTTTTATTAATATCAATATATATAGTGTACAATATTCATCCATTATACAATAGGAATCCTAATCCTAATTACAAGAGCAAATCTAATCTTACCATAGCTATATTTATATAATATATGAAATATTTTAATTATGTGTAAAAAATTTACTATACACATTTACAGGATCTTCCATAGTCAAACTTAGTTACCTGTATTTATAGATCTGATCTTCATGACAGCTGATTATGTAGCTCTCTGTAGATGTATGAAATTGGATATTTTTTAACCAAAAACGTTGCTACTATTATAAAGGGAAGGCTAAATTAAAAGAGAAGTTGAAACAAGAACTAGTAAAACTTCATTCACCAACTCATCTACGGATCTTCATTGTCATTGTTGGAAATATTTATTAAACTGAAAATAAAGTAAATCTTATTAATTATGAATTGAACAATTGAGGTTTCGTCCGTAGGAAACCTTATTTCACACACGTGCACACATAATGTCAATAATCAAAATTTCTTTAATGGAAGAGATATTGGGTACGTATACGAATTTCCCAAGGAAACACCACTTGTCACGTCCCGAACTCCGGGCCCGCGATTGGTGCCCTACCTGGGCACCTTTTTATTTACACAACTCAAATAAACTGCGGAAGGTAAATGACACTCAAATTTTTTTCTTAAACAAAGGCAAAGCCGATAAGGCTGCCACCATAATATATATCACACCCGAATGGGTCTACACTGTACAACAATGTAAATACAACTCTAGCCAGTCCAGCCCACATATGAATACAGACCTCTAAGAATTTGGACAGTAAACTGTGACGGGACAAGGCCCCGCCGTACCCCTGAATATACCTAGCCATAATGACAAGCTCCGGAACATTGGAGCCATCTCAAAATGTTGAACCAGGATCCTAAGCTCGCGGATCCACAACTGAGTACCTAGACTCATGACATTTAACACAAATCGGCGGGTCGATAACAGGCACGAAGTATGAAACTGAAATAAAATACAGTAAACAAATCATAACTGTACCAAAGAATGACAGGGGCAAGTATGAAAATCAAATACCAGATCCTACCATGTCATATAAAATCAGAGTCAACTGTACCTTGTCTCACTATACTACTGTATCACTGTAACACTGTACAACATACTGCCCGACTTTTAGTGAAGGACGCGATAAAGTCATGAAAAATTGTAAGTATTGTAAAGGAGATCGTACAGTCCAATTATAAAGCAGGAGGCAAGTATGATAACCAAATCAATAATACATTGTGCCTTATTAATAATGAAAATAATAAGAGTAAACTTTACATGATTTAAAATAGGAAGCTTATGATCAATCTAGGGTCACCCGCTCGTAGTATCATTATGCAATCCTACTCCTGGGACTGTTTCATCAGCAAGGGTCTTGTGGACCCGCATAGGACAATTTGCCCCGCATAAGATTATTTCACCCGCAAAGGACTATTTCACCCGCTTAGGCCCTACGGGCCCGCAATGAGCATATACGCAATACTCGCATCGTGGGGAGCAAATCCACGGAGATGTATAATGTCTTGGGGGTTTACCCCATAATTATACTTATAACACTAGCACTAATGGCTATCATGAACAACATATGCAAGTTGAGTAATCTTTAACTCTCATTAGATCAAATAAGAGGTACTCTCCTCCTTAGAAAAATCAAGGCAATACCATGCCTTCCTGTTTAGAATTACCAAGACAATACCATGCTTTCCTTTCTAAAATAACTCAAACAATACTGTCATGCGAGGTACAGCATGTCCCGGCCCATTCTGGGATTTGGGGTAAATATAAAGGATTGTACACATAAAGCTATCACAAGCAACTATGTACACTTTAAATCACCTTTTGACTCTCGTTAGCACAAATATAATGAACTATCATTCTCTTTGAAAAACCAAGACACTAACAAGTCTTTCATTTTATAACACCAAGGCACACACAGTTCATTAAGAATTAAGATCCATTACAACAATTGTACGTCCGCCGTACATTCACTTTATAAACTCAAGACACTTTCGTTTCATGTACTATATTAAGGGCTTAATCATGGACATTCTCACATGATTCTCATATAACATTTTAAACCATCTCTTGACTTTCCAAAAAACTGTTATAACAAAATTTCCATAAATCCGTTATATCAACTTTCATTTTAGAAAACTAAAGCACTACCACGTCTTTCCTTTTAATACAACCAAGGCATTATCATGTCATGTAATGGAATTGAACCCAAAGTACTATGTACATTCACTTCTTTACAAGAAGACTCAAATCATGTAATATTAGAGAAATCAACCCAAAAATACTATGTACATCTATTCTTTATAAACGAATCATTTCATGCAATATTAGGGAGTTGAACCCCCCCAAAAAAATACTTTTGCTATCAAAACCAAGTTACTTATACCTTTAAAACAAAGAACTTCTTCTTTCAAATACTACAAGAAATTCGATTTCGTTTAAAACAAGTAATCCATACTTTTCAAATTGAGTTACTTATTCCTTCCGAATCAAGTAATCTATACTTTTCAAATCAAGTAATCTATACTTTTCAAATCAAATTATCTATACTTTTCAAATCGATTCACTTATACTTCATATAATCAAATCACACAACTTTCAAAATCAAGTCCCATAACTTGAAAATAAAGTTTCACAATCTTTTAAATAAAACAAGTCTCATAACCTTGAAAATCAAGTCTCTTAATCCTTAAAGAAATCTAGTCTCATGACTTCTAAATAAATCACGTCTCATAACTTTCTAACAAGTCTTACCAACATCTCCCATAAGACTTGGTAAGGACTTAAGATTATATTTGGACATGCCTTTAGCATAGAATCAATAACATGAATACTTCATAATGACAAGACAAGTATACTTCTAGAAAACAAGTCACGTATACTCCAATTAACAAGGCAAGTATACTTCAAGGAATAAGTCACGTATACTCCAAATAACAAGGAAGTATACTTCAAGGATAATCATGTCGATAGAAGAAAGAAGTTCATATACCTCGTTGACGACTAACTCATACTACAAGTAGGAATACGTTCCAATGTACTTCAACTTTATCGTCTATTCCGCATTCCAAGTAGAATATGCTACACGTAATACTTCAACCTATAATGACGATAGCACTTCTATCAACTTCAAGCTACTATTATAAGACATATACCAAATAATGGCCCTCTAATTCTACGGAAATTTGGGCAGCACTTCCTTTGTTTCTACGTACTTTTTCACCTTTTCCAAGGCCCGTATTCATCAACCAACAAGTCACATTTAAGGCACAACCAACAGTTAACCAAAGGGGATTACACGCCTAACTGGACGTATAAAATTCTGCCCCACAATTCATATTAAAACAATCCATTATTTACCAACATTAAGGGCCATTCTCGGCCAACACACTTTAAATCCAAATCCATTTTCCTTAATTCATTTTTAATCCAAATCAAGTTCCAACATGTTATATAAGTTATATTAACTATCAACAACAATATTTCCTTCATTATATAACATGCGACAAGTGTTATTAACAACAATAATAACCAACGAATCCGAGACCCGAAAATGGGTCACTCCCGGCCTCAACATCCTTTTGTGTTCAAATCCTTTTTAATCTTCATTCTTTCTACCACAAGGTCATCTACACATATCCACAACATGTAATATCTAATTACATTAAGAGAAAGATGATCATTACCTCAATATAGCCCAAAATAATCCAAGTCAAAAGTCGGCTTTCCGGATAGTCTTAGTTCCAAATATTTACGTTCCAATCCACTACATGTAACCCTTAGAAGCTCAGAACCAACTTCTCTTTATGTTTCAACACAAAAGTTGAAGAACCTTAGATTTTCAAGGTGCGACTAACAGATCAACGTAGTATTTTCGGGGTTTAAGGGGTTGTTTATGCTTAGTATACCACTAGAGATCTTGGATTTGAGTTTGAGAATTTATCATCAACATTTGAAGAATTTGTGTTCTTCACTTAAGGGCTTGGCCGAGAGCTCCTACATAGCAAGAGAGATTTTGCTTGAAATGTTTAAGTGTTAAGTCTTGCAAGCCTTTAAGGTGTATATAATAAAGCACTCCATGTAGTGAGATGAGGACAAGTGTAGGGACAAGTGGATGGGGGACCCATGTCCACTTGTCTCACTTCAATAAATATCTAGGGTCAAGTAGTCAACCAAGACAAGTGGGGGGGGGGTGCCACGTGGCACCCTCCAATTCGTCCAAAAATTATTTCATCTCCCAAAAATTCATAATTGGCCAAAATATCTCAAAATATTGTGGGCCCACAAAACCGTAAAATTCGCGTGTGGGCCCCACATGACCAAATTCGGAATTTAAAATCCAAAATTCCAATATATTCTATAAGTCTCAAATACCAAATTTGAGAATCAAATTCTAATTAATAAACGTTTTCCTTCATAAATTTCCGAGAATTTTCCTTAAGAAAAAGTAATTATTCTTTCTTTCCAAAATTCAAATCTCAATTTCGTACGCACGTTCTTATCTCATTGTCTTGAAAATACGGGGTGTAACACCACTGCTTCAACTCCGGTTGGTTTTCACCATGAACGTCCTGAAAAGTTCATGGTACTCACTTTAAGCGATGGCAACAAAATATGTTGTTTTCTTAACGGTTATGGGAATGTCACGTTTCCTAACCGAAGACCCTCCACAAATTGGGGAAGACACGGACCCTCAACCAAATGAAATGGCGGGAGGGGGCCAAGGTATCCATGTCATTAACGGCATGAAGATGGTTTAAGATGCATGGAATCATAGTGACTTCATGTGCAAGAACTATATTCTGAATAGTTTGCCCGATCATTTATACACGGTATATTGCACCGTTGGGACAGCCAAGGAATTGTGGGACAAATTGCAAAAGAAAAATACAACACCCAAGATGCGGGTGCCAAAAAGTTTGTCATTGGAAAATTTCTGAAATTTCAAATGGTGGACAACAAAAGTGTATCATCCCAAGTCCAGAAATTTCAAATGATAATACATCACCTAGACTTGGAAGGTTTGAAGCCCAACGAGCAATTCTTGGTTGGGGCATTGATCGAGAAACTGCCTCCCTCGTGGTCTGAGTTTATGAACTACTTGAAACTCAAGACGAAGGAGATGACGTTAGACGAACTTATTGTCAAACACAAATTCATGAGGACAATAAAAAGGCCATGTTAAAGGGGAAACAACCCACCGAGGCTAAGGCAAATCTGACGGAGGTTAAATGGAACTCAAGCAAAAAGCGGAAGTTGCAGAAGGATGTCCAGTCCCACACAACTGAAAAGTTTAAGGGAACATGCAACTATTGTGGTAAAGTTGGTCATATGGCCAAAGACTGTCGCAAGAAAAAGTATGAAATGTCAAAAGAAAGGATAAGGTAAACATCATCGAGGACACGCTCTTAGACGATATGATTGAAGAGTTCTCAGCCGTTGTGCTAGAGGCCAACTTCGTTGAGAATCCAACGCAATGGTTGCTAGACACAGGTGCTCCACGCCACATCTGTTCTAACAAAGATGCCTTCACCACATATACACCAGTCACAGATAAGAAGTTGTTCATGGGCAACAATTCTTCTTCCGAGGTACTGGGGGCAGGAAAGGTAGTCCTCAAAATGACGTCCGAAAAGGATCTGACTCTAAAAAAAGTGATGCATGTCCCGGGAATTTGAAGAAATTTAATCTCCGGACATGTGTTGGTCAATGTTGGTTTTAGGCTAGTATTCGAGGCTAACAAATTTGTAATCTCGAAAAATGAAACTTTTGTAGGTAGGGGTTTCGTCTGTGAAGGCCTCTTTAAAGTTAATGCTAAACCTGTAATGTCTTCTACTTAGAGAGAGGCTTCGCCTGTGAAGACCTCTTTAGGCGAATAATGCACTTGCAATACCTTTCTTTTAACTATCAATAAAACTGAGTCTTCCTTACATGTTGGAATCTTCTAATTTATTGCACCATAGATTAGATGTGCTAACTATCAATTTATACTGAAATTGGTAAAGTTGGAATCATTGCCGTCTATCAACATAAACATTCAACATAAGTATGAGGTAGGCATAGAGGCAAAGAATCTCCAAAAAGCTCCCCTTAGATCCATCTAAAGGGAAATCGCTCCTCTAGGACTCACACATATATCAACATATGTGTGTTGAAGTTCGCTCAAGCTAGAGGGTGAACAAGTACTTTGTGACTTGTTTAAATGATGACACAAGGTTGTGCTACCTTTACTTACTTAAAAGTAAAGACGAAACTTCTAAAGCATCTAAGCGCCACAAACCAAAGGTTGAGAAACAACAAAGTCAATGGGTCTATAGTCAAGTATAAACCTAAGACATTCATACGTATGTTCATAACTATCGTCGTCTTGCGGGATCTTGAAATACATCAAATGAATGTCAAAGTAGCCTTCCTAAATGGTGATTTGGAAGTAGAAATATACATAGACCAACCCAAGGGGTATGTGGTTCCAAAATAAGAGACAAAAATTGTCGGCTTGTCAAAACGTAGTACGAACTGAAATAAGCCCTAAACGATGGCACTAGAAATTAGATAGTACTGTAATATTGGAAAATTTTGCCATTAACGGGTGTAACAAATGTGTTTACATGAAAGGAATCTCGTCATAATATGCCTCTATGAAGACAACTTGTTGATCACTGGAAAACGTTGATTTCTGAAACTCACGCTAAAGTTCGGGATACACGACATGAGATGTCTAAATGTACTAGAGGGGTACAGCAGTACAAACTGAATATCCGCTAGCAAAGACATCAAGTCCACCAGTGGATACAATTTTACAATTGGTGGTGAAGCTGTGTCTTGGAAATTCTCTAGAAAAACCCTTATTCCCCGATCCACGAGAGAGTCAGAATTTATCACTTTGAACAAAGTGGGAGAAAAAACTGAATGACTTCATGGTTTCTTAGAGGATGACTCATGTTGGGATAAATCCGTGTCTTCTGTAATGATCCACTGCGACAGTCAGTCGGCTCTAGGAAGGGCACGAAGTTCAATATACAACGGTAAGTCTCGTCATATTATACGGAGACATGAGTCCGTTAGGCAGTTGATCACCTCAGATATTATTTTCATTAATTACATAAATTCTAAGGAAAATATAGCAGATCCCTTGACGAAGGGAATACCCAAAGATCAGTTGTTCTGCCTGTCTAGGGGAATGAACTTAAAACCCAAACAATAAGAACCGATATAGTGGACACCCAACCTTACAGACTGGAGATCCCAGGAATAAGGTTCAATGGGAAAACTAAACTGTAAAGGTTCCGTGAGCGCTTCGGTGGAAGCAAGAGAACTTCAGATAATGTGTCTTTCTTAAGAAACATAATCCAAGGCCGTTCTCGTGATAGACAAAAAGTGCTACCTGTAAGAGGGGTAAAGGATAAGTTTTCAAACCTTTAATGATCCTCAAAAGTTGAGGTTAGGTTGGTGAAATTTTTAATGGTTCCTAACGCCTGTTTAGCGGGGTATTATAGGATACCTTGTAGGAAACCACCTATTTAACTGCGAGGACAGGCCGCCTCAAATGAACGCACTTAAGAATCCAAGGGTCTCCACGGCCCACGATGGACAAAACACTAGAAAGATTGAGTAGGAAATGTGTTGTGTTGGTACCATTGTCTTGGCATATACTAAACACTGACGGTTCAAGACATCACATTCACCGCGCAGTAAATATTTCTGATGGTATTCTACTATGTAAGGTTCAAAGCTCCGGCTACCTCTCCGGATGCAACATCGTTCCGCCAAGTGATTGCTAGAAAGGCACCATGTGCGTGCACCAAAATCTCTTCGAAGAGGGGATTGTTGGAAATATTTATTAAATGTGAAATAAAGTAAATCCTATTAATTATGAATCGAACAATTGGGGCCCCGCACGTAGGAAATCTTGTTTCCACACACGTGCACACGTAGTGCCAAGGATCAAAATTTCCTTAATGGAAGATATATTGGTACATATACGATTTTTTTGAGACATAAGATAATAAACGATTATTGGCCAAATGACGAATGATTTCACGTTGGTAAATAAGGAAGAAGTGTATAATGTGTAAAGATAAAATGAATCAGAAATCACCACAAAATCGAGAAGGGTCGCGGCTCCTCCAAGTAAAGTGGCCGCGCCTCCAAGTAAGAGTCGCGACGCCCCGGCGGCCGCAACTATTGGCGCTTCAATTCCGAACTCACCGAATTGAAGGGCCGCAACGCCTCCCCGAAAGGCCGCGACTTACTGGCGTTCCAGCCCAAGAACTATCGAACCGGCGCCGCGACTCAAATGTTTCAACTGGCTTGGAGGTGAATTACAAACTTATTCTTGGGCTGACTTTGGAGTATTTACTCCATTATTTTGCTCATGAATTCAGCCATTACTTGGCTGGATTGTAACTCCAAATTCAAGGCATTAACATGACATTCATGACCATTACTTACCCATTTGGAGGTTCATCATCTACACACTATAAAATGAGACACAAGACTCATTTGGAAACACACTTGACATCTTACACTCAACAGTTCTCTGAAATTGTCTTCCTCTCTAGCAATCAAAATACACTCAAAGATCTTTATTATCAAACGAACACTTGAGTCCCTTTGCTCACTTGTTTGATTGCTGTTTTATCTTGGGAGATAAATTGCTAACACAACCGTAGAAAAGACATACGGGGGCAATATTATCTTAAGAAAACATTGAAACTTCAATCGACTCAGCAAGACCTTTTACTTATTTAATTTCCAGATTTATTATTTACTTGTTGTTGTTATTTTTCCGTTTTATATATTTGTACTCACAGTCATTTTACAAATATTTAACTTTTTCGTATTTATCGGTTTGTAAAGAGAAGAATAACCCTGGGGAAATATATTCATGATCCTTCCTGGTGTTTGATTGGAAATCAATGTAGGTGACATAATAAATGAGGGAGTAATGGCATAACATGGAGGTTAAGATATGATAGTAGTGTTTAAAACAAAGTTTTACTTTGGAAAATTAATTGCGGAACTTCAGGTGTTTCGTTGAGTTAATACAACAAGTCAATTTACAAATCAAGATAGACTCTAAGAGAGAAAAATATTTGTCAATAATATATTTTTTTATCATATATTGGATGTTATTGTCAAAAGTATTCTTCACAACAATAAAAATTGTTGCATGCTGTTGCAATAACCTCTGATGCTAAAAGTTTTCACAACCTTTTTTTTTGTTGTTGTCGTCATTTACATTTTTAGCAACAATATATCAAATTTTTGTTGCCATTTACGATTTTAGCAACAATATATTTATTGTTGCTAAAATTTTATTATCAATTCTATACTTTCTTGTAGTGAGAATTAAGTAAAGTTTTTCTATTTTATCCTTAACATTAATTATTTTTTAAAGTAATCAATATTGATTAGAGTGTAATTCAATACACTTCTATTTATAATTTTTTAAGAAGCATATAAAGTAGAAAGTAAACAAGTAATGTGAGACGGAGGGAGTAATACGGTGTAATAATTTTGAGCATGACAAAATATTAACATGTTAGTTTTTTTGTTGTGAAGGCGTATGGCGCTTACTCTTTCGAGCAAGACAGAAACCCCTGATCGACGCAGAATCGCAAACCACGCCACCTGTAAAAACATGTTAGTTGAAGTAGTTAAGATGTGTTTGATTTGTCAAAATATTTTGCATAATATTTTCTTTAAGAAATCAAGTTTGTTAAAAATTATTAAAATGACCTTTTTAATAAAAATAGAAAATTCAATTCAGCATGTAGAATTTTGTGTTGATCGTTTTACCTGAACCTCCGAGCCCCCGCTCTACCACCCCCAATTCTTCCCTTTTTTTATAGTGTTTGTCTAAATTATATATAATTTTTTAAAAATCTTTTTTAGGTAATATTTGTATTTATTTACTAAACATAAAAAACTAATAATAAAAATTACTTATTTTTTAGAAAAGTGTTTCCTTTATAGTACCAAACACACCAAAGAGTTAAAGTTATAGTAGAAGGAAAGAATTCCATCATCAATGAAGCAAGTCATCACGTATTACCCATTTAGTACGACTAGTGAAGGATTGCCCGTGATGAATACGGCCCAATTAGAGATGAGTAGTGATAGACATTGGATTTTGAACCCGATCGGGATTTGATGGATTCATATCCATTTTATAGGATATGAATTTTTAAAATTTAGAACTGATGGATCCGAATCAGATTTGGATCTGAATTTTGTATTTAAAATCCGTATCCGGTCCAAATCCGACCCGTAAATTCGTTTTTTATTATATCGAAAAATATTTTGCATGCAGAAGACTTATATTGACACTTTTCACATATAAGCTTTAAATATATGTGATTAAAGCTTAGGAAAAATGTGATAGGCTTCTGAAAATTGTACCTTAACAAGAGCTTTCCAGAATAATCAGGGAAAAAAGTTGACAGTGTTCACATAGTTGCTTCATATTAAAAAAAATCTTTCAATAAGAGATTTCCGGTTTAGTTCCTTAACAAGTTAAGTTAGAATATCTTAATCCTAATTAATCATTATGTTGTTGGCATACTGGAGGAAAAGATATCTGAGCCAAGTCATATTCATTTGGTATTAATTTTTTTATTTCGTTTTTATTTTAATTTGATTCTTTCTGATTTGGGTGATGTCGATGTAGTAGTATTGATACTTTTCCGGCAAAAAGTGAGAATATTATTTAATGTAATTTTTTTTACATGTGGATCTAGATCCGATCCGTGGATCCGAATTTAAATTTAATTTTTATGAACCTGATGGATCCAGCTATGAAAAAACAGATCTGGATTTGGATCTAATATGATCTGATCCAAATCCGATCCGTTGACCTCCCTAGGCCCCATATGCTTTAATTGTTTTCCTTATATGGTAGGTGATTTGCATAAGAAATTTTAAAATTATTTAAATAATTAATATTTATAATAATTTTTTTATATTATTAAGATGTCTATTTAAAAATTTATATAAAAATGATAATATATCATTACTTCATTTACTTTCACGCTTATTGACATTGGTTGGATTTACTGGTCCTCTATATCTTGTTGTAATTTATTTTCCGTAAGAATAAAATCAGAAACATCCTTAAAATTATTGAAAATATTACAAAAAAAAATACTTAATTACGAATATTGTCGAGAATTTTTGAAAGTTTGAGGCGTGTCAAAGATACTGTCCTTAAGAATATTTTACCGGTTGTGGGTGTACCCCAGAATTCAACAAACTCTTCTAATATAAAATTAAATAACATAATCTAACAAAGATTTCACAAAATATAGATAACCCAGCAAAGAAAAGAAGAGAATAAAGAATTTTGGTTCTTCATTTTTCACTCACAGATGAATACATAAGATATTATATATATTAGGCCACGGGCTTTCAAAGAAATGGATCACTGAACGTCTGAAAAGAAGGGAAATAAAGGCTAATCAAATAAGAATTGAACTGTCAATAAAGAGTGAGGAATTAAGACAATAAAAAGAGAATAATAGTAAGTTAATTTGGTCAAACATAACGTTTGCAACTGCCACTTTTTCTTCTCTTTAAGAAAACCATTAAAGCTATTTAAAACTTGTATCAATTGCAAACATATATTTTTGAGATACTAACAAATGTTGTTTCAACAGTAAACACAATACATATTAACCAAAAGTGGTTCAGATCCAAGAAGGTTATAAAAGTATTGCTTCACTTTTTAATCCTTAAAAGAACAACGGAGTTAGCTGAAATTATATTGTATGCATTAAGTATGAAAGAAATAATTCTTGATTATTTTTATTGATGAATGACATATATATACAAGTTACATAAAAAATCTTTTTTCTATTCTATTTTTAAATTCCTATTCTATTTGGAGATTAACTTTACAATTATGATAATATTACACTACTAATTAAGATATAAAACTAAGTCTAATATTTAACAAATATACAAGGGGAATGAGACCCACTGTTCACTGTTTAACAAAGTACTGAGTAGTGACTCCAACTATTCTTGTTTCACAAATTTTATTTCTACTTCAACTTTTGATCCGGAAACTGTAAAAGTAAGTATGAACGTGTACCTAATGCAATAAATAGAAGAATGAAGGGCAAATAGTAGCCAAAGAAAGGACCCTAGGCCTCGTTTGGTAGGTCGCACTGAACTGTACTAATTTCATTGGACTGGACTAGATTGTACTGGACTGTATTAATATATAATGGATTGTATTTTTTATTTTTTTTATTTTTAGTACAGGGGAGACCCACCTACTAGATGTGTCTCAAAAATGGCAGTTGGACTGTACTATTTCTAAAAATAGTATAGTAGTGGGGCTGAAAACGCCCACCAAACACTATATTATTTTTTTGTCCAATACAGTCCAGCTTAATACAACGTACCAAACGTGTCTTAAAATCCTAGCACAGGGGACGCGGTTGGAATAAAAATAAAGGTACTTGGGTTTAGTGTCAATCCCTGCAACAGTACCTTTTTTATTTCACGATGTACATTCCTACCAAGCACAATTTTTGTAACTTATCAGAATTACCCTCATGGTCGGCAAGCATGTTGACCATGAGGTATTAGTAGTAGAAGTAGATGCTTTTTCTTTTGAAAAGCATTTCATCGCTTCGACGAAATTAAGCACTGTAAAATAATTTAATAAAGAGAATTTTTTTTCTTCTCACAACCAATACAAATTGAACTCTAAATAATTCACTTAAAGGAAATTATTAAAGGGCAAAGATGTAAATATATTTCTTAACTTTGTAATTTAAAGCAGATATATATGATAGATATACCTCTGTTGTTACAAAATAGCTTAAATATACCAAAAACAAATGTCAAGATGTTGACTTGCTTAGATTTGTAAATATGTTTGTGTCTTAACAGAGATGTAGGTTTTGTTCTTTACTCAGTTACGTATTTATATATCTATTTTTCATTACAACAGTTATTGGGTGTATCAGTCATCTCTACCCTTCATCAATTGAGCAGTTTTGGGTGAGCAAGAATCACTCTCTAGTACTATTTCTAGTGGAATTTGAGAATTGCAATGAATAGGTATGAAGGTTTCATTACTTCTTACATATGTGACTCGTCTACAAAGTAGCTTTATTTAGTCTTATCTTCTGCTTTCAATTTAAAATGTCACTAACAACAACTCACAATTATTCCACAACAATACAATGGTATTTCAAAGTGCAAACTACAATTTCTTGCACGGCCTGTTAGCATGGGTTGCTTCAGTTCTGATAAAATTTGTGAAATGTTCATTTAATTTTTTTTGTCCCGTGTTGTATGCTCATTCCTTTTGTTTGGACCACCTAGGACACTCACCTGACAGTTATAAAGGCGTCAAACTTCTTCAATCTTAATTATAGAATTGCCTGTCAATAAAAGTTATATTTGAATTTCTTCTGCATACCCGTTATGGTCTGTAGAACATCGCAACTCTTATCAGGAATTTTCCATTACAGATGAAATTCAAACGCGTTAACCTTCTTATCTTTTTCGGCTTCTAACTGAAGTGTTTCATTCTTCAAAGTTTTCGTATCCCTTTCTTGAAGCTTGATCTTTTACTGCATTTCATAGTGATTCTTGTAACTATTGCATTCTTTTCTTTTCTTTTTGGTTTTAGTGATGATTTTTTAAAACTCTTTGTTAACAAGCTCAGCAAGCATAGTTAAAAAACTTTTCCAATAAAACATTTTCCTTCCTACCGAACACACCTAGGTTGGTCACAACTCACGAGTTGTATCTCAAAAATGCTAAAACGTCCCTATATCTGGTCTGTAAATTGAGGATATAATTCTGCAATATGTCCATTTCAAGTATAAAACAATTCTTACTTATAATTTTCTTGATATTTCTATTGATGCTTGTTTTCACTTGAAGGATTTCTCTGTGGATTATTTGCACTGCAGGTTCTATCATTAGGACAAACATGTACCTGCAGAACTTGGTATACTCCATAGCAACTTTTGTCTCAGCCATGCTAAATCTCATCTCTATCAATTCATCATGCCTCCGATATTGTTTATATCTGAATTATAATCAATCCTATAATCTCATCCCTTTTGGTTTTGTGTTCTTGTCAATACAAGATATGTGACTTTATTCTATATTTAGTTCAATGATACTTTTCCGCCATAAATTTCATCTTCTTTGTCATCTTGAATGCGTAATTGAATGAAATGAAATTCAAAATCGAAGGATCAAAATGATGATGTATGCTGAAAAGATGTTTAGCTTCATTTCATGGATCGTCCTAGTGAGGTCAGTAAACAACAACAACAACATATCCAGTAAAATCCCACAATGCGGGGTCTGAGAGGGTAGAGTGTACACAACTCTTACCTCTACATTGGTAGGTTATGTGTCACTGAGTACTATACCAGCAATGCTTACAGCCCTGTGCAAGATGTGTTGGTATAATAATCTGTATTTGGCTAAATAATGTTTCAAAACAATCTGTTAATCATATAACATTAATGAAACAATAAACGAAAACAGAATCTGTTTTGGAAAAATAATTTCAGAATGTAATCGAGCCCACTTAGTTCAAAGTGTGTCCTTAAGGAAATTATTCCCTCACAAGCACTCGAGGTTAACGGAATATCGCCTCCCGGATAGAACGATTATCTTACCGTAATAGTAGTACTCCAAATTCCTAGCGAATAACCACTCAACTACAAAGATAATGAAAAATATTTTCGACTTGAATATGAAATTCAGCATGAAAAAGTGAATCAATAAATTCTTGGAATAATCAAGAATTTATAGGGTTGGAGGTACTGATTCTGAATGGTTGCAACCATTCAGAATAGTCACCTAATTTTGGAGGGAAATTCGAAAAAGAGAATGAGAGCCGGTCGGGTCGGGTCGGGTCGCGGGTCGGTCCGTTTGGATTTGTTTTTAATTAAATAATTAATTAATTAATTTAATTAAAGAAACGTTTGTCCAAAAAGATTATCAATCAATCCGAATCCAAAGCCAAAGCCGAAGCCGAGTCGAGCGAGCGACGACGACGGCGCGAGGGGTACTTGCCCTCTCAACCCTTTTAGCAGCTAGAGAATGTGTAATGTAATACATACACCTCTCTTTCCTTCTCTTTTTTCGATGTGGGACAAAAGAGCATTTTTCCTTTAATTTTCATCCCATCATTTCTCATTCACAAATATCAAAACCCAACAATCCCCCACATGAATGGGGAATGGTTATAAGATAAAAGAATGTACGGACGAGTGTGATATACAAGCGAGAATCGATCGTGATCCGATAAGTAGGTTTCCTTTGAACTTTCCGTAGTGAACTTATATCGGATATACTCGATCAATTCCAGATTTGATATCTTTGAACCGTCGAACTTTGTCGTATACCTAGACAACATAAGACACCAATCAACCTCAACCGCTTATGGTTTTCACGGTTGTGTTCGTTTGACCGTGAACACCGCTTTGATGCGTGAGTCGTAGAGAATGAACCTTTACTGTCATTCCCCTTTAAAGCGGCTTACACTTAATACTCACATAGGTGATTTCTAAACATGTGGTCCTATAGACACATTATCTGGTCATACATTGCCATATTTAGATAACCATTAAAAAACTTTAATGCTTTATTAACTCATTAACCAGCCATAAAGACTTATCCTTATTTCTGAACATTGTCTTCATCCGAGAATGAGTTGAGTTATTTGACAATGTTGAACCGTCAGTCACAACTTTGTTTGATCTCCTTGAACCTAGCTCTTGGGATCTCCAGTCTGCTAGGTAGATTCTGCCGTGATGACTTGTCCTTGGCCTTAACCCCATTCCCATTGATGATCTACCAAATCCCTCTCTAGATAAGCCTTTTGTAAGCGGATCCGTCACGTTATCTCTTGACTTTACATAATCAATTGTGATAACGCCACTAGAGATGAGTTGTCTAACGGTATTGTGTCTCCGTCGTATGTGACGAGATTTTCCGTTATACATTACGCTCACCGCCTACCTATTCGCTGACTTTCACAATGTATACATATAGGAGCCAAAGGTTTGGGCGAATGGAATATCTTCTAAGAAATTCCGGAGCCATTCAAACTTCTTCACCTTGTCTAAAGCTATAAATTCGATTCCATTGTAGAGCGGGCGTCGTATGCATTTTGATGATTTCAAGACATCGCTCCTCAACGGTGAAAACATATTCACTCGTGGATTTAACTTCAAACGATCCGTGATCCATTTGCATCACTATATCCCTCAATCTTGCGGGATATTTATTATAATGCAAAGCATAGTTTTGGTTGTGTTGTAAATATCCCAAGACTCGTTTCATTGCCATCCAATGAGTTTGATTGGGATTACTCGTGAATCGACTCAGCTTGCTTATAACATGCTATATCTGGTCGGTACAATTCATAATGTACATCGACTTCCCAAAACTTCGTCAAAGTCCAATTGTGAGTCACTTTCACCTTCATTCTTTTGAAGTGCAAAACTTACATCAATTGGAGTCTTTGCAACATTGAAATTTAAATACTTGAACTTGTCAAGTATTTTTTCAATATAATGTGACTGTGATAATGCTAGACCTTGTGGAGTTTTATGGATCTTAATTCTTAAGATCAAATCAGTAACCCCTAAGTCTTTCATGTCAAATTTGCTAGCGAGCATACGCTTCGTAGCATTTACATCGACAATATCTTTACTCATTATCAACATGTCATCAACATACAAACAAACAATGACTTCATGATTTGGAGTATTTTTAATGTAAACACATTTGTCACACTCATTAATCTTAAATCCATTTGCCAACATTGTTTGGTCAAATTTTGCATGCCATTGTTTGGGTGTTTGTTTAAGTCCATAAAGTGACTTAACAAGTCTGCACACTTTCCTTTCTTTACCAGGAACCACAAAACCCTCAGGTTGTTCCATGTAAATTTCTTCCTCCAATTCTCCATTTAAGAAAGCTGTCTTGACATCCATTTGATGGATTTCAAGACCATATACGGCCGCCAGTGCCACTAACACCCGAATAGATGTTATTCTTGTCACCGGCGAGTATGTGTCAAAGTAATCAAGACCTTCCTTTTGTCTATAACCTTTGACCACAAGTCTTGCCTTATATTTGTCAATAGTATCATCAACTTTCATTTTCCTTTTAAAGATCCATTTTGATCCTAAAGGTTTATTTTCAGGAGGAAGATCAACTAACTCTCATGTATGGTTGTTTAAAATTGATTCAATCTCACTATTGACTGCTTCTTTCCAAAATGTTGAATCAGAAGATGACATTGCTGCTTTAAATGTTTGAGGTTCATTTTCAAGCAAGAATGTTACAAAGTCTGGTCCAAAGGAAGTAGATGTCTTTTGACGTTTGCTACGCCTTAGTTCCTCTTTGCTTGGTATACTTTCCTTTGGTTCTTCCCGCGGTCGTTTAGATCTTTCACTTGACGACTCACATTCAGTTTTATACGGATAGATGTTTTCAAGGAATTCAGCATTATCTGATTCAATTACCGTATTAACATGAATTTTGGGATTGTCCGATTTGTGAACCAAAAACCGACAAGCTTTCTTTGTTTGTAGCATAGCCAATAAAAACACAATCCACAGTTTTTGGTCCGATTTTTACCCTTTTGGGCAAAGGAACTTGGACCTTCGCTAAACACCCCCACACTTTGAAATATTTCAAGTTGGGTTTTCTTCCTTTCCATAGATCATATGGAATAGATTGTGTTTTGCTGTGGGGTACTCTGTTGAGTATTCGATTAGCTGTAAGGATAGCTTCCCCCCACAAGCTCTGCGGTAAACCAGAACTAATTAGTAAGGCATTCATCATTTCCTTTAATGTTCGGTTTTTCCTTTCCGCAATTCCATTTGATTGTGGTGTGTAAGGGGCAGTAGTTTGATGAATAATTCCATATTCCAAATATGTCTATGCAAAAGGAGATTCGTACTCTCCACCCCTATCACTTCTAATCATTTTGATTTTTTTATTCAATTGATTTTCCACTTCGTTCTTGTATTGCTTAAATGCATTAATTGCTTCATCCTTACTATTAAGCACATACTCATAACAAAGATCGAGTCAATCACAATGAAAGTTATAAAATACTTTTTCCCACCACGAGATGGTATTGACTTCATATCACTTATATCTATGTGAATTAAGTCTAAAGGATTTGAATTCATATCAATAGACTTATATGGATGTTTAACAAACTTAGATTCAACACAAATTTCACATTTTGATTTGTTACACTCGAATTTAGGCAATACTTCTAAATTGATCAATTTTCGCAAGGTTTTGTAATTGACATGTCCTAAACGAACATGCCATAAATCATTTGACTCCAATAAGTAAGACGAAGCTGAATTTTTATTATTACTGTCAACAACCATTACATTGAGTTTGAAAAGGCCCTCGGTGAGTAGCCCTTTCCTATGAACATATCATTCTTACTTATTACAATTTTCTCACTAACCAACACGCACTTAAACCCGTTTTTGACGAGTAGTCCGGCTGAAACTAAATTCTTCCGAATTGTTGGAACGTGCAGAACATTCAGCGGGAGCATAAGTTGCAAATGCACACAGATCATTCAGTACCTCTTCGGGTCCAGCGGGAGCATAGGTTGCAAATGCTTCTTTTGCAGCGCAAACATGTCGAGTGGCACCAGAATCCAGCCACCACTCCTTTGGGTTTCAACAAAATTGCACTCTGACAACATTGCACACAGATCATTCAGATCATCATTCATTTCCACCATATTGGCTTGTTTTTTTTCCTTTTCTTTTCGAGGCATAATCAGGCTTTTGTGGCCTTTCCCACAATGGTCATTGCCGCTTGAACTTTTTCTTGTTAGAAACCTTCTCTTTTCCAGAAGACCTCTTTCTTTTCTTGTTCATTTTCGGAGCAGCATCTTCAAAGATGTTGGCCCCTTCAATTGGTGAACTCTTACGATACCTCTTTTCAGCGGTTTTGTTATCTTCCTCGATCTTGAGACGAATCACAAGATCCTCCAACTTCATTTCCTTTCTTTTGTGCTTAAGATAATTCTTGAAATCTTTCCACGAAGACGGCAATTTCTCAATCATCACGGCCACTTGGAATGCTTCATTCACTACCATACCTTCAAAGAATAAGGTCATGGAAGATAAGTTGAAGCTCTTGAACTTGGGTTCCAACGGTTTTTCCATCAACCATTTTGTAGTCTAGGAATTTGACAACCACAAACTTCTTCAAGCAAGCATCTTCTGTCTTGTACTTCTTTTCAAGTGCACTCCATAGTTCTTTGGAAGTCTCTACTGCACTGTAGACATTGTACAAGTCATCTTCTAAGGCACTTAAAATGTAGCCTTTGCACAAAAAATCAGCATGTTTCCAAGCCTCAGTAACCGTGAGCTGGTTGTCAGGCATGTCGGCGGCAGACACGGGAGGGTCCTCACTGGTGAACTTTTGCAAACCAAGGGTGGTAAGCCAAAAGAACATTCTTTGCTGCCATCCTTTAAAGTTGGCACCGGTGAACCTCGCAGGTTTCTCAGCCGGTGGTACTGCGGTACGGGTTGTAGTAGTAACCGCTGGTGCAGTATTTGCAGAGGTAGTTCCAATTTCAATTGCCATTGTTTGTCACTGTCAAATCGACAAACTGTTTTAATTAATAAAACCAAAATAGCAATTAATTCACAGACTTCAACGATGAAGATTTTATTTCTTCAAATCGCAGTCGAATTATAAACTTAAACGATGAAGATTTTATTTCTTCAAATCGTAGTATAATTATGAAACTTTAGTATTTCAACGAAGTTTTTATATCTTCGAGTCAGAATACTAATATTCATATGGAGTAGAAAACTACACAAGTTTTAATCTCCTTAAACAGAACGATGAAGTTTTTATATTCTTCAAATCGTTGCAACAAATATCATACACAACGGTGAAGATTTTATTTCTTCAAACCGAATCAATTTTGATAGCAACAATTATAATACACAACGGTGAAGATTTTATTTCTTCAAACCGAATCAAAATTGATAGAAACGAAGTGCAGTAGATTGTATGTTATATACTTGATGAAGTTTTTATATCTTCAAATCAAGTATCCAAATGAGTAGAAAGTTATGAAAACTTTAATCTCAACCAGAGTAGAAAATCCGAAGATTTTAGTCTTCAAACAACATACAAGAAAAACACTTTTTTTTCCTTCTGAAAAAACACTTTTTTTTTTCCTTTTGGAAAACACTTTTTTTTCCTTTTGGAAAACACTTTTTCATGGACTTTTAATATTCCAACGAAGTTTTTATGTCTTCAAGTTAGAATATGAAATCTTATACGGAGTAGAAAACCACACAGGTTTTAATCTCCAAACCAGGATACAGATTAAAATAAAATAAACATAATTTCCTTAAGATTGTTGGTATAATAATCTGTATTTGGCTAAATAATGTTTCAAAACAATCTGTTAATCATATAACATTAATGAAACAATAAACGAAAACAGAATCTGTTTTGAAAAAATAATTTCAGAATGTAATCGAGCCCACTTAGTTCAAAGTGTGTCCTTAAGGAAATTATTCCCCTCACAGTACTCGAGGTTAACGGAATATCGCCTCCCAGAATAGAACGATTATCTTACCAGAATAGTAGTACTTCAAATTTCGGTAGCAGCGAACCACTCAACGGCAGTATATCACACAGAATGAAAAATATTTTCGACTTGAACATGAAATTCAGAATGAAAAAGTGAATCAATAAATTCTTGGAATAATCAAGAATTTATAGGGTTGGAGGTACTGATTCTGAATGGTTGCAACCATTCAGAATAGTCACCTAATTTTGAAGGGAAATTCGAAAAAGAGAGGGAGAGCCGGACGGGTCGGGTCGCGGTTCGATCCGTTTGGATTTGTTTTTAATTAAAGAAACGTTTGTCCAAAAAGATTATCAATCAATCTGAATCCAAAGCCAAAGCCGAGTCGAGCGACGACGACGGCGCGAGCGTTTGGATTTGTTTTTAATTAAATAATTAATTAATTAATTTAATTAAAGAAACGTTTGTCCAAAAAGATCAATCAATCAATCAATCAATCAAAGCCGAAGCCGAGCGACGGCGCAAGGGGTACTTGCCCTCTCAACCCTTTTAGCAGCTAGAGAATGTGTAATGTAATATATACACCTCTCTTTCCTTCTCCTTTTTCGATGTGGGACAAAAGACCATTTTCCCTTTAGTTTTCATCCCATCATTTTCCATTCACCAATATCAAAACCCAACAAGATGTCGTTGATTCATGCCGCACTGGTGCTGCCACCAATGTTATTTTTGGCCTTGCCTTGGGTTACAAATCAGTTATCATCCCTTTTTTTGCCATAGCAATCAGTATATTTGTTAGCTTCAGCTTTGCTGCAATGTACGGCATTGCAGTTGCTGCCCTTGGAATGCTGAGCACCATTGCAACTGGTTTGTCAGAGAGAGAACTGATGCACTTGATGTTGTAGGAAACACCACTGTCGCTATTGGAAAGGGATTTACCATTGGTTCTGCTGCTGCTCGTGTCTCTTGCTTGTTCAAGCATTAAGGAGTAAGGGCCATGTTGTAGCTGTGACTGGAGATGGTACTAATGATGCTCCTGCGCTACATTGCTATGGGAATTGCTGGAACAGAAGTTGCCAAAGAAAGTTCAGATATCATCATACTGGATGACATGACCAATTTGCTTCTGTTGTGAAGATTGTCCGATGGGGCTGAGCCGTCTATGCTTACATCCAGAAATTCATCCAGTTTTAGCTCACTGTGTTGATGCTCCTGCTGTAACTAATGTCCAAGCTAGGAATGAAGAATGTCTTCATATCTCCTAGCTTGTGGGGGTGTTAAGATATATGATACAAGTCAATTAAGTGTTGGTTAAAGTTGTTACAAGTTGTTATTAGTTAGTTAAAGTTGTTAGGAAAGTTAATGAAAGTTGTTAGGAAAGTTAATGACTAAAGGACTACTATATACTTGTATATATAGTACTATAGTAGTGAGTAGGAGATATTTTGTAACCCAATTCATTTCCTGTTTTACAATACAGACTCTTTTTCTTCTCCCCCAATTTCCCTCTCTTCCATCTCTTTCCCTCTCTTCCATCTCTTTTCCTCTCTTCCTCTTCATCTCAATTATCAATTCTTCTTCTTCAATCAATTGTTCTGTGCACAATCAACAAGCAATACCCGTAAATTATATAATTAACATGGTCCTCGTGAGGTCAGTATATGCATCAATTTTTCTTAGCGAGGCCTAGTGTCACAAGAAAAAAATGTCCTTTCCCTTTTCGTTATACATTTTTGTCACTTCAATTCTCGGTATAAAGGAAAAAGAAAAAGGCAAAAAAAAAAAAAAGATGATAAAAGTTGCTAGTTCTTTGCTAGTTCTAGTTTGTCATATAGTCGACACAAAGGGTAGTCCGATGCACTAAGCTCCCGCTATGCGCGGCGTCCGGGAAAGGGCCGGATCACAAGGGTATATTCTAGTTTAACTATTTGTTTTATTGATGCACACGGCGGCTTTATGAAATGCCTCTATCCGCCATATCATAAAGAATAAAATGTTCTTGTTTCATCACTTTTTGGATATACAGTCCTTTATCACCTAGTGATAAATGTAAACACCTAAAATTTCAGAACCAACATGTGAATCCCTCTTGCTCTCTTCTTTGTCTTCTTGTTCTTCTTCTTTTTCCTCCCTTTTGCTGCTACCACCATGGCTACTGTCTTTAATGGACGAAGATTTTATGTCAATCTCTTCTTTATCCGGTACCAACTGGCTGAGTTTCTTGATTTCTTTATCTTTTCCCCACAAGACAACATATAGTCCAGCCACTATCACAATTGATCCGAGGATGCTGCAGTGTATAACATTACAACAAACTAGTTTAAGACTTTCGTATCGAGTATATAAACATGCTAGAACTAGGCAATTTCACTTTCTTTTTTTTGGCTAGAAGTTACTAAAAATGTGTAGGAAAGGCAAAACGACAAGATTTCTTGCGATGCTAGGCCTCAGTCTCATACCTTCCAAGGAACAACTTTTCTCCCAAGAACAAGTATCCAGTAATTGCAACCATCACAAGCATCAAAGGGTTGAAAACGGATACATATACCGGGCCTTTCATCCGGACAACCCATGCAATGATGGTAAACAGTACCCCAGAACAAAATATCCCCTGAAACACAACTTCAGAAGTGTGAGAAAATCATCATTCACCTTCAATTCTGATCTTCAATTTCAATTTTAACTACGAGTTGTTACAAAGAAAAGAAATGGTTTAGTCTCATTAGCACATACTGTATATGCTGAAGCAAGAAGTCTAATGTTCCAGCCCAATTTCCATTGTGTAAAATCTCTGTCCACAACTATCGCAACAACAAAACATTGAACTGCTGCCATTACGTTCAATAGAGCGGTGAATGAGTAAGGACATGGATATCGCTTAGCCGCCTTAGCCTGTATATACAGAAACACATAGATTGGTAAGATTATTGTTTTGGAAGTTCATCTTTTACTAAATAGAGATACCTTGACTGGATTAAAATTCAATTTTTGGTATTTACTGATATACTGAATCCCTCTTATATTATCGTAACACATTTTGAACAATGGTTAACTTGTCACGTTTTTTTTTATAAACAGTGGTGTCCGGATCAGCACAAAACTTGTCGTGAATGCTAAATGAACATCTATAACTATAAAACTGTGTATTACATACAGAATGAGATAGTAATATAAAAGACAGTTCCAAGCATCATTGTTCATCAGTAACTCACCTGAACAATCAACAATAGTGCATAGCAAGTACAACCAGCTAGGGCAAGAAAAGCACCTAGTAAAGGTTTACTTTCTCCCTTATGTTTTGCGGAATGCAACAAGTTAATGTTTGTCTTGCCCATATTTATCTCTGGTCCTTTGTAGAGTGATAGGAGCATCGCTCCACTGATGCAAACGATCGTCCCAAATACCTTTGCTTTACCTGCTGGTGAATTCCAACCCAACCTCTCTAACCTGGACAATACAGAATATATAATTAAAACTACCTCATTTGTTTGAAATAAATATGAAACTAAACTCGATGATCCTCGCAAAAATACCTCAGTATGATGGCAACAATAAAGGTCATGGCAGGGATGAGATTAAACATGGCTGAGACAAAAGTTGGTGATGTGTAGACCAAGCTTTGCAGGTACATGTTTTGGCCTAATGATCCCCTGCAACAAAAAAACCCTTTCATTATAATTTCTCATCAAATACGAAAACCATTCACTATCTGATTTTCAGTATGAGTTTAGGACAATTGTAAAAAATGAAGCATCAATCACTGTTTCATTCTTCAACTAGACTGAGAAGTAGGTGCATCAACTTAGAGAAGAAATTAAACCAATAGAATAGTCGGAAAAAAAGATAGAACAACTTGCCCAAGTAGACCACACAGAAATCCTTGGAATAAAACCATCTTTGTTAGCTTGGCTCTTTTTCCCCTGAAACAAGAAATTAAAACCATTTGTAAGAAACTCAAAGCTCAGTTAGACTTTCATAGAGTTTCCCCCTCCATTCCAAGAATAGCAAACATAAATTTCATATGTCACCAAGAATCTATATTAGACATTAGACAACTCTACCTACCTAAAATACATAGACAAATACATGCCCCCCCCCCCCCCCAATACATACAAGTTTTTGAATTAAAGATTGGACCTTTCAATGAAGAATGCAATTGGGACCATGAAAACAGAGGCGAAGAGAGACCGATAAAAGATCAAAATGCTAAAATTCATCCCATCGCTGGTTGCAAGTTTGAACACAATATTCATTCCTGTCAGTATCATTTGCCCCATAATCATAAGCAGAAGTGGCCTTATTCCATGCACCACGTTGCATATATTTTCCATGCTAGCCATTAATCTTTTCTGCTCCTTCCCTCTTTCTTTTGGAAGATGAATAGACAAACCAAGAAAGAATAGGAGGGTTTAATTTTACAACCCTCCTATTACGTTCTTGTTTTGCATGCAGATAGATAGGCTAGCTAGCTACAGGATGAAAATCAAAAGATTCAAGGATTTCAAAATTTAAAAAAAATGTTTAGAAGAAATTTTTGGCTTTTGGAGGATTGGTGAGAATTAGTTCTAGTTAGAAAATCACGAGAAAGGAGCAAAAATATCGGGAGAAAAAAGAATACACATGTATGGAGATGATGATGAATACGCATCCACACAACTGTATTTATAGCGTTACTCATTTTAACCTCAGACACAAGTGGAAAAGGGAAAGTAATAGAATATTTATCAAATATACTTCTATTAATTGTATACGGTAAGATTGTATTTTTATTGTAATTGGGTCTCCTAATTTAAATAAAATTATATTTTCTATTGTAATTTGATTGATTAGTTTACTAATTTAGATATTTTTGCACTACTATATATATTGTACATAGTCATCAAGCCGACGACTCCCTCTCGGCCGCCACCCCTTCACAACGAAACCCTAATATTTTCGGTCACTCCCTCTCCCTTCTCCTCCTAAATTTCATCATCAATGACTGACAAAATCAAATTCCATCTTGCACTTGTAATCGACAATATTAAAATTTCACCCCAATGACTCTTGAGATGGAAAAGGGTGTCAATACTTCTCGGGGGAGGAACTCTTCAAAATCCATTATCGTGTCTATGAAGTTATCAACCACATCATTCCTCATAAATCGAAGTGTACAGACCCGCCCTCGAATTCGACTTCTGATGATGCATTTTGGTCTCATTTGAATGTCGTTGTCCTCCGGCGGATATACAACATGAACTCTAATGATCTGTTGCACATAATCATTGAAATCGATGCTATTACCCGTCAAACGCGGAAACATTTGAAAAGTATTTTTTACAACAACAAAATTCAACTTGCCCTTATACTGCCAAACGCGGGAACGTTTAATATTCTCATTTTGATTTACTGCCACCCACCATATTATCAATATTTCCATTTTGATTTCCTTCTATTTCCTCCAAATTTTATCTCTGTGTATGTGTATACCTGAGTAGATAATCAAAGACAAATGTTCAACTCTTTACCGAAGCTAATTAAATTGTATAGAAGGGGAAGGGGTGAACAACCTGTACCTTTGTCAATATGAGCCCTTTCCCAGATTCTTGGGTTAAGATTACATATTATAAGCAATCTGTCCCTCTTTTGTGAAGAAGGTAAGGTTTTATATCACCCTTCAGTTATGAGATATTAATATATCACAGCCCAGCTTTAGCTGGGCAAATCCATTCTTAAAAAAAAAACATAAGTACAGTTAAGAAGCAGCTTACATAGAGTTATATCTCTTTGAAATTTCAAGAATCTATCTTAGAACTATATCTTGAGCTATGAGTACCGGAAATAACCTCTCTACTCTCCAAAGTAGGGGCTGCCTATACTCTACCCTCCCAGACCTCATTTTGTGAAATTTTACTGGGTACGTGTCGTTCTTATCTTAGAACTATTACTTTTGGGAATTGTAGGAATTCTTGTCGGGTTCGTGTACACAGCGGAATTTGAAAATTTGTGTTTCAAACCCAACGAGCGACGAACAGTATGATGATTATGTAGTAATGTAAAACATATAACATGTATATAACCATAATACTTCGATAGAACACTTACGGTTTGGAAACTCTAGAGCCTTTTAGTAATATTCGCGGGTGCGCACGCAATTGATCCTCGAAACCAAGTTTCAAAAACTCCGATGTATACCTCTTTAGAACAGTTAGGAAATCCGGCAGAGGTTCAAAAAAGAATTTAATTTTAAGTTTCTAAGACTTAGAATAATATATGAATATAATGTGTACTGAATAATGAATAAAAATCATATATTTATAGTTGCATTTTAGGTTTAAAATGCATCTAGAATTTCTCATGGGCCAGACCCAGAAAATGAGGTGCAATGGGTTAGTCGACCTCTTTCACCGATGTGCCGCGACCAAATAGAGGCGCGCGTCCTCGGCGTCGATGTGGGATGTCGTCCCGTTTTCATTTTAATATTAAATCTGAAATCCAATTTTGACTTAATTAAATAATCATTATTAATTCAAATGTCTCAATTATAAATCGAGCATTTATATTCTCTTATTACATCCTTAGATCGAAGGAACAATTGACATAGTGTTACCCTACATGCCTTCACATATCGACACTAATCACATTAATGTCTACACGGAACTCCTAGATGACGAACTCAATATGTGAAGTATAGTTACACGAATCTGGTAAACTAAACCTCTATGTGGGAAGATAAAATCCTTTCATTCACGACACACTGGATTAAGCTTAGGATCTGCCAAATGTCTATCCAAATGGCTTGATCATTATATCTCATCCATATTAGCTGATAACAAGACCATATCCGAGATATGTCTTTTGCGTTGGCCAACGACTTAGTCAACCTAATACCATATGAGAATCTGAGTGTTCTCTCGAAGATACATTCGAGGAATGAATCCTAATCTTGGCTCAACTATAAACTTTAATCCACTTCGCAATATACCCAAAACAAGTCGATCTCAACCTATAAGGCATTTGAGCTTAGCACATTGCTCTGTAGAGAGGGTGCGTATAGACCTCAAGTCTAAGGACTTCTATCTCACACACGCTGATCATACTTTAGACATGTATAACAAACAACATATCAACAGGGTATATCAATACTTTCAAAGTATCCATGCGTCCATCACGAGTTTCCATAACTCGTAGCAGGTGAGACATACTACATCATCTAAGAATATGATGCAGACCACATGTCGACGTATCACATATCATCGATATTCCATTTTTGATGATCATTAGTCGAGACTATTTTAAGAGTCACGTTATAATATTAATATCTCACATTATTAATAACAACGTAGCCTCTAGGAAAGCATATTATAGAATATCATAAACAATCAACTAATAATTTAATAATTGCAAATGCTAAAATATTAATTTTCATTAATAATAATAGGAATGTTGTCCTAATACAAATCCGTCAGAGTTCCATTTAAGAATTGCTGAAAAGGCAAGGTCTAGAAGACCAAGATCTGCATTGTCTCACATATACTTTCAGGAATTTGGTTACGTCTGTTGGACTTTGTTTCTGTTGGAATTTTTATTATTATAGTAGAGTTTTTTTTGTTTGAAAACCCTTGGAAAGTGCTGTTGCTTGAAGATGAGCAGATTGGCAGTAGTCGAATTACTAATGCTGGAGATTGTCCTGGACAACATCAAGTTTACGTGTGCTATTAGAGATAATTATTTTTGTCAAGATGATAGTTGAGACTAAAATCAGTTGTAAATTTGTTTGCATTATGGATATTCTAATAGTTCAATGAAACAAGTGAAGCAATGAAAGGAGAAGGAATTAGTGGTTGAGAAAGAAGAGGAATGCTCTGAGAATAGTGAAGTCATATGATGGAAGAAAACCAGTAATACAACAGAAGACAGTTTATAATGAACAATCAATTGTTCTCTCTTCCTCCACATGTAAAGGTTTTTCTTATCATCTCCTCCTTTTCTCGGGTCAATCTAATACCATGGAACCAAATGCGCTATGTTCATGCGGGCCGCTCCTTTTCTATTTTGATTACAGGAAGCCAAAATCTGAATTTGTTCTCTCTTTCTACCTTTGTGCGCAAATTTCCTATCTGGTACGTGTTTCTTTTATACATTTAAAAGATAAATCATATTTTCTCCTTTTTTATTCCTTAAAAATAATCATATGCCTACTCTTTGAAAAGAAAAAAACAAGAAAGGAAAAAAATGTTTTGTTAATTAGTCCCTGGAATTCGTACGTGAATGCTTGCCTTCAATCAACTAATTAAGTTAAGGAAAATATTTGAAATATTTTATAAGGTATAATTTTAAATTCCTAAATATCAGAAATTCATACATACTTCAAATAAGGAAAAATTAATAGGAAATTTTTGTTAGATTTCAAAGTTCTAAATTTTAGGTACATAATTCAAATAAGGTAATATTTAACAATCAAACTTTAATGGAATGTCAATTTCTAAATATTAGAGAAATAACAAAATATAATTAAATAATAATTTGAGAAAAAAATAGTAAATGGCAATTTTTTTATTGCAGAGTATTTTAATGAAGGGCAAAATGTTCAATCAACATTTCTAAAGCCCTTCGTGCTTTTAATATTATATAGATAAAATATTTTAATTTAGTTTCTAAATATTTTTATTCTCAATTTGTTCCTTTTTAAATTGTATAATAATACGTAGGAGTCGCGTCAGTTAAATAAACTAAATGCGTAAAATCTTGCTCTTCCCAGTTATAATCATTGTATTAGTTTATGGTAAAAGCAAAAAAAAATGTTTAATTAATAAGATACAGTCGATCAATTGATATATATCTACTAAATTATGGATTTTTTTTAACAAAATATAAACTTATGGATCACGTTGTATATTTAATTTTTTGCAAATTTTCTAGTACAATATACAGTCGATCAATTGGTATATATCTACTAACTTATGGAACTTTTTTTTACAAAATATAAACTTATAGGTCACGTTATATATATATATATATATATATATATATTTTTGGAATCTCAAATCACACTTTTTTGTATGACTTGGGATTTCAAATCAAATTATGAAACCATAATTTAAAAACGCATGACCAAACATCTACTAAAACAATTGATTACTAGTAAACAAAAATAACATATCTTTTTAAAAGTGACAAATATAGCATATTTTATAACTAATGAAGCATTTTGAAAAATATAAATTAAATAATAATAAATCCCATTTAATGCTCTCTTCGTTTATTAAGGGGTCTATCTCTATCTCTGCATTTAAATGTTCTTTTTTCTCTCTTCCATATTTTTCTCTCATAATTTTCTGATATTTTTTTACAATTTTTTACGCTGACAGCTTTTAAAAAAATACAATTAATATATTTCAAGTATATTATATGATGACTACTTTATATTATGTTAATATTTTATTAATATATAATATATACATTAATTATATCAAATATACGAATTGTATATATACATTATGGTATATTCAAATATATAAAAATAATTATATATACGTTTAAATATGTGCAATATAATTAATATATACCGCTAATATATGGTTTGTAGCATATATCATTGAAATAGAATAATACATAGGCACGACATATTCAATTTGTAATATGTTAATACAATATTTTGTAATTTATATTGAACATCATATATCTTATATGAAGGGCGCGCATGTCAAGGTCCAAATTCAGATTTCAAATCAAACCTATTAGGCCTAGACATTTTTTAGTAAAATAGTATATTTACGAACATGGTACAAAATATTTGAAAGGGCCATGATAAGATGACAAAAGTTGCTAGTTCTTTGCTAGTTCTAGTTTGTCATATAGTCCACACAACTTTTAACTATTTGTTCTATTGATGCACACGGCAGCTTTATGAACTGCCTCTATCCTCCCTTTTGCTGCTACCACCATGGCTACTGTCTTTAATTGACGAAGATTTTATGTCAATCTCTTCTTTATCCGGTACCAACTGGCTGAGTTTCTTGATTTCTTTATCTTTTCCCCACAAGACAGCATATAGTCCAGACACTATCACAATTGATCCAAGGATGCTGCAGTGTATAACATTACAACAAACTAGTTAATACTTTCGTATCGATTATATAAACATGCTAGAACTAGGCATGAACTAGGCAATTTCACCTTTTTTTTGGCTACAAGTTACTAAAAATGTGTAGGAAAGGCAAAAAGACAAGATTTCTTGAGATGCTAGGCCTCAGTCTCATACCTTCCAAGGAACAACTTTTCTCCCAAGAACAAGTATCCAGTAATTGCAACCATCACAAGCATCAAAGGGTTGAAAACGGATACATATACCGGGCCTTTCATCCGGACAACCCATGCATGATGGTAAACAGTACCCCAGAACCAAAAATCCCCTGAAACACAACTTCAGTATGATGGCAACAATAAAGGTCAAGGCAGGGATGAGATTAAACATGGCTGAGACAAAAGTTGGTGATGTGTAGACCAAGCTTTGCAGGTACATGTTTTGGCCTAATGATCCCCTGCAACAAAAAAACCCTTTCATTATAATTTCTCATCAAATACGAAAACCATTCACTATCTGATTTTCAGTATGAGTTTAGGACAATTGTAAGAAATGAAGCATCAATCACTGTTTCATTCTTCAACTAGACTAAGAAGTAGGTGCATCAACTTAGGGAAGAAATTAAACCAATAGAATAGTCGGAAAAAAAGATAGAACAACTTGCCCAAGTAGACCACACAGAAATCCTTGGAATAAAACCATCTTTGTTAGCTTGGCTCTTTTTCCCCTGAAACAAGAAATTAAAACCATTTGTAAGAAACTCAAAGCTCAATTAGACTTTCATAGAGTTTCCCCCTCCATTCCAAGAATAGCAAACATAAATTTCATATGTCACCAAGAATCTATATTAGACATTAGACAACTCTACCTACCTAAAATACATAGACAAATCCATGTCCCCCCCCCCCCCCCAATAAATACAAGTTTTGAATTAAAGATTGGACCTTTCAATGAAGAATGCAATTGGGACCATGAAAACAGAGGCGAAGAGAGACCGATAAAAGATCAAAATGCTAAAATTCATTCCATCAATGGGTCTTGGGTCTAACTCAAGACCAAGCTAGCTTATAGGGTGAAAATTGTCCAAGTCCATATAAGGAGTCCATGTTCCCATTCCATTTTCGAGGTGAAACTCTTAACATGAAGACAATATTCATTCCTGCCAGTATCATTTGCCCCACAATCATAAGCAGAAGTGGCCTCATTCCATGCACCACGTTGCATATATTTCCATGCTAGCCATTAATCTTCTCTGCTCCTTCCCTCTTTCTTTTGGAAGATGAATGGTTTCTTGAAGATGAATAGACAAACCAAGAAAGAATAGGAGGGTTTAATTTTACAACCGTCCTATTACGTTCTTGTTTTGCATGCAGATAGATACGCTAGCTAGCTACAGGTTTAGAAGAGATTTTTGGCTTTTGGGGGATTGGTGAGAATTTGTTCTAGCTAGAAAATCACGAGAAAGGAGCAAAAAGAATACACATGTATGGAGATGATGAATACACAACTGTCTGTATTTATAGCGCGTTACTCAATTTAACCTCAGGTGGAAAAGGGAAAGTAATAAAATATTCACTAAATATTTATATCTTTTATTTTAGATAAAATTATATTCTTATGGTAATTACGTTTCCTATTTTAGTTAGAATTATATTTTCTATTGTAATTAGGTTGATTAGTTACCTAGTTTAGATATTCTTGCACTACTATATATATTGTACGTCACTTATAAATAATCAAGGAACATATTTCTTTATGATATCAATAGCTTAACCCTACACAAAAATACCACCACGCCGTCGACCCCTCTCGGCCGCCACCCCTGCCACGACGGAACCCTAGTTTTTCGGTCACTCCTTCTTCCTTCAATGATGGGTCATAACTCAACTTGACTCATTACTTTTTACAAATTTCAACTTACCTTCTATAATGTTATTTTATTTTGTATGATATTTGATTATACCATATCTTTATTTTTAAAATAAGAATAATATTTTTAATATTTTTTATTAAGAAATGAAATAGAAATTTGTGAATGTGGTAGGGCAATGGAATGGGATAGAGGGAGTAAGAAAATAATTCATATTTTTTATAAAAAAATATACATAAAATATACACGATATACATGTATATTGTATGTATATTGTATGTATATTGATCCAGCCCATAATTGCCAGCTCATCTCGGATTCCACTGGACTGCACGGCCCCACTAGACTGCACGGGTGGGGTTCACTCTTTTGTATAATTATATAATATAATATTGTAGTATAATTAGTCTTGTACTATTACCATAATTGTATAGTTAGTCTCCAAATATTATAGAATTTTAGATGTAGAATAGAAAAATAATTTTTTTATATGTAACTTATATATATACCCCTTTTATTAATGAAAATAATTAAGGGGTTATTTTTTTCAATATCCAATCACGTTACCTATAAGGTGATTGTAATTATAACCTAATTAAATGAGAGTATCAAAGAAGTTTTACGCACCAAAATTGTATCTATAAGTAAACATATGAATATGAAATTTTGAAAATACCAAATTACCTACCATAAAAGGTAAAAATACCATAATAATGTAAAATTTATTTACACTATGGGTGTACATAAGTTAAATTCTCAAAATGGTAATAATTGAACTGCTGTAATAAGTTAAATTACATTAATATATATATATACATTTTAGAGGTATATAACTTAAATTCAATTGGCTCAGTTTTGCCAGTTGTGATGTTAACATGAATAAATAATGATATACAGCTGTATAGAGAAGTGGTGAAGGATTTTCGTTTCAAGCAAAAAGGTATCAAGAATTGAATGAATTTGTTACCCGTCAATTTGACAGCATATCTGGATATTATTCATTAACTATCCTTGGTTAAAATATATATTAATTCTGCTGTCTTTCGTTATGTCTTTTGTGTTTAATTAGGAGCATTGAACATGGAAAATTTCATCCTCTACGACGGATAAAATTAAATTTCATCATAAACTTGCGGTCAACAACATTAAATTTTTTATCACTATGACTTTTTAAATGTCAAAAGGTCAATACTCCTCGTAGGCGAAATTCTTCAAAATCCATTGTCGTGTCTACAAAATTATCGACCACATCATGCCTCCTAAATCGAAGTCCACAAACTCACCCTCGACTTAGACTTCTGATGATGCATTTTGGTCTCATTTGAATGTCGCTTTCCTCCAGTGGATATACGACACGATCTCTAATGATCTGTTGCACACAATCATGAGGACCGTCGCCGCTCTTAAGCGTGAGCGTTTCAAAAAAGTATTTTCATTTTCAAAAAACAATGTCGTCCGTATACCTGAAAATCGGTTCAAAACGCTCAAAACGTTCATCAGGACGATTTCCCAAATGTATCTATATATTGTCAAGACTCAATATGCTCCGGTCGATCTCGGCTTCCGAACCCACGGCGATTCGCTTCGCAGCCCCCACACTGGCATCGGCGGTGGCAAGCAAATTTCATCTCGGGTGATACCACAACCCGCTTCGCAATCGAGCATCGCCACCGGTGACCTCCGCATTGTCCTTCCTCTCTTCCCGGACACCTCTCATCATTATCCGCGACGAGACACGTCAGACCCTAACCTGCTCCATATACGAAAATTCCAAACCTAAACGGATATTTAACTTATCTGTTTCAGTTGTCCCTTCCCTAATCCCTCGTAATCCGAAGGATGCCTTATCCGATCCAAATTTGAAAGCCACAATGATTGATGAATATAATGTTTTTATTGATAATAAGACGTGAGACCTAGTATCCCTTCCACGTGATGCTAATATTATTCATTTTATGTAGATTTTTAGACATAAAAAGAAATCTAATGGTTCTTTTGAGAGGTACAAGACCCGTCTTGTAGGTGATGACAGGTCTCAACAGGTGGGAGTGGATTGTGATGAAACGTTCAGTCCGGTCGTAAAGTCCGCAACTATCCGGACCGTCATCAACATTTCCCTATCCAAGTCTTGGCACATTCGTCAATTTGATGTCAAGAATGCTCTCTTACATGATGATATTCATGTAACAGTATATATGCATCAGCCTATGGGTTTCAGGGATCCTATTCATCTGGATTATGTGTGTCTATTGCATAAATCGCTCTATAGACATAAACAGGCTCCTCGAGCATGGTACCAACGATTCGTCTATTATGTCTCCTCTATCAGTTTTTCACACAACAAATTTGATCATTCCCTGTTCATCTACAACAAGGGTCCATACATGGTTTACCTCTTATTATATATTGATGACATCATCCTCATCATCTGATGCCCTTCGTCGGTCCATTATGTCTCTCCTTTCATCTGAGTTTGCAATGAAGGATCTGGGGGCCCTGAGTTATTTTTTGGGCATCTCTGTCACTCGCCATTCTGGCAGCCTATTTCTATATCAGAAGAAATATGTTAAATATATCCTCGACCGTGTAGGCATGACGTCTTGCAAGTCATCCCACACACCATTGGACACTAATTTCAAGCTCAACGTTGATTTCAGTCCTCCGTATTTGGGACCGACTCACTATCGTAGCATGGTTGGGGCCCTGCAGTACCTCACATTCGCGAGACCATACCATGCAATAAATATGTTTGCACATGCATAATCCGACAGAATCACACATGCATGCCCTCAAATGTATTTTATGATACGTCCAAGGCACACTTCACTTTGACTTACATCTATACATGTCCTTATCACTAGTCTTACTGCTTATTCTGATGTTGACTGGGGTAGATGTCTTGACACCCAACGCTCATATAGTTGAGATAACCTATTGATATTAGTGCGATATATCTTTTCCATCAAATATTTTTATATTAATTGTATATCTCTTATTTTAGGTAGAATTATATTTCCTATTATACATTATTGATAAATAAAATGAAGTAACATATTTTCTTAGAAAGACCAGGTAAGTAAACAAGTCTTGGACAGTCCAAATTCTGTTTTGCAAGTAAATTTTATTGATTTATTCCTCAAATTTATTCATTATGAAATAACTTTCAACTTAAGGTTGATTCTAAGTGTGTGGTTTTTAACCGGGAATTATGGTCTAAAGAAAATCAATTCGATAAATTAATAATCTTGATTAAATAATAATTTTCTCTGGTATCGATTTGGGCCAATAGGATAAAATAATAACCTCGATAAATGCATAAAATAATAATTTTAAAAAATTCTTTGAGACCCACTGAAAATATAAAATAATAATTCATTAAATACGTATGAAAATTATATATATAATTCATAAAATAAAGCACTTTCTAAACAATTTTTATTTCAAATTTTATGTTTTCCTAAAATATGTATCTATAGTCAATTGGTTTTTCTTTTCATGTGAAATGAACTCAATTTCATCTTTAACTTTTTGGAGGGCATAAACAACATTCAGCACATTCTTTTCATTTTGAAGCAAGTAATTTTTCAAAGTCTCTACGACAAGAAAAGCTTCTTTTGGAGAAACGTGTGGTATAGCGTTACCATCATCTAGATCTTGATTGTCATCATCTTTCATACCCATTACTCTTTGAATAATTTCTTCGTCTGTAGGCGATTCCATTAAAGCCTCATTTTCACTAGGATAATTCAACATCTGCTCTACATTCATGACATTTCTATAATGTAGATTAGAAATAGTTTCCTCTAATCTTTGAATGCCTTCAACATCACCAGTTTTTTCTTCTAGAAGCATGCCTTCCTCAGATCGAATTTTGCAATGTCAAAACAATTTGTGACAGTTGTTGCCTTCACATCAATATTTCAAGCAACTTTAATAAAATTGATAGCAACCAGAACATTAATTTTCAGGATTTATTGCTCTCATCTCATAGCCTTCCAAGATGCTAGAATAAAAACGACGCCGATAATAAATCTTAAGTGTTCGAATAATTCCAGCTTAATTGTGACAGTTGTTCGAAACCATCATCTATTCGTTTAATTTAATTATTTAATTTTGTAACATCCCGTATTTTCGGGTCACGGTTTGAATCCCTAGGCATATGTAAATGGACTCGAACGTTGAGAAAATTTATATTATGTTTACATATGCTAATAAAGGGATTGATATACAAGGAATGCGATCCCGTAATAATTTTGGACGTAATAAAGTATGACGACGGAAAGTGGAAATAATAATAATTAAATATACCAAAGAGGTTATGGACTAATGTCATATTATAAATTATGATATTATATGTAAATTTTATAAATTATTAAAATTTAAGTGAATTAAGATCACAAAATTATTTAAGTGTATAGTATAATTGATAAATTATACGGAATCAAGTTGGTATACCACTATACCTATATGTGCGTGAGAATTGAAAAGGGTAACAAGAACATTTTTTTTAAATGAGATAAATGGTGGGCCATCCCACATGGTCTTCACTGACCATTTCGTACTGCTCCCAATAAAGGAAACTATTGCATTGGAAAGACAAGAATATTGGATGTGGAAGCAATGATATTATGAAATGAAGACATTGATGTGACATCTTAAACTAGTTGCCATTGTTGGATAAGAGCCATTCACGTGCATGGAGAAGTGGCAGCAAAAACATTCGTATACTTGTGACTTTTGAGTTTTGAGTCTTGGACAGGTAAAAGGAGGAGGTGTCATCAATTTTTTACTTTAGTGAGCAAAAGATGACCCAATAAAAGGTCACGTGTAAAAGGGAAAATTATTTCTAGACTTTCATCTCTTTTTTTTTTTTTTTTTTTTTTCTGCATGCCATTCTCTCTTTCTTTCGAAGGCAGATGCAGAAACCCCGCCGACGCATGATACCGCAAACCACGCCACCGATTAACCACACTGGCCATGTGCGATGCGCCAACAAAAAAGTTTATGCAGGAGATCGAACTCATGATCTACTTTCATCTCATTTCTTATTAAGAATTCCTGAAAGGAAATTGTTATAGAATACTTAGTGTAAAGTGGACAGCTACTTTTTTTTTTCTTCCTAGGACTAGCAGTACGTGCGTGAATCAGATTATTGGGAGTAACCACGGCCGGCCTTAGAGGTAGGCGACATACGTGGCGGAGTCACCATGTAATCAGGGGGGCCTGGATTTCTTCTTAAATTTAAATTTTTCCTACTATACTATTATTAATGTTCAAGATATTATAATAGAGTTCTCAATTCTTTACACTTCTTCTTTTAAAGTGTGGACAACTGGATCAAAATAGACTCCTCCTAGCCCGGAATCCTGGCTTCTCCCCTGGACGGTCGCCTAGGACAACACATCGCAGGGGCAACAAAACGCAATGAGGTACTGTATATATAATATATATTTTATTTTACAGATTATATTACAAATGAGTCAGTAGCTCAGTTGGTAAGAGTTATGTTCTTATTAAGGTGTAGATTGCAAGTTTGAAACCTACTTGAGATAATTTACTAAAATAATTTTTATTCTTCTTTTAATAAGACAACCTGGGTTTTTTTCAGTTTCTTCTTCTCCAAATTCAACACTTCTTCAAAGTCTAAAATTTTCCATAAACTCTTCTCTTATTCTCTAGCAAATACTATTCTCCAACAATTTTCTTCTCTTCTCCAAATTCAACAAACCCAAATCTCTTATCGAAGGATGCAAGTGATGAGAGCTTGGAGTGCTCTTGTGAATCTTTCATGCAACACGAAGACCACAAAGATGTTGATGGAAAGAAATTGTGTTCAAAATTACAACTGTTGAGAAGATCATTACCAGAGAGCAAAACTAAAGCTATTGAAGTCATAGAGTATATCAAGAGGACACACAATTGTTTTCCGAATGCTTGGGTATCTTATAGGGTGTTGTTGACTATTTCAATCACGGTTGCTACTACAGAGAGAAGTTTTTTCAAGTTGAAGCTCATTAAAAATTATCTTCGATCGTCCATGTCACAAAATAGATTGACTGTTTGCCTACGTTGTCTATCGAGAAGAAAGTGTTACAGACAATTGATTGTGGTGCTACCATTAGTAAGTTTGCACTTCAAAAAGCTAGAAAAGTAAATTTTTAAATAATAATTTTATTTATCTAGAGATTCATGTGTAAGAGACTATTTGTTCATTACTTTTGGTTAACATAATTTTTTTATTTTATGTCTATTAGTGTAACACTTTGGTAAACGTAAGTGTTGTAATTATTAGTTAATTTTTTTAAGACTTTTGTATGTTAGTTTTATTTTTGCGAGGGGACACATATTTTTTAAACAGTCTAGGACATCATTTTTCCTGGGAACATCCCTGGGAGTAACATCTAAGACCAATTCCAACCAGAGACAATCTCAAAGATAATTTATTCATAGTAAGAGACAATGAGATATTGAGCTGGATTAAAATGAGAATTATTGAATATATAGGAGATAATTCTGCCACGTGGAGACAATATCCACTGCTGCACATAATTTCTATGGCTTTCTCTCTGCTCGAGCCATGCTGGCTGCCACAAATTCATTTTTCTACCACTACTTTAATTGTTATTTTTGACCAATAATTTGATCGAATTAAAAAAAAATCAATTTTATTTTATTTTTCAAGATATATAAAAAGGGACTAAGTTTACTTTATTTGGACACCGAAATATTTTGGCTATTTTCTCCAAATTTCTATCTTCTTCCAAATTATTTGTTATTTTTTTAATATGGATCCTAATCAAAATTTTAATCTTCCTCCAAATTTTATATTTCCTAACCAACTACAAAATCCCAATATTCAACGTCCACAAAATTCTTAAAATATGTTATTCAATTTTCAAATAACATATATGATGCCAACTAATTTTGGTATGCAATATCTGTATAATATTCCTTATATGCAATATGGGCAACAAATTGGTAGAAGTAATTATGGTGGTTTAAACAGTCTATGGCATCATTTTTCTTGGGAACAGCCCTGGGAGTAACATATAAGACCAATTTCAACCAGAGACAATCTCAAAGATAATTTATACATAGTAAGAGACAATGAGATATTGAGCTGAATTAAAATGAGAATTATTGAATATATAAGAGATAATTCTGTCACGTGGAGACAATATCCATTGTTGCACATAATTTCTATGGCTTTCTCTCTGCTCGAGCCATGTGGCAACCAACGATTGGTTGCCACAAATTCATTTTTCCACCGCTACTTTAATTGTTATTTTTAACTAATAATTTGACCGAATTAAAAAAAATACCAATTTTTTTTATTTTTCAAGATATATAAAAAGGGACTAAGTTTACTTTATTTGGACATCGAAATAATTTGGCTATTTTCTCCAAATTTTTATCTTCTTCCAAATTTTTTGCTATTTTTTTAATATGGATCCTAATCAAAATTTTAATCTTCCTCCAAATTTTATATTTCCTAACCAACTACAAAATCTCAATATTCAACGTCCACAAAATTCTCAAAATATGTCATCCAATTTTCAAATAACATATATGATGCCAACTAATTTTGGTATGCAATATCTGTATAATATTCCTTATATGTAATATGGGCAACAAATTGGTAGAAGTAATTATGGTGGTTTTTGATAAATTGTACGATTAATTTATCTTCATTAATAAAATCATGTATTGTTATGTTTTAATATTATAATAATATTTAATAAATGTCAAAATTAAATGAATATAAGTAATTTATAATTTTATTATTATATGTGTAATAATATGAATTACAAGAATAATATCATATACAAAATAGAAAATAAGATAGAATGAATATATATGGTGATGTATATGTATTGATGTGTAGGAAAGAGAAAATGATTTATTTTATGAAATATCCCTTGTTGTAGAGTGTATGTGAGAATGGAGATATTTGATGATGTGACACATGAATAATCTGAAGTGGCAGGAGATAAATGTAATTTCAATTATCTCCTGTTGGAGATGGTCTAACTCTTCTTCAGTAAGGTTGAGATTCTTTACTTCAACATAATCAGAGTATTAACTATTAAATGATCCATCAACACGCAGTTTGGTTGGAAGTCTCGGATACACTATATATATATATATATATATATATATATATATATATATATATATATATATATATATATATATATTTGAGGTTTAAAATCAAAATTATCGGTTGTCGAGTCGTTGAGATTCGTGGGAGTATTATTAGCAAGGAAAGCATTAAAGGTATGTTAATACAAATTATTTCTTCCTTTTGGCATGTTCCATGTAATGAATATAACTGTGATATGGTTACATAATTTATTCTACTCTTAAAAATTATGAATAATCATGTTGTTGATTCATATGTTAAAGCATGTCTAAATTGTTTCTAAGTCCTTATTAAGACATACAAAAAAATGGTGATGATATTCACAATGTTGTCAAAGGTACAAAGGTAATATGTCACTCGTTGTTGGAATATGGTGTTACCATTCATGCATATTCATTTGCATTGCATTCATATTATCATGGACTATTTGTGTTATGCACACTATTATATATTATATATATGTAGGGGATATGGAAAAATAGGGAAATGCGTTATATATGCACGCCACCTGCAGCTGGTACATATTATCACAAAAGAGCCATAAGTGATCAACATTGAAGTCTGTGTGGCTAGCATGTGTGGCTTATATGATATAATCGAAAGCCTGTGTGGCGATTATGGAAAGTAGGATTCCGATATAATCGGATGCCTGTGTGGCGGTTATCAGAGGTAGGATTCCAATATAACCGAAAGCCTGTGTGGCGGTTATGGAAAATAGTTAGTATACCGCATTTGCATCATGCATGACATTTATGTATATTATGCCCACAGTGGCTGTTATGAAAAGAAAGACGCATGTGTGGCCATCAATATACTGCATTGGTATTGCATAACATTTAGACATATGTACTAGGGCCCTCAGAGGCGTGCACTGTTGGTCAGTGTTTCTGTTTCAGATTATGATATATCTTGGCTATGTTATTTCTTATGCTTGACATACTCAGTACATCAGTCGTATTGACGTCTCTTTTGTCGGGGGACGCTGCGTTTCATGGCCGCAAGTTCAGTTAAAGAGAGTGATGGGTCACGCTGGTAGGTTGTTGATTCAGCTGATGTTGGAGCACTCTATTTGTTCCTTAGTTGCAGTCTAGTCTTGGTATGATACTTTGATGTCGTATACTCTTTAGAGGCTTGCAGACAAATGTCATGTGAATACTGGTTTTGTATGTCCTCGTCGGCTTTGACGTGTGCATGTATATATGTATAAGTCAATTTTTTGGTCAAGAGCTTTGACATGGGCATGTGATGGTGCGATTTGGGGTACCGACGGGTGAGATCCGGGCGCCCATCGAGGCCCTCCGGTTTGGGTCGTGACAAATTCGAGAAATATAATGTACAAAATAAAAAATATTTTATAAATTAATAAATATTCATTTATCGATAAATTAATAAAATATTCATTTATTGATAAATTAATAATCCCGTATAACATAATAATTTTTCAGGTCCCAAAAATATTCATTTATAGAATTTTTACTCTGACATGATTAGAACCTTTTGGCTCTTACCACTAGATTAAACCTAAATAAATTTTCACATACATAAGTTAAACATGTATCATATAACCTAATACTTGGCGAAATAGTATTATCATGGAACCTTTATTATTTGTCACTTTGTAATTATAATGTCAATGATTTGCAAGTCTATTTTAAATTTGTAATACTACAATAGTAACGATAATGCCAAATTATCAAATCAATTTATGTACTACTATGTATTATGCATGTTATTGCAAAGCACAGTGTACAACATTCTTATATGCACCACTCTGTAATATAATTCTCTTTGGTTAAAGTATACACGCATTTTCCAATTTTGCGTGATAAAAAATGAGGTTCACCGAAATAAGAGCCAATCTTTTTTGTGATTAATTACATTCCAAATATTAGTAATATTTACTTTCCTTAAAATTTCTTTGACTGAGATAAAAAACGTCAAATACATTTTTCTCTGCCAGTCGTTGACTACAATACAAATATTGTTTAGAAGAGACTTTTGGCTTGTGCGGTATAATTAGGGGTGGTAAATTGGACTCAAGCTTAATTGACCCGTCCAGATTTTAATGGGTTTGAGCAATGACATACTATTAAATGGTCTAAGTTTGGGCTAGTTCATTCATCTTGAACAATCTAAATCAACTAATTACATTAGCTCAAAGTAACACATTTATTATTCTATTGTTTACCCAAGTCTTCTATTTCATATTTTTTTTAACTTTTATAAACAAAAAATATTAAAAATATGAATTTTTTTCTTACCTCCTTTCCCTACCTCCTCCACCCCATGCCCTACCCCATCCTCAAATTTCTTACCTACCCCAACCTTCCGCCCTATACCTCCGCACTACCACATTCCCAAATTTCTATATTTTATTTTTATAAAAAAATTATAAAAAATATGATTTTTTCTTACCTTGAGCCCCGCCCTACCCACACCTACACCCTCCACCCCCACACTATCCTTAAATTTCTATTTCATATTTTTTTACTTTTATAAAAATTATAATTTTTTTCTTACCTCCCCCTACCGTCCTAACCCCACCTACCCCACCCCATCCTCAAATTTCTATTTCATATTTTTGTTACCTTTATAAGAAAAATATTAAAAATATGAAATTTTATCTTACCTCCCTATACCCCCTCCCCCCCTCCTCCCGCCCAACCCCAATCTCAAATTTTTATTTTTTTATTTATAAATAATTTATAAAAATATAAAAAATTTCTTACCCCATACCCATATCTACCTCCTCCACCCCACCCTATCTTCAAATTTCTATTTCATATTTTTTCTTACTTTTATAAAAAAAAAATATTAAAAATATGGGAAAAAATCGTACCTCCCCCCTATCCCAACCTTAAATTTCTTACCTACCCCGACCTTCCGCCCTATACCTCCGCACTACCACATTCCCAAATTTCTATATTTTATTTTTATAAAAATTTATAAAAAATATCATTTTTTCTTACCTTGACCCCCGCCCTACCCACACCTACCCCCTCCACCCCCCACACTATCCTTAAATTTCTATTTCATATTTTTTTACTTTTATAAAAATTATAATTTTTTTCTTACCTCCCCCTACCGTCCTAACCCCACCTACCCCACCCCATCCTCAAATTTCTATTTCATATTTGTTACCTTTATAAGAAAAATATTAAAAATATGAAATTTTATCTTACCTCCCCATATCCCCCCCCCCTCCTCCCGCCCAACCCCAATCTCAAATTTCTATTTTTTTTTATTTATAAATAATTTATAAAAATATAAATTTTTTCTTACCCCATACCCATATCTACCTCCTCCACCCCACCCCATCTTCAAATTTCTATTTCATATTTTTTCTTACTTTTATATAAAAAAAAAAATATTGGGAAAAATCGTAGCTCCCCCCTACCCCAACCTTAAATTTCTATTTTTTTTACTTTCATAAACAATTTATAAAAAATATGAATTATTTTCTTACCCCTTTCGCCTCTAACCCCACCCCCCACTTTCACCCATACTCCATTCTCAAATTTCTAATTTTTTTTACTTCTATAAATAATTTATAAAAAATATGAATTTTTTCTTACCTCCACCCCCTACCCCCACCTCCCGTCCTACCCCCTACCCCATTCTCAAATTTCTATTTTATATTTTTTTTACTTTTATAAACAATTTATAAAAAATGTAATTTTTTTTCTTAACCCCTCTCTGCCTTTAACCCCACCTACCCCCACCCCCACATCATTCCCACCCCATTCTCATGAATCTCAAATTTCAATTTTATATTTTTTTACTTTTATAAATAATTATAAAAAATAACTTTTTTTCTTACCCCACCCCTATCCACACCCTACCCCTTTCACCTGACCCTATTCTCAAATTTCTATTTCATCATTTTTTTTGCTTTTATAAAAAAAGAAAAATTCTTAAAAATGTTATTCTTATTTTAAAAATAAAGATATGAAAAATCAAATATCATACAAAATAAAATAACAACATAAAAGGTAAGTTTGAATTTTGTAAAAGTAATGGGTAAAGTTGGCAATATGGGTTATGACTCATCATTTAGCTCATCTTTGATCCACTCCATCTTAGCACATGTAAGTTTTGAGCGGGTTGGACATTGACCCATCAAAAACTTCAGTTCATATTGACCCGTCCAACGTCAGTTCAAACGACTCATATGTCACCCCTAGATATAATGGAGATGATGATAAATACACAGTATCTACACTGCTACACAACTGTACTATTTATAATATTAGTCATTTTTACCCCAATGTATGACATCAGATATAGGTAGGGCTATAGGTAGGGCTGCACAAAAAACGGACCGGATCGAAAAAAAACCTGGATCGGACCGAATTTTTCGATCCAGTCTTCGGTCCTACGTTTCTGAAAATTCGATCCTCGGTCTGGAATTTTTTCATTTTTTAATATATATTTTTGGTTTTCGGACCGGACCGGACCAGACCGAACTTGGATCGCGGTCTTCAGTCCGACTTTTCTGGAATTTCGATCTTCGGCCCGATCTGGTCTGATCCGGTTCGGTTCGGTTCGGTGAGGTGAGGTGAGAGTTTTGTGCAACCCTAGACGTAAGTGGAAAAGGCAAGTCCAAATTCTGTTTTGCAAGTAAATTTTTTTGGGAAAATACATAAACTGCCTCCTAAATTTGTCCAAACAATTCAATTAACCACTCTACTTTTTGGGGGTAATTTTACAATCTGTCCTAATTGAATTCACTTACCCACTACTTTTTGGGGTAATTTGACTATCTGTCCTGAAAGGGATTGTCGAACTTAAACTATGAAATAAATAATTTCAGCAAAGAAGAACAGAGGTAAACTTAAAGACAGTAAGGAATGTTCCCAAAAATGTTCTGTGACATGAACTGGAACATTAACAAAAACGCAGAACTAAAAGCGAGTTAAGATGCAATGAAATAAATCAAGGACACCGATTGTTTTTCATAAGTTATATAATTGTATATAACTTATAGTGGTCTCATGACCAAAAATTTATTGTATAAAAATTATACAATCTTACAAATCCTCGAGAATGAGCAATGTCAGTAAAACAAGAAAGGGATTAAAAGAAGTTAAATCCTAACTTCTAAGCAAAATCTATCTAAAATAGAAGTGAAAAACACCCTATTACAATTGCTTGAATTGAAAGAACAAGTATAGATCTAAGAAAGCAATTGCAATTTTGAACAAGTGTAATCACAAAACCAGTGCTCGATCCTGTTTGAGGCAATATTTGAGACGTCTCGGATCTGAATTTTCTTAAAAAGCTGGATATCAAAGCCTTGGAGTGAACCTCTATTTATAGTGGAGAGTTCACAGAGGCTCCTTGATTCTCGGTGGAGGTTGAGCGAATAGGGTTGGTCGGAGCTTAAAATTCTCAACAGATTTGACTTTGTCTTCCGAGAATGCTCCTTCCGTTATGCACTCTCCTGGACTTGGTCTTGTTAAGTATTATCGTGTTTTCCTTAGCTCCTAACCAAGCCAAACATTCACGTGATAAAATCTTCTCGTAAATCGCGTGAAGATAGGCGAAACTCTTGCGAAATGTCCTCAGATGTCACGACATTTGGGATGACATTTTCATTTTACTTAACACCAAAAAGAGACATATTACGGAAAATGTTAGGACACGTAACCTAACACTAACAATCTCCCTTTGCCTTTCTTCACAAAACTAAATAGTTTAATGATTTTATCACGTGCAAATATCTCAACCTTCAAAAGCTTATAAAGCACGATATATACACTATGTGCGATAAGTTACTCGAATCGTAGTATGATGCAAATGTGAGTATACATCTAAAAGATTAATGCGAAACCATCAATATACACATAAGCGAGATAGAATAAATAACAATATATAAACAAATTAAAATGTTTCAAATCAAGCCAAATAACTACATCACAACTAATAAGCATTCAACAAGCTGCTTAGCGGCTAAACACAAGAACCTCGAGCTATTTCCGGCTCATTTGCCGCTCAGATTGTCCTCTGGTTTCATCTCCCCCTGTATCAAGATCCCCTCTGGTTTGAGCATTCACTGCTCCACTGCACCCATCTCCCTTTTTGGGAAGAAAGCAAAAATAGGTAACGTTCCCTAGCTTCCACCAGGGCTTCCCGTACCTGGTCCACTCCTGCGATCTGGGCATTGAGCTTTGCAATCTCTTGCACCACAGCTTGTCAAGGACGATCGTGAGATATTAGGAGATGCAGGACATTTCTGGTAACACTAGCAATTCCAGCTGTATTCGTCCATGGAAGATCAATGACTCTGCTCTTGCTCTTCAGGATCGTCTGATTAACGACGTATACTTCAGGTTCTTTCCAGAGCAGATCCTGCTTAGGGGCTTGGAATCCCTGTGAGGTTAGTACCTTAAAGATCAATGAGGGAAAGGGAAGGATGATACCTGTGTCCTTTTCTGCCATATTTACAATCTGTTGAAAGATTGTTTTTCCTATATCAACACTAAAACCTTTTCCTATTTTGTATAGGAACAATGCTTGTTCAATTGTTACAATTGATTTGTTCAAAGAACACAACCAATTGTGTATCATTAACTTGTGCAAAACAGCAAATAAGGCAGTGAGTTTGGAGGTTGGACACCTTGAAACCCATTTCTTCACAACTCCACCGGTGAGGTATGAAATCACCTCATCCCTGTCATTTATCACTTCCCATTCTGCCCTCTCATCATCATTCACTCTATTCAAACATTGGTTAATTGTAGTGGGTGTGAAGTCATAAAATTTGTTATAGAGAAACACTTTCCCAAAATGTTTCGACTTGGGTTTCTATTTTACTTGTTAGATTTGCATAAAATAACTTCACTACCTTGTCTACATAAGGACATTTGTTATTTAGTCTAGTAGATTTCTTGAAGTGAAGAAATCCACCGCACCGTGGCTACTACAAGACGCAATGTCCAACACCTTCTCGGTTCGAATGGCTGAACCGTTGAACCAAGACCAATGTTTTGAGTGATTTAAAAACTTAGGAGAGAAAGGGTTACCTCGCACGCAGATTGAGCTACGCTTGTGAGACATCGGACACCGGAATCGAAGTTTTGTGGATAGATGATCCGTAAGATGTCATAACATTTTCTCGTGACATCTTGAGGGTTGATGATGATTTTGTTTCCAAGCATGACCAGATTTCTTGAGATAAAACTTCTTGGGGTGTAAATGCTGGAATTTCATCTTCCTCGGATTCTCGCGGTTGTGAAGGAAGGTGAGCGGAGATTCGGTTGGGACTCAACCGAAAGAGTCTTCTCTGAATCGAGCTTGAAGAGGAGGAGTCGCCACTTCTTCCTTTTGGTGGAGGATTCACCATCGCCAAAGGCCTTCTCAAAGTTTCGACCGATCTGCGAGTGGGAAAAGGCTTGATTTGTCCTCTTTGGGAGGACTAAACATCCGGGGTTTCTCTAAGTTGATAGGATTATTTGTCTCCTGGATAGGCGATTTCAGAGGTTCTTGGAAGTCACTTATCACGAATCTGCCTGATGGTGGACTTGTGCTCGTGGGAGTGTTGTGGTGACATTTTCGGTGACATGGGTTAGACATCCATTGGAGAGAAAGGGGAAGAAGAGAATGAGAAGTTAGCTTTTTCGTAGCTTACGGGAATGGGAGAAGAATGTGATGGAGATGTGTTGTCATGAGGATTCATCGGTAATGTGCGAAAATTTCGTTCCCACTTTTTTTTGTTGTTGTTTCTCGGAGGAAGTTTCTTTGGAAGTGAGAATTAGTATTTAGTGAATGGGTATTTATACACTTGGCAAAAACTATCTACATAAGTGTTTAAATTCTATACAAAGACTAGTTCCTAAGGTTTAGAGGTTGTTTCAAAATAGACATCAAAACCAAGAGAAATTTTTCAACAAAAACCAACTCAACATTAATCGACACACGTCTTTTGAAAAATCTGGAAATCTGAGTGTTATCAGAAATGTTAGCACATTTTGTGTAACACGGGAGTCATTTTCTCATAGGAACAGCAGTTTCGGCAACTAAACAAGACACTTTATAGAGTTTTGTCTCTAAATTAGTGGAACAATGTATATTGAGTCCAAATAGATAAGATCTTGTGTCTATCATGATATAAATTATAAGTATGTTGATACTCCTATAGAATAGGAACGGTATCAATTTTGTGGGCTTTGCCCAACATTTTACAATTGCCGAGTAATTTAAGGCTTTGCCTTATTTTTTGATACTCCCTTTTTATGATTTTTATATCATCGCAGAGAACGGTATCATTTTAAAAAGGTGTTCCTGATCGGTGTATTTTATATACACCTTTTGAGTCAGTCTAGTTAGTCTTTTGTCCCGTTTTGTACATACAAAGTGTCGTATTAGGATAGATTTTCTTTCTTTTGAGTCAAAGTGGCTAAAGTGGCCAAATGGCGGAAAAGGAGCGAAAAGAGGAAAAAGAGAGTACTAGAGTAGCGGAGAAAGTGGCAAACGAGGCTGAAATCGGACTGCGCGGCGCCTCCTGCGATCGAAGCGGCGCGGCGCTATTATTAGAAGGCTGCAGAAGATTCAGCGCGCTCGAAGACCGCGGCTAAACATCAGAAGCCACGGGAGTTGCAGCTGCGCCTCGCATGCAGATATCGGGCGCGGCGTAAAACACCGGTATTGCGAACTTTAGGCGCGCGCCCATCTCGCAGCTGGCCGACGCGGAAAAATTAGGTCTTTGTGATTTTTGGGCGGGCCCGGAAGGAAAAGAGGAGACGTTTTAAACCTATAAAAGGAGAACCTGGCGGTTTTCAAGGTTCCTTTCTTGCCAAACACAAGGTTTTCTTGCCTAGGAGATTGGAGACCCAAACATTAGTAATTTCTTTTCTTTTTCTTTTCTTTAATTCGGTTTTGCATGATGAACTTTGAATTAGTTCTTGTCATATTCATGGCTAGGAACTAATTCTCTTATAGGCTTTCTATGTTGAATTCTTGAACCTTATGTTATAAAGTAATGCATGCTTATGGTTATTATTCTTATTGAGAGATCTATCCAATAATTGAGTTGAATTCTTGGTAGCTAATTGACAACTAGTTATCACTATATGATTTCTAATCGTTACGAAAAGGAGGATTGTGAATATCTTTGTAAGTTGGGTGACGGTCTTGAATTGGGGATGAAAATACCTCAATTAGATTTGTAAGCGTTGATGAGAGGCTTAACAACCCTAATTTTGCGCATTGTGCGTGATCAACTAGGTTTTTGTGCTTAATCCTCCTATAGAGTTACCCTTATCGTGAAAGTTAGGTAAGGAACAATCTGGGGTTGAGTGTTTATATAACCCTAACGGAGTATAAAGCGATTTCAAACTGCTTTCTCCAAAGAAGAACACCATAAGTAATGCATTAGTAAGTAACATAAGCGGATAGTAAGGATACATAGAAGCCCTATTCTCATCATATCTGAATTAAATCTTTATAATTCATTAGCTTTTATAATTCTTAGTCATAAACAACCAATCACTCATTAATTCACCAAATAGATACTAGAAAATAGACAATTGGTACTTGAACCCTAATCCCAGAGGACGATATTCGGTCTTATCTAAGACTATACTACTTGATACGATAACGCACTGCGTTTAAAAGTGTGTGCATATTACGCGCATCAAGTTTTTGGCGCCGTTGCCGGGGATTAGGCAATAGTTCAATATCAAATTATCTATTTTTAATTTCTAATTTGGATTTAATTTTTCACTTTTTTATTTATTTATTTTTAGTTTTTACGAAAATTCGAGGTGCCGTGATTTCTTTGTTGGTTTTGATTCGTTCAGGAACACTTTAGATATGGATTTTTACTGTCCATATGATAGAGAGCCAACCATAGAGGAACAGAGAGAGGAATTACGAGAAACCCTACTTAGTCTCACGAGGCGCGGCTCGATTCATGGGCGAAATGAGGTCGGGCATAAAGAGGTTGGAAAGCGAAATAGCGAGAACTTCGCGGTCATATTCAACGAACCGCAAGAAGAGCAATCTGCATCCGAGCTAAGCAATGAGGACACACAATGTCGAATGATTGACTGAAGGAGGCGAATCGGGAGAAAGAGAAAGTTCACAGAATGCGAGCCGCGCGCCTACGATCGTGGCCGGCGTCGAGGATTCAGGCGGAGATAGTACAGCAAGTTCGGTCTCAAAGCCGAGAAAGTGCGCCGCGCGCCTAAGATCGAGCCGCGGCGCCGTATCCGCATTGAGAAAATAGCACCGATGGTAATCGCACCAAGGTGATGATACCATATCCCCAGAAGTTAAAAATGCACTCTTGACAAGCAATTCTCCAGATTCGTAGAGGTTCTCAAACAATTGCAACTCAATATCCCGTTTGCGGAAGCACTAGAACAAATGCCGAGCTACGTCGAGTTCATGAAGGATGTGCTTAGCAAAAGAGGAAGATAGAGGATTACGAAGCGGTGATGCTAATCAAGAATGTAGTGCCATCCTACGAGACAACTACCTCGAAGTTACAAGACCGGGAGTTTTACCATCCCACGACTATTGGAAAGTTTGAATGTCAAAAGGCACTATGCGACTTGGGAGCGGCATAAATCGATGCCCTATCTAGTTTTCTCGCAAACTAGAAATGGGAGAAATCAAACCTCAAACATCACTCTGCCTGGTGACCGCTCGATTGTTCATCAGGAGGAGTCATCGAGGATATACTAGTAAAAGTGGACAAGTTCATCCTCCCGCCGATTTCATTATCTTAGATATACAAGATAACGATGGAATACCTATCATCGCGGACCATTCTTAGCCACAGACGTGCTCTCATTGATGTTCAAAAGGGAATTGAAGCTTCGAGTAGATGAAGAAGAGGTAACTTTTAACGCTCTTCAACAAAGAAGTTTTCCAGAGGCCAAAGATAACTGCTCAGCCATTGATCTTATCGAAGAGACAATGTCAAACAAAGAGTTCGAATATGAGGATACGCTTGAAGAAGTACTGACCACATGGGATGATGATAGAAAAAACGATCCAGATCTGATGGAGTATGCAAATTGGATGAATGCTTATGAAAAATGGGATACAAGGACAAAGAAATATGAGGAGGGGACAGAAAGATCATTACCATCCACGCAGAAGGCCCCGAGTTAGAGTTAAATCTTACCTAATCATCTACAATACAATACCTGGTGAAGAGAAAACCCCGCCGATCATTTCACGCCACCCGCCCACGAAGAAATTGATAAAGCGCTAAGAGTACTAAAGAATCACTGGCGGGCTATTGGATGGACATTAGCGACATAAAAGGAATAAGTCCATCAACGAATGCATAAGATCCGCCTAGATGAGGAGAGCGAACCGTCCATCGAAGCCAGGCGTCGAACCCAAATATGAAAGAGGTAGTAAGGAAAGAAATCCTAAAATGGCTCGATGCAGGAGTGATTTACCCCATATATGATAGCACGTGGGTAAGTCCAGTACAAGTGGTGCCGAAAAAAGGTGGAATAACAGTGGTGGCTAACGAAAGAAACGAACTCATTCCTCGAGAACGATCGCGGTTGGAGAATATGCATTGATTATCGCAAGTTGAATAAAGCAACGAGAAAGATCACTTTCCGTTGCCATTCCTAGATCAAATCTTGGATGCACTCGCAGGCACAACTACTATTGCTTTTTGGATGGATACTCAGGTATCACGATTGCAATAGCCCCGTAAGATCGTGAAAAGACGACATTTACTTGCCTCTTTGGCACATTTGCATTTAGAAGAATGCCATGTGGACTCTGCAATGCACCTGCTACTTTTCAAAGATGTATGATGGCAATTTTCTCAGATATGGTAGAGAGAACTATAGAGATCTTTATGGATGACTTTTCGGTCTTTGGAGCATCATTTGATGAATGTTTAAGGCATCTAGAAGCGATGTTGAGCCGTCTGAAGAATCTAACCTTGTGCTAAATTGGGAGAAGTGTCACTTCGTAGTATGAAGGAATCGTCTTGGGGCATAAAATATCAAACCAAGGTATTGAGGTAGACAAAGCAAAGATTTGATGTCGAAAATCTACCACCTCCAGATCAACAAAAGGAGTCGAAGTTTCCTCGCACGCAGCTTCATAGAAGATTCATCAGGACTTTTCAAAGGTCTCAAAGCCCTCTCCATTGTTAATGACGGGGTAGCCTTCGACTTCAATAAAGAATGCTTATCCGCATTTCAAACGCTCGCGAGAAGCACCTCGACCTATAGTCAACTGCACCAAATTGGGAGCTCCCATTTGAACTCATGTATGCGATGCAGCGACTATGCGGTTGGAGCAAGATTGACAGAGAATCGACAAGGTATTTAGATCCATTTACTATGCTAGTAAAACTCTAAATGACGCACAATTAAATTATGCAACCACGGAAAAGAACTACTAGCTATAGTATATGCGTTTGAGAAATTCAGCCATACTTGATTGGAAATAAAGTGATAGTATACACCGACCACTCGCTATAAAGTACTTAATGACAAAGAAGGATGCAAAGCCTCGTCTCATTCGATGGGTCCTACTTCTACAAGAATTTGACGTAGAGATTCGTGATAAGAAAGGAACAGAGAATTCACTGCACCACTTGTCAGTTGGAGAACACAGAAAGCCGTAATACGAGGATGTGCAAATAAATGATCACTTTCCGGACGAACAACCGTTTGAGTAAGTATGAATTCTAATTTACCTTAGTGCGATTTTGTTAACTTTCAGCTAAAGTTCTACCCCGGGCTTGTCAAGACAAAGAAATGAAGAGGTTTTATTACGAGGTAAAACATTACTATTGGGAAGAACGATGCTATACAAACATCGCTTGACCAAGTCATCAGCGATGTGTACGAGAGGAAGAGATGCACTGTGTTCTCACCCACCGCCACACCTTAGCATGTGGTGGACACTTTGGCATCAAGAACGGCGCAAAGGTATTGCAATGCGGATTCTATTGCCAACTCTCTTCAAGGACGCCCACGCTGTGCGAGATGTGATAATTGTCAAAGAACAGGAACATCTCAAGAAAGCGAGATGCCTTCGGGATATTGGAAGTAGAACTATTCGATGTGTGGGAGTTGATTTCATGGGACCATTCCCGCCATCTTTTGGATATCAATATATCCTTCGCGATGACTACGTGTCAAATGGGTAGAAGCGGGAGAAAACGATAAGAAACTGCAAAAATTTCTCCGTAAGAATATTTTCACAAGGTTCGGCACCAAGAGCTCTTATCGGTGATGAAGGAGCCATTTACGCAATAAATTTGAAGTCATTGCTTTCCGATATGGAGTTTACCATCGCACTACAATCGCGTACCATCCTCAAGCTAATGGGGCGGAAGTGTCAAATAGAGAAGTGAAAAGCATATTGGAAAAGGCGTGAACGGCTCGAGGAAAGACCGTCGATCAAATTAGATGACGCGTTATGGGCATACTGGACAAAGTTCAAAACACCAATTGGTATGTCACCTTATAAATTAGTTTTGGTAAAGCTTGTCATCTGCCAGTAGAGTTGGAACACAGAGCATATTGGGCAATGAAGAAGTTGAACATGGATACCACAGCAGCGGGACAAAGGAGGCTACTACAGCTGAGCGAATTGGATGAATTCCGACACAATGCCTATGAGAATGCAAAGATCTACAAGACGAACGAAAGCATGGCACGATAAGAATTTGATACCAAAAGATTTTCAAGAAGGACAACAAGTCTTGCTATTCAACTCAAGGTTGAGATTGTTTCGAGCAAATTAAAATCGCGTTGGACAGACCATACATGGTAAGAGTATTCCCATTGAGCAATTGAAATAAAAGGGAGAGAGGGAGCCGCCTTCAAAGTAAACAGACAGAGGTTAAAACCCTACCTAATCGATGAAATGGAATACATGAACTTGGTAACTTCTCAATCCCTGAAAGAATAAGGAACGCGGCGTCCGCTAAAAGACGGTAAAGATTCGTTGGGAGGCAACCCAGCGTTTTCAATTATGTTATTTTAATTTACGCTTTTAAGTTTATTTTATTTTGTCTCGAACAGTCTCACGGTCTTGAGTCTTGTGTTTTGTGATGAGATTGAGTACAGAGAAATGAATCAAGAAAAGCGAGATTTGTAGCGGGTAGCGAGGAAGCGAACCAAATATCCAAGAAGCGGAAGTTTAAGCGCCGGTGTCGATTCTGCAGAGAATTCGAAAATACTTTGATCCAAAAGCCCTACCGCCAAATCAAACACCAAGGGCTCTCCTCCTCACGAAATTAAGCATTATCCACCGCCACCACCACCATTTTAGCCAAAGTTTGTAAGTGTCGCTTTCTTTGTCTTTGAGTCTACACATTGGGGCAATGTGTGATTTAAGTTTGGGGGTGTGTTTCTGTGTTTTAGTTTTATTTGGGCGTCATGTTATTTTTTATTTAAGTCTTTTTATTTGTTTCATGTTTATTTTGAGTCACAAAAAAAAAAAAATCTTTTTGAGTCATAATTGTCTGTCACAAAGATCATGTATCTTTGTAGTTGCTAGAAACACCTAGTGAAGTAAGGTGGAATAATGTAAAGGAATGGAAGCAACTATCTAAACACTTAGGTTAGAGATGCCAAAACTCATGAGAACTGCCTATTGGAGTCTCTTGCTTGAGTTATGTATGCTAAATGATAAATGCTTGTGTGTTATGACTTGCTATTTGAGGCGAAATAGTTAGGATATCGTGTTAGGGAGATGACTCGGACATTTCTTTGATAGCCAATTCTTACCATTCTTTTCTATCCCGCACTTTAAAAATATCCCTAGTCATGAGCCTAAATTTGAAACTTCTTTGACACCCCATATTCCCACAAAATTGTGCCATAAGTGAAAATATGAAATAGTGGAGTACATTGTGTTAAAAAGAAGAAACAAAAAGAGTGAACAAGTTTGATGCACCCTAATGGAAAAGTAATAAGAAAGAGGCAAAAGCCTAAGTTTGGGGGTGCCTATTTGTATAATACACTTCACTCTCCCAAAACAAAAGAGGGGAAGGATAGAATTGAAGTGAAGGAAAGAATCAAAAGGAAAAGGGAAAAATTGAAAAGCCAAAGAGCTTCTGGTACAGAAAAATGAGCCTAAATGCCTATCTTTACCAACCCCTACCTAAGCCTACATTACAACCCCCAAAGTCCTGAAGATCTCTTCTATGTATATCCAGAATTAGTGGAGAATAGCAAGTAAGCATGCCATAGGAATTTTTGAATTTATATGCATACTTGAGTACACTGACTTCCATTTAAGCATGATAAGTATGAGTTTGCGAAATATCTAGCTCAATGTGTTGAAATTCCATGCTATATGTTCCTGCATATTATTCTGCTAACCTTCATGTTTTTCTAGTTAACATTCATGCAGCAAAAGTGATCAATGGCAGGGAGTCTGTTTATTTTCTTTGTTGATTTTCTTATTTATTGAGTCTGTCATTTTATTGTATTTCTTTCTATCTTTGCTCGAGGGCGAGCAAAGGTTAAGTTTGGGGGTATTTGATCGGTGTATTTTATATACACCTTTTGAGTCAGTCTAGTTAGTCTTTTGTCCCGTTTTGTACATACAAAGTGTCGTATTAGGATAGATTTTCTTTCTTTTGAGTCAAAGTGGCTAAAGTGGCCAAATGGCGGAAAAGGAGCGAAAAGAGGGAAAAAGAGGAGGTACTAGAGTAGCGGAGAAAGTGGCAAACGAGGTGAAATCCAGACTGCGCCATGCGCCTCGCAAGCGGGCGCGCGCTATTATTCAGAAGCTGCGAAGATTCAGCGCTCGAAGACGAAACGCGCGCTAAACATCCGAAAGCCACAGAGTTGCAGTGGCCGCGCGCTCGAGATATCGGCCGCGCGCCAAAACACCGTATTGCGAGAACTTTAGGCGTCGCGCGCCATAGGGCGCGCCGACGCTGAAAAATTAGGTCTTTTGACGGATTTTTGGGCCACGGAAGGAAAAGAGGAGACGTTTTAAACCTATAAAAGGAGAACCCTAGGCGCTTTCAAGGTTCCCTTTCTTGCCAAACACAAGGTTTTCTTGCCTAGGATATTGAGACCCAAACATTAGTAATTTCTTTTCTTTTTCTTTTCTTTAATTCAGTTTTGCATGATGAACTTTGAATTAGTTCTTGTCATATTCATGGCTAGGAACTAATTCTCTTATAGGCTTTCTATGTTGAATTCTTGAACCTTATGTTATAAAGTAATGCATGCTTATGGTTATTATTCTTATGAGAGATCTATCCAATAATTGAGTTGAATTCTTGGTAGCTAATTGACAACTAGTTATCACTATATGATTTCTAATCGATTCGAAAGGAGGATTGTGAATATCTTGTAAGTTGGGTAGACGGTCTTGAATTGGGGATGAAAATACCTCAATTAGATTTGTAGCGTTGATGAGAGGCTTAACAACCCTAATTTTGGCATTGTGCGTGACGGCCAACTAGGTTTTTGTGCTTAATCCTCCTATAGAGTTACCCTTATCGAAAGTTAGGTAAGGAACAATTGGGTTGAGTGTTTATATAACCTAACGGAGTATAAAACGATTTCAGAACCTGCTTTCTCCAAAAGAAGAACACCATAAGTAATGCATTAGTAAGTAACATAGGATAGTAAGGATACATGTAAGCCCTATTCTCATCATATCTGAATTAAATCTTTATAATTCATTAGCTTTTATAATTCTTAGTCATAAACAACCAATCACTCATTAATTCACCAAATAGATACTAGAAAATAGACAATTGGTACTTGAACCCTAATCCCAGAGGACGATATTCGGTCTTATCTAAGACTATACTACTTGATACGATAACGTGCACTTGCGTTTAAAAGTGTGTGCATATTACGCGCATCAGTTCCTTTGAGAAGTCATGACCCGTTAGAAACACAAAACAACTTTAACATTTACCGAAAAGAAGCAGTTCCAGATTTTACACTGGATGAATGTTACCACAAATGTCGTGACATTTGATAACACACCCCAGTTAATTTTTATATGAGCAGAGACCGAGAGAGTTTTTCAAGTTTGAAAACCTCTCATGATCTAAAGCTTTTGTAAAAATATCAGCTAGTTGATGAGAAGTGTCAACATAATCGATTCTAACTAGCTGTTTTTCAACCAAGTCTCGAAGAAAGTGATGTCTTATATCTATATGTTTTGTACGAGAGTGCTGAATCGGATTTTTAGATATATTGATGGCACTCATATTATCACAGTACAAAACTAAGATATTTTTTGAAACACCATAATCGTCTAACATGTGTCTTAGCCATAATAATTGAGAACAACAACTCCCCGCCGCTACATATTCGATTCAGATTGAGAGTGAGACACAATTTTGTTTACGATCGTATCAGAAACTAAGTTATTGTCGTAAAACATCCTCCACTAGTACTTTTTCTATCTTCCACATCCCTTCAATCCGAGTCACTATATCCTATTAGATTAGGATTAGTGTCTTTGAATACCAAATTCTAACTCACACGTCATATCTTATGACACGTTTGACGATTTAAGTGGGAAATTTTAGGGCATGCTTGGAATCGCACACACACAAACACTAAACATAAAACTGGACGACTCATGAGATACAAAAGGCTACCTATCATAGATCTGTATAGAGTTGGGTCAACATTCTCCCCAACATCATCTTTGGATATAGTCTGGGTTGATCCCATCGGAGTCTTCATATGTTTGACATTCTCCAATCCAAACTTTTTAACCAGGTTCTTAGCATATTTGCTTTGTGAAATGAAGATACCCTCCTCATTTTGTTTTATCTGCAAGCCTAAGAAAAGGTTAGTTCCCTATCATGCTCATTTCGAATGTTGAGGACATAACAAAAGTCTTAAGATGAGACATTGAAGTCGAACCAAAACTATGTCATCTACATAGATTTGAGCAATAACCATATCTGATCCATGGTGTTTTATAAATAAAGTACAATCACTACACCACGTTGAAACCAAATTCAAGAAGGAATTGAGTTAAACGACCATACCATGCACGTGGAGCTTGTTTTAGTCCATACAAGGCCTTTTTAACTTACATGTTGTGGATGGTGAGGATCTTCAAATCCTTTGGGTTGTTCAACATATACCTCCTTATCAATATATCCGCTCAAAAAGGCACCTTTCACATCCATTTGGTGAAGAGTTATCTTTAAACAACAAGCTATGGCAAGTAATAATCTAATTGATTCAATTCTAGCTCGAGCAAAGGTTTCATCATAGTCGATACCTTTGACTTGAGAGTATCCTTGAGCCACTAGTCTAGCTTTATTTCTAATAACCAGATTCAGTCGATTTATTCTTAAAGATCCATTTAGTTCCTATTACATTAGTCTCATCGGGAACTAGATCCCAAACCTCATTTCTCGTGAACTTTCTAGTTCTTCTTGCATGGCTTGTATCCACCAACCGTCTTTTAGTGCTTCATTAATGTTTTTAGGTTCCAAAGTAGAAACATAGCAAGATTGACTTACCTTGTGATGTATGGTGGACATACACGCATACTTCACCATGTCTGTAATTTTTGGCTCTTTTCTCCTTGTTTTTATTCCTTCAATACTTCTCCATTACCGCTCAGTGGGATGGTTTCTTGATTCTGGATGAGGATCCTCGCATCGAATCACGAAGTTCACCGAATCCTCAAACTGCGGTGTTATCATCTTGATTCTGTGTTGCTGCAGATGTTGTGACATTTGGTGTAACATCTGCATTTTCTGTGGTCTGCCCCTCCTGTATTGTTACGACAACATCTGTTACTGGTGTATTTCCTGCATAATCTGCATTATCATCAAAAATAATGTTAATGATTCTTGATTTGGTTCAAGATTGTATACTCGGTAAGTATGACTATTTTGAGAATAGCCTATGAAAATTCCCTTATCACTCTTAGAGTCAAACTTTGCTCGATTATCTCTATCATTTAGAACATAGCATACACACCCAAAAACATGAAAGTAACGTAGATTTGGTTTCTTTCCATTCAAGATCTCATAGGGTGTCATTTTTGTTCCTGGTCTAAGATAGACTTATTAGAGATGTGACTTGCGGTGTTTAGGCTTCGCCCAAAAACGCGTTTGATTTTTAGAACTTAGCATGACTCTAGCCATTTCTTGTAGGTTCTATTCTTCCTCTCTCGCTACACCATTTTGTTGGGGTTTTGGGAGCAGAAAATTCATGGAAAATACCTTTTTCTCACAAATGTAGAAAATTGATTATTTTCAAACTCCTTTCCATGATCGATCTTATCCTAACAATAGAGGAATGTTATATATTTCTAATTCTAGAGTAAAATATTCTAAACATGTCACACGTTTGAGTCTTTTCTTTAATAAAGAATATCCAAGAGTATCTTGAAAAGTCATCTACAATCACAAAGGATTACCTCCTAGGCTATCTACCTCGATTGGACCCATAAGATCCATATGTAAAAGTTGAAAGCAATGAGGCGCACTGAGAAATGTCCATCACTCAACAACTTTTGAGGACACGTTTGCTTACCTTTGAGACAATCTTCACACACCACGGTTTCACTCATGGACTTAGTTTAGGAATGCCTTTACCGCCTCATAAGATATCAATTTTCTAAGGTTGTGGTAATTGACATGTCCTAGTTTTTGATGCCACAATGTTGTGTCATCACCCTAACACTATTACATACCTTATGTTCTCCGACAAGATAACAATTATCACTTGTTCTCATTATGCATTTGTTAGTTTCATCATCATGCATTTATTGAATCTTACCTCTAAGTTGTCATCACACTGGCTTATACTAATTAGGTTAGCCATCGACCATCAACGCAAGACATTATTCATCTTTGGAATTCCGGGGCATTACGCCTCTTCCTATTATCTTACTCTTTCCACCTCCTCCATATGTAACATTTCCTCCATTTAGAGCTGTAGTTCTTTTTTTGTTCTCGCTATAGAACAACCACAAAGTACCGCGATCCGAGATATTGGTCCGTTATGGCTACATTACAACTTGTTTTCTTGACGGGAACCCAAACCTTTTTGTTACCTTACGATTTTTGTAGATAGAGGAGTCTTCAGAGTGTCTCAAGTTCTGATTCGGAAGACCTTTCTTTCTCGAGTTTTAGTAACTTAAAGCAAAAAGGTTTTAAATGTCCAGATTTATTACAATAATTGCACACATAATTGCACCCTTCTTACGGTTCATTTCCCATTTTTAACAAACAAGTTGGAGCATAATGTATTGATAGGATTCTCAGCCCAAACCAAGATGAGGTTGACTAACACTAAGGATTTCATCTAATTTGGAGGTGCCTGTGTTAAGCTTTTGAAGGTTGCTTGGCGGATCCAACTTTGCACTTATCTTTCCGAATTCAAGATCTTTTTGGTAAGAGTCACTTCCATCAGTAATGGTACTTATCAAATCTGCATTCTCACGAGTTAGAGTTTTCACCTTTGATTCAAGTTGATTAGATTCAATGATTAAGTCCTTGCAAAGGGCTTGCAATTCCTTAATCATATCATCCTTAGTCTTCGAGTCTCGTGTTTAGAATCATTTTGAAATAAAGCCACGTACAATTGACATCGAAGAATTAAAAACTCATACGATGTTCCGAAATGTCATGACATTTAGTGTATCACGATCACTAAACCTTCATCATCCGACGAGAATGTTCAAAAACAATTGCTGTGACTCTATTTCGTATTCTCTTCCTTCACCTTCATCATCACGAAATCCATAGACTTTGCCAACCTTTCTTAGAGTGTTTGCACACTCGTTGGCATAATGGCCCCATCCCGCATGACATTGAATGCCGTCGAGCCGCGGATCGAACCCGTTCGGCCGAATTTATTCTCCTAAGTTGATTGCCTTTTGTGCGGTGGGAAAATTCTTGGTAATTCGTGGATTGAGTCCTTGGTTTTGGTGCTCTTAGACTTAGATTTATTCTTATCTTCGTTGAATCTTCTTAACATCGTATTGAACCTACGAGTAAGAAGAGCAACGCTGGCACCATCCCCAATTTCTTCAAGTGTTTCATCCTCTTCATTTACTTTCTCTAAGGATTTTGCTTGAAGGGCAACATCCTTGCCTTTGTATAAAGACCTTTGATTTTCCATGCTCATCTCGTATGTTTTGAGAATGCTCATTAAAGTATGTAGGTCCATTGTGGCAAGGTTGTGTGCTTCTTCAATCGCACAAATCTTAATGTTGAACTTTTCAGAAGAGATCGGGGCTTTTTCAACAAGTTGATTGTTGGTCAATGGAGAACCAAGAACTTGACATTCATTAGAGATATCAATCAACTTTTCAAAATAGGTTTTAATATCCTCCGATTCCTCCATCCTTAAACGCTCATACTTACTCACGAGCATGCGAAGCTTCGTCGAACACCGAGCTACCTTCACAATGAGTTTGTAAAGTATCCCAAACATCTCGCAAGAGCAATTTTGGACGAGTTTGAACATATAAAGATCAACCCATCCAAAATAGCATTTAGTGCCTTTTCGACTATTAGTTTCTTCGAAAGTCCATTCGGCCTCGTGCTTGACCAAAATGTCGCCTTCCTCGTCCTGGAAGATAGAACGATGTATCCATTAGTAATAGATCTCCATGCTCTAACATCAATGGATTTGATGTGAGAACGTGGCGAATCTTCCAATAAGGATAGTTTGATCCATCTAAAATAAGTCTACCAATATTTGGATTAGCGGATCCATAGTTAAGTAAAGCGACCTTAGCACTTATTATGTCAAGTGTCGGCTCGATACCACTTGAAAGGGATTATCGAACTTAAACTATGGAATAAATAATTTCAAAGAAAGAATGAGGTAAACTTAAAGAGAATGTTCCCAAAAATGTTCTGTGATACGAATCGAACATTAACAAAAACGCAGAACTAAAAACGAGTTAAGATGCAATGAAATAAATCAAGGACACCTAAGATTGTTTTCATAAGTTATATAATTGTATATAACTTATAGTGGTCTCATGACCAAAAATTTATTGTATAAAAATTATACAATCTTACAAATCCTTGAGAATGAGCAATGTCAAGTAAACAAGAAAGGGATTAAAAGAAGTTAAATCCTAACTTCTAAGCCCAAAAATCTATCTAAAATAGAAGTGAAAAACACCCTATTACAATTGCTTGAATTGAAAGAACAAGTATAGATCTAAGAAAGCAGTGCAATTTTGAACAAGTGTAATCACAAAACCAGCCGCTCGATCCAAATTGTGTTTGAGGCAATATTTGAGACGTCTCGGATCTGAATTTTCTTCGCAAAACTGGATATCAAAGCCTCGAGTGAACCCTCTATTTATAGTGGAGAGTTCACCCGAGAGGCTCCTTGATTCTCGGTGGAGGTTGAGCGAGAATAGGGTTGGTTTCTTCAAAATTCTCAACAGATTTGACTTTGTCTTCCGAGAATGCTCCTTCCGTTATGCACTCTCCTCGACTTGGTCTTGTTAAGTATTATCGTGTTTTCCTTAGCTCCTAACCAAGCCAAACATTCACGTGATAAAATCTTCTCGTAAATCTCCGTGAAGATAGGCAAAACTTGCGAAATGTCCTCCCAGATGTCACGACATTTGGGATGACATTTTCCTGTTTTTACTTAACACCAAAAAGAGACATGTTACGGAAAATGTTAGGACACAGAACCTAACACTAACATGTCCTAATTGAATTTAATACGTATTAAATATGTACAACCCAATTCATTTACCAACACACGTCACTGTCATATGCCACCTTAAAATGTATCACACACGTCACTGTCACACGTCCAGTTTCATCGTCTCCTTCTAGTCTTCATTTTTTTTTTTTTTTTTTTATGACCTGTATCGGGAACCTCATTCCCTATCGCTAGCACTGCATACCAAGCACTGTCTTTGGACTCTGAGCGATGGGACCGCTCTTCACCACAGTAAATCGCGGGATGTGCACCCGCCAAGGCCCAACGGATCAACAAGGTCCGACCCTACCAGACTGTGCCGGAGAATCAAACCGCGCTTTTAGCGCCGTGCTTAATCACAAGTATATGCCCCGGAGAGCGATGTCCTAGTGAGAATCGAACCCGTGACCCTAGGGCCACGAATTCGACCTTCGCCCAGCAAGCTAAACGATTCGGACAGTCTTCATTTTTCTTTCTGCGATTCCATCCGTTTCCACAAGCAAAAGACGGAATTTTTAGTCCACGGAGTCCTCACCCTTCGACCCGATAAAATTAGTGAAAAAAGATAAATCATGATATTCAGCGACCCACTAGTTGGAAGACACAGTGTCTGGTGCCCACAAGGAGTCATCTCCCACAAAGGAGAAATGAAAACTCCACACTGCGAATACTAGGGTTCGAATCTGCCTTCTTGGGAGCAATCTGTCAACTCTGAAATAGGGTTGTCCAATGGGGGTATACCAACCCCACCCCGCCCCCGCTTGACACTATACCGGTATCGAATACCGATACACGTTATCGGTACTGGTACGGGATCGCGAAAAAATTCCGATCCCGACCCAACCCCTACCCCACCCCGACCCCGACCCTTCCCCACCCCATCCGACCCATACTAGCCGTTGCACAACGATTTTGTCCAATTTGACCGTTGTGCAACGACCAAATACCCCTCCCCCAATCTTCTACCTCATAATATTTATTTTAACCCTTAAGTTATTATATTTACACTTTATCCCAATTTTTTCAACTATAAATACTTCATTTTTCTTCATTCTTTCTCACAAATCTTCCTACAATTACAATCTCTCTAATAATCTATCAATTTATCTCTCATTCTCTTTACATTGTCTTCTAATTATTCAATTTAATTTATTCATTTGGGAATTGACAACTAGCTTTAGGATCATCCGTTGAGCAACATTTCAAATTTCAACATCTTTCGATTACACGTCGACGTTACGTCGGCGTTTGGTACATTCGTTCCTCTATTAAATTATTATTGTTTCTTTATTTTAATTAGCGCACTTAATTTTATTATCTTTAACTATTTAAGTATTTATTAGCATAAATTAAAATGAAAGGATTAAGAGGTATATTGGTATGTCTGATTCTAGTAGGGGTGACAAGGGCAAGAGACCTTCTTCTAGTCATCCTATTCCTCCTAGACAGAATGTTTTTATTGATATTAGATTTAGACGATGAGCTATTTTCTGGAAATCAACAAGAGTTTAATTTACAAGAATATCTAGATGACACACCAACTAATTTGGATGACACGCCAACTAATGCACCTCAAACTAGAACGCATCATATTCCCCCTAGTATGAGACGAGGCCCACCAGAACAAAAGTTAACATCACATGTATGGACTTTTTTTGATAGAGACGTACTCGAGGGAGAATGAGAAGAATTTTTCAACACAAGCAAAGATGGCCCGAGATGTGTTGAACATTCAAGCGTCATCAACAGCGTCCGAAAGCGCATTTTCTGCGGGAAGAATTTAAATAGGGGAGCACATACCATTCATTTGAAGGAGACTCATTAGAGATTGAAGTTCTATTCGGAGATTGGATTCGTGCGGAGCGTAGGAGGTGCGGCCAATCGGAGATCGACGAAGAAGAAGACTACAACGAAATCTTATCGGACGAATGTGCAAGCGACGTCATCCAATTTGACCAAGATATACCAATTTCAACCGAAGAACCACAAGACATTATAAAGAAACTAGAAAATGTGTTTCTTAAAATGTAATTATTTTAATTGTAATTTTACTATGTTATTTATTTGCAACTTTCAATATCACGAAGTTGCAATTTTGAAATTGTATTACAAAAAAAAAATCATACTTCTAGTCGAATAATATAAGAGGCACAAAAACAACCTTGAGATGTTTTTATTAAACTATCTTGTTGTGTATGTGTGTTATTTATTTATTTATTTATTTAATTTAAAGACAAATAAAAAAATGCCCCCAACCTCGCCCTACCCCAGTCCCGCCAGACTCCGACCCCACCAACCCCGACCCGACCCCGCCCCACCCTGTCCCATTGGACAGCCCTATCCTAGAACCAATTAAGCTACCCTCATGCGGCTAACCACTCCCTTTACTTCGACTGATCCCATCACATCTTCTATTTCATTTCCTTTCTATTTTTTTTTAATATTCAATTACCATCCAGAGCCTTCATAATCAAATATACACCTAAATCCATCACCAACAACATACCCAAGAATTATATTATCCCAACAAAATATCTCTTAAAAAATATTAATAAAATTCTTAATCACAAAAAACAGGAGGAAAAAATGGTAACTATCAGTCCGGGACATATTTTCTGTTAGGCCACCTCCTAGGGAGTATTAAATACACTTCCCACAAAAAAAGGGGTTTAAATATTACACGTAAAATTAGTGTGTAACTGAGTTGTCGGGACATGTTTAAAGAGCAACTTATGTATTTTCCCAATTTGTTTTGATCCTTAAATTATTCATTATGAAAAAACTTTTAACATAAGATTGATTGTAAGTGTGTTTCTTTGAACCGAGAATTATGGTTTAAACTCAATGGAAAATATTCGCTTTTCTATCCTTTTTCTATTGAAATACCAAATTTTTATTTGCAACATGAATAGAACCCCTAAAATGCTAGACATCCAGATATTTCAATTATAATATTAATAAATTATAAACATCTTATAAAATTGAGATATACATGAATATTTCATAAAAAAATAATACATCTAGAAAATATATGTTATCAAATTCTAGTTTTCTAATCCGATCTCAAAAGTATAAATTTTTATATTATAAATTCTCAATATGGGAAAATATAATTTTCTTTCCTTATGAGAAAATAATTTCTATTTTTATATTTAATAAAATCTCATTTATAAACTTTATCACGTCATTTATATAATTAAAGTGTATAAAAAAAGAAGTAATATTAATAACTATATAAAATTATATTTATAAAAAAATTGCAAAAGTATTTCACAAAAAGAAAATACCATATCAGAATAATATCTAACGATTTCAAAGTTATCAAACTTACGGGGTCTTCTAATAACACTGTCATAAACCCTCAAAGTTATCTTAACTTACGGTGTATCATAACACAAAAGTACAGGATGTTACCGCCTCCCTCGGGCATAATAAATTAAAGAATAAAAGGGTATGTCTTGATCATACAAAAAGTCCTTCATCTTTATTAATAAATGTAAACACCTCCTAAAATTTCAGAATCAACCTGGGAATCCCGTTTATTCTCTTCTTGTTCTTCTTTTTCCTCCCTTTTGCTACTACCACCATGACTACTATCTTTAAGCGACGAAGATTTTATGTCAATCTCTTCTTTATCGGGCACCAACTGGCTAAGTTTCTTGATTTCTTTATCTTTCCCCCACAAGACGAAGTATAGTCCGCACACTATCACAATTGATCCAAGGATGCTGCAGTGCACAACATCATCAGAAATAAATAGTTACTTTCGTAAATGGAGTATATAAACATGCTAGAACTCGGCATGAACTAGGCAATAGGCATGATCGCATTTTCATCTTGCTCAGTCAGGATTTTGTAGTGTTTTCACTTTTTTTTTTCTTTGGCTAGAAGTGACTGAAAATGGTGCAGGAAAGGGAAAAAACAAGATTTCTTGTGATCTCAGCATCGTTATGGAAGCACATACCTTCCGAGGAACAACTTTTCTTCCAAGAACAAGTATCCAGTAATTGCCACCATAATAAGCATCAAAGGGTTGAAAACGGATACATACACCGGGCCTTTCATCCGGACAACCCATGCTATGATGGTATAAAGTACTCCAGAACCAAAAATCCCCTGAAACACAACTTCAACGGTGTAAGAAGATCATACTTCACCTTCAATTAAGTTTTAACTAGAAGTTGTTACAAAGGAAACATATGATTTATTCTCATTAGCACATACCGTATAGGCTGAAGCCAGAAGTCTAAAGTTCCACCTCAATTTCCATTCATTCCAGTCTCTTTCCACAATTACTGCAACAATGAAACATTGAACTGCTGCCATTACATTCAATAGAGCGGTGAATGAGTAAGGGCATGGATATCGCTTAGCTGCCTTAGCCTGTATACACAGAAACACAGAGATTGGTAAGAATATTGTTTTGGAAGGTTCATCTTTTACTAATTAAAGATATCTTGACTTGATTAAGATTAAAATTTTGGTATTTACTGAATTACTACATCCCCCCTATATTGTTGTAACAAATATTTTGAACTATTGTTAACTAATCATGGTTTCTTTTTTATTACGACGGTGTTCGGGCCAGTTTCAGTGTGTCTCGACTATTTCACCGGCTACCTACAGAGTAATATAAAAGACAGTTGCAAGCATCATTGTCCATCAGTAACTCACCTGAACAATCAACACTAGTGCATAGCAAATACAACCAGCTAGGGCAAGAAAGGCGCCTAGTAAAGGTTTACTTTCTCCCTTATGATGTGTCGAATGCAACAAGTTTATGTTTGTTTTCCCCATATTTATCTCTGGCCCTTTGTAGAATGATAGGAGCATCGCTCCACTGATGCAAATGATCGTCCCAAATACCTTTGCTTTACCTGCTAGTGAATTCCAACCTAACCTCTCTAACCTGGACAATACAGAATATACAATGCTACCTCATTTGTTTGAAAGTAAATTAATATGAAACTAAACTCGACGATCCTCGCAAAAATACCTCAATATGATGGCAACAATAAAGGTCATGGCGGGGATGAGATTAAACATGGCTGAGACAAAAGTTGGTGATGTGTAGACCAAGCTTTGCACGTACATGTTTTGTCCTACTGATACCCTGCAACAGAAACCCCTTTTTACTATAATTTTTAGAGTATCATACACAACGTTACACAACACATAATTTTCAGTACGAGTTTAGAAATTGTTAAAGATGAAGCATCAACCAAAAGATCAAGAAACCTATCAACAAGCACTGTTTCATTCTTGAACTAAAGTAGGTGCATCAACTTAAAGAAGAAACCAATTTAAAAGTTGAAAAGTGATAGAAGAGAACAACTTGCCCAAGTAGACCACACAGAAATCCTTGGAATAAAACCATCTTTGTTAGCTTGGCTCTTTTGCCCCTGAAATAAGAAATTTTAGAACCATTTGTAAGAAAACTCAATTAGACTTCCATAGGCTTTTCCCCTTCATTCCGAGAAAGCAAGCATAAATTTCATATGCATCCAAGAATATATACTAGACATTAGACAACTCTATCTAGCTAAATAAGTAGTAAATACATAGACAAATCCATGGTTTTCCCCAATAAATACAAGTTTTTGAATTAAAGAGTGGACCTCTCAATGAAGAATGCTAGAGGGACCATGAAAACGGAGGCGAAGAGGGACCGATAAAAGGTCAAAATGCTAAAATTCATCCCATCACTCGTTGCAAGTTTGAACACAATATTCATTGCTGCAGCTATCATTTGCCCCATAACCATAAGCAGAAGCGGCCTCATTTCATGCACCGCGTTGCATAAATTTTCCATGCTAGTTATTAATCTTTCAAGAACCCAACAAAAATATATATTTCTTTTTTGGAAGATTAAAGGTTTCTTGCAGGGAGAAGTAAAGTAAACATGTATGGACATAAGCTATGTTTTCACAACTGTCTGTATTTATAGTGTTACTAATTTTTACCCGAATGAATCATGCATGACCTCATTACACAGGTGGAAATGGGACATGCCAGGTAAGTAAGAAATCAAGGCCAGTTCAAATTCTGTTTTGCAAAGTAGATTATATTGTTAAGTGTGTTTTTCTAAACCTAGAATTATGGTATGAAACTCAGAAAATGAATTGCCCTTCTTCCCTTTTCTACTAAAATAGCAAATTTAGAACCTCTGCGCTTTTACGACTAGATCAAAGCCTAAATAATTTGTTACCTACAAGAAACATAAGTTAAATTAAACATTATCATATAACCTAATCCGACAATATTATTATCACGGAACCTACATTATTTGTCACTTCGTACAATGACGGTAGAGATCTAGTAGCTCAGTTGGTTGACTACCTGAACTTTCACCCACCCTGTTGATGAGGGTTAGAATCGTCACGTTGTAATCCTCATCCCCCATTCTCTTCCCTATCACTATGTAATAAAAACAAATTTAAAATAATAATAATAATGTCAATGGCTTGCAAGACTATTTTCAGTATTGTAATACTACAATAGTAACGATAATGCCAAATTATCAGATCAATTTATGTATTATGCATGTTACTGCAGAGCAAAGTGAACAACATTCTTATTATATTGCTTTAGCAAGATGATTTTGCTATGCATCAGCACCACTCTCTAATATAATTCTCTTTTATAAAGTATAAACGCATTTTCCAATTTTGTGTGACCAAAAATGAGGTCCACGGAAATGAGAGCCAATCTTTTTTGTGATTGTGATTAATAACATTCCATAAATTAAATATTTACTTTCCTTAAACTTTCTTTGACTGAGATAGAAACCGGAAGTTTTACATTTAAAAAATGTGCATGATTTGAAATTTCAAATCATGCTTTTTTTAGACGATTTGAGATTTGAAATCATGATATGAAGTTGAAGTTGAAATTTTGTGCAAAATGTATAAACAAACGATGAATTGAAATCATGATATATGCCTACTTAGTTAACCAAATGACATAAAGGCTGAGGCAGTAGCCCCTCAATTTGCCGGAGCAACCAAAGGAGGAGATAGGGATGGCAAATGGGTAGGTTAGGGCGGGTTAGGGCAAGACAAGCCTTGACCTGTTAACCCGCCCTGCCCTGCCCTGCCCCGTTTGCATTTTAAAAAAAATTGCCCTCCCCTGTCCCGGCCTGTCCTGTTTATGTTATTTTTAATTTTTCAGTTACAACTTGATATTTATTTTGTTAACTTCTTTTTATTACAAACTCTGATGACTAATCTTTCATTGATAAATAACACATTTTTACAACTCCAAACAAAGAAATCCAACTTGTAGTTTATCATAAATTCAAATTAGCAGGAACTAGGCAAGAAAGCAACTGGCAGTCGAATGAAGACATGGTACTGTCCATAAAGTGAATGTTCATCACCTTCCTCAAGATCTTAACAAGTATATGACTATATTCTCAGTTCTTAACTTTCTGCAGTGAAGCATTGTTACAAAGTAACAAAAAAGTGAAATTAATCAATATGCCTAACCAGTGATGGCAAAAGCAGAACTTTTGAAGGATTGCATAGATAATAAGTAAGATTAGATAAATCAATTAACAACAATAATAAGATAACAAAATGTAATTTCTAGAAAGTGACTTTGTTCATTGAATATGTAATGAGAAATTACAATAGCTAGAGCTTAAGAACAAGACCCAGAACAACAACGCTACAGAGAAAACTAACACAAAAGCCACCATTTTTCACTTTCTAAACGAACTTATATAATATTTGGGCTTGATTTTCTTCAAAACCCACCACATACCCTGCCCCATTTCAATTTTTAACAAAACTAATTTTGCCCTACCCTGTTAAGAGTTTGCCCTGCCCTGCCCCGCCCTGCCCCAATTGCCATCCCTAGGAGGAGGTGACCACAACCGCCCGGAGGTGACGGCCGGGGATATTAACGACTCCAATTCTTTTGGATCGTTGCTGAATGATAATGAAGGATGAATATAATCACTTATATGTATATTCTCCATGTCAATGTTTTTAATGGGCTTGAAGTTGTAAAGAAGTAAAGTATGGAAGAAGAACTAGTTTGCAGACTGCTCGAAGTAAAATTTAACAATTTGAAAATTTTAAAAATATCATTCATACATACATGAATTTAGCACTAAAATAATCAAATTGACTTTTATTCTATAGTTAGTTCAATGATACAATTTTTTGTCATAACATGCTTCTTAATTGAAATTCAATATCAAAGGACAAGAACGAGATGTCTTGACGATGTTGAAAAGATGTGTGTAGTTTCATTTCATGCATTGTCCTCATTACGATAGTATGTATATGCATCAATTTTTCAGTTGGAAAGATAAGCGTTTTCTTAATTAGGCCTAGCATCACAAGAAAATTTGTTCTTTCCTTTTCATTATACATTTTTGTCACTTCTCGACAAAAAAAAAAAAAACGAGAGCAATAATAAGATGATCAAAATGGCTAGTTCTAGCTTGTCATATAAATGATACAAAACTTTAGCTAAGTTTGTTCTAATGTTGCACACTGCAGCTTTATAAACTGCCTCCATCGGACATCATAAATTAAAGAATAAAATGGTATCTCTTGATGATACAATTAGTCCTTCATCTTCTAGTGATAAATGTAAACACCTCCTAAAATTTCAGAATCAACCTGGGAATCCTCTTATTCTCTTCTTGTTCTTCTTTTTCCTCCCTTTTACTACCTACCACCATGGCTACTATCTTTAAGCGACGAAGAGTTTATGTCAATCTCTTCTTTATCAGGCACCGACTGGCTGAGTTCCTTGATTTCTTTGTCTTTCCCCCACAAGACGAAGTATAGTCCGCACACTATCACATTTGATCCAAGGACGCTGCAGTGCACAACATCATCAGAACTAGCTAGTTAGACTTTCGTATATAAACATGCTAGAACTAGGCAATAGGCATGATTACATTTTCATCTTGCTCAGTCAGGATTTTGTAGTGTTTTCACTCTTTTTTTTACTAGAAGTGGCTGAAAATTTGTGTAGGAAAGGGAAAAAACAAGATTTCTTGTGATCTCAGCATCGTTATGGAAGCACATACCTTCCGAGGAACAACTTTTCTTCCAAGAACAAGTATGCAAAAATTGCCACCATAATAAGCATCAAAGGGCTGAAAACGGATACATATACCGGGCCTTTCATCCGGACAACCCATGCCATGATGGTATACAGTACTCCAGAACCAAAAATCCCCTGAAACCCAACTTCAACAGTGTGAGAAGATCACCCTTCACCTTCAATTCTGAACTTCAATATCTATTTTAACGACGAGTTGTTACAAAGAAAAGATGTGATTTATTCTCATTAGCACATACCGTGTAGGCTGAAGCCAGAAGTCTCATGTTCCACCCCAATTTCCATTCATTCCAGTCTCTTTCCACAACTACTGAAACCACGAAACATTGAACTGTTGCCATTACATTCAATAGAGCGGCGAATGAGTAAGGACATGGATATCGCTTAGCTGCCTTAGCCTGTATATACAAAAACACATAGATTGGTAAGAATATTGTTCTTCTTTTACTAAATAGAGAATAACAGGTACACCTTGACTTGATTAAAATTCAAATATTGATATTTACTGAATTACTACATCCCTCCTATATTATTGTTCCACATTTTTGAACAATAGTTAACTTATCACAGTTTTTTATAAACCGTAATGTCCGGACCAGCACAAAACTTGTCGTGAATGCTAAATGAACATCTATAACTTTAAAACTACGTATTACATACGGAATGAGATACATAGTAATATAAAAGTTCCAAGTATCATTATTCATCACTAACTCACCTGAACAATCAACAATAGTGCATAGCAAATACAGCCACCTAGGGAAAGAAAAGCACCTAGTAAAGGTTTACTTTCTCCCTTATGTTTTGCGGAATGCAACAAGTTAATGTTTGTCTTGCCCATATTTATCTCTGGTCCTTTGTAGAGTGATATGAGCATCGCTCCACTGATGCAAACGATCGTCCCAAATACCTTTGCTTTACCTGCTGGTGAATTCCAACCCAACCTCTCTAACCTGGACAATACAGAATATATAATACTACCTCATTTGCTTGAAATTAATATGAAACTAAACTCGACGATCTTCTAAAAAATACCTCAATATGATGGCAACAATAAAGGTCATGGCAGGGATGAGATTAAACATGGCTGAGACAAAAGTTGGTGATGTATAGACCAAGCTTTGCAGGTACATGTTTTGGCCTACTGATCCCCTGCAGCAAAAAAATCCCTTTCACTATAATTCTTAACATACAAAAAAATCGTTACACAGACCCTTGGAGTAACCGGTAAAGTTGGTGGCATGTGATCAAGCATGTGTTCAAGCCGTGGAAACACTGGCAGAAATGCAAGGTAAGGTTGCGTACAACAAACCCTTGTGGTTCAGCCCTTCCTCGGACCCCGCGCATAGCGGGAGCTTAGTGCACCGGGCTGCTCTTTTTTTTACAAAAATCGTTACACAATACATATTTTTCAACCAACACATCAAGAAACCAATATAATTAAAAAAAAATACAACTTGCCCAAATAGACCACACAGAAATCCTTGGAATAAAACCATCTTTGTTAGCTTGACTCTTTTTCCCCTGAAACAAGAAAAAGTAGAACCATTTGTAAGAAACTCAACTCAATTAGACTGCCATAGGTTAATGCCAAGAAAGCAAGCATAAATATTATATGCCTCCATAAATCTATACTCCCTTTGTTTCAAAATAAGTGGGGGTTTTACCTTTTCATTTTGTTTCAAAATAAAAGTGATGTTTGACAAAATCGAGAAGACATTAATTTTTTTCTTCCAATTTTACCCTTATTTTAAGTGAATGGAGTTTTACATAACCAAAAACTGTTAAAGATGTACTCCTTATTCAAGAAATTTGATTAAGGGTAGGTTAGTATTAGACAACTCTACCTAGCTAAATACATACACAAGTCATGTTTTTTTGCCCAATAAATACAAGTTTTTGAATTAAAGAGTGGACCTCTCAATGAAGAATGCTAGAGGGACCATGAAAACAGAGGCGAAGAGGAACCCAAAAAAGATCAAAATGCTAAAATTCATCCCATCGCTGGTTGCAAATTTGAACATAATATTCGTTGCTGCCGTTATCATTTGCCCTATAACCATAAGCAGAAGCGGCCTCATTTCATGCACCACGTTGCATAAATTTTCTATGCTAGCCATTAACCTTTCAAGAACCCAACAATTTTTTTTGGAAGATTAAAGGTTTCTTGAAGGGAGAAGTAAAGTGCATATGTATGGATATAAGCTATGTTTTCACAACTCTGTATTTATAGCGTTACTAATTTGAACTCATTACAAAGGTGGAAAAGGGAGATGCCAGGTAAGTAAAGAAGTCAAGGTCAATCCAAATTCTATTTTGCAAAGTAGATTTTATTGATCTATTCCTCAAATTCATTTATTATTCTGTTTTGTAAGTCTATTTTTTAAACCGATAATTATGGTATAAAACTCAATGGAAAATGAATTCAACCTTCTATCCTTTTTTTTTACTACAATAGCAAATTTAGAACCGACGCTTTTACCACTAAATCAAAGCCTCGATAATTTATTACATATACAAGAAATATAAGTCAAATTAAACATTATCATATAACCTAATTCCCGGAGAAATATTATTATCACAGAACCTATATTATTTGTCACTTCATAACTATATTGCCAATGGCTTGCAGGACTATTTTCAATTTTGAAATACTACAATAGTAACGATAATGCCAAATTAATCATCAATTTATGTATTATGCATGTTATTGCGAGATGGTTTGCTATGCACCACTCTTTAATATAATTCTCTTTTGTTAAGAATATTCATCAATTGCAGTCATTATATATATATTTTCACCTTCCTTTCTCCAACTAATCCGCATTATAGTTGAGTTTGTGAGAGGAACATTAAGAGTTCCTTTCAACACTTCAATTTCTCCTCAAAAAAGAGGGAGAAAATGGGAGCTTGTGCTAGTGTACCAAAGGACATAAAGGCTGATGCCACGGCAGCCCCCCTGCCGGAGAAACCAGAGGAGGAGACCACCACCACCGCCCCGGAGGTGACGACCGTTGACAAGCAGGTTAATGGAGAAGATGGAGAAAAGAAGGTGAAGATGAGAAGGTGTCTGGGGATATTGACAAATCCAATTCTCTTGGATCGTTGCATACTGAGGTATACATGTATATTTTTTCTTATTGAGGTAATGAGTGATGAATATAATCATATATAATCACAAACTTAGATTTCATCAAGAAGCATGAATCGAAGTCCTTCCTCGCAAAAAAGAGGGACGAGCTTCTTCAGGTAGATATTTTTAACGGGCCGCAAGAAGTAAAGTGCACAATTCATGATTTTTTTTAAAATGTCATACATACATGAATTAAGGACTAAAATAATCAAATTTCGATGAATAACTAGTTTCAACATCCAATATACAATATAGCAAATATTAATCTCACTCTCAAAGTTGAGATTCGAAGAATCCACTAGTTCTTGTTGGCATTGTGCACTTTTTCAGATAGTGCTGAAGTAATGCTTATTTTAAGAGAACCTCGAGTGTTCGAGAAACTAATTTAGTTCTTAATGTTGTTCTTTTGATTATATTGGACTTGGGTGGGTTTAAATGGAGCGACATGTACATTGGAGATTCATATAGATGATCCCCTTGGAGACTAATATAGATGATCCCTAACTTGCTTGTGACTGTGACACAGTTGTTGCATGTGTCAAAAATGTGAAAAGTTTTTGAATGTAACTGATCTCTGGGTCTAATGAGTACAACATAAGACTATTTACACAATGTAGCAATACTATTTCAGGTTGGAGTTACTAATATTGAATATACTTTGAAAATGAATGACACAGAATGAAGCAGCCAAGGAGTCATCAGTTAAAGATGAGAAGAGCTCGGAAACCACAGACAAAAAACCAGAAGAAGCAAAGGCATCAGATGAAACTGATGCCAAACAACCAGCTGCTGAAGAAAAATCAACATAGACTCTAATACAAGACATGCTTTCAAGCTCAGCTTCAATGATATAATGCCTATGTTATTTTGTTGGTTACCTTAGGATCAAGGAAAAATTGTAGCAAAAACATATTGGCTGGATTTTTCAGGTGGATATTTTTTTTTTTGAACTATCTTGTACTTTGGTATTTCATAGAATTATTGGAGTTCTCTTCATCCTTTTTAACTCTTTTTATATTGTTTGTTCATCATTCACACACCCTGCATTTCATTCTTCAACTATACAGCCAAGAATTTGCTTGGAAACAAGTTTTTCTCTCAAAAAATGGCCAAATGAGCCCCCAACGTTTGACCGAAATTTCAACTACACACTATATCTTTGCGGGGGGTTTTATTATCACTGAACATTTTAAAAGTGAAATATATTACTCCCTAAGTGTTGAGGTGGTATGAAGTGACAAAGAAAGTGTATTTGCAAAAAACGTGTAAACAAAAAATTAATTATATTTTCGTTTTAATTAAATAGTGTATTTTTTTTATTTTTCTCTCTTCTATTTCATTTTTGCTTTTGTGGTTGTGTCATCGACCACCCACCATTATCAGTCGGAATTGAACCGAATTGGATTTTCTGACGAGCTTGAAGTCGGAAATAATGGTGCTGCGCGACCTCTTCTTACTCCATTTCAGCCAAGGGAGTAATATAGAGAAGACAAATTTAATTATCAGTAATTAGAACTAATCACTTCATTTCAATTGGAAAACATCCACCACTGCACATTAACGAATTTGAAGGAGAAATAAAAAATTAGGAGAGAAAATTCTGGTGATACAAAACAGCAAGAGTTTGATACAGTCGAAGCAACCACAAAACCCTATGATGGTTATTGATGAAGGTGCTGTTAGATTCAGAAGAAAAAATATAGAATCAATTTCCCAAAAAATGTCCGATTATTATCATAATCAATTTCAGTCTATCATCAGCAGCAGCAACTTTACAATAGTTTAGAATAAGAAAATAAATAAATAAAGTTGTTTTTTTTAAATGTACACGTGACACATATCTGGGTGTGACGTTTCAAGGGGATATATATTCCGATTTTAAAATGTATACGTGTGTAGTTGAGATTTCGGTCAGGGCTCATTTGGCTATTTTATCTTTTTCTGATCAAGCATGTTTTTGTTCTACAATTTCAGAAAGGAAGCCACATTAGGTTCTCACTAAAGAGCTAATTTCATTTTGTCTCAAACTAGCTATTCACATCAAAAGTTGGTTACAGGGTCTCAAAGGTTCTACGCATGAGAAAAGTAAAATATCTCACAGCGATTGTGCATTTGCCCCTCTCTCTAGTTAGTAACCATAGCGCAAAGGTGTAGCAATAAGGCCTTCCCAATTTCTAGATAGCAAAAGGAAAGAATGACTAACATTGACAAGTTCTGGCCAGAGCTCTAGCTACATCACAACCAGTAATTATCTGAAAGGAAATACAAAGTTCCAGTCAAGCATCACAAGCAGCATTTGGTAAGATGGAAAAAACTACTACCACATCAGAAGAACAATAGATGCCAGCACCATTCAAAGTGATAAGAACCAAAGGAAATTCTTTTTTTTCTTAGTAATATTCCAACATCACTTCAATTAAGATTAAGCTAGATGCAGCAGCATAAGTGCATTGTGATAAAGGCTGTGATAACTCAACCAGCCTTTTACAAATTCACAGGGGTAAGGAGTTTCCAGTTATCATTTAGATAGGTAGAAGCAGGAAACAAAATGGAAGTATCAAACACATCATAAATAAAGTAGCCCAAATTAGTGCCAACAGGGTAATGGTTCAGTCATAAGGCCGAAAAAAGACGAGATTAAAACTTTGCACATCCTACACCAAAACATAGAAAACCCTGAACAAGATGAGAAAATACAAATTGAAAGTTTAAAAAGAAGGTACTTAAAGTACAGACCACGTATACTGCAGCACTGGTACATGATTCACTCAAAAGGCTGCGGTCCACCACGCTTGAGTTCAAGCACCAATCGCTGATTCTCAAGCTTGATAACCTCATTATCCAGCATCATCTTCTGTAGTTCCTTCTCTTGTTTACTGCAGAACCTCATGTACTTGAACCTCTGCTTCTCCAATTCCAGAATTTGGGCCTGAATCTGTAGCTTTTGTTCTTCCAATTGCAATTGTAGTAAGTGAGGGAGAATATGCTCATCCTGTATTTCTTTCTCCTCATTGTTATTAGAAACGTGAATCCCATTGTTATCAGGATGAAGCACATTTGTATCTGATGTAGTGGTACCATCCAAATCTCTTTCTCCTCCTCCTACTTTCTTCTTTGGAGGCATATATTGCACCAAATTCGGATCTGCTTTAGTGGTACAGTCTAGAGATGCCCAGGCCACATTTGAAGCTCTTTTTTCTCCTCTCATCTTCCTCTTCAAAGGCAAATCCTGCAACATGCTTTCGGTTTCATACTTGTATTTACCCTTCACAGCCAACAGCACAGATTGCTGAACTTCCTGATCAAGGGGAAGGAATAATCTATTCCGATTGTTGTATGAGCACATTTCTTGATAGAACAATTGTTTGCTACCTATGAGCTTGCTCATTTCCTCTTTCAAATTGTAAGATAGGTCCATCGTTTCCAGAAGCACAGGGTTCTCCACGACATTACATGCAGTGCCTCTCCCAAGTACATCATTCAGTCTCTTGAATTTTTTGTTCAGATCATTAAACTTGTCCTCACATTGCTGAGGAGACACACGATGACCTCGTTCAGTCATAACACCGGAAATGGCCCTCCATTTACCCTTCTTGACGAAAACCCCGTTGGACAAAGCATCATCTCCGAGGTAAGAAACAGCAGTAATTAAAAGCTTAACCATCTCATCTGTCCATCTCATACGTTGATATACTGGCTGCTTCTCTTCAGTATGTCCAGAGACTTCTCTTACATCATTCAAGCACTCATGATACGCTTCAGGCATCTCAACTCTATTGAGTTTGACAGCATCAAACAACTGCATTTCTTGGTCAATGCCTTCCATGTTGCTTACACCAAAGGGCATCACTAGTGGAGCATGCTGCACGAGAACCAGTGGCCCCTGGTTAGGGTGATCAGCTAGTTGGTGGTCGACTTGCATTGAACCAGAACAAATCGAGCTGTCCACTTAATCCTGGAGCCACAAAAAGCAAGCTGATGAATCTATGTTTCACATTAGTAGAGCAGCAACATTAATAAAGTAAACAACAACTACAACTCAATCCAAGCAAGTTGGGTCGGCTATATGAATTATCACTCTCCATTAATAAAGTCAAATAAATTCAAATCATACGATTTTGCTCATTCATCAAAGAATAGATATACAAGTTCGCAGGATTAAATTCATGCATACAAACAGAAGCAAAAAAGTGGATTCTGGACTTTACTAGATCTGCAACTACAAAAGGGGGTACTGAGGCTACGAGACCTTATAACACAAAGTACATAAAATTTCCTCCTAGGGATTAACTTACCAAAAAAAGGACTGATGGGTATTTCAATGGAAACAATCAAATCACAAGAAACATTCCTAGTTATGAAGAACTGGCAAAGGGAAAGAATTGATTCAAGCACATCATACCAATGCAGATACAAAGAAGAAAGATGAATTTTGAAATAGAAAGTAAATCTTTCAAGCCTTTAAAATATAGGTTCTTACTTACTTCTAAGGAAGAAGCACATGCATTAAGCGATTACCCTGAGAGGGCTTCGTGAACCCACCTTGTTTTGATCGCCCAGAAAGAAGAGAACTAAATATAGAAACAAGGTTTGTAAAACGAGGGCCGTTGCTGATGACAACTGGACGATGGAAGCAACAGATGATGAGAATGCTTTCACACTTCGCTCACTAAATCCATAAATGAGAATGTGAGATATGAGTTCAAACAAGAAGCATTATTAGCATACAATTTTGAAAAAATAATTCAAAATTAAATGCCTTCTGTGAGTTTTCTTAAAACCGATTAAGGACTATATAAGCCTTAGGGGTCGTTTGGTAGAGTGTATAAGAATAATGTTGAATAGAGTGTATTAGTGATGCTGGTATTAGTAATAATGGGATTAGTTATGCTTGCATTAGTTATGCAGTTGTTTAGTTTGGTGTATTAGAAATAACATGCATAGTATGATTTTTAAAAACAATTGGTTGTTTACAAAAATACCCTTCATACTATACTATTTTAGGGATTTCATGGGCAATTGTGTCTTTAACCATGCTTATGCATGTATTAATAACTCTTGCATTGCTAATACCATGGTTTGCTAGGTATTAGTTATGCATAGCATAATACAAAATAGGATTTATACATAGATTGAAAATGGATATCAAACAAGGTATTAGTAATACACAAAGCTAATGCATGTATCAAACGACCCCTTAATTTCCTCCGCCTCCTGAACCCACGATTCTTTCCCTAAAGAGTTTTTTCTACAAAAAAATAAAATAGATAACTTCGAAACCCAACAACACTGTCTGGAGAATGGTTTCAGGCAGAGTACATCTAAATCAACTCACAACCAAGTGGATAAAATTGTTCTCCACATTAATTTACCACAAAGGAAAATGCTAAATTGGGAAAATAGAATAAAGACAAAAAGGCTTGGATAGAATAAGATATCATATTACATGAACACCCTTGGATAATTCTAATTTCTAAGTAGTGCCTACTGGCTCTCAATGTGTAACCTAGCTGTTGCTTTTATTAGCTGTCCATCTTTCCTTTTGCTTCTGCCATATATTTCTTTCTGTATATACCCATGGCAAAATTTCTTTCATTTCTTCATTTTACCTTTCTCGACTTTTGTTCCCCAAATTTATCCGAACATGATTAAGACGAACTATTAGATACAGATGCAAATGGATAAAAAGCTTTGTCAGAGATGTGAGGTGTAGAGGTGAGGAAAGGTTTTCAATCATCAAATATATGTGCGTGTGTGAGGTTAAACTCTCAGCAACTTGAACCCCCAATCTCATGGTTGGAGGTGGGCGTCGCTTCAGAAATAAAAAAAATTCTGTTGCCGACTTGCCGTAGTGGCTACTATCATCATCAAGTGATGACATCTTAACCAGGAACTTTAGTCATTATACGAAAAATATAATGTTATCAACAGGATGCACCACAGAGACTGATGTGCTTCAGTAGTCGAGTAATCTTCCCTCAAGAAGTTCACGATCCCTATAATTATTTCTTGTCCTGCTTACCATTTTTGTCTCCTGTTTCATTTCTTGGAGTGCCACTAATGACTCATTGAATACTGTGTATGATGTCCTATGGTGAATGAACAGGAAATCTTCCGGTGCACAAAAAGGGGAAGATAACAGAGAAACTAATCAGCATTTGAAAGAAAAAAGAAATCAATCAGAGGGGAGGGCAGAGGAAAAGAGGCAAAGGTAATGAGTTTAGATCATAGTAGTGAAGAAGATGGACAGTAATTCAAATATAGTAACCAAAAACTCCGGATTACATTTAAAAGTTTTCTGCTTTTTCTGGCAGACTAAGTTTTTGTCTTGTTACTTTTACAGCTTCTCAGTTATGTTTAAACAAACCAATAATTTGATAAGTAATAGAACAACAACAACATACCCAGTGAAATCCCACAACGTGAGGTGTGGAAAGGGTAGAGTGTACGCAGACCTTACCTCCACCTTGGTAGGTAGAGCGGCTGTTTCCAGGAGACCCTCGGCTCAAGACAAAGCATAATCACAAGCAAAGAAAGCAAGCAAGGCAAAGCAAAGCAAAGCAAAGCAAGGCAAGAACATGAATGCTTTGTTTTATGATCCTTTATCATGTTTGAAAGCATTAGGCACTTAAACTTCGTTCATACCGATGAAAAGCACATGCTGTTGAAGCTCTACCCTCAGATGGTCACAAAAGAAGTTTAAGCCATTTGGTCCACCATTTCCTAATACAGCAAATCTAATGTGCACCTGATGAAACCAGAATAGCCGAGTTAGTTCACTTCTTTTTTTGATAAATGATCTACCTCCGTCCATATCCAAAGAAAAGGGAGATAATGAAGAAGGAAGCATGCATATGGCATCTGAATGAAAAGGTTACTCACAGTTCACTTGAATGTGCATTCACTTCTTGTAAACCGGTTACCAATGTCAGAACTTATCCTCAAGCCTCAAATTCCTGTCTTAACCTTTAGATCCAAATAATCTATGTGGTTGACCTTCAGCGCCACATTGCTGCTTCTCCACAAGATAATGGGCACGTTTTCTCTAGTTTAAGGAAAGGAGGGCCATAAATTCAAGTGCTTCCCCTTGTTCATCTTCTTTTACGACAAGCATGGGATATTAAAATCTTTATTTAGTGGATAGTCAAGTCTGTTGCATCGCTTTGATCTATCAGCCCAACAACTTTCAAGGTCATGAAGGTTACTGGTCCTGGCTACAGGAAGGTCAAATACATTGCCGGTCACAAGCCAACTGCAGCAATCATTGAAGAGTGAATACATGAGATAGCAATCATTGAAGAGTCAATACATGATACGAAAACGCTCCATGGTGAAACAAGTGTTTTGAGCTCAAAATCTTTGTATAGATTTATCACAAGGCTCCACCAAGTCCAAAGAGGGGGATGCTCAGCCCAAGCATATCAGTTAGACACCAAGTGTTTCACATTGTTTTTCAGACATATCTTTTTGGTAAATTTAGGGAATGCTTAGTTCCAATACCGCTGAGCATCCTCTCCAGTGTATGAATGCAGCAGAGAAAATTACAAGTTTCACAAGTGACGAAACTGTAAGAATGAGTATCGATTCTTCAAAATACATTTAAATAAAATGCTAGTAGTCGCTCACATGCCAACTCCTATTCATCTCTCCACATATGATTATTATGCCTAAGAATTTTCTGAGGAACCACTAGATGTCCCATCATCAGTGGCATATACCTACCCCTCATTTTAAGAAAGTTGATACACAAGTGGAAATTTGTGTAAAGGGAAAATAACTATCCACTCACCTTCAGCATCTTGAAATCAAGAACAGGAAAACCCCATTAAGAAACAAAAAAGATTACCCATTTTGAATCAAGAACTGAACCAGCAGACCAAATAAAGTAAAAGGAGAAAATTGACCAAGTGTCCACGCATCGTCCATCAACACTGGAATTTCACCCATAAATTGGTAGTTACAGCCTGCTGCAGGGACGAGAAACCTTTGTTGTTTGACACAAAAAATTGGCACGTGGAGCCCAAATTCAACCTATGCTCCTTTTTTTTTTTAATTATTATTGAAATCCGAAAGTGCATTACAAAGTAGGTGAATGGATCTGCAAATTTGATCGATCTTTTTCACTTTTTTTGTTTTGTTTTAAATAGGGAGGGAGCACATGATTGTAAAGTAATATTGCCCCTCTCAATTTTTTGTGGCATTTTTTATTATTTTTTTAGAGATTCTAATCTATAAAGTTTGATTAAAATGAGAGGAATTATAATTTAGTATCTACCGTATAGTTTTAAAATATATAAATTTTAATTTTTAAATATTAAGTTAATCTAAATTTAAGTTAAAAAATTAGTAAATTAATTGTTAAAAAGCGAAAATTACCACATAAATTGTACAACAACAACATACTAATCTCACAAAGTGAGATATGGGGAAGATAGTATGTACGCAGACCTTACATCTATCTTTGTGGGGTAGAGAAGTTATTTCCGATAGACCCTCGGCTCAAACATGCAAGATTGCAAGGCAAATAAGACAATAAAAATGTACAGATACAAAGCAAATGAAGCAACACATATTAATACACACCTAAAGAGTATGTATCATGAAGAAACACATCTTAATACACACCTAACGAGTAGGGATCTACGTAATGCCTAAGCAATACTACTAAGAAAAGGAAAATATGATATGAAGAGGTTGGCCCCTACCTCTCACACATCGTGCAACAAAACTCAACTACACACTAACCTTTTACCCTGATTCTCGACCTCCAAATCTTCTTATCTAGAGTCATGTCCTCAGTCAGTTGAAGTAGTGTCATGTCAAATTAATCACTTCTCTCTGTTCTTCTTCGGCCTACCTCTCCTAACACCTGCTACCGTCAATATCTCACACCTCCTAACAAGTGCATCCTTATATCTCCTCTTCACATGCCCGAATCATCTCAGTCTCGCCTACCTCATTTTGTCCTCCACATAAATCACTACGACCTTGTCCCGTTTAACATCATTCCTAATCACATCTCTCCTAGTATGATCACACATCCATCTGAGCATCCTCATCTATGCTACCTTTATTTTCTGAATTTGAACGTTCTTGACTGGCCAGCATACTGCCCCATACAACAATGCTGGTCTAACCACCACTCTGTAGAACTTACCTTTCCGTCTTGATGACGCCTTCTTATCACGAAACACCCAAAGGCAAGCCTCCATTTCATCCATCTTGCTCCAATACGGTGTGCTATATCATCGGCAATCTCCATGGCTCCTTGCATTATGGACCCAAGATACTTGAAGCTTCCTCTTTTGTGTATAGCTTGTATCTCGATCTTTACGTCCATATCTGTCTCATGTATTACGTCACTGAACTTACACTCCATGTACTCCGTCCTAATCCTGCTTAACCTAAAACATTTAAACTCTGCGGTCGTCCTCCAAACTTTTAGCCTATCATTAACTTCACGACGCGTCTCGTCAATTAAAACTACCACATAAATTGCGACAAAGAAAATAACCGTGTTTATTATTAGGGTTGCCTTATGATACAAAGTAAACTTGTCTTAATTATATGAACCTTTTTGCCAGGATTATATTTCATCGTGTGGCCAACCAAATGATATTCTATCAGCAGCGACGGAAATAAGGGGTGCAAGGGTTAACTTTGTTTTGATAGTAGTTCTGTATTGAATCCTCTTGACTTCTCCGTGTTAACTTCATTTTGAATTCCTTAATAAAATTCGAGTTCCACAACTACTATCACCTCATCTCTTGTGGCAAGGATATCCACTTGAGTTATGCCTCTCATAGTATAAAAGCTTGAGAAGATACAAAGACCACCATATACCCAAGATTTCTAAGCCATGAGTAGACATTACTCAGTATAAGAAATATACACAGAAAAAACAATCCAAAAATCCAGAATACATGGAGATTGAAAGCAAGGAGGAAAAGAAACTCACCTCTAAACACCTAAAACAGTAGTAACACTAACACTCAAATGACATAAAGAAAAGATTGGGTACGATCTAAAAGCTTACACCCTATTATTGCACAGTAAATCTTCATCTTTATGAACTCAAAACATTCAACTTTAACAAAGTCCTGCTCAGAACTCCGACCGAACTGTTGAAGCAAATAATGAGAAGATTGAACTCCTCCCAATCGATCAACTTAGAAGCATTTCCGGTGGACAATGGAAGGACCGGATTCATCGTATTCACCCTTTGTTATCCACATCTGCGTTAGTTCAAAGAAACAAAATCAGTAACTATCCCAACTAAGATTTTAATGAATGTATACAGAGTGTGCAAGCATTCGAATAGTGTGTGCAAGCATTCGAATAGTGTGTTCTACACGTGTTATGTTATGTGTTACCTGTTGGAAGGTGCTGAGAGAAGCTAAGATAGACCCTCCAATCCAGACACTGTACTTGCGTTCAGGAGGCGCCACCACCTTGATTTTCATGCTGCTGGGAGCAAGAGCGGTAATTTCCTTGCTCATACGATCAGCAATACCAGGAAACATTGTTGTTCCACCACTGAGGACAATGTTTCCATAAAGATCCTTCCTGATATCTACGTCGCACTTCATGATGGAATTGTAAGTTGTTTCATGGATTCCAGCAGCCTCCATTCCGACAAGTGATGGCTGGAATAAGACTTCCGGGCATCTGAACCTCTCTGCTCCAATGGTAATCACCTGCCCATCTGGTAACTCGTAGCTTTTTTCAACAGCAGAGCTACTCTTTGCAGTCTCCAATTCTTGCTCATAGTCAAGTGCAACATATGCTAGTTTCTCTTTCATATCGCGGACAATTTCCCTCTCAGCACTAGTGGTGAAGGAATAACCTCTTTCGGTCAGGATTTTCATCAGACAATCAGTTAGATCACGACCAGCTAGATCCAACCGAAGAATTGCGTGAGGTAGGGCGTAACCTTCGTAAATTGGAACTGTATGACTGACACCATCACCAGAATCCAGTACAATACCTGTTGAGATGGCCAAAAGCATAATTAGAAAGGATAACTTGAAGATTCAAAGCATACCATTATATGGCAACAATCACAGGCAGTATCTCCATAAAGAGGATACAAATTTGAACTAAATCAGAACCATATAAAAAAAAGCTGGAAGGAAGCTAAGATCGCCAGACTTCTCTCCATGTCTGAATCATTTAGGGGTCGTTTAATGTTGGGATTAGTTATGCTGACATTATTTCTTATTGACTGTTTGGTTTGTTGTATAAAAAATAACATGCATTGCATAATTTCTAAATAGTATTGAATAGGGTGTACAAGTACATATAAGAATAGTATTTGTATTGTTAATGTCATGGTTTACTATGTATAAGAACAGTACTGAATAGGGTGTATAGGTAATACTGATATTAGTTATACTAGACTTCAATTTGCAACCAAACATTATACTAAATTTTATACCAGCATTATTCTACCTAATATACCTTAACAAATGACCCCTTAAATTATTTACTCCAAATATTATCGCAATGGATGCTGACTGTTAAATAATCAATCTACTAATCAAAACTTGGCTGCACCTGTTGTACGGCCACTGGCATAAAGAGACAAGACGGCCTGAATAGCAACATACATGGCAGGCACATTGAAAGTCTCAAACATGATCTGTGTCATTTTCTCCCTATTGGCCTTGGGGTTCAAGGGCGCTTCAGTAAGTAGCACAGGGTGTTCATCAGGAGAAACACGCAACTCATTGTAAAATGTATGATGCCAAATCTTCTCCATATCGTCCCAGTTGCTTACTATTCCATGCTCAATAGGATACTTTAAGGTGAGAATACCCCTTTTTGACTGAGCTTCATCACCAACATATGCATCCTTTTGGCCCATCCCGACCATAACACCGGTGTGTCGAGGTCGACCTACAATACTAGGAAAAACGGCCCTTGGAGCATCATCACCAGCAAATCCAGCCTGCAGGTAAATAGGTAAAACAGAGCCATTAATTAACGGAAGTACTACAAATATTCCCAATAATAAGAACCACAATATGGGCAGCCCAGTGCACTAAGCTCCAGCTATGCGCGGGGTCCGAAGGGCCAGACCACAAGGATTTGTTGTACGTAGCATTACCCTGCATTTCTGCAACAGGCTATTTCCACGGGTTGAACCTGTGACCTCCAGGTCACATGGAGGCAACTTTACCGGTTACTCCAGGGCTCCCCTTTAATCAGAACTAGAATATAAGATTTGAAATACAAGGGTGCGTATTTTAGCGTTTCAAGCCAATGGAGACCAAAAGATTTGTTTTTTTAACTGAAATATAACTATATTATTGTGCTAAATTTACAGTTAATTGACCATAAAACTCACATGACTCAGGTAACAACTAAAAGACTTGTTTATGAAAAGCTTCTGTGAAGCTGTGGATCAACAATCAATCGAGATTGTATTGAAGAAGATAGTGCTTCTTAGAACTGGAAGCAGCAGTTACAAAATGTGAGAAGGAGAAAAAATAAGTAATGAAAATCGTGCCATTACATTATACACATGTGGTATTTATAACCACCCATCTAATCTAACTCTACTAAATGTGTAACTAACTACATCATTTACATTAATGACATGTGACAATATAAAATGAGATACTATCATGTACACCTCCCTACGGTACTTGCGTGCACTTCTCCAATATCTCAACAGTTTAAACCAAATATCATCTGAAGGGGAAACCTTAACAGCTTACAAACTAACCTTAACCATTCCGGTCCCGTTATCACAGACAAGGGGTTGAATATCTTCATCTGCCATCTTTTAAAACCTGGCACAACACAAGGTGGAATTAGTAAAGAATTGATATTTATCAAGCTAAACATAACAAAGTATGGGCAAAATAATTGACTTCTCCTCTTAATATCAGAATAGCTTTATATAGTCAAGATTCAATTCAGGTCCATTTTGATTGATTTCTCATCTTTCGGATCTGATTGTAACAATGGAGAAATTCTTGCAAGAAAATGGCAGGGCATGCATGTACTATATATAAAAAAGCAGATACACAAGTAAAAAAGAACACAAAGTAAGAACTAAAGGAACTGATGATTGATGAATACTGGAGGAATTATAAAATCATAAATACGCCTCAATCGCCAAACAAAGTTGGATTCAATTATCTTTGCTAATTTTCCGGAATACCGTGATCAGCTTAGAACTACCCTGCTCTGGGAGCAAGAAATTTCAAAAAAGAGACTAACTTTCATTGAATTATCCTTTAGCACCTTAAAGATAATCCAAACGACAAATAAACACCCACTACTGCTTATTTGGTATCACTAAGATCTTGATCTTAGTTGCATATGTGATCTGTATCTCCTCTAAAATTTAACTTGTAAGCATAGTAACCAACACGTATAAACAAAGTACTCAACAAGTTATAGATACCCAGAAAAGAAAAAGGAAAGAAAAGCATGAAAAAAATAAATTGGGCATCAAACAAGTAGTAGAAAATGAAACGTACCGGTTGATGAATATGGAGAAACTAAGGAGAAGAGGAGGGTTTAAGGAGTTGAAAATGAACAAGGGAATATAGGTGGTTTTCTAAGCGGTGGGAATGCGTACAGGGGTTTATGATAAATCCAAATGAAATGAGCTCCAAAATACAATGTGGCATGTTTTTGGCTGCTAACTTAAAGCCGAGCAAAGCGATCTTGTCATCTTTTTTTTTCTCTCTTGTAAATTAAATGGACCGTGGTATAATTTCGGGTTCAACATCGTTGAATAAATAATTAAAATGAGTCTGATTCTGATATCATAAAAAAAAAAAAAATTGAGTCTAACTCAACCCAAAAACTAGCTTATAGGGTGAAGATTATCTATCCGATGTGTGACTCTTAACAATGATCACAAAAGGTTTGGGGTATGAATATTATTAATATTAATTAAGAGTAGAATTTATGAAAAATAAAAAGGCATGAGTTATGAAGATAATCTTTTTAAATTAAAATATTGAGAAAAAAACATAAAATTAAGAAAAAAGATAAATATTTTTCTTGACCAACATCACCTCTCCTATGCTTAGTTTTATTATTATTACTAGTTAACTTATCCGCGCTATACGCGGGTATGAACAAAATTAAAGAATTTATTAAATATTTACTCGTACAAAACTAAATTCTATAAACTAACTAAATATTGATATATGTATTACAAGTTAGCTACACAAAATTTCAAAATATATACGTATATAAATTAGTTATGTAGATTGATAGTTTCTTATTTTAATGAAGGGAGTATGTAGTGTCAGTGGCAATTAAAGAAGACAATATAGATCTTTATTATAAGTAGATGAAACTGTTTAGGGACCATTAATTAGTGGGGAATAGGAAGAGAATCAGTTATATGAAACATTAGAATATAATAATAAATAGAAATGAAATCCCTTCATGAATGGGTGAAACGTAGAAGTTATAATTATTAGATTCTAATGACTTTAATTCTTCAAATTGAATTAAATAGAATAGATTTTTAAGAATAAGTTAGATATGAAATTAGGAGAAAAGGGCAAAAAAAACACAAAAAATGGGGCATACCTTTATAAGATTGGAAAATATGGAAGCAATTATAATAACTTGCAGAACATATTAGTATAAATATCGTGTAGCTATCATCAAAGTGTTCTTAAAATTAATGAATAATCTCTAATTTTGCAAAATAACAAAAAATTAAAATTTAAACAAATATAAAATTATAACATATCGTATAAGATAGTCCGACACCAAAATACAAAATAAGCAACAATTTATCAAAGATGATACGATTGAGTATTTCACGGAAAATTTAGAACATTACCATTATCAAAGATCGAATCTACTGATTTCAGATCGCTTTGAGACGGTCTAGAAATTTCCGACCATTATCACAGCTTACAACTATACATAATTTGATCACAGTAACGGTCAAATTCCCCCACCCCACCCCAAACTCCCTACCTCTTAATATTTATTTTTAATCCCTAAGTTATTATATTTACACTTTAACCCAATTTTTCAATTATAAATACCTCATTTTCTCTTCATTCTCTTAAATCTTCCTACAATCTCTCTAATAATCTTCAATCTATCTCTCGTTCTCTCTACATTGTCTACTAAATATTCAATTTTATTTATTCATTTGGGAGTGAAGTTGACAACTAGCTTGAGGATCATCCATCGAGCAAAGTTTCAAATTTCAACCTCTCGATTACACGTCGGCTTTTGGTACATTTGCTCCTTCATTAAATTATTGTTGTTTCTTTACTTTAATTAGCGCACTTAATTTCATTATCTTTAATTATTTATTTGCATAATTATAATGGAAGGATTGAAATGTATGATTACGGGTAAGGGTAAGTGTATTGCTTCTTCTAGTAGGGGTAATAAGGGTAAGAATACTTCTTCTAGTCACTCTATTCCTCCTATACATGACGATTTTGTTGATACTGAATTATTTCCTGAAATATCATTAGATTTAGACAATGAGCTATTTTCTGTAAATCAACAAGAATTTAATTTAGAAGATAATCTAGATGACACACCCACTAATGCACCTCAAATTGAACCGCCTCATATTCCCCCTAGTATGAGACGAGTCCCACCAGAACGAAAATTAACATCAGATGTATGAACTTTTTTTTAAAGGGACGTAGAAATCAAGTTGTTAGATGCATAATTTGTAAAAAAATATTATAAATTTAAAATGGGAAAAGGTCAGAGCGGGACGGGAGGTTTAACTATTCATTTGAATAGATTTCACACAGCTAGGTGGGAGAAATATAATGCTAAAAAGGCGGGTGCGCCAATGCCCTCTCAGTCGGGACAATGTTCATATACTGTTCCAGACCAGTTATAGGATCAAATTAGCCCTATAACGGGGGAACTTGTAGGCCCTAAATACGCTAAACAAAAAAATAAGTGAAGCATTATCAAAATTAGTTGCAGTAGAGGATTTTCCTTTTTCATTTCTTTTCTCTCCTGGTTTTATTCATTACATGAGAGATATGTATAATCTTGCTTATAACGGTTTTTCTAGATCAACTGTTAGGAGAGACATTTTTAAATGTGCACACGAATATCAATAATATTTACGTTATTCATTATATCATTTTCCTGACAAAGTATCTATTACGTCTGATATAGACCGTAGTACTAACGACCATGATTATTTAGCTGTAACATGTCATTGGATAGACTATAATTTTTTATGCAAAACGTATTTTAGCTTATAGATATATTGATGTAGGCATACTGGTCTTTTTATTTCAGAAAATATTTTTTCAGTTTGCGATTATTATGACATAACTGATAAAATCATGACTATTACCTTAGATAACGATTCTTCTAATGTTATTGCTGTTAGAATATTAAAAAATGTTTTAACTCCATCTTTTCCAGATCATTTTCATATAAAATGTGCATGTCATATTTATAACTTAGTTGTAAAGGATGATCTATCACTTTTTTGAAGACATTCTTGAAAAAATACAATTTGCTATAAACTTTATTTTTAAAAGTAATAGAATACAAAGAATAAAATAATATAAAAAAACTTGTCACGATTGCCAACTACCTTACAAAAAAAATTCCGAAGAAAGTATGCACTAGATGAAATTCTTTATACAACCAACTGCGTGTTGCTTATGAGTATAGAAGACCTGTAACCCAATTTTTTAACGCCCGTAATCGAAATCCTACTGATATGATTATTGATTCCGATTGAGATACAATTTTAGAACTTAATACATTTTAGAGAAATTTTATCTAGCTACTAAAGAATTTTCCGGTATTTATTATCCTACTATTTCATCAATGTTATTTTATATAGCTTTAATATTTATATTACTTAGTGAATATATGAAAAAAAACATCTTATAAGGCATCTAATAAGAAAATGTTTCTAAAAAAATATATTCTTATTCCCCCAATTTATATTATTAGTGTTGTATTAAATCCGCCTATTAAAATAGACGGTTGTAAAGCACTTATTGAAACTATTTATGATTGCATAGATAAACTTCCACGTTCATCTCCCAAAAATTCAAATGACCCACCACTTATTGAAAAAACTAGAGAAGAAGTGTTTCTAGCATACGAGATGAATGTAAAAAAGTATATACGCATTACCAACATGAAAGTGCTAGCAACCAACCGGCTTTCATGTCATCTTCTTCTTCTGAAACACAACCTAAAAGACGACATGTTGCGGCTAGTATTGAAAGCCTCAGACATAGAATGTTTAGTTGTATCATTTCTAACCAAATTAACGAGTTTGATGTTTTTGTTTTGCAGGGTGTTGTACCGTACGAAGCAATTGAAAATGAAGAGGGACGTGAAAGACTTGCTAAAATACTGAAGGGAGAATGAGAAGACATTTCCAACACTATCTAAGATGGCCCGAGATGTGTTGAACATTCAAGCGTCATCAACAGCGTCTGAAAGCGTTTTTTCGGTCGATATCAAATAGGAGAGCACATACATTCATTGGCGGGAGACTCATTGGAGATTGCAGTTCTATTCAGAGACTGGATTCGTACGGAGCGTAGGAGGTGCGGCCAACCGGAGATCAATGAATTAGAAGACTACAACTACAACGAAATCTTATCCGACGGAGGTGAAAACGACGTCGACCAATTTGACCAACAAATATTAATTCCAACCGAAGAACCACAAGAAATTATAAAGAAACTAGAAAACGTGTTTCTTAACATGTAATTCTTTTAATTGTAATTTTACTATGTTATTTGTTTGCAACTTTCAATATCACGAAGTTGCAATTTTAAAATTGTATTACAAAAAAAATCATACTTCTATTAAATAATATAAGAGACACAAAAACAACATTGAGATGTTTTTATTAAACTATCTTATTGTGTGTGTGTTATTTTTTTAATTTAAGGGCAATAAAAAAATTACCCACCCCGACCTCACCCCGACAACTCGGATCGGGATGGGACGGATACGACAGAACCATGCCGCCTTGACCACTTACCGCCAAACCCCGACCGCCGCCTCCCCTCCCCACCCCGCTCCATTGGTCATCCTTAATATACATATATAACAACACCTCATTATAGCGATCATGAAATTCTCGAACAAATGATATAATTATAGAGAGATTTCACCGGACTAACAATCAAGACATGAACTTTATGACGTCGCCAAAGACATTTTTCAAAGTAACGAGGTGGATCCAGTCCAGGTCACCTTAGAAGATTCTCAACAAAGCAAAAGATTGACAACTGTGCAACTTTAATGAAAAGGGACAGTTACAAACTATATTTGAATAAAAATATTAAAAAGAAAAAAGAAAAAAGAAAAAAGAAATAGATGTGAAAGTTTGAAAGCAAAACTTTTTCTTTGCAACAAAAGAAATTAGATGGGGTCAGGTCAGGGGTGGGTAATGGAATCCAACCTCAAAATGTCGACATCCAGTCTGGAATATTGAGGTGGTTTTCCTAATTTCCACGTCAATCTTTTTTGGTTCAAAACGTAGGCCGGTGGTCGGTCTAACTGGCTTGGCCGCCGACCATTTAAAAGTTTTCTTGGCTGTTTCCTATAATTAAAAAGATACCATTTCGCACTGCTCATGCGTTATGTCATAGGTTAAATGGAAGGTCGGGCCATAATGATATTGTATATCTTTCTTGTGATTTTGCAAGAAACTGTTTTCACGATTTGAATCTATTACCTCATGGTTACATGACAACAATTTTACTAGAATGAATAAAATCTCCATTTTTTTTGGAATTTTGTGTATAGAATTTTTTGTGATAGAGAACATTTTCCCCCTTGAAATGACTCTTTTTGGACTCATTGATTATCGGGCTAGTGTGTTTCGATACTTGTATAATGTAAAAGTATCACGAGATATTTTATATTTAATTTGTATTTATTTTCTAATCTTTTACATATCTATCTACTTCAAAATAATTACAGACGTACAGTATCTCAAGTTAGGCTTCACAAATTGTTTAAATTCATATTTATGAAGTTATAGATGGCTAAAGTTTAGGCAAAAATAGCTAAATTTAGCTACATATTTGCCTGAATTTCAAACATTCTCATCGAGAATTTTCAAAAAATATTAATTTATTTTTATGATTGGTTTATGCAAGTCGGACGTAAAACGACACATATGGTTGAATTTATGAGTAGTAATGTGTAGAACGGAAAAATAACAACAACTATTTGTTAGAAATCTGAAAATGATCAAGTATGAGAGATTGCTGAGTCGACCAAATTCTTGATCTATCCTTAAGATAATATTGTCCCGTATATCCTTTCAACGGTTGTAATGACAACTTATCTCCCAAGATAAAACAGCAATCAAACAAATGAGCAAAGGGAACTCAAGTGTTTGCTTTGGAATAAAGATCTTTGAGTGTTTGTGATTGCAAGAGAGAAAGATAATTTCAGAGAATTGTTGAGTGTAAGATGTCAAGTGTGTTTTCAAATGAGCCTTGTGTCTCATTTTATAGTGTGTAGATGATGAACCTCCAAATGTGTAAGTAATGGTCATGAATGTCATGTTAATACCTTGAATTTGGAGTTACAATCCAACAGTAATGAATTTGGTCGAAAGCAAAATAATGGAGTAAATACTCCAAAGTCAGCCCAAGAATAAGTTTGTAATTCACCTCCAACGGATTGAAGCGATCGAGGACGCGACCGCCCGATTCGAGAACTCACCGAACCGAACGCCAATCGTCGCGGCCGCCGGAGACGTCGCGACCCTTCAATTCCAGTGAGTTACTGGAATTGAAACGTCAATTAGAGTCGCGGCCCTTCAAGCGCCGCAGCCCTTACTTGGAGGAGTCGCGGCCCTTCTTGGTTTCGTGGTGATTTCTGATTCATTTCATCTTTACACATTATACACTTCTTCCTTCATTTATCAACGTGAAATCATTCGTCATTTGGCCAATAACCGTCTATGACCTTACGTCTCAAACAATTCGTATACGTACCAATATCTCTTCCATTAAGGAAATTTTGATCTTTGGCACTACGTGTGCACGTGTGTGAAAACAAGGTTTCCTACGTGCGGGCCCCAATTGTTCGATTCATAATTAATAGGATTTACTTTATTTCACGTTTAATAAATATTTCCAACAATCCTCTCTTGAAAGAGATTTTGGTGCACGCACATGTTGCCTTTCTAGCAATCACTTGGCAGAACGATGTTGCATCCGGAGAGGTAGCCGGAGCTTTGAACCTTCCATAGTAGAATACCATCGGACATATTTACTGCGCGGTGAACGTGATGTCTTGAACCGTCAGTGTTTAGTATATGTCAAGACAATGGTACCAACACAACACCTTTCCTACTCAATCTTTCTAGTGTTTTCTCCATCGTGGGTCGTGGACACCCTTAGATTCTTAAGTGCGTTCATTTGAGGCGGCTTGTCCTCGCACTTAAATAGGTAGTTTCCTACAAGGTATCATTTAATACCCCTCTACACAAGCGTTAGGAACCATTAAAAATTTCACCAACCTAACCTCAACTTTTAAGGATCATTAAAGGTTTGGAAATTTATCCTTTACCCCTCTTATAGGTAGCACTTTTTGTCTATCACGGGAACGGTCTTGGATTATGTTTCTTAAGAAAGACACATTATCCAAAGTGTTCTTGCTTCCACCGAAGCGCACACGGAACCTTTACAGTTTAGTTTTCCCATTGAACCTTATTCTTGGGATCTCCAGTCTGTAAGGTTGGTGTCCACTATATCGGTTCTTATTGTTTGGGTTTTAAGTCCATTCCTCTAGACAGGCAGAACAACTGATCTTTGGGTATTTCCTTCGTCAATGGATCTGCGATATTTTCCTTAGATTTTATGTAATCAATGGAAATAATACCCGAGGTGATCAACTGCCTAACGGACTCATGTCTGCGTCGAATATGATAAGACTTACCGTTGTATACTGAACTTCGCGCCCTTCCTAGATTCGACTGACTATCGTAGTGGATCATTACAGAAGACACGTGTTTATCCCAACATGTGACATCATCTAGAAAACCATGAAGCCACTCAGCTTCCTCTCCCGTTTTATCTAAAGCGATAAATTCTGACTTCATCATGGATCGAGCAATAAGAGTTTGTCTAGAGGATTTCCAGGACACGGCACCACCACCGATTGCAAAAATATATCCGCTGGTGGACTTGATGTCGTCGCTATCAAATATCCAATTTGCATCGTTGTACCCTTCTAGTACCGCTGGATATCTTCAATAGTGTAACCCGAAATGTATCGTGAACTTTAGGAACCGTAGTATCTTGTTCAACGCTTTCCAGTGATCCTCACTTGGATTTCGAGTGAACCTAGCCAATTTATTGACTGCATGAGCGATATGAGGTCGAGTGCAGTTTGTGATATACATCAGACTACCAATCACCTGCGCATATCGCTCCTGGCGTACGAGTTTACCCAGATATTTGTCAAGCTTTTGACTTATATCCAATGATGTTGATATCGGTGAACTGTCGAACATCTCAAATTTTTTCAGTACATTCTCGATGTAGTGAGATTGAGATAAGACCAGTCCATTAGATGTCTTAGAGATCTTGATCCCTAAGATGACATCTGCAATGCCCATATCTTTCATGTCAAAATACTGTTTTAACATGTTCTTAGTCTCTAGGATTATTCCAGGACTGCTTTCAGTGATCAACAAGTCATCTACATATAGACATATAATGACGAAGGATTTGACATTTCTTTTCATGTGAAACATTTGTCACCTCCATTAATGGCGTATCCTTTTGATAGTAGAGTACTATCAAATTTCTCGTGCCATTGTTTAGGGTCTTGTTTCAGCCCGTACAACGATTTAACAAGCCGACATACGTTTGTCTCTTGTCCTGGAACCACATACCCCTCAGGTTGGTCCATATATATTTCTTCTTCCAAATCACCATTTAGAAAGACAGTCTAAACATCCATTTGATGTATTTCAAGATCCCGCAATGCGGCGATAGCTATGAACATACGTATGGATGTCATTCTTGACACCGAAGCGTAGGTGTCGAAGTAATCAAGGCCCTCCTTTTGGCGATAACCCTTGACTACTAACCTAGCTTTATACTTGTCGATAGAACCATCTGTCTTTAACTTCTGTTTAAGGATCCACTTACAATCCAACAGCTGTGTCTCCGGGAAGTTCGCCAATTCAGTGTGGTTATGCAGAATGAATTCTATCTCACTTTCTAAAGCTTCCTTCCAGAGCGGTGCTTCTGGAGTTGACAATGCTTCGGCGATTGTCTGTGGTTCATCCTGAATCAAATAAGCTACAAAGTCTGGACCGAAAGACTTGTCTTTTCGTGCCCTTTTTCTTTGACTTAGTTCCATCTCTGAATCTTCCAAGTCCTGAGAATCTGGAATACTAAATTCTGGATCATCAGCTACTTCAGAATTTACTAGATCTGAACCGTTTTGATCTAGATAGTCAGTGACTCCTAGTTCATCAGAGGTTTGCTCATAACTTCGTTTGCGAGAGGTTATGTTATTTTCCTTATATGGAAATGTGTCTTCAAGAACCATGCGTTCCTTGATTTCATGATCATATCTTCATAAATGTCTGGATGATCCGACTTGTGCACTATGAAGCGATAAGCATATCCGATGAATATGCAATCCACATTCTTAGGTCCAATCTTGACCTGCTTTGGCATGTGTACTTTTACCTTGGCCAGACAACTTCATACCTTCACATACTTGTAGGTAGGTTTCTTTTCTTTCCATAGCTCATATGGAGTCTTGTCTATACCCTTGTGTGAGACTCTGTTAAGAATCATGTTTGTGGTAAGGACAACTTCTCCCTACATGGTTTGAGGGAGGCCCGAATTGATGAGTAAAGCATTCATCATTTCATTTAGTGTTCGGTTCTTGCGTTCAACAACCCCGTTTGATTGAGGTGAGTAAGGAGTCGTTGTTTGATGAACTTTACTCGATTGGGTACAAAGTTCTTCAAAAGGCGCTACATATTCTCCCCCTCTATCAATACAGATAGTTTTAATCCGTCCGCCTAGTTGATTCTTAATTTCTGCTTTGTAGCGTTTGAATGCTTCAAAGGTTTCATCTTTACTTTTTAGTAATTAAAGGTAACAAAACCTTGTGCCTTCATCTATGAAAGTCACAAAGTACTTGTTCCCCCTAGTTTGAGCGAACTTCAAATCATATATATCAGTGTGTATAAGTTCTAGAGGAGCGGTATCCCTTTCGACGGATCAAAAATGACTTTTGGAAAGTTTTGCCTCTATGCACACCTCACACTTACGTTGAGGGTTTATGTTAATAAACGACAATAATTCCAGCTTTACCAATCTTTGGATAGATTGATAGTTTACATGTCCTAATCTATGATGCCATAGATTAGATGACTCAATCAAGTAAGTAGAAAGTGCAATTTTATTGATAGTTGAAACAGAAGGCATTACAGGTGCAACATTGAACTTAAAGGGGCCTTCACTGACGAAGCCCCTTCCTACAAACGTTCAATTTTTAGTGATTACAAATTTGTTAGCCTCTAACACTAGCCTAAAACCAGCATTTACTAACAATGGTCCAGAAATCAGATTTCTACGAATATCTGGAACGTGCATCACTTCCTTCAGAGTTAGTTCTTTCCCGGACGTCATCTTTAGGATCACCTTTCCTACCCCCCCAGTACATCTGAAGAAGAATTGTTACCCATGAACAACTTCTTGTCTGAGACTGGTGTATAAGTGGAGAAGACTTATTTATTGGAACATATGTGACGGGTAGCACCTGTGTCTAGCCACCATTGCACCGGATTCTCAACGAGATTAGCTTCAAGAACTACCGCTGAGAACTCCTCAATCATATCGTTGACGAGCGTGTCTTCAACGATGTTAGCCTTGGCCTTATTATCACGTTTGAGCTTGCGGCAGTCTTTGGCCATGTGACCAACTATACCACAGTGGTTACAATTTCCCTTGAACTTTTCAGTTGTTTGGGGCTTGCCTTCCTTCTGGAACTTTCGCTTCTTGCTTGAGTTCCCTTTGACTTCCGCCGGGTTTGCCTTAGCCTTAGCGGGTTATTTTCCCTTTGGCATGACCCTCTTATTGTCTTCCTAAATTAGGAGTTTGACAATAAGTTCATCTAGGGTCATCTCCTTCGTTTTGAGTTTTAGATAGTTCATAAACTCAGTCCACGAGGGAGGCAACTTCTCGATTAATGCCCCAACCAAGAATTATTCGTTGGGCTTTAATCCTTCCAAATACAGGTGATGTAAAATCATTTGGAATTCCTGAACTTGGGATGTCACACTTTTGTTGTCCACCATTTGAAATTTCAGGAACTTCCCAATGATGAACTTCTTACTACCCGCATCTTGGGTGTTGTACTTTTTCTGAAGTTTGTCCCATAACTGTTTGGCAGTTTCAACGGTGCAATATACCGTGTATAGTGGATCGGACAAACTGTTTAGAATATAGTTCCTACACATGAAATCACTATGTTTCTATGCTTCGCGAACCATCCTCATGTCGTCAGCGACATGGTTACCTTGGCCCCCTCCCGCCAAATTATTTGGCTGAGGGTCTACGTCTTCCCTAACTAGTGGAGGATCTTCGGTTAGAAAATGTGACATTCCCAAAACCGTCAGGAAAAACAACATCTTTTGTTGCCATCTCTTAAAGTGAGCACCCATGAACTTTTCAGGACGTTCATGATGAAAACCAGCAGGTGTTGGGGCAGTAGCGCCCCCTTGAGGAGTTGAAAATGCATTGTGAATGCCTCCAATATGAGTATAGTTGTTGTTGACGCCTTGGGTAGGAGCAAATGCACTTTAAGTGCCCGGAGCAGCAATGGAGGCATTGGTTGTGCCAAAGGCAGTGGAGGTGTCACTTGACGTACCAAAAACAGTGGCAGTGGCACTTGACGTGCTAAAAGCAGTAGTTGGGAAGACATTAGAAATGTCATGATCAGTGGTGACACTAGGAGTGCCAAAAACAGTGGAGTTGAAGGCAACGTTAGTGCCTTGAGTAGTGAGATTGAAGGCAATGGGATTGCCTTGAGCATCAGTGGAATTTTCAGTGTTGAATTGGTTGAGTTGATCTTGTCCAGTCATGTTGTTGTTAAAATAGTCAATATTATCTTAAGCTTGTGAGTAGTAATGTGTAGAACGGAAAAATAACAACAACAACTATTTGTTAGAAATCTGAAAATGATCAAGTATGAGGGCTTGCCGAGTCGACCAAATTCTTGATCTATCCTTAAGATAATATTGCCCCGTATATCCTTTCAACGGTTGTAATGACAACTTATCTCCCAAGATAAAACAACAATCAAACAAATGAGAAAATAGAACTTAAGTGTTTGCTTTGGAAGAAAGATCTTTGAGTGTTTGTGATTGCAAGAGAGGAAGACAATTTCAGAGAATTGTTGAGTGTAAGATGTCAAATGTGTTTCCAAATGAGTCTTGTGTCTCATTTTATAGTGTGTAGATGATGACCCTCCAAATGGCTAAGTAATGACCATGAATGTCATGTTAATGCCTTGAATTTGGAGTTACAATTCAGCAAAGTAATTGCTGAATTCATGAGCAAAATAATGGAGAGTAAATACTCCAAAGTCAGCCCAAGAATCAGTTTTTAATTCACCTCAAACGGATTGAAGCGATCGAGAGCGCGGCCGCCTTCGAAGAACTCACCGAACGTCACTGAGCCGCAGCTCTTCGGGAGGCGCGCCCTTCAATTCCAAAGAAGTTACCAAATTGAAACGTCAATTAGAGCCGCGACCCTTCAAGCGCCGCAGCCCTTACTTGGAGGAGCCGCGGCCCTTCTCAGTTTCGTGGTGATTTCTGATTCATTTCATCTTTACACATTATAGACTTCTTTCTTCATTTATCAACGTGAAATCATTCGTCATTTGGCCAATAACCGTCTATGACCTTACGTCTCAAACAATCCGTATACGTATCAATCTCTTCCATTAAGGAAATTTTGATCATTGGCACTACGTGTGCACATGTGTGGAAACAAGTTTCCTACGTGCGGGGCCCCAATTGTTCGATTCATAATTAATAGGATTTACTTTATTTCACGTTTAATAAATATTTCCAACATAATTCAATAAAAACTGACTGAACTTCGACATTAAATCCAAAAGAATTAGTGCAAGACATTAATCAAAAACTATAATCAGGTGTCTAGAACGAGACCTTTTGATCGATTTGAAAGGAGCATGAGCAAGACCGAAATCGATGAAAATATTTAAAGATTCTTATTAGAAAACATCTATACTATAACTTTAGATTTTTATTTTTGAATCAAAATTAATTGAATAATAAAAATGATCGATTGGACATAAATTATTAAACATCACCGAATTTGGACCCTTTTCTCGAATTGTGACCTTAATATTGTTAATTTATTTTAAGTTGTTTTCTTGACAATTATAGTTGTAGTGTTATTACTGTAGACCCGATTAGTCTATCACATTTATAGACTTCTATAAATGTGATATATAAATATGATAGACTAATCGGGCCTACAGTAATAGCACTACAAATACTCTCTAAATGTGATAAACTAATCGGGCCTACAGTAATAACACTATAACTATAAGTGTCAAGAAAACAACTTACTCTTTCTTATTATAATCATAGACATATGTTTTTGTTCGAACGCGTTCATTATCTGAGTCTGACCTGTCACGCCCCGACTTTTCTTAAGTCTTTCCTTAAGGCGTGATGACACCTGGACAATTATTTATTTTCCAGGCGAACCGTTAACTTCTTTTCTTCCTAGAATAAACATGTATTTAAGTACGGAAATAATATATATATAATAATAAGCAATTCAAAGCTTACAAAGAACAATCTTGTGTGGGGCATTCCCCGAGATAATGGAACCTAGTTCTTAAAACATACTTTATGAGAATAACTTTCACCAAATCCGAAATAATGGACTGGTGGGTCAAAGAGGCTGCGGGACGATCGCTAGCCCTGTTGCAGAGCTTTTCCTCTATCACGCTTTCCTGAAATATGTTAAATAAAAGAGTCAGCCCTACCATCCGGGGCTGAGTGAGAACCTCACCCTATAATTCAAAGTAATCTCACAATATTTTAAGTACAAACATATTAGGACACAATAACCATGCTATGAGACAAACTTCAACATTTTCAATGTATCATAATCAAGTATTCACACAATAATATTCTCTTTCAATTCGTTTCAGGACGTACTCAGCTTAACCAACATACATGTTTTATCTCATGTTACATATTAAGGTATTCCTTTGTATTTACATATTTGTTGCGACGTGCAACCCGATACGATGCATTTACAAATGCATTTACATAACTGTTGCGGCGTGCAACCCGATCCGATGCATTTACAAATGCATTTACATATCTGTTGCGGCGTGCAACCCGATCCGATGCATTTACAAATGCATTTACATATTTGTTGCGGCGTGCAACCCGATCCGATGCATTTACAAATGCATTTACATATTTGTTGCGGCGTGCAACCCGATCCGATGCATTTACATATTTGTTTTTGTATGTGTTATATGTTCAAAATGCTCAATTAATATTTTCTTCTTTTAATATTTCGCCCTTCCCACTTGTATGAGTTACAACTCTCAAACCGTAAGTCGGATTTATGTACGTAAAGTCTCAAACTGTCGAACACAGAATAACCTAGAACTTTTATTCAGCACAAAATTTTAAATTCCCCACCGAAACATTCAGTTTTTCAGTTTTAACAATTACATTAGGAACTGTTTCGCCTAATTTATTATCAGAACGATACACAATCTTAAAACAGTCATAACTTCTTATTCGTAAGTCGGATCAAGCCCCGTAAATTCCTAAAATGACGAGAAAAGACAAATCTAGGACTTTCATTTGAATCAATATTTCATATTCTGTACTAATTTCTACAGTTTTACCATTTTACCCACTGCTTTACGGACTTTCAACCGATCCGGCGCATAAATTTTAAAATACGATAACTTTTAAACCGTAAGTCCATTTTACCTCTTCTTTAGTTCAATCTGTTCGTAACAAAGTGATTTACAATCATACCAAATTTCGTCTAATTCCAACAAGTGAAACTCGGGAAAAACAGTTCCTAATTCTACTTGCCCTCAGATTTCGTCCAAATCTGTGGCAGAAAGTTTAAACTATGATAACTCTTAAACCGTAAGTCCGTTTTACCTCTTCTTTAGTTCAATCTGTTCGTAACAAAGTGATTTACAACCATACTAAATTTCGTCTAATTAAAACAAGTATAACTCCGAAAAACAGTTTGTAACGTTCATGTCCCGAACTAGTTGTCTAAGTTCATAATTTTTCTTTTAACACCAACATTATATTCTAACATGTACAAAACTTGAAATACAGGATTTCACTAAGAAATTTGAGTGAGAAAAACTCACATTTATTGCTTCGTAATAGCGAATAAACATCTCAACTTCGACTTATCCTTGCTCTCTTTAACTCTTGTTTTTTAAAATTTTCTGATCTGGAACTGTTTTGCTCTCTACTTTTTGTTCTCTATATCTTTCCTTTTCTTTAAATTATGGTGTGTGTTGTATGATGTGGGATTGTATTTGTAACCAAGTGCAGAATGTGTCCATTATAAATGGAATGTGAGGGAGAAATAAGTGGGCAAATGGGGGAGTTAAGGTGAGTGAGGGTTGTATGGTGTGTACGTGCAGTTTTTTTCCCCTTATTTTCTATTTTTGTTATTTTTTTTTCAAGACTTCACATGACCTTTTTTCTTGCTTTACTCGTGCTTTATTTTGATTGTCTTGTTTGTGATTATGTTTTGTCTTGAGTCGAGGGTCTCACAGAAACAATCGCTCTACCTACCAAGGTGGAGGTAATGTCTGTGTACACTCTATCCTCTTCAGATCTCACGGTGTGTGATTTCACTGGATATGTTATTGTTGTTGTTGTTTTCTTGAGGATTTTAGTCCATTAATTAACTGATCAACTACTTTTCTCGTCGTTTCTGTAATGGTCTAGAAACAATTCGTTTCTTTTTCTTTATAAAGAAGTACTAAAAATCTGTTACTTTGACGGATTCCATTTGGGGGGATGCATTATAAATTAAACGTACTGACTACTGAAGATTACATATGGGTTTAGAATTTATATATAGAGTCAAAGCTTAGAATTGGTAAAAAGTATTGAGTTAAGGTTGAATGGGTTTTCCATATACACACTTTGAACTTGGAAGTATGACCGATTTTTCTTCACTCAGGGTTAGAGATAATACCTAACTGGAAAAACAATTACTATGTTAATTTATGGATAGCTCAAGATAGGCTTGCACGAGGAGTCGAGGACTGTTATTCATGTCCAAGCCCAGTCCATAAAATTACAACTAAACCTGATTCATACAGTTCAGTTTCTGGCCCAAGTCCATGCTATCATTGTCAAGTTGGGCGGGCCCACAAGCCCAAGAACATTTTTATTGGTAAATACCCACCAAAATCTTTTTTAATTTATTTCTTCCAGAATACTTACCAAAATGATAGGTAGCCAATTATACTAGTCCCAGGCTCCCAGCTGCCTTCCATAGCCCACCACATCAATAATAACAAATTATTGGGAAGAGGTGATTAGACATGACATGACGCACTTGTAGTTTACCGATTATATGACCCTAGATAAAAGATCGAAGATTAGTAAGTAGACAAGTGTTGTCTAGTTCCCCTTATTTGTATTGTTATTATTACTCTCCTATTATTTTTTTCTTCAAAATTATTATTACATATTGTTTTCTTTGCTTTAGTTATTGTATATTATTTGTTGTTGCTATTGCATTTTCTTTCATTTTGACATGTTTTACTTAGCTGAAGGTCTATCGGAAACAACCTATTTACCTTCACAACGTAGAGGTAATTAAGGTTGCATATACACGACTCTCCCAATCAAGTTATGAGATTACACTAAATAAATATATTGTTGTTATTGTCGTCATCGTAGTATTCCTTATTTATTTTATCTAGCTTCATAATTTTTCCACAATGATTGTAGAGATTATTATATATTTATAGAAAAGAGAAAAAGAGAACGAAAATATAAATCCATACTGCAAGGATTAATAACTAACATTTTTTTATCAAAAGTAGTACTAAAAAGCAGTCAACAACTGGAATGTAGCATGGATGTATAAATACTTTTATATCTTTGTTAGCAGCGGAGATTGAAGAGAAAATCATGAATGTCTAGAAGTCGGTTTAGAGGAGAGAGAGATAAAAGATATTATTAACATAAGAGAATCTGGATTAGTTACAAAATGAAGTGGGCCTCTACTTCTTATATGGACCTAAATACTCCAACTAAAAATAATTACATATGGGCCAAGCCCGGTACAAATAATACTTCAGCACTAATTAATCAGGATTAAGAGGCATGATAATTCCAACATCCTAAGTAGCAAGCAAGTTAAGTTATCAAAGCAATGATAGAGTAAGTCAGCCATTGGGAGTTTCCATAGGCACTCATGACTATGGGTTGCATCTCTATCCCTCGGCTCCGAACAAGTTGCTCTCTTACACAGATGCTGATTAAGCAGAGTGCCTGGACACGCGACGCTCTACTTCAGGCTATTGTGTGTTTTTAGGGGATAATCTTATCTCTTGGTCTGCCAAGCGACAAGCCACATTATCCCGCTCCAGTGCCGAAGCAGAGTATAAGAGTGTTTCTAATGTAGTTGTTGAGATCTGTTGGCTCCAGAATCTTCTCTTGGAGCTCAGTTGTCCATTGTGTAAGGCATCTATAGTCTATTGTGATAACATATCTGCTATTTATATGTTTCATAATCCGGTCCAGCATCAACAGACCAAACATATTGAGATGAATATTCATTTTGTTCGTGAGAAGGTCGCACGTGGTCTATTCAAAATTCTACATGTACCCTCCTCCTATCAGTATGCAGACATCTTCACAAAGGGACTACCCGAACAACTAGAGATGGCAATGGATCCCGGACCCGATCCGGATCCGGTGGATCCAGATCCGTTTTATAGGATATGGATATTCAAAGTTTGGACCCGACAAATCTGTATCGGACCCGGATCCGTTTATGATGGATCGGATCTGGATCTGGATCTTGCCTTTGAGATCCGTATCCGGTCCAGATCCGACCCGTGAATCCGTTTTTTATTAAATTAATTATACATTTATTATTTATACATCATGGCACCGAATCCTTTGTAATCTTAATTTTATTTTATATTCAAAGGGCCGAAGGCCATTAATTTTTTAATTGAGACACGTTTTGCGTGTTATTCTTTAATCATTATATTAATCATTTATGTGATACTTATGCAGTAGCTTAGATATTGAGAGGATTGTTTCTCACTACAGCAATAGCCAATAGGCATAACAATTGTCAACAATGTCATTTAGTCCTAATTTACGGATGCACTCCCCATGATTCCGTTAAATTAAATTGACTCTTTTTCTAGAAAATTTAGACTGATTAGAAGGTATAACTTAATAATCAGTCACTTTGATTTGGATCCAGATCCGATCCGTGGATCCGGTGGATTCGATGGATCTGAATTTGGATATGATTTTATGGAACCTATGGATCTGGATATGGATATAGATACATGTATGTAAAACGGATCTGGATCTGGATCTAGTAGGATCCGGTCCAGATCCTACCCGTTGCCATCCCTACGAACAACTATTCACAGTCTTCAGATCCAGTCTGAACATCCGGTCTCCTCCCGCTCCGTCTGAGGGGGAGTATTAGCTAATATTCTTCAAATATTCACAGTATATATTGTATTTATTAATATCATGTATTTAAGGTAACTTAGGATTCTTACTGTATTAGGAATCACTTTTGTATAACTACATATATTGTGATTAATGAAAGAAATCCCTTAGAGAAATTATTCAAATATGTTACACCTTTTTCACAATTTTACCACAATAAAAACAAAACAAAAAACAAAATAGAAGTCATTGAAATTTGAAATCAGAGATTGGTAGTAAAAGGAGGGATTGGTCACTTAAAGAGTAGTTTAGCGATTAAGGGAGTGAAAATTACATGAGATCGCCAATTTTTAATAGGGACAAAAAAGTCTAAGTATGCTCAAATTAACCTGAATACCACCTTACAAAAAAAATATATAAAAACAAATAGAGTAAAAGGAAGGGATTGGCAAAATGTGAAGGCAGATTGCAACACTGTGTAAAAAAGCACAACAAGCAGATTCTTTCATTACATCATCGAATTGACTTAAAATTCCCCACTCAAAGTACATGTTACCCTATATAAAAAGTTAAAAAAAAAGGAACAACAGATCTAGGTACTGGGATATGACCTTAATTAATTTATTTCAACGTGAAAAAGTCTAAAATCAAATTAATATCAATAGTATTAATTAACCATAGAGTCCAGTAACACCAACTAATTTAGTTACTCCAAAAGTGATTCCCATAGCCAACCATCCACCAATCAACACTCTCAATGAAGACTTCAACAATGGTGCTTTCCCTAAGTATGCACCTAACCCTCCAAACCCTAAAAGTGCCAAGCTAACTGCACCCACCACAACCCCTAACCTCACATGATAATCCTTCACAAAAACAGCAGCCAACAAAGGAACTATTGCACCTATTGCAAATGCAAAAGCAGATGCACATGCTGCTTGTAACGGACTAGGCAACTTTTTCTTTTTTCCCTCTATCTCCGTTACATTTTCTCTTTTCATTTGTGACACTTCTATATCATATTGCGAATAAACGGAGACAAATTCTCCGATAGCCATGCTACATGCTCCGGCCACTAGCCCCGCGATTCCGGTAAGGATCATGGATTTTGAATCTTGGTTAATTGCTCCTATTCCCATCATTAAAGATGATGTTGAGAGTAATCCATCGTTTGCACCTAATACTGCTGCCCTAAGCCATTGTGCTCGTTTTGAGTAATCTACTATTTCAACCTCAAGATTTTGGTCTACCTGCATGGATTGTTTTTCTATGTCATTTTTGGCTAATTCTTGGATATTTGTTATGGATGCCATGAAAAAAAAAAATAAGAAGAGAAAATTATATGACTTTGTGTATTGTATTGGAGATGAGGATATGGAGAAGTGTGGAGGGCACACGCCAATGTGGTGATATTTATAGCATAAAGTTGTAGAGAGATGTGAAGAGTCTTTTACTGGTGGAGTACTCTTTATTATGTAAAGGAATCTGATGCATTCACATGTAATTCCGTTTAAATATTAGACACAAATTGAAATATAAGAAAATGAAAAAAAGAAGTTTTGCATCAAGTGGAGTTAAATTAAATATATGTGTAATATACCAAAATGATTTTTAAGTCTTATGATTTAAACAAGTCATGAAGAATATTTAAATTAAAACTATAGAGTAACAAAAATATTTTAAAAAATATATTTTTAAACCGACTAAAAAGGAATTGTAATTAAGACACTAATTAAATTGACACGGAAGTACTAGTTTTGTAATTCTATTTGGTAATTAGTTTTGATGTTTAAGGCTAGTGTTCGATTGAAATTAGAATAAATCATATGGGTTGGTTGTCCATGAGTTGGATGTACATATTATCAGAATAAGTGTAATCCTATACTAAATGTTTGTGTAAGGGATATGATTAAGGACGTAGCAAAGTTTGATTTGAGAATTCTTCGTTTAAGGTTTATCGTTCCTTTTCTAAAGGTTCTTTACATTCTGTTTTGTACCTTTTTTACAATCAAATGAAAATAATATAAGCTACCACGTCTAAAGTGTGTGGTAGGATGGTTCACTCTTAACTAACTAATCAAAAGTTTTAAAAGTTCAACTTCGGGAATGAAGAGCTAGCCTCCTGATAAGAAGTAACATCTTACTTACACGAATCTGAATTAGTTGAACTGGTAATTTTATGGTTTTGCATACTAAATTGCTAAAGCACAGAAAAAAGTTATATTAAGAATATGTGTATAACTCGAATCCAATAGTAATTTATGTGATGAAGGACGTAAGAAAGTTTCATCTGGGAATTCTTCGTTTATGGTTTTACGCATGGTCATTTTTGCTCATATGAATGCTTATCGCATTGCCCCTAAAACGAAAATTTTTGCGATTTTTTTCATTTTTATTAAGTAGATAAATTAATTTCAGAAAGACCCATAATTCACAGGTCTTACCCCAATCAAAATAAGGGTTGATTAACTTGAAGTTGTATTGGATTGTTAATTATTTACAATTTAAAATAATTTCTAATTATTGAAATCCTTACCCATGGAATCCTCGCTCATAGATGTGAATTGAAAAAGCAAGCCTTCTAATTATTGAAACCCTAACCAATGGAATCCTCGCTCATGTGAATTGAAAAAGCAAGTCCGGATTCTTTTTAATTAGGCTTTATAGTCTGGTCCCTGTCCCTGGTAAGGTCTGATTGTTATCCGTAAGTCTTATTTTGACCGCGGGAAGGTGAACTTTGCAAAAGTAATTATTTGGTCGGGAAGAATAGGACTTCTGACTCCAAGCCTACCCTATCCGAAATTTGCAGGATGTAGCCTCTTGTCGATACTACTAGTAAGAGTTCACTTTTACAAATTAAAATAAGTTCCGACGGCTCTCGTTTTCCGTTCCTTCTTCTATGTCTACGTTCGGTTTCGTACGTACTTTCTTGCTTAATCACATGAAAATTTCCATTATGAATGCACTTATCATAACCTTTGCCAAATGTTTTGAAAAGGGGTGGACAATATCCTTTCTTTTTCTGGTGCAATGTGATCAGCAATAACTGAAAAAGAAATTTTCGATTCTCAAATTTTCCATTTCCCACAATCGAGAGATTGAGTGAAATAAAAGGAATAGAAATGACGGGACATCACTTGAAAATTGAAACTGGAAGTGCATCTATATTTTGTTTAACGTGAAACCCGCAGTATCCGAAGGTGCGCAGTGAGTAAACCACGGACTAACGTAATAGTCTGTAAACCCCGTCAATTTAAACCACACTGGCAGTTGCGCATGCATTTCCCAAGAGGCGAAGACGCACGTTACTTCGAGTTTCGAATTTATGACCAAACTTTCTCTCCCACACCACCCAATAAGGATATCCTCTGTCTTCAAGACCAACTGATCTAGGGCTTCGGATGGAAGTGCATCTATATTGCTAGATATAAATAGGGAAAATAGTGATTTTAGTTCCTGTATTATAGTTCTATTCTAGTTTTGATCCTTTTGATTGATCATATTTAATTTAAATATGCTCAGTCAAATTATACAAAGATCAAAACTGAAATAAAACTATAACATAGGGATTAAAATCATTATATTCCCATATGAATATCTTTGGAATATGTCATCTTTATTCCAAAATTAGACACAACCATGACCAAACCGATAAGCACATAATATATATCACAGTCCCACAACCAAAATGTGTATTCTTTAATCTTATGCTTTAAAGACGAATTCTATAGGATTTTTCTTTTAAAAAAAAACATCGGGTACCATATTGCATTTTATCTTTTCAAAATGCTATGATCTTATTGACTTGTGTATTTTGTGCAAGTAATTTATAAACATTTCATTGTAGACCCGAAGTTGTTTTCGAAATCAAATCATAACCTGATAACCACTTGGTAGTAAAATAAGTCACTGGATGATAAACCATATTATCTTTTTCTATTATCATTTCTTTATAAATTAGGAAAGTATAGAATAAGTATAAGTTTATTCGATTTTTGTTTGTCAAGTAATAAACATCAACATGTGTTTAATTCTAGTTTTAGTTCACTTTTTTTTTATTTACGAAAGTATTATTCTAGCCAAAACTTAGAATCAAATCAAATCTTTTGACCAACATTTATGCAAATTTACTAGAATATTTTTTTTAATAGATTTAATACTATTTAAAATATTCTTTTCTATCATATGTTTCTAAAAATTAGTCTATCTTTATAATTTAATAATTTTTTTTAAAATTATTTAATTGCAACATTTAATAAAAAATAATATTATATTGTACATAAAAATGTAACGACAATATGATAGTCAATGACTCAAATATGTCCAAAGCTACTCCCGCCCTACCAAAACCTACCCCACCCCATCCTCAAATTTCTATGTCATAATTTTTTTACTTTTATAAAAAATATGAATTTTTTTCTTTCCCCCCCTTACCCCCCACCCCATTGTCCTACCCCATTCTCAAATTTCTATTTCATATTTTTTGTTATTTTTATAAAAAATGATTGAAAATATGAAACTTTTTCTCCCCACCCCGCCCCTACCCCTACCCCCACCTCATTGCCCTACCCCATCCTCAAATTTCTATTTCATATTTTTGTTATTTTTATAAAAATTATAAAAAAATGTGAATTATTTCTACCCCGCCCTACCCCTACCCCCACCCCACCCCTATTGCCCTACCCCATCCTAAAATTTTTATTTCATATTTTTGTTACTTTTATAAAAAAAATTATTAAAAAATATGAATTTTTTTTTACCCCCGCCCTACCTCCCACCCCACCCCATTGCACTACCCATCCTCAAATTTCTATTTCATAATTTTTTTTTATTTTATAAAAAAAAATGAATTTTTCTTACCTACCCCGCCCTACCCCTACCCCCACCCCACCCACCCCATTGCCTCTACCCATCTTCAAATTTCTATTTCATATTCTTTGTTACTTTTATAAAAAAAAAAAATGAATTTTTTTCTTAACCCCCGCCCTACCTCCAACCCACCCCATTGCCCTACCCATCCTCAAATATCTATTTCATATTTTTTGTTACTTTTATAAAACAAAATATTAAAAAATATGAATTTTTTTCTTTACCCCCGCCCTACCCCACCCCATTGCCCTACCCATCCTTAAATTTCTATTTCATATTTTTTGTTACTTTTATAAAAAAAATGATTTTTTTTCTTACCCCCGTCCCCCGCCCTCTCCTTACCCCCATCCCACCCCATTGCCCTACCTTTCCCCAAATTTCTATTTTATATTTTTTGTTATTTTTATAAAAAAAAATGATTTTTTTTCTTACCCCCGCCCTACCTCCTACCCCATCCTACTCCTATTCCCAAATTTCTATTTTATATGAGAATATTATATGAGATTAAAAGGAATTTTGTGAAATGAAAATGGTAAATGAGTCAAAAAAAATTAATTAATGAGCAAAAAGGGCTTCTCTGCTTCTCTTCCCATCTAGAAACACTTTCTGGCTTCTGAAAAAAATGTTTTTATTTCTGGAAAGAGAATGTTTGGCCAAAGAACATAAACACTTCCAGAAGTTTGATCAAACACCACCTTAGAACTTACATCAATAGTCCTCCGCTTAGTGTTTTCTTTATAATTATTCTGATAAGACTTACTAATTAATTTTGACTGGAGTTTCAAGAACCTCTCATCCCCTTGTGTTTTAGCAATTTATCTTGAGGTCTCATTACTAAGAGCTCCGCGGCGACGACAGCGAAAGCAACCCGACAGCATAAAAAACTAATTAAGGGCCTGTTTGGATATAATATGTTTTCCCTTCTTTCAAAAAATATTTTCTAATCATTGTTTGGTAATATATTGGAATGAATTTTTGGTTAGTCTTTTATGATGAGTTTTTGAAAAACTTATCAAAAAAATCCATTTAATTACTTCAACTCTTTTCAATTGCATGCCTCTCCAAACACAACTTTCTAACTTAAAAGGACTCTTTTTTTTTTTTTAAAGAAAATTCCCCAATAGCCATTGTGAAAGTGATACAAAAAGAAGGTACTTTCGGAGAGGATTGGATGACTAAACATGTGACATGAAAGCATTAATGATTTTGTGCTACACGAATCGCCTGAAAAGTTTTTGCTGAAAATTAAATGATGTTGTTTCTAACTATTACTACTATTAAATTATCTAGCTAATTCACTTGTTTATGCATGAAGCATTTATCCTATGTGTTTTATGTCATAATTATGAGACTATACGTGGTTAAAAAGTTCAACCAAAACCCCTTTTTCTACTTAATTATCCGAAGCACTTGGCCCGTTGGTCAAGGATGCTAGGGTATTCAAAGGGGTGGGTGGGTGAGCTTGGGGCCAAGGTCTCAAGTTCGAATCCCCAGTGTAACAACTGGCCTATTTTCGCCTCTTTGGGGAGCCGCCACACTGACTGCACTTAACATGGTAATCCTACGACGCGCGTTGGCGCCACGCTGTTACCGGTTTACCAAAAAAGACTACGGATAAGCATCGCGTTTCCTTGTCAAAAAAAAAAAGTACAAAATATTTACCCGAACAAGACACTATTCAAGAAAGTATGGACATTACTTCAAAGTGGAAGAATTATATAGTTTGTTTGACTAACTTATTGCGGTTACATTAGACTTATCATTGTTGAGAATAAAATGTGATAATGCTCCACTACGATCGTATATATACGTACATCTAAATGACTTTATAAAGATATTGTCATTATATTATTGTCAGACTTTTATTGAACGCTCAAAATTTACAACTTAAGAACATCATTGGACTTTAATGTGGAGCTAGTCGATGACTATAGTTAGAATATAATACTGCTAAACAGTGCATTACAGAATGTGAGAAAATTAACTTATGTCTAATAGCTATTTGAGTTTCACCTAGATTATTCTAAAGTGAAGCTATAATTGGGGTCGGTACATGCTTTTGTAGGTACCATTCGGGGCAAGCACACATGTTGGATACCCAACATAATTTTTCCACCATTTAACTTTTTATCAATTTATAATATTCGTCTACTATAGTCAAATCCTTTCCTTTAAGAAGAAGAAAATCGGGTAACGCCTGGCCACTTCGGGAGTCATCACACTTGAACTGAAGTGTGGTTTAACTAGGCGCGTGGTTTGCGCTTATCATCCCGATCAGTTTCTGCGACTGAATTTCGAAGAAGCGGTTGCGGCTTATTCATCACAAAAAGAAGAAGAAAACCAAAATAGAAAATGTACAATCTAGTACCACAATATTTTTTAATGTTTATGTGACACATCCTTGTATTTATTTATTTTTCCTTCCTTTCTTCCCTTCTATATGATATACTTATGCTCTTTCGTCACCGACCTATGTTTTTCCATAAACTTTTTTTTTTTTTTAAAGTAATAAAATATTTTTCAATATTCTTTCATTGTATATCTCCTATTTTAGATAAAATTATAATCTTTTTATAATTAGATTAATTAGTTATCTAGTTTGTATGAAAGTAAATATTCGTGTAACCTTATATATATTATAAATCATTCATCAATAAAATCAAGGGAAGAAAACATATTCCTTTAAAAAGTATTTCATTATCTCTTCAAAAGTTATCTAAATGAGAACATAATTTTTTTCCATTACACAAATGATATGAATCAATTAACTGAGAAAAATCACTTTTGCTTTTTTGGGGACATCCGTTGTTTTCATTGATATTGCTCCATTTCAAATACATAATAATCGTCTTTATCATTATCAATTAAAATAAAGAGTTGCTTTCGTGTGGATGCCACACTTCCCCTTTAAGTAATTCGATTAATTCAAATGAGTTGGTCCACATTAATTTTGATATAAGTGCACTTGATGATAGTATTTCATTAATATTAAACTGCAATTAATATAATTCAGCGACATATTGAATGAGATAAAAATAGTTTCGTGATTTTATTGATATAAAATGTAAAATTAGTAATCTTAGTGAGACAAAAAATAGTTTCATAACTTTAATGATACATAAATAAAATTTAGTCACTATGTGTGAAGTTAATACACTCACGTTATATATATATATATATATATATCAATCACCAATTTAAAAATAAATACTAGACTCTCCCATTGACATTATGTACATAAAGAACTCTCTTGTGATCACATTGCACAAGTTCTTCTTAATTCGATGGATTCTATTTGAAGTGGAACGGTCTAAAGACAGAAATTTGAGCGTAGTTACTTTTCAAACTTTTATAAGAGATAAGGGGGTTAATTATGAACGTTTTTGTAGTTTGTAATATTGACACCATTCAATACTTAGTTGACCAACACAACAATCTTGATTCTTTAAGGGTGTTTACTGTAATAGTTTCTTATATAAAATGAGGGTTGAAAGCACGAGACTTTCATGATGGAAAACTCGGTAGAGAATTTTATATTTCAATGTCCAAATTTCAAGTCTCCACTATAAGTGCATAAAGAGAGAGTATATATGTGATATCTTCTAGGGTTATAAAAAGATAAGTTCCATCTATCTTGTACGCATCTCTATCATTCACAAAAATCTATGTAATATTTTATGAAAATATTCAAGATTAGCATATAATTATTTTTTAAACATTTCTCATTATCACATAATAGTTTCAATTTTTACCACTAAGTAGAACATCTGTAAACAATTTCATATATATTGAGTAGTTCAAAACTTTCGACAACAGTATTAGCCCTGTGCTCTCCACACTACACAATTTTTAATTGCATCACTGCTGGACATAACAATATTGAATAGATCTTAATACACTGAAGAATAAATTAATAACTAATGCATTAACTATATGAAAGAGCTTCAAGAAGATTCGATGAAAATCTTACTAAAGTATTTAGCTCTTAAACATTGTCATGTTAAGAACTAAATTACAGTCCAACATAAACTGAAATAAAATAAGGGAAAAAAAATAACTTGAACAATAAGATGTCTCCAATTGTAGCTTGTAGCCGTCGTTCTCCTCTCCAAAGTAGAATCCTTAATAATGACAGGGTTTAGGGTATTTATATCTTGAGAAAAATTGTCTTTCGGACCATAAAAACCCTGTTCAATTCGGTCCAGGAAACTTGAAAATTACGCGTCGGAACCGCGGTGCTAATTCATCACAAATCGCCGCTCATCGAATGATCAGACCGCTGCGTTTCGACGGTGATTTATTTTTCTGACTTTCTCGAAATTTTACGCGACCTAAACATCTTTACCGCGGTTCCGGCATCGCCAGTTACTCGCCAGAATCGCTGCCCTCTTTGATTTTTGTCCGGCTCCGCATGATTTGTTCTATTCTTCGTGGCACTTCTTAGGCTTCACCTTGGGTTGTGCTTGTTCAGATTTCATCTCAATTAAGCTCGTTTCATCCTTAAAAGTAGTATTTTCTCATTTATAACCGCTGTGACACAAAATGAAAGAAAAACACACCTAACACTATACTAAATGCAAAATAAATTAGTAAAATACTAACTAAAAATGACTCAAAAATGTATACAAAATACACTTAACAAACACCCCCAAACTTACACTTTTCTCGCCCTCGAGTAAAGCACTAAACAAAAACAAAATAAAATAAAAGACTCAATGAAATGGATCAAGTAGTTATATCAATACTTATTCAAAATCATGGATGAAAGTTAGGATAATATGTTAGAACATATATAACATGAATTATTAGCAATCTAGAATTTCAAGTTAGATATTTCACACACTTAGATCACAATCACTGGAAATACAAGCACCTAACATATGCATGTCAATTTCATTCCATCTTTTCCAAAATACTATAGATCTGTTTACTTGTTGTTCTCCACTAATCATAGACATACATCTTAAAGATTATCAGGACTTTCAAGGGTTGTAATGTAGGCTTAGGCTGGGGTAGGTAAAAGTAGGCATTTGGGCTCACATTACGTACCATAAGCATTTTTCATTCAACTCCTTTTTCCTTTTTTTTGACTTTCTTTTTAATCTCATACCTATTTTTCCCTTCTTTTCTTTTGAGAGAATGAGATACATTATAAATAACAAGCACCCCCAAACTTAGATTTTTGCATATTTTTCATTGGGGTGCATCAAATTTTTTTCACTCTTTTTTCATTCCTTTTCAACACTTTTCATCCCAATAACTTTCAATTATTACTTATGGCACAAACAGAGAATCTGCATCTCAGGTACATCAATTAGTAGGTATGAGAGGATTAATATAGGGTGTCAAAGAAATATCTTATTTTAGGCTCAAAGGGGCTGACTAGTGATACAATTTATGTCAGGATAGGTAATGAATGATCAGAAGGGCTATCAAATAAATGCATGAATCATCTCCCTAAACATGCACATCTTAACTATTTCGTCTCAAATAACAAGCAAACATATTTTCTAGACATTTTTCAACCTTTCTTTCCATAACTGACACACATAGGCTAAGCACAAATATCTCAAATAATTAGATGTCATGAATTTTTGGCATATCTAACTTAAGCACATAAATTTTTGCTTTCAATTCCATCACATTATCCCACTTTATCCACTCAATATCGTTAGCAACTACAACATGCATGTTCTATAAAAAAATTATGACTCAAAAACACATAAAACAACACAAAGCAAAATAAAAAAAACTTAAAAACAATAAGACAAAATAAGACACCCCCCCAAACATAATCGACACATTGTTCTCAATGTGTGAAGACTAGAAATAAAGGGATAACTTACTGACACAACACAACGGTCATACGGAGGTGTGGGAGGAAGGACAAATTATCGCAGCACATCGCCGGCGAGGAACCGCGTCCTCGACTCGATCGCGGTGCTAATTCTGGAAAAATTCCAGTGTCCTCAAGTTTTCTGCATTGTGAAGCATTCGCCCTTCGGAGTGAGTCTCTGCCTTTATCTGTCATCCAAAAACACTAACATACCAGATCATGAGACTGTTCAAGACAAAATAAACAAACTAAAACAAAAATTAAAATAACATAACTAAAAATATTGGGTTACCTCCCAAGTAGCGCTGTCTTTAACGTCTTTTAGCCGGACGCATGTTACTTACTAAATCAATGGGTAGAGTGTCCCCTCCGCATATCTATTTTAGCACCATTCTCTTTCTCTTCCTTCTCTTCTTTTTCACAGTTCTGATTTCAGAGGAGATCAATTCTTTTTCATCAATAGCTAGTTCAGAAATCTTACCATCAGGTTCTCTATGCTGCTTTGGTGGTACCCCATGAGCATCAGTACTTGTGAGGATTTTCTCAGGCACAACCTTGTCAACTACCCCCAATAGCAAAACATATAGCATCACCTTGAGGTTCAGTGACCTGCTTGAAAACCTTGAATACCATTTTCTCACCTTGGACTCTGAGTTTTAACTCCCCCTTTTCAACATCAATGAGGGCTTTCCCTGTGGCTAGGAATGATCTCCCAAGGATCATGGGAATATTTTCATCTTCATCCATGTCTAAAATGAGGAAATCAGCAAGAATGATGAATTTACCTACTTGTACCAACACATCTTCAATAATTTCTTGGGGATGCACAATTGAGCGATCCGCTAGCTGCAAGTTGACTGTGGTTGGTCTTGCTTCCCCCAAATCAAGTCTTTTGAACACAGGCATAAGATTGATACTTGCCCCCAAATCATATAAAGCCCTTTGCATGTAACACTCTATGGTGCAAGGTAAGGTGAAACTCCCTGGGTCTCTCAACTTAGGGGGAAGTTTCTTCTGCAATATAGCAGACTCTCTGCCACAAGACCACTGCCTCATAATTTGTGACTTTCTTCTTCTTAAACAGGATGTCTATCATGAATTTCACATAAGTTGGCATCTGCTTCAAAGCTTTAATGAATGGAAGATTGATATGCAGTTTTTTGAATACCTCCAAAAATTCCGAAAACTGCTTATCCAAAGTCTTCTTCTGCAGTCTTTGAGGGTAAGGAATTTTTTCCGTATACTCCCCCATCACTGCGGGTGGAGCCTTCTCTAAAATAAGGCGGTCATCAGTAATCCCCTCATTTTCTACCTCAACTGTCTTCCCCACATCCTTCTCTTTTTCAACTAATGCTTGGGGTGCCCTCTGCTCTAACTGCTTCCCACTTCTCAAACTGATTGCTTGGCATTGCTCCATTGGATTCATCACTGTGTTGCTGGGAATGTTACCTTGCTCTCTATTATTCAACGTGTTCGTCAACTGTCTCACCTGTGTTTCCAAACTCCTGATGGATGACCTAGTCTCGGTCATGAACTGGGTGGTCTCCTTCATGAATTGAGTCTGAGAGTTGTTGGATTCTGTCTGAGATTTAGCCAAGGTCATCAGTGATGCTCTTATTTCTCTTATTTCATCTGACTTTTCTTGTGGGTATGGTGGGCTGAGCTGCTGTGAGGACGATGCCTGAAATTGTGGTTGCTGCCTTTGTTCATTCTTTCATGAAAAATTTGGGTGATTTCTCCACCCCGGATTATATATGTTGGAGAATGGATTGTTGTAAGGCCTCTGAAAATTCTCCACTGCCTGAACCTGCTCCATGGACACATTATTTGGGTCCACTGCTGTACACCTATCAAAAGTATGGGGACCCCCGAAAATTTCGCATCTTACTAGTGTCTGAAACCGCTTTAACTAACATGATACTCTGCTGCATCTGCTTTGTCAAAGTAGCTACATGCGTAGTCAATGCAGTGATAGCATCTAGCTCATGAATCTCAGCCATCTGCCTAATGTTCATTGCTCTCTCATCGGCCCCCTGATGATTGTTTGTGGCCATATCCTCTAGCAAATCATGTGCCTCATTGGCACTCTTTCTCATGAACGTACCTCCTGCTGCCGCATCAATGATGGTACGAGTTGTACCACACAGCCCATTGTAAAATATGTGGACTAACATCCACTTCTCAATCCCATGATGTGGGAACTTTCACTGCAAGTCTTTAAACCGCTCCCATGAATCATATATTGATTCTCCCTCCAGCTGATAAAAGTTATTCAACTCACCTCTGAGCTTTGCTACCTTCGCTGGGGGAAAGAACTTGGCAATAAACTTCTGGGCTAAGTCTTGTCATGTAGTGATGGAGTTCGCCTGTAATGAGTTCAGCCAACACTTTGCTCTATCCATGAGTGAGAATGGGAAGAGTCTCAACCGGATGACGTCATCAGTAACACCATTGTATTTGAAGGTTGCACACAACTCCAGAAAATTTGCTAGAAGCAAATGGGGATCTTCAGATGGTAATCCCCCAAACTGAACTAAGCTTTGAACCATGTGCAATATGGCTGGTTTCAAAATTGTTGGCTTCAACCGCTGGAAGCCTGAGGCAAGTCTGCACCCCTGTAATTGTAGGCATCACATAATCCCCCAAGCTCCTTTCTGCAGGGACTTGTCTTAAAACAAGCGGTAACTCATCATTCTCCAAATTATTGTTTCGCTGATCTCACATTACTAACAAATCAATTGCTCTCTTTTCTTTCCTGTTTTGTCTGCACAATCTCTCGATCTCATGATTCAGAGGAATATGAGTGTCTGCTCCTCTCCTACTTCACATAAACTAAGTACCTGCGACTAATCAAAAACAGCAAACAACAAACAGCACGACAGAGTGTTCTAAAATAAAAATACTAAAAAAAAAACAAAATTAGAAATAAGAATAGATAAATCGATATTAACATTACGCCGGCCCCGACAATGACGCCAAAAACTTGTTGCAATATTTCTAAGTGCTTACGCAAGTGTACGTATCGTTCAAGTAATAAAGATCTGTAAGACTGAGTTTATCGTCCACAGAGACTGGTTTATTAAGTACCGATTATCTATCCTATGCTATCTATTTGGTTGACGTTCTTTGGTTTTAGATTTATAACTAAGAATTATGACTAAGTGCAAAAAATAAACTAAAGATTATAATACTTTGGGTTTATAACAGTTATGAAGGAAATAGGGCATTCCAATCTCCTCAACTATTCACTCTTTCACGCGTTAATGCAAGACTAATGATTCTTCTTCTTATTAAGATAGTAGGTTAACTAATCTGTTATTATATTCCGGTTAGGACAGACAAGCGCTCAACCTTGTGCAAAAACCTTATATATTTCTATGATAAGTTTTACCACACAGGAGGATTAAGAACAATAACCTTAAATACTACACAAGTATCGGGGTACTTTCGTCAACAATTTTAATCTATGTCTAGTCAACTACAGCATATTCAAATCTTATTTCAATTCGAAATCATATAAGTGATGACAATTAATAGCTAGTTAATTATCAAGCAATCATAACAATATTGAATAGATCTTAATACACTGAAGAAGAAATCAATAACTAATGCATTAACTATATGAATGAGCTTCAAGAAGATTCGATGGAAACCCTACTAAAGTATTTAGCTCCTAAACATTGTCATGTTAAGAACTAAATTACAGTCCAACATAAACTGAAATAAAATAACGGAAAGAAAATAACTTGAACAATAAGATGTCTCCAATTGTAGCTTGTAGCCGTCGTTCTCCTCTCCAAAGTAGAATCCTTAATAATGACAGAGTTTAGGGTATTTATATATGAGAAAAACTGACTTTCGGACCATAAAACCCTTGTCCAATTTATGCCCAGGAAACCTGAAAATTACGCGTCGGAACCGCGGTGCCAATGCCTAGCACCGCGGTGCTAATTCATCACAAAATCGATCGCTCATCGAACGGCCGACCGCTGCCTTCGATTTGATTTATTTTTCAGACTTTTTGGAAATTTTACGCCGCGACCCTAAACATCTTTACCGCGGTTCCATGGCACCGCGGTGCTACCTGGCCAGGCACCGCGGTGCCTCTTTGATTTTTGTCCGGCTCCGCCTGATTTGTTCTATTCTTCGTGGCACTTCTTAGGCTTCATTCCTTAGGTTGTGCTTGTTCAGATTTCATCTCAATTAAGCTTGTTTCATCCTTAAAAGTAGTATCTTCTCCTTTATAACCGCTGTGACACAAAATGAAAGAAAAACACACCTAACACTATACTAAAGACAAAATAAAGGAGTAAAATACTAACTAAAATGACTCAAAAATATATACAAAATACACTTAACAACATGTGAATTGTGACAATGTTCTATTCTCATTAATCCAAGTTACAAAACACTTTTTTTGGGACCTTAATATCGACATGAATTAGTCACTATCCCTTTTCCCATCCAAATAACGGCCAAATATTAAAGAATAAAATAGAAAAACCCATTTATAAAAATGCTTTAGAAATGAGTGATCTTGAATTTTAACCTCACTTTCCCGTGGATAAATTTTAAATTTAATAAGTTTTGATTTTGAAAATTTGACCACAAGATAAGTGGGGGTCAAAAGTTCAGGACCGTTCATTTGTAACGGGAATTCGCACAAATGCTCCTCTTTCGGGGTGATCTTTAATTTTGTCTCTCAAATTGGAAATTTTAATTTTTGCCCTTCGCCTAAAAATTCATGGCTCTGAGTTCGAACCCCGATTTAGTTAAAAAAATTAAAAAAACGCAAGCCATTATTTGACTGCACATTACGCTTAAGGTAGAGTTTGTCTTCAGATATAAGACAAACTCTGTCTTGCGAATCTAAACTCTACGTTGTAACTTTTTAATTTTTAACTGAATGGGGGTTTGAATTCAAAATTTCAAAATATTTTTGAGCAAAAGATAAAAATTAAAAACCAACAATTTGAGAGGCAAATTAGAGACCAGTGTTTTTGAAGGGCAATCCGCACAAAATAATGTTTGTAAACTGGTTTGGCGTTCCCAGTAAAAGTCCAACTAAAGACCTGAAGATGTGTGGGCCGTAATCGGACACACTAAATGGGCCCCATAAGTATTAAGCCTGTGATCAGGTCAGCTAAAGTTGAATGCTTAAATAGCAAAACTAGAATATGGACACGGTAAACAAAGATACTTGGGGTGGTTTTGTAGGAGAGATAAGTTATCCAGTATAGATGAATTGGGTGGAATAAGATAAAATAATTTATCACACTCTTTATATGGAATAACTTATCTCACCGGGATATCAAATGAGTTATCCCACCAACCAAACATGGAATAATCCAATGCCGACTAGTAATTTCATCCCATCCTATCCCTCCTAGTTGGAGTACACAAATAGTCCCTTTTAAAGGCTACTATTTATGTTTTGTCCATGTCTTGCAAATTTTTGTAAGTGTATTGTTCACTATACAACCTAGAAAAAATAAAAAATTTACTCTTATCACTTCCTAATGAGGTATTAGTAATACATAAGTTAATATATGCATTATTTTTCTAATGCATCCTACCAAACGACCCCTTAATGAAATTGTTAGAAAACCTTCCTAGACCTTGGTCATAAAAAGTTTATAAGTAGTTTTTCTGCAACTTTAAACCAGTGCGTACTGAACTTATGTTGAAGAAACCGTCTGATAAAATTTAGACCTCGTCATAGATGGAAAAACATTAAGTCGATAGTCAGGATAATTTCCTTTCTATTTTTTTTTTACGAAGAAATCCGCAGCCGTTACTCTTCGAGTTCGCACAGGGTAAACCCCAGACTGACGCAATAGCCTGCAAACCACGTCAGCCAATTAACCATACTTGACCACCCATGTGTGACAGGCTCAACCAAGAAGGTTTATGCAGGGAATCGAACTTGTGACCTTGTGATTCCGCGCTCTACTGCTACACCAATTTGACTACCCTCGCGGGTATTTCCTTCCCATTTTGAGGCATATTGATCTGGATCCCTAGATTTCTTTAGATAGTCTTGTTTCTTCTACAAGTTTAAATTATCATTTTAAAAGTTCATTGATTACTTGTATTATTATTTCCACCTTCTTGTCTTTTCATAATCCTAATTGCTAAGTGTTGACATTCATGAATTCATTCTATATATACAAGATTTATCTTTCTCTTGTAATTTCTCTCGTAAGTATATTTGGATTAGTAAACTTTCTGAAAAAGAGTTCGATCTCGAAACATAAAAACTCTAAAAAAAACTTCACAAGAGGAAGAATAATCACTTTAATTGCTGCAACAAACTAGTTTAAAGAAGAAGATGACAAGAGAAACTAAAAAAATGTAACTCGATTGAAATTTGAAAAACTTCTATATTCATATCACCAAATATCTCGACCTCCTTTGCTAAAATGATACCCTTATTCCACCTTGTAATTTTTAGATTTTGTATAACACCATATTAATCTCTATGGTAGACATGCCGTTAATATCGGTAAAGAATGGATCTTGGGCCTAACCCCAAAAGCTAGCTTGTAGGGTGAGGATTGTCCAAGTTTTCCATTTCATATCCGATGTGAGACTCTTAACACTCTTCCGCACGCCCATACCTCATTAACTGGAGAGTAGATAATATAATTTGGGGGTCCAACATTGGTGAATGGAGAATTGGAATCGGTCTGACTCTGATACCATGTAAAAAATGAACCTTGGGCCTAACTCAACCCCAAAAGCTAGCTTGTAGAGTGAAGATTGTCCAAGTCCATATAAGGAGTCCATGTTTTCATTCCATATCCGATGTGGGACTCTTAACAATATCATCCAAATCAAAATGTCTATGTAACTTGTATTTTCCCTATGTGCACATCTGTCACGATCCGACCCGACGGACCGCGACAAAAGTGGTATCAGAGCAGTTAATCCTCGGAATGTCTACAGACCGTGTCTAGTAGAGTCTTGTGTATAGGTATGTTGTGCACCATACTTATACGCAGGAGACTGCCGGACATTTAGGATTGATTTCTATTCTTTCATCTCATAGATCGTGCAATAGAGCTATGTTATTAGGATGATTCCTCTCTGACGACTTGATATGTTTACAGTTATGCCTCTGAAGAAGGCGACATCGGCCCAGAAGGGCAAATCTACAGCGGGGGATACTAGTCGGATTCAGAGTTACTGTGTCCCATACTCGCCTATGCCGAGATCGCACTTAGTCGACGAGCTTTGCTATGTCGCCACCACCAGAGGCTTCAGCCTGCGGCAAGATCACCGCTTCGAGACCCAAAGACTGAGCCTCCAGCCTCCTCGCCGGCGAGCAGGACGAGCCATGAGAGATGCGGTACATCTGCTGACTATATTGGTGACAGGGAAAACTCATAGACAAGGACCAGGAGTTGACCCCAAATCTGATAGTTTTAGGGTCCGTGATTTCTTGAGCTATAGTCCACCAGAGTTTTTCAGGTCAAGGCCAGAGGATGATCCACAAGAGTTCATCCGACAGATGCAGCGTACGTTGAGGGTAATAAAGGCTTCAGAGATTGAGTCGGTCGTGTTGACTTCATATCAGTTGCGTGACGTCGCTATTAACTGGTATGAGTCGTGGGAGCTATCTAGGGGCGAGGGTGCTCCTCCAGCCGTGCGGGATGAGTTTGCGGAGGCCTTCCTTGACCACTTCCTACTCTCAGAGATGAGAAGAGCCAGAGTTGATAGGTTCTTAAACTTGAGGCAGAGCGGTAGGAGCATTAGAGAGTACAACCTTGAGTTTGATTCATTGGCCAGATATGCACCCACTATTGTAGCAGATATGGCAGACATGGTGCATCGCTATGTGATGGGGTTGGATCACTACTTGATCTATAGCTGTATGGCAGTGGCTCTTTAGCCGGGTATGGATATTGCTCGAATCCAGGCATATGCACAGGGGGTTGAGGACCGACATAGAGGGCGGCATCCAGACAGAGGTCATGACAGGGACCAGCATAAGAGGGCTAGGTCAACAGGTTATTCGGGTGAGTCTCGAGGCAGACAGCCTCAACAGCAGGTTAGATATTCATCCCAGCCAACACAGAGTGCTCCCCTATGGTCCACTGGAAGGAGATTCGACCGTCCAGGGTATTCAGAGCCACGAGCTCCGAGGCTTCGTGTTCTCGAGATATGTGGCTCTACTCAGTCGGGGCCACTTTTGCCTCAGTGTTCTCGGTGCGGTAGGTACCATTTTGGAGAATGTCGTTCCGTTATTAGTTATTAAATAAATGATAGAATTTATTTGTATGGTTAGTCACCAGTGGCACAACCTACGGGCTAAGTAGCGCCTCAATGAGAGTCTTTTTTCCCTCCGCGATAGTGTAATACCAAGACCAGTAAGAGAGAATGGACATCATCCATTCATCGTAGTAGTCATCTGATGGGAAATCTGTGTTGATCCGCCCATGATTCATAGAACCATTCTTTCGCGTGCCGTAGCTTAGGATTCGTGCTATTGCTATTGTTTAGGGGCGTCAAGACCGGGTTCCGACTTTTTCTTTTTGAGAAAGAAGAGGTTACTGCTACAGGTGCTTGTTATTTTTGCGGCCATCAAGGCCATGTGATGAGGGAATGTCCGTCCATAGGTGGTTCAGGTGGTATGGCTCGACCTACGGGGTCGATTGCTGGTTCATAATCATCTGTAGCTATGTGCCCCACATGGCAGGGTATTCAGATGCCAGCATGCTGTGGTAGAGGCCGTGGCGGAGCTCCTAGTTTTAGCGGTCCTTCGAACCACATATATTCTTTAGCCAGTAGACGTGATCAGGAGGCGTCACCAGACGTTGTTACAAGTATATTATCGGTCTTTTTCTGTGACGTATATGCATTGATTGATCCAGGTTCCACCTTGCCATACATATCTCTCCTTGTTGCTAGTAGAATCGGGATAGAACCTGAGTCGATAGAACCATTTGAGGTAGCTACATCGGTAGGAGATTCGGTCATAGCTAAGCGGGTGTATAGAAATTGTTCGGTGGTGATATATAGTCGTCATACCATAGCAGACATGATAGAGTTAGGCATGACCGAGGTTGATGTTATTATGGGTATGAAGTTGGCTAGTCATAATTATAATGGTAAGATATGGTACTTTGTGGCAGAAGGAGTAGAAATAGAAGTGATTTTTGACACTGGTCAACGAGTGACCTTAAAGTTGTTATTACTATACTGTGGTAAAGTTATTGTTACAACTCTGGTTTATGCTAAATACGCTACACAAGAAAGACTGATGTTGTGGAACAAAATTTATTCTATAACTAGCAACATGAATCTACCTTGGTTAGTTGGGGATGACTTTAGTGTCATCATGAATGAAAAAGGGAAAATTGGAGGCCTGTCTATCCCACAGAATATGAAGACTTTACTTTTGTATGAACTCATGTGATCTGAACTAGGTAAAATTTAGAGGTAGCCCTTTTCACTTGGTGGAATGGTAAAGCGGGTCAAGATTGTATCTTTATGAGATTGGACAGAATCTTAGTTAAGCAACAACTACAGGATTGGCTGGGCAATTTAAGCATGGAGCATCTGTCAAGAACTAGTCAGATCATACACCTTTGTTGTTAACTGCACGAGATCAGGTTCTACAATTTCATAAATATGTCAGATTTTTAAAGTTTTAGTTTAAGCATGATACCTTATGGAGGTGATGGAACAAAACTAGAATCCAGATTACCTTGGTGACCCTTGTGTTACATTCAAGTTGAAGATAAAAAGATTGAACATAGCATTGTCTAAATGGAGTAAGGATACCTTTGGTGATCTATTCAAGAAATTGACGATCAGGGAGTATATTTTCAAGATTAAGGAGCAGTTGTTTGAAGAAGATCCATCATAGGGAAATAAAATGGTGCTTTTGCACTTTGAGAAAGAGTTTTAGAGGTAAAAATAATTGGAATTCAATGGAACTTAGAGGGAGATAGAAACACAAGATACTTTCATAGCCTAGTAAAAGGGAGAAATATCATTGAAAATATTTTACTTACTCAAGAACTTGTGAATGATATAAGAAAGGATAAACCTGCTAGTGTCATTATAAAACTTGATATGACAAAGTGGAGCTAATCTCAATCATTTGACCTATGCAGATGATACCATGATATTCTCCTCAGTAAATAGCAAATCATTGCATATGATCAATGCAGACTTTGAAGGGGTATGAAGAAGTTTCTGGCCAATTTATCAATAAAAGGAATAGTTCTTTTTATATGCATGCTAAGACTCCTAGTAACTTGATTCAACAAGTAAAAGATATTACTGGTTTCACAAGGGAAACATTTTCATTTAAGTATTTAGGATGTCCAGTATCACATGTTAGAAAGAGGAAAATAGATTATGCTGAATTAATTAAGAAGATTAGGGACAAGTTACATGCTTGGAAAGAAAAAATATTATCACCATGAGGTAAAGCAGTGTTGATTACTAGTGTATTATAAAATGTGCCTATACACATATTGTCTGCTATAAGACTTGCAAAATGTGTGATCAAAGAGATCCATAAAATATTTATAATGTTCTTCTGGTGTATAGTAAGGATGATATTAAGGCTAGGCATTGGTTTACATGGTTAACAATGTACTTGCCTAAAGATGATATTGGATTGGGGTTCAGATCTCATTTTGATAAATCAAAGGCATTGTGTGAAAAGCTATGGTGGAGATTTAGGACCACCAATTCTCTATGGGCTAACCTTCTAGAGAACAAGTACTCTAAGAAGCATTACCCTCAATATGTGCAATGGAAATGTGGTTCTTAGGTCTTGGAAATGATTCTTGAGGTAAGGGATAACATTGAACAAGAAATATGGTGGGAAACAAAGAGTGGGACTGCTAACATTTGAATTGATAGTGGTACCAAATTGATAACATTACACTATGTACTACTATCAGAGTTTCTTATTGATGAAAGGGGTGGAAGATGTCAAAGACTGCTACGTTGAAATTGATGGGATTTGTCAAAGCTAGGACAGTATCTACGAGATGACATTGTCTCACATGTCACTACATACTTGATATATACCATGTGGGATAATCCTTGGTAGATAATGACAAGTTCTAGTAAGTTTACGATGTCAAGTGCATGGGATTTGTTGAGATAAAGATCATATCCTTCTGATGTATATAAGTAAGTGTGGGTTAAAAGAATGTCATTCAAGATATATTTCTTCCTATGGACGATGTGAAAATTTAAAATTCCAGTGGATGAAGTGTTGCAAAGTATTGGAATTAATATAATATCAAGATGCTGCTGAGGTAATGTTTTTTTCTTCAAGAAATGATAGATCACTTGTTTATTACAAGAAAGTTTGTCAAATCTATATGGAGCTATTCTAACAATGCAGCAGGTGTACAAGGTAGTACCAGCTATAATATTGTGGCAAATTTGAAAATGGAGGAATATAGTACTGCATGGAGGCTCTTTAACCTTGTTCAATGTGTTACATGAGATTCAGTTGAATATTCACAGGTAATTCCAATTCCTTATTTAACTATAGTAATTGGTGAATTGTATGTGTGATATATTGTGGCCATGTATGACATCTGTTGGTTTGCTGGATATAGGTGGATATGTATAGTTATAAAGGAGACTCTGCCGAAATTTTTCTAACATGAGATCTATAATGAACATTCGAGGACGAATGTTTCTAAGGGGGGAAAGATGTTACACCTCGTAAGTTAAGATGATAATTAAGAACGTCATTAAGAAAGTAAGATTCTGATATTAGATATAAAGTATACTTACATATATTAATACGAAAATTAGTATACAAACGAAGGTGATCCCAGAATAATTTTCTTTTTAAAATACTACAAATGTGACGATGAGAATTAATACTAGTAGTTGAAGTTATTCCAATGGAGTTATAGAATAGTATTGTATTATAAAATCTTGACATTGAGGATATGAGGGGTTATGTGGGATTCATTTTAGTAGAGGGATCAATTTAAATAGACTATTAAGAGAATTGGACTAAGTTGTAAATAAAGTTTCAGATTTCTATAACCTATATCTCTCCTCTCATTCATTTTATTTCAAAACTTAAAACCTTCCATCTCCTTCCCCTCTCTTCTCCTCAACCAAAAATCCCACTCTCCATAGCCAAATTGGAGCTTTATATTTCTTTCCTCCAAGATTAATCCTCCTATTAAATTTCTAAGCCAAGAATTTCACTAAAACAGTGGCCAAACTCTCGGCCACTGCTGGCCGAATTCAAGAACAAAATTGCCAGATTTTGGGTCAAGTTTTTAGAAGAAAAACACATAAGGAATGATGGGTTAACATTATAGAATTCATGCATGTCGTTTTGGAGTTGAAAAAGTGAGAAAAAAATGGTGCAAAGATCGATGGAACAGTGTCGAGATTAAGGGACTGTTTTGGGCTTCGTTTAAGGTAAAAATTCTCCTTTTCATTGAACATTTGGAAGATTAATTGATGTTTTAGTTAAGGGATAAACTCATATTTAAGAAGAATTGTAAATAAGAGAATGCATGTGACTAATATGTTGTTGTAGCCGATTGAGACTGATTTGGGTACTTTGGAATTCGATTATGTTATTGCTATTATCGTCGCTAATTGCATGTTGAAAGTTGAATGAAATCTTGATATTTAAGGTTGTAGTTGTTTTTATGGAATTGTTGGAATATGAATTGGATTTTAAGAAATTAAGAAAAGAGTATGGAATTATGTTGTTGTTGGCCGAGACTTCCATAAAATTGTTGGATGTGGTTGTCTCGTTTTAAAGGTTGTTTTGTTGAAGTAAGAATGCTGAAAATGTAAGTTATAAACATGTATTTATGTTGTGGTAATTACTAATACATGTCTTAAAGAAATTAAAGTGTAAGAAGGATGTTGTGTTGCAAATTATAGGACTCGAACTCTTGTTGATGTCGCTAGAGTTGATGGATTGTTTTAAGGCTGTTCTAATATGGATTAAGGGTTGGATTAACATGAGAAATAGGTGTAGTAATCACCTTGGTTATTGTAGTTGTTGTATTGCATAAATATAAAAGAGAAGGAATATGTATTGATGACGTAAATGGAATATTTGGGATTGTTTTGGTTATATCCTTACGTTGTGGTTGTTATTTGGTATTGATGGCTTGATTCGTAAGTTGTGGATATGCACATAAATAGGGGAAGTGCTGTCCGAATTTCTATAGAAAAGAGAGTCGTCTTTCGATATAATTTACGATAGAAATTATAGAGTTGACGGGCGTGTTATTATTGTTATAAGTTGACGTACTAGTTGAGACGAATCCTATTTATCGAGTTGGCTTAGACGATAAGGTATGTGAAGCTATCCTTCCTTTCCTTTTGGCATGATTTGTATAAAATGAGCGTACGACGGACGCATGATTTCTACACAGAACTCCTAATGATATTTGTTATGAGACGTGCCTTTGATTTTTCAGAAAAGAATTCATTTTAATGATTTTATTGAGAGTTGAATGATGATTTCACACCGAGTCCCATAATGGTCGATGCAGTATGTATATGATTTCACCGAGTCCGTAATGGGTAGATCTGTATATATATATGTATATGGTTTCATTCACACCGAGACCCTCATTTGGGTGATCGATCTTGTATATATATATATATATATATATATATATATATATATATATATATATATATATATGACTCTCATTTTTATAAGGCACAATTGACTCTCATTTGTATATGGCACATTTGGATTCTGATTATTATACTTGTCTCATGTTATCTATTGGCCACTTATGATCTTCCTTACAGTATTACATGTTTTACATACTCAGTACATTATTTAGATCGACTCTTTCCTCGGTGCGTCATGCTCGCAGTACAAGTTCTCGCCAGATCCTAGGCTTAGGTCTCCTACTCAGCTGGTTGGAAAACTCATTTGATTCAGAGCTTGTCTTTTTGGTACAGAACCCTATTTTTTTGACTTATGTATATTTAGGGGCACGACGGGCTTACTTGTACTCTTCCCATTTGAGGTTTTATTATTAACAAAAGCCCACACAGGCACACTGCCTGGGTGGTTTTAATAATAAAAAAAAGAATCATTATGCGGAAAAAGGGAAGTTCAAATAGAAAACAGCACTACTGCTAGTAAGATAGGCCCTGTCCCGTCATAGGTCGTTATCCTTCTCATAAAGGTCTGTAGACAATTGTGGGTTGCATATATGTGGGTTGGTTATATGAGGATTGTAGATATGTTTTGGTCAGCTGTACTACTGTTGTACTATGTTTTTGGGGATGTTCCCACATATAAGTGATAGCATATGGTGACAGCCTTGTCGGCTTGCCTATTTTGTTGTGTTGAATTGTTGTGACTCCTCAGGAGACAAGTCTATTCTGACATGTGTTATTATTACAGCGTTATGCTGCCGAATTTCATCTGATTTTTAGTATCAGTCTGATTATACGTGACATGTTAGTATAATGACGTCTAATTAGGGCACTTAGTCGCGGTCCGTCGGGTCGGGTCGTGACAACATCCTCATTAATTTAATCAGAAACCTTTAAATTTGTATTCTTTTTGCTGGAGATACATTATGAATGAAGCATTAGGGAAATATTTTCTTTGTATGCACATTCTCATTAATTCAATAAAAAATCTTCAAATTCATATTTCTTTGTGCTTGAGATACATTAGGAATGAAGTATCCGGGAAATATTTGATTAGGAATTAAGTAAATTTTGGGTTTCCTCCCGTTATAGTGTCATGACTGTTCATCAGAACTATTATTCAGTTTGATTATTATTCAGATTAACTGTTCATCGATACTGTTATTCAGATTGACTGTTTATGAGAGCTGTTATAATCGAAATACTTATATGGTAGAGTTGACGCCGGCCTCCCCAAACTGTACTTGCAAGTTTCCCTCTGAAAAGCTTATGTGATTGCTCTTTAGCGCTCTTAAAAATTAATCAAATTTTTGTAAAGGCCCTTTTTATAACTTCCTTAATACACTATTGATTCACATTTCCTTTTTTTAACCTAACCAACATCCAAAACAGTTTAAAACGATGATGTATTACCGTACCCGGCCGGTTTATGTGAACCCACCACCATCCCAAACAATGACAAATTACGGTTTACAATGGCGCAAAACCCTAATCATCTCCACCAAAACATGACACCTTCACTCCTTCAAGAAAACCGGCAATCTTTCCGCCATCCACCGCCGCGTCCACCACCACCTACCACCACCACTCCTTCAAGAAACCCCAAAAATTGCGTCCCAATTAACTCCACAAATTCAAATTCAAACTCATCATCATCATCCCAATTCGATCAATTAACCAAAAGGGTCACTAGGGACCTACCCAATTTATCAGATTGTCATAGCTGTCTTGCCCGAATCAACCATACTGATCCAAATGACCGACTTCAAACCCTAAACAGTGTTTGGCGAATTGTCCTTCTTTGCAAGAAATGCATCAGACGTGTTAATTCTTGCCAAACATGCCCTTATTGTTTCAAGAACTTGGATGATTTAGATTGTTTTAAGTGTTGTAGCTGTAAAAGGGGTGTTCATAAAGACTGTGTTAGTAGGTATGGGAATTCTGCACCTTGGTCTTTTTGTTCTGGTGAAGAAGGGGTAAAGTTGGGATCTTTTGTTTGTATAGATTGTTGGGTTCCAAGATTCTTTAGGAAATCAATTGGGGTTTGTAAAAAGACACTAAATTGTACTAGTGATGTTAAATCATTTGAAGGCAAAAGGAAGGTTGTACTGGCGTTGAAAGCAAAGGATTCAACTTTGCGAAAGGCTGTCGTGGTGAAAAATGATTTGGAATTAGTTGCCAAGAAAGATAAGAACAAGGGGTTGCTGAAAAGCGGTAGTGTGAGGAGTGATGATACTAATTTGACTGAAGCTGTAAATGATGCAGAATTTGCATTTCAATTGCATCGTGCCATGAACAGCTCGCGGCGAATTTCAAAAACCTTATGCCCTATGAATTCCAGCTATGTGGCTGATCCTGAAATTTTGGAATCGAGCAATGTATCATGTAAATTGTTAGATTTAGGCCAGACTGTTTCTAATTATCCAGGTGAGACTCCGCTTAAGGTGTACTCTCGCTATAGGTGTAAGGGAAAAGTTATCCGGACTAGTTCTGAGACCCTGCCTTCTGTTATTGTGTACTCTCGCACTAGGTTGAAAGAAAAAGTTGGCCAGACTGGTTCAGAGACCCCTCCTTGTGTTGCAGTTTTCTCTCGCACAAGGTTGAAGGAAAAAGTTGACAAAGCTAGTTCAGATGGATCGCCGTGTGTTATGGTGTACTCTCGCACCAGGTTGAAGGAAAAAGTCTGCCAGACTAGTCCAGAGGCTCCACCTTGTGTTACAATGAATGATCATGGATCTTCTGTTGATTCTGCTTGTTCAAAAGCTGAGTTACTTACATACAAGCGGAGCAGACTAAAGAGGAAAATGTGCAAAGAGACTGTTGGTTTATCTGACCTTATTACGGAGGAGCTCGATCTTCGAGTTTCTCAGCGAGAAGGTTCACAACATAACTTGCATTTGCAAAATGTTAGCACCTTGGGCTCCTTGAGTTCTGGTGGAGATAATACTGTTCAGGGTGAGTTTTGCGCAAATAATACTGTGCAGGCTGAAAGCTGCAATATGCAGCAGGACTGTTTTTTGTTGAAGTATAGCAGAAGGAAAAAATGCTCTGAGCCAGGGTCAGATGTGCATGAGCATACTTTTCCTCAACCAACACCTGATCCCAGCATACCTACAAATTGGTCCGTGGAATCCAGGACATCATCAAATGTCTGACATTCGAGCTAATGCTTTTTTGTATAAGTGGTACTTGCCAGACTCAACTATACAGGTAAAATGATTCATCATTTTCTTTGATAAACTTGTAATGTTATTGTCTTGATCTATGGGTGCTTTATTTATCATTTGTAAACTCATTTTAGATGAAATATAAAGAAACTACCTTGCCCTAACAGTTATTTGATTATTGTTCTGAGGCGGGACATCACCTGCGGTGCCGGATTTAACTTAGTGACTCCTGTGAATCTTTTTGTTTTTTGCTCTTGTCTTGCTTCTTGCTGGCTGAAAATTGATTAAATGGGGGCTCATGTCTGATGCAAAGTGGTTGCTGCAACGCCTTAAATTCTGTATGTACTTTGTAGGGACATATGTGATTTGATGGTTGTGGACCCTACTTATTTTCCATGTATTTAAATGCACCTAGGATTGAACCTTCATTGCTCATGAGTTGTCAAGTTGTCGACATGCACTTTTGCTTTATTTCACATGTTTAAGTTATGGTATCAATCTTTGCGCTTGGGACGACACAACTAGTGAGGTACTAACTGAAGCACGTTTATTGCTGATTGAAAACTATTTCCAAACCCCGTCTTCGGCCTGGGTTCTCCCTGGCGGTCGAGAACGTTTGGAAGGGCTCCCTTCGGGGTTAAGCCCTAAAAGGAAATTACGATATCAAAGCAGGTTTCCCAATGATCAGTTGCCATTCTTGATCTGTTCAAGAGGTGAAGATCCACCTTATTGCATAAATACATCTGAATTTAGAGCACTTGAAACTGATACGTACAGCTGCAATGATGTAAGGAAGATTGCAAAGGAGGAAAGTAGATATTAATGTTAGGTTATTCAGAAAATTCTATGGATAGACTTTTTTAGTGAAATTATAAATAAAGAAAATCATTTTTGATGAGATGCTCTAATTAACGGATATGAAATCTAAATGATGTCGGGGAACCAGTGATTTGGGACCCTAACACTAGAGATTTTACAGCTGAGTTTGATGTGGAGTCGACAGTGTACTTACTGAAATAATGAAGTAATAGTAAGCAAAATATGCAAAACCACGAGCATTTAGGAAGTTGTATTCTTTAAATATTTCTCAAAAGTTTGAATCAAACCTTTGGTTTAAATGTAATTGAGAATAAAATGCAAGTTTTCACTCCTGAATCCAATTAAATTATATATGAAAGAAGTTAATTTTTCAAAATTGACTATTTTTACCTTCGTTAAGGGTGTTCCAGAGATATCTGGCGGTCGAGTAAATAACTATAGGAATACTTGGATCTTACCATCCAAAAGTTTGTCTGTAGATAAAGAAAAAGGTCTAGGCTTGCATTTGGAGTTTCTAGAGGTTGGTAAGGTGAAAGTGGTCACACTAGACCATTGAGTGCTCTAGCTCGGGCCATTGGCTTCATACGTAAACTTATATGGATTTTGTGAAATATTAGCTTATCTCATCTTGATTGTTTCTCTCCTTCCCACAAGTGATCTTGTATTTTGCCACATTTGTGGGTTCAGTCCTCCAAATCCCGGTAGATTCTCACATGCCCATGACTAGATGGGTCGGTTTGGGTTCAAGTAAGAGTTAGAAGATTTCAGCCATGAAAGCACCAACACCAATGGCTCAAGTCATTGCCCCTTTTTACTCGCTGACCTGTCATTCAAAAGGTAAGCTATCAGACTTGATGCGCCTCACACAAAGTAAAGGTTGTAAGCTCCGCTCAGATTGATTGTTCTCCTTGCACTTTAAGTTCTCTATTATACTCTATAAATATGTTGTTCTCACATTTCCATCACGTATATTTATATTATCAGATATTGAATTAGTGCTTAGGCTTAGAATATGGTTCCACTTTCTCCTGAAAAAATTATCAAATTCGAACATGCAGCGTTTTACCAGAAAGAATTAAAACCATGAGAACTAATTGACAAGGCTATTTGCCATGCTATCACTATGTACTAAGCCAATTCCTTCGGATGGTGACGAGTTTATATCTTAGTAGGCGTTTGGACATGCGATTTCATCTCATGAGATGAAATTTCAAATCATCCAAAAAAGGCATGATTTGGGAATAGAGAGAAATAGGAGAGCTTTTGAAGGGGTGGAAATGAGCTTTGCTCAATTGAGGAGTAGTCTCTGATCCCTTATTTATTTTTGGTGCACCCATGCAGTTCCTGGAGGATTTGTTGTAGGTCTCTCCTTTTTTAGTATACCTCTTGTATACGGCCTTAATGGCCTTGTTAATATCAATGAAACCTTTTACTTGATAAAAAAGGGCATGTTTTGGGATTTCAAATTTTTTAAATGTAAATGTTGACCCATAAGTTTATATTTTATAAAAATAGACCCATGAGTTGTAGATATATTTACCAATCATGTTTGCCAGCCATTTATATCAAATATTAAAATTTTTATAAGTTGTAGTATATTTATTCATATCAACCACATGAGAGGATTATATTAAAGAGTAGTTACACTACAACTCATGTTCAATTTTTCATTTTATTAAACTAAAGTTTGATCAATTGATATTGAATTTTTTAGAAAGGTCTTTTAGTAGCGTGTTAATTTTGTTTTGAACTATGACTTGTTCATTTGGTAAGATTGTATAAGAATTGGGAAAGTTTTGATGGTTTTCACATTTTGTGGGTTTTTATGTCTATAAGAAAAATAACTTAAGAAATTCAAATTGCATGTCCAGATAAAATTTCAACTTCAAATCATCATGATTTCATCTCATGATTTTAAATCATGTCCAAACGGCTTCTTATTAGCAGAAATAGTCTTTGGAGCCATAGAACTATCTCTAGATGTTGGAGTTCTCGCTCAAATCTAAATTCACATTAGGTCACATTTTCTCTCCAAAGATCCTAAATTCCTTGTAGGAATTGGTTGCTGTGAGTGGACGGTAATTTCAGCTACAAGACACTTTTCTCCTTCTATACCAGTTGTTTTTCTTGCATCTATTTTTGTCCTCTTTCCTGTTACATGCGAACTATTACTTTTACGAGACTGATGATACAGTTACAATTATTTATAGACCACATTCTAGTAGAAAAAGTTGAATTACTTGGAACAATTAATGTTTGAAGTGTGGTGTGATCCGTCACATCTAATTGGAATCGTACATAAAACTGAACCAGTTAATATAATTCTTCTGTTAGGTTTTGTTTGATAAGATACTTCTTCTATAAGGAAAATGAAGTCCATTATCTCCATGTCTAGTAAACGCTCTTCATCGTAGTATTGGTAAGTGATGGCTAGTTTACAAATTGCACGACTTTGAAATTTAAAGTGTACTATTTTTGTGGATAATATATAAGCGATGATTCCCTCATAAAGTTCGGAATCCAAGAATGAAAAGCAGCTTCCCAGAGATATGCAGTGAATCCCTTGTATTATTATTTATTCCTAAAAGCTGACTTGTCAAAAAATAAATCTTTCATTAGCAGCAGCTTCCAAAAGGGAGATTCATTAATATGATACCATACTTATCTGTGCACCTTGGACCAAATAGAAATTTGTAGCAGGTCGAGAGATCTTATTTAAATATGCACCCAAGGGTGTGGCCTAGTGGTCAATGAAGTGAATTGAGCACCATGAGGTCTCAGGTTCAATTTCCAGCAAAGTCAAAACCAAAACACTAGGTGATTTCTTCCCATATATTCTAGCCTTGCCTTGGTGGACAGAGTTACATGGTACCTGTGGCTGGTGGCTGGTGGGAGGTGACATGTATCCCGCGGAAGTAGTCGAGGTGCGTGCAAGATGGTCCGGACACCACGGTTATAAAAAAATACACTTCTGCGCTTTGATGTTCATGTTTGGTGTAGTGTAAGAGGCACAAAAAGGATATCCTTTGCAGTTCAGCAAATGGAAGTATAGGCTGTTTGTTATCTTTTTTTCCCTTGGCCTGTGGGGAGGGGGTGCTTGTATGTGTGTTGTTTTGGTAACAGAAGGACAGAGTGTGGCAAGGAAAATGTTTGTGCTGCTGTGGTCATGGGTTCTATGTATTTGTATTTGTCAGCTGGCTTGTGATAACCTTAATAGCTTCTGAAAGGGAGATATCTCATTAGACCAGCCTCATATTGCATCAAAATATTGATGGTTTTATGAGCAGTAGTATTAACTCTTTCTTAAATTTTTAGTAACTGAATCCCCTTTATATATTTTTTGGTTGGTTAGAATGAATGAGTATGATAATGCAGGACACCTTTTAATTCATCAATACTAACAAAAGGATCTTTGAGAAATTGAGGATGATAGTTGTGTAGTGTTCTCTCGACAAAATTATTCACTAGGTATTTATCTCTAATTTTCATTTGTTTTCTCTTTCTGGCAGGAATCTACACCCGTGAATACATATCGGATATCAGATACTGTACTATAGTGAAGATTGAAGAGGGGAATTGTTTCATGAAGAATACATAATTCAGTGATTATATCTTCGCGTGAGTCTTTCCTGGTTTTCGGCAACTGTTTTGACTTCAATATTCAATCATTATTATCTTAGGATGGTTTGGAAGCTTTCAGTGATTCTCTTTCTCACGAGTCACGACTTTTACAGCAGTTTAAATCCTTGATGTAGTTTTAATGCTGTATTTTCTCTCATACTTAAAAGGGTAAGACTCTCTTCTGTGTTTATATTAGCCTTACCATTAATATAATTTTTCATCCCTTTGGTTGTTAAAAGTTTAAAAAGAAACAAAGGGCAAGAGAAGCATATTCGATAGAATTAAGATAAAGTACTAAACCACCAAAGCATTCATTAGTCAGCAATTTAGGTTTAATCCTCTTTATTACGTTGGGTAACAGTGTTACCGTAACACCAATATCCTTTATACTTGTGGGAAAAAATTGCCACCATAATTCCCGATCTTCCTTATTTTAGCTTAATGCCGAGGATAACTGAAAAGTAATGTAGGCAGAAGCGGATCTAGGGTTCCAAGGCCATAGGCCATGGGTGCATCACTAAAAAGGAAGGAAAAAGAAAGTACCGAGTGGGAATCTAACCCCGATCCTTCTCATTGATCCAACACCGCTTGTATAAAATTCTATGTATGATTCATGATGGCAAATTGTCACTTATCAATGGTGCTGTAAGGACATCACTTAGATAATAAAATGCAATAATTCCTACTGAAATCTGATTTTTGGAACAAGGTAGAAAGGTGGCCTCTGTATTATTATTGGCTTTATTCATTGTATACCTTGTTACCATGACACTATGACCAGTTGTTCTATATTCACATATTTGAAAAAGACCAACTAGATTATGAAAATTCAGTTGAATATGTTTTAGTAAAGACTATCAGTTTTTCGATTACCTTGTGTCTTCCTATAAATACAAGGCAAGGTCTGTACTTAATAATAAAAGCATTCCAATATCATTGACCATGTGAATAGAGGACATATCCATTCAGTGGATGAACAGAAAATAGTAAGATTGAGAAAATTTCTTTACAGAAATTACACTCTGATATTCTGGAGTAGAGTATAAGTAACGTTTAATGGAAAAGGGGTGAACAAATGCAAGATTTTAGCAGCAATAAAGCAAAAACTGCCCCTAAGCCTTGTGCTCACCACACTATACAATTTTTTATGGCATCAGTTTGGCAAGTTTGATTACTTTTTAGTCATCCTACTCTATAAATAACAAAGAACAGTTCTTCATTAAACACCCATCTTGAGAGAAAGAAAATCATCCTCCTTTAGCTGACAATTTTTCAAAAGTTACAACTTTCATCATGGCTGCTCAAAACCAAGTCCAAATTACCATTCCTAAAGACCATGGTGAGAAAAAGCAGGCCCTTGAAGAGGATTTTGACTACTCTCAAAGAGCACAGTGGTTTTGAGCCGCTGTTTTAGGATCCAATGATGGATTAGTCTCAATTGCATCCTTGATGATGGGTGTCGGAGCAATCCAAAAGACGTAAAAACCATGATACTTACTGGCTTTACAGGGCCAATTGCGGGTGCTTGTAGCATGGTTATAGGAGAGTTTGTCTCGGTATACTCTCAACTAGACATAGAGCGAGCTCAAATGAAGAAGACAAAACAACAGGAGGACAGAACCAACAATGCGAAGAAGGTGACAATTAGGAACAACTGCCAAATCCATTTATTTTCATTGGGTGCCATTGTGCCAATTATTGCTTCTGCATTTATAGCCAACTATAAGGTGAGGCTAGCTGTGATCGTGGCTGCGGTAAGCTTGACATTGGTAGCTGTAAAGAATGGATCTTAGGCCTAATTCAACCCCAAAAGCTAGCTTGTAGGGTGAGGATTGTCCAAGTCCATATAAGGAGTCCATGTTTCCATTCCATATCCGATGTGGTACTCATAACACTCCCCGCACGCCCAGACCTTGTTAACTGAAGCGTGAATAATATAATTTGAGGGCCAAACATCGGTGAACAAAAAATTTGAATGAGTCTAGCTCTGATAACACGAAAGAAATGAATTTCATGTTCCCATTCCATATCCAATGTGGGACTCTAAACAGTAACATTTGAAGGAATTGGTGATTTCTTGGGCAGAAGTCCTATGGTGAAATCTTGTGCTAGAGTTTTAATTGGTGGCTGGATGGCTATGGCCATTACCTTTGGTCTTACTAAGTTGATTGGCTCTACGGGCTTGGAACTGTGACACAGACTCTATGTTCTTGTTATCTGTCCTAGTTTAGTATCATCTTCGTATGAAATCCATGTTGCGATTTCCTTTTGTGTAATGATTCTGGAGTGTATGCTTAAGAATGGAATTGAACATATGAATTTGCCATCTTATTTCTGAAAACATGAACTATGAACACATCCTTTTACTTATTCATGATATGGTTGGCATCATCAACTGTCGTAATCTAACATTTCATTGAAGCTAAATCAATCAACTATCCCGAATAATTGAGGACGGTTATATGAATCTTCTGTAACTATTCCTCTACCCCAAAATTCCAATACATTAATTAATAAGACTTCCCATGAATATACACTAGCTATCAACCTGCCACAGTCGTTCTTCTTTATCCAGTGTAGGATCTGCAAACATAGATGGAGTTAATACTACATCAAAGTGTAATTCATCAAATTAATTCATGTCAATCGAAGGCAAGGAAAGAATAATCAGCTTTGGTAAAACTAATTTGAAATGCAATAATGAGATGGTCTAATCTTTGAGAGTCTGAGACAGAGAGAACTAGGAATATTTGCAGACAAAAAAGTGGGATGACATTGAAAAACAGACTCCTATCCAACGAAGTTACAATTATATATATATATGGTCAAATAAAGAAGACAAGCTAAGACATGATTCAATTTCAAAGCCAGGCAAAATAGGCATCAATGTGCAAACATCTTAACGACAAGAGACAATAATTCATTCTGTCTGATAGGTAAAAGCTCTCAATTAAACACTCATTTCATATGCATCACAAAGGAATAACTTTAATTTACTACAACAAAGACTAGAAAGTAATAAGAAGAATCATCACTTGGTGCGTTTCTTATTTGCAAGAAATTCACCCTTGTGGAATCCTCTGAAATTGTTGGTAGTTTCAGCAGTATTCTGTTTCTTCAAACCTTTTCTCCCACCTAATCCAAATTTGGAGTCCCTGAATTCCTTGCTTTTCCTCTTTTTATTTGGCCCCTTCCGTTTCCACCAAATGTCGCCTTTCCCCCTGAACGATCTCTAGGAGATACACCACGTCTCTTCTTACTTAAGGGTTTGGTCCCATATTTATCAAAAGCCAAATCTAGGCCACTCTGCTTCCTCCACTTTTTAACAGACTCAATCTCCTGCTTCTTCTGCTTAGCCCTTTCATCTTCTGTGCTTGTACTTCCTCGGCCAGTTTCTTGTTCTCTCTGGCATTCCTTCTCTCTGCATCCTCCTGAATCTTCCTCATGCAGGCCAAGAGTTTTCCCTTAACTTTCTCCACGTGACTATCAGGCTTCACCATTTCCCCATAATAATCATCGGGTCTCAGAAAAGGCTCACCCTTTGACTGAAAGTTGAGATAGTCTTGGCGTACAGCCTCCAACGCCTGTATGAGGAAAGAGAGCTCCCTTGCACTGAGTTGCACAGTCATCTTTCACATCCACTTCTTCTTGCTCCTCTTTGTCGATGTTAAGCCTGTTAATCGGATCCACACCATCAGGCAACCGATATCTCTCAGTTTGTCAAATAAACCATCCCAGTCATATACAACATTCTTTGAAGGTTCAGCCAACTTTACAATTTGCTCATCTTCTTTTTCAGATTCCGTTTCTGCCTCGTAATCCTTATGCTCTGGGTTCATCATGGCCAATTCATCCTCAACCATCATGCACTCACGCTTCCTGACGAGAATGGAAAACGATAATATTAGAAATATCAACTAACTCTATCTGTTTGAGCTACATATTGAATGTGAAGCTCAATTAAATGATGAGGGTTGATGAAGGTCAAGTACAAAAGTGTAATTCATCTACAGTTCTACACTAAATGCAAATAAATATGAAAAGGATACAATTAGAAGAAGCCCATTGTTTAGCCACTAGAAAGATTAACTACATGTTTGAAACTTACAACTTCCAACCCAGGAACTGAACACTAACATTACAACAGCAAAAATTGAACTTGCCAAATTTCAATCCAGGAACTGAACATAACAATACAATAACTTACTATCTTCTTTTGTTTTGTTGTTTTACAAGTAACAACTTTCTTTTAACAAAGACTGAATAGGTTAACAACCCCCCTCTCCCCAAATTATCACCATTTTAAGAGTTTCTTGAAAACCTTTAGATTATAAACCCTGATTGAATATGTGGTTAAATATTTGGGATAACTTGGCGTGTGGAGATAAAAAAAAGTCTAAAGAATGAGTCCATATGACACAATTAGAACGGGGTTCTGTGAACATTGAACACCTAATAATATAGGTATGAAACCAAAACGGTGATAGTTTAGGGCAGGTTTTAACCTATTAACTCAATGTAAGGTGTGCGTACATCCTACCTCTCCAGTTATACTTGTGTGAATATACTTGGTATGTTGTTCTGCCACTTGGAATTCTTTGGAAATGTTTTTGGAGCGTGATGTTTACGCAGCGTATCATATTTCTCCAGGAGCATTTTAATATGAGTTTATGATAGTTCAAGGGTTCATGAACACCCAATAATTTACGTATGAAACTCGCAAAACGATGATTGTGCAGGATTTTTTTAACTTGTTCATTCCTTATCAAATCAATAGGTTTTTTAACTTATTCAATGTTTCCAGTTATTATCACAAGAGAAACTAAATAACAATACAAATTAAATAAAAATCACAAAAAGAAAACACACAATAATTTAGGTTTCTTTAATTTCACCCACCAAAAATCACTGAAGAAATAAGAGAGAGAAAGAACTTATAGCAAATGGAAGAATTCGAAAGACATGAAGAAACAAACTCCTCAGCTCTTGGGACAAGGTTCTAGGGTAAATACAATTAATATTAGAAATATTAAAGGAAATTAGTCGTAATAAATAATAATTATTTTCTTGAACACATTAAATTTAATTGCTATAATAATATTAGGAGCATTTTGTTTCTCCACCCAATATTTCAAGAACAAAAGGTTTATAATGAAACGAAAGGAAATAAATCATGTGGTTAGTGAATAGCTTTTGAATAACACAAAAATAATTGCGATATCTATTTTTAAAATTATCTTCAATTCAAATTATACTTGTACGTGAGACAAGAAAGCTAGGTAAATTAGCTAGTGTCAGTCAAGACTAGTTTTGCTGACCCCCTCAAGACTAGTCTGTTCTGTTGTCCTTATAGGCTTGTTTGTTACGTCGCACTTGACTGTATATTTTTATATGAATTAAACTGTATTAATATATAATGAACGGTATTATAGTATTAATATATAATGGAATATATATATTTTTTTATATTATTTTTAGTACAGTCCAGGGGAAACATCTACTTGATGAGTCTCAAAAATAGCAGTTGGAGATAGTACAGTTCAGTCCGGCTGAAAATGTCCACCATGTATTATTTTTTTATCCAGTGCAGTCCAGAAGTGCAGTCCAGCGTAACAAACATGCCCATACTGAATAGATCTGGTCCCAATTGCCTTATTTTACTTATGCTCCATACTAATCCTAAATAGTGGATTATAGTAACAACTAACTTTTGGTCGTCATATATTGTGATGAAAAATCTATTATATTGAGTTTCATTGAAGGACTAAAACACACAATGCCAAAAGATTTCTTTTCTCTAAGTTATTTTAGACGAGCTTTACGTAAAAATCTATCTAAGTTAATTTTCCCAGACTTCTACATAGTATCTAATTTGTTCAATTTTGAATGAGACTAAAAGCCAGCCAGACCTGAAAATAATCTCTGTTAGATAGAGGAGTGCAGAAACATTATGAAGTAGGTGTTTCCCTAGTGGATTTTATGGTCTAAATAAAATAATTGAAGGGCTTGTGTCCTTTGTTTTAATAGCACACGTCTTGGTATACTCCATATATTTTGCGTTAACCTTAGTGTCGAAAGCACATTCCACTTAGTTTTATTTATACTAAGAAGTATCTCCCATATCTCAATTCTAGCAAATGCTTTCCAATGCAGCAATCCATCCTCACATGTCACAAGTCACAACCTCCTTGTCCAAAGTTCAAAAAGCCATCTGAATCCTTTAGCTTTCAAATTAGGACATTTTGAAGTACACACCACACATACACACACAAAAGAAGAATAAAAAGAGAAGCAGTACTCCAGTGATCCCAAGGGTGGAGCTAGAGCTTCACCTACGGGTTCGCAGAACCTAATAATTTTGGCTCAAACTCTGTATTTGTGTTTAAAATACACTTAATTTGTACTTATAATAATTTATCAAGAACCCATTAAGTTGCATTTTTAGAGTTCAAAACCTGTAAAACTCCGCCTCCGAGTGATCCTTATGACATATGTCAATTATAAAGTCATTTTAAAATTTTGAGACACTGGCTAGAAAGTGTATCTAATTCTTACTTCAAAAAGGAGGGAATGCTGCATATTTAAGACATAAAAAGAAATTTACTTGTAGTGAGAGTATTTCAAACCATAATGTATTTGCTATAGTGAGCATGTGTTTTAATTTTTCCAGTTATAGTGAAGTCTTGCACAGTGCCAACAGGAGACTGGCCAACTATGGCTATTTCCTCTGAGCCTTTGCATTATATGTTGATAAACTTTTTCTAAGTTTATCAACATTTCCAATTTTCTTCCAACTCCAAACTTTCTCAAAAGTAAACATGAATCGCGTATTCATTTTGAAAGATTGATGTGATTTCTGAATATGGAAATGCAAGACTTCAGAAAGCCGGCAATCAACAAGCGCTATATGGTAATGATTAATGAAGTTTATAATTCTGTTTAACATGTCAGAAAGTTGATATAGTTGGCTATTTCAAGAGCATGCTTGTAAATTGTAATAACCAATACCACCAAGAAAAAAGGGTATCACATACATAAAAATTGATAGAGTGACTCTAGTGTAGGATATCTGTTATAAGGGTCATTGGGTAGGTATTTCTTTAGTGGATTCTGAAAAGATTCTGGTCTATAGTAAGAAACTTTCTAAAAACTCTATACAAAAATGAAAGAGCTCTTTAATCATCCGACTCTATAAATAGCAAAGACTCTTGTCTTCATTAAACACCAATCTTGAAAGAAAACAATCCTCCTTCTTTAGCGGACAGTTTCTTACAAGTAATAACTTTCTTCATGGCTTCTCAAAACCATGTCCAAGTTACCATTCCTAAAGAAAATCAAGCCCCTGAAGAGGATTTTAACTACTCTCAAAGAGCACAATGGCTTCGAGCCGCTGTGTTAGGAGCAAATGATGGATTAGTCTCAATTGCATCCTTGATGATTGGTGTTGGAGCTGTCCAAGAAAACGTTAAAACCATGATTCTTACTGGATTCGCAGGGTTGTTTGCCGGTGCTTGTAGCATGGCTATAGGAGAGTTTGTCTCTGTGTACTCTCAACTAGACATAGAGCAAGCTCAAATGAAGAGAGACAAAACAACACGAGGACGGAACCAAGAACATGAAGGTGACAAGGAACAACTGCCAAATCCTTTTCAGGCAGCCATAGCCTCGAGTATTGCATTTTCATTGGGTGCCATTGTGCCAATTCTTGCTGCTGCATTTATAGCAAACCATAAGGTGAGGCTAGCTGTGATCGTGGCTGCGGTAAGCTTGGCATTGGTAGCATTTGGAGGAATTGGTGCTTTCTTGGGCAGAAGTCCTATGGTGAAATCTTGTGCTAGAGTTTTAATTGGTGGCTGGATGGCTATGGCCATTACCTTTGGTCTTACCAAGCTGATTGGATCTACTGGTTTGGAAATGTGATTGAAACTTTATGTTCCTATCCCTTGTCCTAGTTTAATCTCACCTAATCAAGAGATTTGTACTGCAACTTGACTAAATACCCTTTATGTAATAATACCTTGAAGCACTCTCTGAATATGTATTGATCTTCCTATACTGATAATATTAACTACGGCACAAAACCTTTTACTTATTCACAATATGCCAGGCATCATCTACTGCGGTAATCTAAACATTTCATTGAAGCTAAACTCATCAAATTGTGCTTGATTCTCAAATATAGTTGGGGTTGACTATATGAATCTTTTTCTGTAACTACTCTGTGCCAATCATGCCTAACGTCCCAACAAATTAATTAATAGGACTATCCATCATGATTTGATTTCGCATGCTATCTGTCCACTTACCTCAACACACTATCCCGAACTTGAGTCTGGTTATGCTCCTTGAACGTCTGTGCAGTTAACGTTCCATCAAAGCATAATAAGAGTAAGATGCTAAGAGTAAAGGACTAGAGAAGAGGAAGGCAGGAAAAATATGCCTAGGATTTAAGCACATAAATCAACTTTGAGACAGAGATAATACGCCTAGGATTTAAGCAGATTTATTGAAGTATTTCAAAAATTTAGAAGTACATTTCTCCAAATCCACTGCAGTCCCAAACACAGTCTCAAAATCTTTTATCTGTGATGTTAATGCTTACTTCAATGAGAGACAGGCTAGGAAAATTAGCTACTATCCGAAAAAAACTTGTTTGCTAAACCCCTCTAGGCATACAATAATGGCAGGTCCCAACATATTGCAATGGCTTGAATTTTGCAGCCTTCTTATGCCCCATAATCCTAAGTCGACTATAAAATCCATTGAATTTATGTGCATTGACGGTGTTGGAAAGTTTTATGTTATTAGATAAAGATGACCTAGTAAACTCTTCATACAAAGCCAGATATTTTAACCTAGACAACAGAATAATAATGTGTTATAATAGGTTAAATTGCATTTTACACTATCAATATATGTAACTACAATTCGAAACACAATGCTGAGGAAAAAAGAAGAGACTTTTCTCTTGTATGCAACGAGTTACGACCTTTAACCATGTGAGAACTGGAACTCTCTTCTGTTTTTACATTTCCAAAAGACTTCCACATCTCAATTGTCAAATCTTGAAATGGTCTATCAGCCTTGGACAGATATTTGTTTGATACAAGAAAGGTGCAGAAACATTGTGAAGATGGTGTACGTTAGTGGAATTAAAGTTTTAGGAAGAGAAAACTTTATCTTCATTTGGATCAGATAAGACCAAAAAAATTGGAAACAATTGAAGAGCTTGTGGCCTTTGTGTGAATGGCACACTTCTTTGTATACACTACTCTTTTACTTTAGCTTTTAGTGTCCAATGCACACTGCACCCAAGTTTATATATTGCTAGAAATATCTCCAATATCTCTGTTCTAACAAGTGCTTTCCTATACAGCAATGCATCCTCACAAGCTCCTTTTTGCAAAGGTCAAAAAGGCATCTTAAGACTTCTAGCCTCCAAAGTTAGGCCATTTTGAAATACATAAAAAAAAGGTAATCAGAAAATAATCGCACGCAAAGTTATCTGTATTATGTTGATGTTTATAGTTCTGTATCATGACATATATAAGAACTAAGAGTATGTGATTTATTTCAAGAATATGTAAAACGTAATATCCAATACCAATATACCATCAAGAGAAAAGGGTTTTATATTTCAATAGAAAGAAGAATCTTCCAAGAATTGATAGTACAAATTAGTACTGTAGGGGAAAGACAGAAAACCACCTAGAAAAGATGAAAGAGCACATTTATTTTACAATGTGAAGTGTGGGGGAAACAAATGCAAGATTTGAGCAAGCAGTCAATCAGTGAAGAAAGCAACAAATCCCACTAAGCCTTGTGCTCTCCACACTACACAATATTTAAAGGCACCACTAATGGACAGTTTGGTTACTTTTTTAATCATCCTACTCTATAAATAACGATAACCTTGTCTTCATTAAACACCCATCTTGAAGAAAACAATTGTTTCTTCTTTAACTAACAAGTACTTATAACTTCCTCAATGGCTGCTCAAACCCAAGTCCAAATTACCATTCCTAAAGACCATAATGGCCAAAAGCAAGCCCCTGAGGAGGATTTTGACTACTCTCAAAGAGCACAGTGGGTTCGAGCCGCTGTTCTTGGAGCCAATGATGGATTAGTCTCAATCGCATCCTTGATGATGGGTGTTGGAGCTGTTCAAGAAAACGTTAAAACCGTGATTCTTACTGGCTTTGCAGGGTTGTTTGCCGGTGCTTGTAGCATGGCTATAGGAGAGTTTATCTCTGTGTACTCTCAACTAGACATAGAGCGAGCTCAAATGAAGAAAGACAAAACAACAGGAGGACAGAACCAAGAACGCATAGAAGGTGACAAGGAACAACTGCCAAATCCATTTCAGGCAGCCATAGCCTCGGCTATTGCTTTTTCATTGGGTGCCATTGTGCCAATTCTTGCTGCTGCATTTATAGCAAACCATAAGGTGAGGCTAGCTGTGATCGTGGCTGCGGTAAGCTTGGCATTGGTAGCATTTGGAGGAATTGGTGCTTTCTTGGGCAGAAGTCCTATGGTGAAATCTTGTGCTAGAGTTTTAATTGGTGGCTGGATGGCTATGGCCATTACCTATGGGCTCACCAAACTGATTGGCTCTACTACTGGCATGGAGTTGTGACTGGAACTCTATCTTCCTGTTCCTTTTCCTGGTTCAGAATCATTTGCTTAAGAAATCAATGTTGCATGTCCAATGAATTTCCTTTTGTGTAATGATTCAGGAGCAAATGCTTAAAGAATGATATTGAAGTGTCATCTAAATATATATATCCATTTTACTACTGTAAAGACTAGCTATGACACAACGTTTTACTCATGATATGCTAGGCATCAACTCCGATTATCTAGTATTCCTCAAAGTTCATATCAGTAAACTATGCTTCAGTTCCAAATAAAGTTTTGGTTAGGCTATATCGAGTCTTTTATGAACATTCTTCTCTATTCAGGCTTCGACTTCCCAAAAAATCATTAATAAGAGGACCCAACTTGACTTAATTATGCGCTGGTCATTAACTAAAGGCAACCCTTCTTTTCTGGACTTGAGATTGGGCTATACTCTGCGCATATAGATGGGAGTGATAAGTTGTGCTATTTGGTATTTTGATGATTTGACAAACATTCGAGGAACTAGATAGGGACCAAGTACTCGATCAGGTCCCTTGGGCGTCGTACAGTCAACGCTACAGCTGTAAGTTGAGGTATTGTTCCGACTGACAGAACCGCAACAACACATCTGCAGTTTGCTAGAGGCCAAACCAAAATATGAAATGTCCCTATCCATGGTCACATGCTCCCCAATATATATACAACATGTTACAAGGGTTAACCTAGCACTTCAAATATGAAAAATCACATTCTTCCTAGTGTAGCCGACACTGCTCTCTAGGTGCTCTCAAGAACAAAGCTTAAACAAAGTCAAGGACCGGATCCCAACAACTAAAGATGTCTTAAGTCCTAAGTTTGATTAAGACTTTGTCATTCTGCTCTTTAACACTTGTAAACCTACTCTTCTTACAAGAAGTTGTTTGTAGGTAGTTTATTTTCTCAAGCTTTTGAGTTGTACGTTGTTGGGTGCTTGGCTAGAGTTAGTCAAGATTAGTTTGGGTGCTTGGCTAGAGTTAGTCAAGAGTGGTAGCTTACAATAGAGTTATTGTAAGGGTGAGAGATTAAGAGTTTTAATTCCTAAGTTGCAAAAGGTTGTAATCTGAAAGTTGCTCAGTTAGTGAAGTTGAAATCCTACTATGGTGGGCCATGTTTTTTAATCTCTTGATCAAGGAGTTTTCCACGTAAATATCTTGTTTTATTTACTTTATGTTTTAATGGAGGAACAGATAGAGAACCAAGTTCTCCATACTGTTTTGTGGACTCATAGTTTCTATCATGGAGTTTGTTAGGATTTGAATCCCAAATCCGACCTTTGTAAGAAGGTTCCCAGAAAAGATTGGAGGGTCACAATGGATCACTTAAATACCAACCTCCTTAGACAGAACCTACTTACGTCGTGATGTAAGCGAAGAATAAATAACACACACAATTGATAACGGAGTTCGGCCAATTTTGCCTACGTCTCCGAACTGTTGCAGATCTTTTATATAGGGAGGAATATTACAACAGTGTTTATAACACTCAGACTCACAACCCGATCCTAATTAGACCGGAGAATTTTCTCACCAAAATTCTCTCTCAAAAGCTTCTCTTTCTTAAGCTTTCACTAAGAATATTTCTCTTATGTTTTTTTCACTAATTTTAGGATGATTTGAATGAGAATGAAGAGGCCTCTATTTATAGGCAATTTTTTTTTTCCCAAGATGAACAGTGAATTTACTGTTCATTTTGCGGCATCACTGTTCATTTTGCTGCTTGCTGCTTTTAACCCAACAATTCTCCCACTTGAAGACTAATTCAATTTTTCTTCACACTTTAATCGATGCAGCAGCTTTTTCCTAGTTTCATACTTCACAGCCAACCAAGTCAACATAGCTTCGCTTGTCTATCGTCATCGCTTTGTCGGCGTTCTGCTGGATTACGACTCGCGATCTTCTCAAGCGCTAACGCTCCATCTTCCAAAGTTGATCTGATGAAATGGTACCGGAGTTGTATGTGCTTCGTTCGAGCATGATAAACCGGGTTCTTTGCCAAATGAATGGCACTTTGGCTATCACAATATAACACACTTCTCTCATGGTCCTGATCCAATTCCCACATAAAAGATTGTAGCCACATCATCTCCTTTGTGGCCTCCGCCACAAAGAACGCATCACCTCACAATGCAGCTACTATCTTCTCGCAATACGGAAACCCAAGAAATTACGATTCTCCGCAGTGTAACCCGGATGTGCTCTTTATGCTATCAACATCACCACTGTTGTCAGCATCAACATACCCCTGCAATCCTGTTTCTGATTTTTGAAAACACAAAGTTGAACTCGAGCTGCCCTTCATATATCTGAATATCCACTTCACATCCTCTCAGTGTTGCTTTTTCGAATTGCTCATAAATCGGCTGACAACTCTCACTGCATGTGCAATGTCTGGCCTCGTATATACCATTGCATACATAAGACTGTCGATAGCAGATGCATAAGGTACCTTGTCCATCTGCTTCTTCTCATCCTCAGTTGTTGGCGACTGATCCTTTGACAACCGAAAGTGTCCAACCAAGGGAGTGTTGACTGGCTTGGCATCATGCATGATGAACCTTTTGATAACCTTCTTTACGTATTCTTCTTGTGAGAGTTTAATGCCCTCCTTGCTTCGGCTGATTCTCATCCCAATGATATGCTTTGCGGCTCCCAAATCCTTCATTGCAAACTCTTCCGACAGCTTCACTTTAAGCCGATTTATCTCATGTAGGTCTGCTCCTACGATCAGAATGTCGTCAACATAGAGTAGCAGTATCATGTACGAGTCTTCAAATTTCTTGAAGTAACAACAGTGATCTGCCTCGCACCTTGAAAATTCAGCTTTCTTCATAAAGTTGTCAAACTTTAAATACCACTGTCTTGGAGCATGTTTTAGTCCGTACAGACTCTTTTGAAGTTTGCACACCAGATTCTCCTTTCCTTTGACCTTGAATCCCTCCGGATGTTGCATTGTCACGACCCGACCCCGGATCCGTGACCGGTGCCTTAACCCGGACACCCTTGTGACACAACATCAGAGAAAACCAGCGGAATATAAACTCACAATAAACAACCATAATGATATAAATAGTCTAGCCCAAAATGGCTACCCCAAAAGTACATAAACCGAACAGCTACATCCTTAAACAAACCAAGTTATGACAAGACTACAGCTCTAAGAAGGAGTAACACTATGACGGACAGGCCCCGTCATGCCCTGAATGTACAAAACATCAACAACAGGGAGAACCATACCAAAAGTCGAGCCTCCAAGAAATGGAGCTCACGACACTGAGTAAAAGATCCTAGGAATGAGGATCTACCACCTTCTTTCCTTACCGCGCAGATTTAACGCAACCCCAGGAAGGGTCGATGCACAACGTACCAAATATGTAAATCGAAAATACTTTGTAGTAATATCATAAGTCCAAAATACACCTGAAGTTATAGGTAAAAATCAAACTATGTTGCACCGTGCCTTACTAACAAATGAGAGTAACAAGTATAAGTATAATATCGCGTAAAAATAGGAGGCTCGTGATCAAAACAGATCTCTCGCCCGTAGTATCATTAAGCAATCCTACTCCTGGATCGTTTCACCCGCGTGGATCCTGTGGATCCGCATAAGGCCATCCGCGTGGGACTATTTCACCCGCGTGGATCTGTGGACCCGTGGGACTATTTCACCCGCGTGGACCAGGTGGGCCCGCGTGAGTACAAGCGCCGACTCGCGTCACGGGTAGCAAATCCATGGAATACGCAGAATAACAATGATAATACATAAATCAAGACAACCGCTAGTATACATAACATGTAAGCTACGCTTATCGAATACTCAGTGATAACAATAGTAATACATAAATCAGCACAACCGGCTATTATACATAACATAAGCGCTACCGGCTTATCATAACATAAACAAGATAAGAAATCTTCTAACTTTTTATGAACATTATTAATATAAACCATCTCATTTTAGCTCATTAAGGCACTACATGTCTTTTTAAGAGAAATCCGAATTTAACCCAAGTATCACATACAGTAAACCTTTTGAAATGACTCTTTCATATAAAACTCCCATGATACTAATACCCATAGTATCATGTCACAACCACTTTCAAAACAAGTCACAATTTTCTTTTAGAACTATCTCAAGCTTCTAAATTAAGTGACTTCATTTCTTTTAAAACCTTAGGCAATTCATGCCTTAAAACAATTTTCCTTCCACAAATTCAACTCATTTTCCCCTTGCTTATTTTATGTAAAGTAAACCCTTCTTTATTTACCTTTTTCCCAAACTAATATAACCAACTTCCCATAAAGCCGTTATATTAACATTTTACGTTAGTCAAACACATTTCCCTATGTCGAGGACTTATACCTTTAAAACGAAACAAGTATCATATACTTCAAAACAAGTGAAGATTATCAAATCTTGCAGACGATACCGTACTACATAGGTACAACTACTCATGCTCAAGAGATAGAAAGCTCTACATACCTCTTCTGGTCGATCCACTTGTTAATTCCAACTATCGCACGTAATACGTCAACCTATAATGACCATAATACGTTTATTAACTTCTAGTTTCAAAGTAGAATATTTCCAAGTTCAAGGTTACTAATTCCTATGGAAAATTGGGCAGCATTTCCTTTGTTTCTACTCACTTTGCCACCATTTCAAAGGCCGATTTTTAACACTCAAACGCCACATTTAAGGCCCAACATCCAAACCAACACAAAAGGGATTACACACCTAAACTTGGATGTGTAAAATTCTGCCCCAAAAGTTATAACAATTAATCTTAACAAGTTTAAGGTAATTTTTAGGCTACAACATGCTCACATAACCTCTTTAGCCAAATCCTTCATACCCAAACCACATTTCTTGCATGCAATGACTCTAAGAGCATTATTTACTACCACAAGTTCTTTCTTCTTAACATGCAACACTAAAAACTAATTATAAAGGAAGAATCATTACCTTAGAGCTTTAGCCAAAACTATTCCAACAATTTTTGCTAGCCTCATTTTCAAGAATACCACCACAATAACCTCCACAAGCTTGCAAATAACTTTCCTTCTTAACACCCTTTTCAGATTTTCCTTAAGCTTGGAGTTTCTCTTGATTTTCTAGAGAGAAGGGAGAGCTTTTTAGCTTATAGAGAGAGAGAGAGATGAAAGATGAAAGATGAAGACTTGGTCAATATAAGGCATGACATTTCGGATGGGGGGACACTTGTCACCCACCCATGACCTCTTTTAAAACAAAGCGGTCAGAAATTTCCACTAACTCGCAGATCCCGCCTCGCCGCGGCTACAAATCCCCGCCGCCTTCTTAGAACTTTCCGGCCATGCCTGCTTCCGGCCACAAGCGCGGTGAAACTTCGACACTCGATCTTCGGCCGCGGCCCTACAATCACGCGCCTTGGCGCCGCGTTCCTCAGCCTGCCGCTGGGCCAGACTCCCGATCGCGGTCCGCACTAACCACGGTATAACACGACGTAGATTTCCTCGTCTAGATCACCGTGAAGAAAGGCAGTTTTCACGTCCATCTGTTGCAGATGTAGATTTTCCTTTGCTACCAGTCCAAGAACGGTTCTGATAGTCACCATCCTGACTACGGGAGAGAAGATCTTCGTATAGTCGATGCCTTCTTTCTGTTGAAATCCTTTTGCAACCAGCCTTGCTTTATAACGCTTGCTTCCATTGTGTTCTTCCTTTATCCGATAAACCCATTTGTTCTTGTTAAGTGTATTTTGTATAGACTTTTGAGTCTTTTTTAGTTAGTATTTTACTCTTTTATTTTGTGTTTAGTATAGTGTTAGGTGTGTTTTTCCTTCATTTTGTGTCACAGCGGTTATAAAGGAGAAGATACTACCTTTGAGGATGAAATTGCACAAGAAAATTCCAAGAAATGAACTCTAAGAAGCCCCGGGAGGCATAGAAGAAATTTGACGAAGTCCGGACGAAAAAAGGACCCAGAAACGCAAAAACCGGAACTGGGTCGTCGACGGAGCCGCGGCGCCTGCCAGCAGCGTCGCGGCGCTAATTATCCTGCGTACTCTGATTCAGCCCCAGTATTTTCGGCACCGTGGCGCCAGACTGCAGGGCCACGGCGCCGACGAAGGATTTCTGATTTTTGGGCTGAATTTGACACGTTTTCAGGGTCCGAAAGGGCAACTTTTCCCAGCTATGAATCCCTAAAACCCTGCTCATTAATCATACCATATACCATAATCAAAAATCATTCTTTGGAAGGCAAGACAATTGGAGACTCTTGTTCAAGTTCTTTTTCTTTCCCTTATTTATTTCAGTTAATGTGGGGTTGTAATTTAGTTCTTGACATGACAATGTTTAGGAGCTAAATACTTTAGTAGGGTTTCCATCGAATCTTCTTAAAAATCTTTCATATAGTTAATGCATTGATTATTGATTTCTTCTTCATCATATTAAGATCTATTCAATATTGTTGTGATTGCTTGATAATTAACTAGCTATTGATTATCATCACTTATATGATTTCGAATCAAAAGTCTGAAAGGTGAGATTTGAATATGATGTAATTGTCTAGACATAGGTTAAAATCGTGGATAAAAGTACCCCGATACTTGTGTAGTATTTAAGGTTATTGTTCTTAATCCTCCTGTATGGTAGAACTCTTTTTCATGAACGTACCTCCTGCTGCAGCATCATTGATGGTACGAGTTGTACCACACAACCATTGTAAAATATGTGGACTAGCATCCACTTCTCAACCCCATGATGTGAGCACTTTCTCTGCAAGTCTTTAAACCGCTCCCATGCATCATATAGTGATTCTCCCTCCAGCTGATAAAAGTTATTCAACTCACCTCTGAGCTTTGCTGCCTTCGCTGGGGGAAAGAACTTGGCAAGAAACTTCTGGGCTAAGTATTGCCATGTAGTGATGGAGTTCGCCTGTAATGAGTTCAGTCAGCACTTTGCTCTATCCCTGAGTGAGAATGGAAAGAGTCTCAACCGGATGACGTCATCAGTAACACTATTGTATTTGAAAGTTGCACACAGCTCCAGGAAATTTGCTAGATGCAAGTGAGGATCTTCAGACGGTAATCCCTCAAACTGAACTGAGCTTTGAACCATGTGCAATATGGCTGGTTTGATTTCGAAATTATTGGCTTCAACAGCTGGAAGTCTGATGCAAGTCTGTACCCCTGACCCCTGTAATGGTTGGCATCGCATAGTCCCCCAAGCTCCTTTCTGCAGGGACTTGTCTTAAGATAGGCGGTAACTCATCATTCCCCAAATTATTGTTCGCTGATCTTCCATTGTTAACTAATCAGCTGCTCTTTTCTCTTTTCTGTTCTGTCTGCACAATCTCTCAATCTCAGGGTTCAGAGAGATAGGAATGTCAGCTCCTCTCCTACTTCGCATAAACTAAGTTCCTGAGACTAATCAAAAGCGACAAGCATTTCGCGCGAGAATGTTCTAAAGCAAAAAAAAAACTGAAAATAAAAACCAAATTAGAAATAAGGATATATAAATCGATATTAACAGTACGCCAGTCCCCGGCAAAGGCGCCAAAAACTTGTTGCGATACTTCTAGATGCTTACGCAAGTGTATGTATCGTTCAAGTAATAAAGATCTGTAAGACCGAGTTTATCGTCCACATAGACTGGTTTATTAAGTACCAGTTATCTATTCTATGGTATCTATTTGGTTGACGTTCTTTAGTTTGAGAATTATAACTAAGAATTATGACTAAGTGCAGAAAAATAAACTAAAGATTATAATAATTTAGGTTTATAACAGTTATGAAGGAAATAAGGCTTCCAATCTCCTCAACTATCCATTCTTTCACGTGTTAATGCAATGCTAATGATTCTTCTTCTTATTAAGATAGCAGGTTAATTAATCTGTCATTATATTCCGGTTAGGATATACAAGAGCTCAACCTAGTGCAGAAACCTTCTATATGATAAGTTTTACCTCGCAGGAGGATTAAGAACAATAACCTTTAAATACTACACAAGTATCAGGGTACTTTCTTCCACGATTTTAACGTATGTCTAGACAATTACAACATATTCAAATCTCACCTTTCAGACTTTTGATTCGAAATCATATAAGTGATGACAATTAATAGCTAGTTAATTATCAAGCAATCATAACAATATTGAATAGATCTTAATATGCTGAAGAAGAAATCAAAACTCAATGCATTAACTATATGAAAGAGTTTCAAAAAGATTCAATGGAAACCCTACTAAAGTAATTAGCTCCTAAACGTTGTCATGTCAAGAACTAAATTACAATTCAACATAAATGAAATAAAATAAGGGAGAGAAAATAACTTGAACAAGAGTCTCCAATTGTCTTGCCTCCTTCTTGCCTCCCAAAAGTAGGATTTTAGGTTATGGTATAAGGTATGGTTTAATGAGCAGGGTTTTAGGGATTTATAGCTGGAAAAAGTTGCCCTTTCGGACCCTGAAACGTGTCAAATTCGGCCCAAAAATCAGAAATCCCGCGTCGACGCTGTGGCCCTGCAGGCTGGCGCCACGACGCCGAAACTCCTGCAGCAAAATCAGATTTTTCAGAATTATTGGCGCCGTCGACGACTTTGTTCCAGTTTTCTGATTATGTCCTTTTTTCGTCCGGACTTTGTCAGATTTCTTCTATGCTTCCCGGGGCTTCTTAGACTTCATTTCTTGGTATTTTCTTGTGCAATTTCATGCTCAAAGGTAGTATCTTCTCCTTTATAACCGCTGTGACACAAAATGAAGGAAAAACACACCTAACACTATATTAAACACAAAATAAAAGAGTAAAATACTAACTAAAATGACTCAAAAGTGTATACAAAATACACTTAACAAACACCCCCAAACTTACACTTTACTCGCCCTCGAGTAAAGCACTAAAGTAAAACAAAAATAAAATCAAATAGAAGACTCAATGAAATGGATCAAGTAGCTATAGCAATGCTTCTTCAAAATCATGGATGAAAATTGGGATAATATGTTAGAACATAAATAGCATGAATATTTAGCAATCTAGAATTTCAAGTTAGATATTTCGCAAATTCACTTAGATCATGATCAATTGGAAATACAAACACCTAACCTATGCATGTCAATTTCATTCCATATTTCCCAAATGTTATAGACTTGTTCACTTGCTATTCTCCACTAATCATAGACATACATATTAGAGATCATCAGAACTTTCAAGGGTTGTAATGTAGGCTTAGGTTTGGGTAGATAGAAGTAGACATTTAGGCTCAATTACGTACCATAAACACTTTTCATTCAACTCCTTTTTCCTTCTTTTTGACTTTCTTTTTAATCTCGTACCTATTTTCTCCCTCTTTTATTTTGAGAGAATGGGATATATTATAAATAACAAGCACTCCCAAACTTAAATTTTTGCATATTTTTCGTTGGGGTGCATCAAATTTTCACTCTTTTTTTTAATTCATTTTCAACACTTTTCGTTCCAAGAATTTTCAATTATCACTTATGGCACAACAAAGGAATCATAGGGTGTCAAAGAAAGATCTTATTTTAGGCTCAAAGGGGCTGACTAGTGATACAATTTATGTCAGGATAGGTAATGAATGGCCAGAAGGGCTATCAAAGAAATGTCTGAATCATCTCCCTAAACATGTATATCTTAACTATTTCGTCTCAAATAACAAGCAAACAGATTTTTTAGACATTTTTTAACCTTTCTTTCCATAATTGACACTCATAGGCTAAGCACAAATATCTCAAAAATTAGATGTCATGAATTTTTGGCATATCTAACTTAAGCACACAAATTGTCTCTTTTAATTCCATTACATTATCCCACTTTATCCACTCAATATCTTTAGCAACTACAACATGCATGATCCATATGAAAAAATTATGAACTCAAAAACACACAAAACAACACAAAGACAATAAAAAAGACTCAAAAACAGAACAATAAAACAAAATAAGACACCCCCCAAACTTAATCGACACATTGTCCCCAATGTGTGAAAACTAAAAATAAAGGGACAACTTACTCACACAACACAACGGTCATAACGGAGGTCTGGGAGGAAAAATTCTGGAAATTGCACGGATTTTGGGGTCAAGTTTTCAGCGACGTGGCCTGCGATTTGGCGCCACAGACATCCTTTTCGGTGTTTTTATCTTTCTCCGCTCAGGGTCAGTCCTTAGTCCACCTGCCATCACAACATAAGACAAAAACCAAGACCGTGAGACTGTTCAAGATAAAATAAAATAAACTAAAACAAAATTTAAATAATGTAATTAAAACCATTGGGTTGCCTCCCAAGTAGCGCTATCTTTAACGTCTTTTAGCTGGACGCAGGTTACTTACTAAATCAAGGGAGTTAGTTCAGAAGTCTTACCATCAAGGGCATCAGTACCCTTGGAACTTTCATGAGGAGACCTTGTACCAACAACACCCACAGCAAAGCATCTAGCATCGACTTGAGATTCAGTGGGCTGCTTGAAAACTTTGAACACCATTTCCTCACCTTGAACTGTGAGCTTTAACTCCCCCTTTTTAACATCAATGAGGGCTCTTCCCGTGGCTAAAAATGGTTTCCCAATGATCATTGGCATATTTTCATCTTTCTCTATGTCTAAAATGAGGAAATCAACAGGAAGGATGAATTTGCCTACTTGTACCAACACGTCCTCAATAATTCCTTAGGGATGCAGAACTGAGCGATCAGCTAGCTGCAGGGTGACTGTAGTTGGCCTTGCTTCCCCCAAACCAAGTCTTCTGAACACAGAGAGGGGCATTAAGTTGACACTTGCCCCCAAATCACATAAGGCTTTCTTGCATGTCACATTCCCTATGGTGCAAGGTAGGGTGAAACTCCCCAGATCTTTCAACTTAGGGGGAAGTCTCTTCTGCAAGATAGCACTGCACTCCTCTGTCAGCGCTATTGTCTCATAGTCCGCCAGCTTTCTCTTCTTAAACAGGATGTCTTTCATGAATTTCACATAGGCTGGCATCTGCTCCAAAGCTTCAATGAAAGGAAGGTTAATGTGCAGTTTTTTAAATACCTCCAAAAATTTCAAAAATTGCTTATCCAAAGCCTTCTTCTGCAGTCTTTGGGGGGTAAGGAATTTTGTCTGTATACTCCCTCATTACTGCGGGTGGAGCCTTCTCTAAAGTAGGGCGGTCATCAGTAACCCCCTCCTTTTCTACCTCAATTGTATTCCCCACATCCTTTTCTTCTTCAACTACTGGTTGGGGTGCCCTCTGCTCTAACTGCTTCCCACTTCTCAAACTGATTGCTTGACATTGCTCCCTAGGGTTCATCATTGTATCACTAGGGAGGTTTCTTTGCGGTCTACTGTGCAGTGTGTGTGCCAGCTATCCCACCTGTGTTTCCAAATTTTTGATAGAAGACCTAGTCTATGTCATGAATTGCTGGGTCTCTGTCATAAATTTTGTCTGAGTATTGGCCAAGGATGAAATTGAGGACCTAGTTTCTGCCATGAATTGAGTCTGAGGTTGGCGAGGTTAATGATCTTTGCTTTTATATCATCCTGCTTGTGGGTCGGTGGTGAAATTTCTTTGTGAGGATGATGCCTGAAATTATGGTTGTTGCCCTTGTTCATTCTTCCATGAAAAAATTGGGTGATGTCTCCACCCCGAATTATATGTGTTGGAGAAGGCATTGTTGTAGGGCCTCTGAAAATTCCCCACTGCCTGAACCTGCTCCATGGGCACATTTTTCGGGTCCACTGTTGTACACCTATCAAAAGTATGGGGACCCCCACAAATGTTGCAACTTCGCGTAATGTTCGAACCGTTTTAAGCGACATGGTATTATCTTTGCGTCTGCTTTGTCAAAGTGGCTACTGCGATCGATGATGTGATAGCATCCAACTCGTGAATCCGATCGTCTTCCCATCGCTCATCGCTCTCTCATCGGGCCCCTGATGGTTATTTGTGGTCATATCCTCTAGCAGATCATGTGCCTCATTAGCACTCTTTTTCATGAACGTACCTCATGCTGCAGCATCAATGATGGTACGAGTTGTACCACACAACCCATTATAAAATATGTGGACTAGCATTCACTTCTCAATCCCATGATGTGGGCACTTTCTCTGCAAGTCTTTAAACCGCTCCCATGCATCATATAGTGATTCTCCCTTCAGCTGATAAAAGTTATTCAACTCACCTCTGAGCTTTGCTGCCTTCGCTGGAGGAAAGAACTTGGCAAAAAACTTCTGGGCTAAGTCTTGCTATGTAGTGATGGAGTTCGCCTGTAATGAGTTCAGCCGACACTTTTCTCTATCCCTGAGTGAGAATGGGAAGAGTCTCAACCGGATGGAGTCATCAGTAACACCATTGTATTTGAAAGTTGCACACAGCTCCAGGAAATTTGCTATATGCAAGTGAGGATCTTCAGACGTTAATCCCTCAAACTGAACTGAGCTTTGAACCATGTGCAATATGGCTGGTTTGATTTCGAAATTATTGGCTTCAACAGCTGGAAGCCTGATGCAAGTCTGTACCCCTGTAATGGTTGGCATCACATAGTCCCCCAAGCTCCTTTCTGCATGGACTTGTCTTAAGATAGGTGGTAACTCATCATTCCCCAAATTATTGTTTCGCTGATCTTCCATTGTTAACAAATCAGCTGCTCTTTTCTCTTTTCTGTTCTGTCTGCACTATCTCTCAATCTCAGGGTTCAGAGGGATAGGAATGTCAGCTCCTCTCCTACTTCGCATAAACTAAGTTCTTGAGACAAATCAAAAACAGCAAACAACTCACATCAGAATGTTCTAAAGCAAAAATAAAATAAAAAACTGAAAATAAAAACCAAATTAGAAATAAGGATAGATAAATCGGTATTAACAGTACGCCAGTCCCCGGCAACGGCGCCAAAACCTTGTTAGGCGATTTCCACACTCGCAAAACGCAAGTGTACGTATCGTCTCAAGTAATATAGTCTGTAAGACCGAATATAAATCGCAGATGGTTTTAAATGCAGAGCATCTATTTTGTGTTATCTATTTGGCGAACGAATATTAATTGGGGGTTTTATTTAACTACTGGAATGATTGCAAGAAATAAGTAAACTAATTAGGTTGTATTCAGATTATGAAGGATTTAGGGCTTTCAAAATCATCAACTATCCACTTTATTCAATCCTTAATGTGTTCTAGAATGATTCTTCTTCTATGTTAAGATAGCGGTTAACTAGACTGTCTTATATTCCGGTTAGGATATATAATCACTCAACCTCAGTGCAGAACCCTTCTATATTTCTATGATAGGATTTACCACATAGGAGAATTAAGAACAGTAACTTATAAAGCTACACAAGCATCGGGGTACTGTCGTTCACGATTTTAACCTATTTCTATTCAACTACAGCATATCCAAATCTCTCCTCTCGGTTGTTGATTCGAAATTATATATGTTATGATATTTAGTGATCAATTAACTATCAAGCATTCACATCAATTATTGAATAGATCTTAACAACTGAAGAAGTAATCAAACTATTGCATCAAATCATGAATAAAGGTTAGTGAATCATAAGAAAACCACTAATTAAGTGTTTAGTTACTAGCCATAGGCATGCTACGAACTAACACAATATCGACATAAAAGCTGAAATAAAAACTAAGGATAGAAAATTACGAAGATTAAAGTCTCGATTGTTGCTCGAGTGTCTTGTGTTGTCCTTGTGTTCAAGAATGGACTCCGCAAAAGCGGATCCTAGGGATTTAAATAGGTATCAATTTAGTGCCCTGGGACCCTATTGCCCTTGGCAATTCCAACTCGATCGAAAAATTCCGTCTGGCGTCGCGATTCTGCGGTCGACAACTGCGGTGCCGAAACTCTGCGACTCTGCGAATAAATGGCACGGTTGCATGCAGATGCACGCACAGTGCTGAAAGTCTGTGGGTTTTACGCTATTTTGCACCGCGATCTGTCTCTGCACCGCGCGGTGTTGCTGTGGTTTTTCCAAGTCATCGATTTTCGATCTTTTTCTGCCTCGGGACCTCCTTTTATGCCCACTTTTCGCTTTTTTTTGTCATTTTGCCTTTTTGAACCGCTGTGACTCAAAAGAAAGAAAAATAACCCTAAAATTGTACTAGACGCAACGAAAATGGGTAAAATACTAATCGAAAATGACTCAAAATAGGTATATGAAATATGCCTAACACATATGTCTAGACAATTACAGCATATTCAAATCTCACCTTTCAGACTTTTGATTCGAAATCATATAAGTGATGACAATTAATCGCTAGTTAATTATCTAGCAATCATAACAATATTGAATAGATCTTAATATGCTGAAGAAGAAATCAATAATCAATGCATTAACTATATGAAAAAGTTTCAAGAAGATTCGATGGAAACCCTACTAAAGTAATTAGCTCCTAAACATTGTCATGTCAAGAACTAAATTACAATTCAACATAACTGAAATAAAATAAGGGAAAGAAAATAACTTGAACAAGAGTCTCCAATTGTCTTGCCTCCTTCTTGCCTCCCAAAAGTAGGATTTTAGGTTATGGTATAAGGTATGGTTTAATGAGCAGGGTTTTAGGGATTTATGGCTGGGAAAAGTTGCCCTTTCGGATCCTGAAAATGTGTCAAATTCGGTCCAAAAATCAGAAATTTCGCGTCGGCGCCGTGGCCCTGTAGGCTGGCGCCACGGCGCCGAAACTCCTGCAGCAAAATCAGATTTTTCAGAATTATTGGCGCCGTCGGCGGCTTTGTTCCAGTTTTCTTATTCTGTGTCCTTTTTTCGTCCGGACTTCGTCAGTTCCTTCTATGCTTCCCGGAGCTTCTTAGACTTCATTTCTTGGCATTTTCTTGTGCAATTTCATCCTCAAAGGTAGTATCTTCACCTTTATAACCGCTGTGACACAAAATGAAGGGAAAACACACCTAACACTATACTAAACACAAAATAAAGAGTAAATACTAACTAAAAAGGACTCAAAAGTGTATACAAAATACACTTAACAGTTCTGCAATGCCCTCTTCTCCTTTGGCAACTCGGCTAACTCCCATGTATGATTTGCCGATAGTGAATCCATCTCATCTTTCATTGCCAGCTCCCACTTAGTCGATTCATCGACTTGCATTGCTTCTTCATAACATTCCGACTCCCCTCTATTAGTGAGCAGAATGTAGTTGAGGGATGGAGAGAACCTGTGAATCGATTTCCTGATCCTGGATGATCTACGTAGTTCTGTGATTGGCGTCTGCTGATTTGTTTCAGAATCAGCACTTTTATCAGCACCTTCTCGGACTGCTTGTTCCTCTGCCTCGGATGCACCTGGCTGCAGCTCAGGTGTCGAAAAGTCCCTCAAATCGACTATTTTCGATTCCTTGTCCTGACATTCTGAATTTTTCTGCAACTTGTCTTTGTACAACACCTCTTCGTTGAAGACAACATTCCTGCTTCGGATGATCTTTCAATTTTGTTCATCCCAAAATCGGTAACCAAGCTCGGTGTCACCATAGCCGATAAAATAACACTTCTTTGATTTTGGATCAAGCTTGCTTTTAGCCGTATCATCAATATGAACATATGATAAGCAGCCGAACATTTTCATAAATGAAAGATTTACCTTCTTGCCACTCCAGACTTGCGGAATTCAAATCCAAAGGCGACGGTCGCCGGTTAATTAAGAAGGCGCGGTATTATCGCATCTTCCCGAATGTCTTGGCGGCCAGTGTATTCTCATACTCCGAGCACGCTCGTTCAACGTTCGGTTCATTCTTTCGGCTATTCCATTTTGTTGCGACGTTCCAGGAATAGTCTTCATCATCTTGATCCCATTATCGGCACAGTACCATTTGAAATCACCATCAGTGTATTCTCCGCGTTGTCGGACCTCAAACACTTCAACTTGAGGTTTGTTTCATTCTCGACCATGGCTTTCCATATTTTGAATACACTAAACACATCGGATTTACTTTTCATAAAATAAACTCATACCTTCCTGGTTGAATCATCAATGAAGGTCACGTAGTAGTGTGATCCTCCTCCAAGAGAGGGGACAGTGGTAGGTCCCCACACGTCTGTGTGCACCAATTCCAGCTTCTCGACCTTCAACTCCCTGCCTGCATTTGGGAAGCTTACTCGCTTCTATTTTTCGTGAATGCAGCTCTCACACGTATGAAGGTCCACCGTCTTCAGCTCCGAAATTAAGTCATTTGTCACCAACAGCTTCATCCCCTTCTGGCTGATATGCCCCAGCCGACAATGTCACAAATCTGTCTTTTTTGTGTTGTCAACCACATCAACAGTATCACGACAGCTAGTCGTCATGTATAGAGTACCAATCTTCTTTCCTCGGCCAACTACCATAGCACCTTTCGCCACCTTCCAAGACCCATTACCAAAGTTGAGATCATGTCCCTCATCATCGTCGACCATCGAGATCGGTTCGTGATCAACTTTGGAACCTGTCTAACTTTTGTAATCTTCCACGAGGAACCATTTAACATCTTCAAATTAATGTCTCTCGTGCCAACAACGTCTAGCGGCTCTCCATCGGTTAAATAAACTTTGTCGAGATTCTCAGCCACGTAATTCGTCATTATATCATGATGTGGGGTGGTATGAAAGGACGCTCCTGAGTCAAGCACCCAAGAGTCTATCGGGCTGTCAACCGACAACAACAAAGCATCGCCAATGTCTTCCGGAGCAGTGTTGATTCCAGCCCCCTTGTTGTCCTCCTTCTTGGCGCCTGCGATTCTTGAGGTGACTGGTTTTCCAGTTCAACACTCAGTGTTCGTCACTGTCCGGATTGACCCGCCGTTCTCGACTTCGATCTGCCCCTATTTCGGTTGTAGTTTCTGTCATAATTTCTGCTTCTGTTTTCAACATAAAAGCAGAACTCTTCGATGCCTCTCCAGAATATATCTTGCGCACCTCCTCAGCAAGGATACAATCCCTAACATCGTTGAACTTTAGTTTATCACCGTCGACAGAATTACTAACCGCTGCTCTCAATTGGCTCCCAGCTATTTGGTAGGGATGCCAACAAAATTAGAGCTTGCACTTCATCATCGAAATCAATTTTTACCGATGGCAATTGATTTACAATGGTATTGAATTCATTTACGTGTGCAGCAACAAGAGTATTTTCCATCATCTTTAGATGAAATAGTTTTTTCATGAGAAATACCTTATTATTTGTCGAAGGTTTCTCATACATGTCAGACAACACCTTCATCATGTCTGCGGTGGTCTTCTCTTCACGCGCGAGCAACGTTCTTCGACAACGTCGGTGAATGACTCCCGAACTTGTTTGTCGAGAGATTCCAATCTTCGCTTCATCTCTCTCGATTTGGACTCGAGAGGTTCGTGACTTTACGCCGTATAAATAATCTTCAATTTTCATTCTCGAATGCAAAATCATACCATCGAATTCTACGAGTGTGTCGTCGAACCATCTTTGCGTCCCATCGTTTCTGAATCACAACACAACATGTTGCTCTGATACCAGTTGTTAGGATTTGAATCCCAAATCCGACCTTTGTAAGAAGGTTTTCAGGAAAGATTGGAGGGTCACAATGGACCACTTAAATATCAACCTCCTTAGACAAAACCTACTTACGCCGTGATGTAAGCGAAGAATAAATAACACACACAATTGATAACGAAGTTCGGCCAATTTTGACTACGTATCCGGACTGCTGCAGATCTTTTATATAGGGAGGAATATTACAACAGTGTTTACAACACTCAGACTCACAGCCCGATCCTAATTAGACCGGAGAATTTTCTCACCAAAATTCTCTCTCAAAAGCTTCTCTTTCTTAAGCTTTCACTAAGAATATTTCTCTTAGTGTTTTTTCTCTAATTTTAGGATTATTTGAATGAGAATGAAGAGACCTCTATTTATAGGCAAATTTTTTTTGATTTTTTCCAAGATGAATAGTGAATTTACTGTTTATTTTGCTGCTTGCTGCTTTTAACCCAACAGAGTTAACACTTCATCCATAATTCATCAAATTAATTTACGTAAGAGAACAAAGACATGATAATCAGCCTTGGTCAGTTTCAAGATTGTGTGCAACAGCAAATTGAACCTAAAAGTTTATAGCTTTCCACAGAAATCAACTTTGAGATAAACAATATGCCGAGTATTTAAGCACTTGAAATCTATATTTAGTCTTTCATACATTTAGAAGTATACGTTTTCCAAAATCAAAGAAGTCCCAAACAGAGCCTGACAAATATTTTGACTGGATGTTAATCTTTTACTTGATTACTTCTATGTGTGACAAGCTAGGAAAATTAGCTACTATCCGACCAAGATTTGTTTGCTAAACCCCTCAAGACATACAATGATGGCAAGACCCAATTCCTCATATTGTGCAATGGCTTGAATTATGCTGCCTTCTTATGCCCCATATCCTACTTAGACTGTAATGAACTAGTAATTATTATATTGTCTTTATGATGAAAAATCTGTTATATCATTAGGTTCATTGAACACATGAATTTAAGTTCCGTGCATTGACATTGTATAAAAAAATTATACTATCCACCAACTCTTAACAAGTCTGATATGGTAAATTAGAATATAGAATAATAACTTGCTATAATCAGTTCAATTGCACTAGTAGTGTAAATTATTTGTATTGTAAGTGTGTATAATTTAACTAGAAAATGCAATGCTACAGACTTTTCTCTTGTATGCAATGAGTTTCAACCTTCAACTATGTGAAATTGGAACTTTCTGTTTTTACATTTCTAAGACTTCCACATATCTCAATCATCCAATTTTGAGATGGTCTAAAAACCTACCAGACTTGGGAAATATATCTGTTTAATAGAAGAAATAGTGCAGAAACATCATGAAGATAGTGTTAGTTAGTGGATTTAGAGTTTACTGTCTAAAGATAGTAACTTCCAATTCACTGTGCATCAGAAAAGAGAAAAAAACAATTAAGAGCTTGTGGCCTTTGTGTGAATGGCACACTTCTTGGTATATTCTAATATTTTTCTTTAACCTCTAGTGTCAAAAGCACACTGCAACCAAAATTAATATAATGCAAAGAAATATCTCCCACATCTCTGTTCAAGCAAGTGCTTTCCTATACAGCAATGCATCCTCAATAGGTCATTTGAAGTGAACACAGGAAAAAAAAGTAATAGTCAGCTAATCCTCATGATATCCGTCATTTTAAAGGCAGTTTGAATGTTTGAGACATGAACTATGCATTCTTTTTGAAAAATTTCACTTTTTTTCTGAATAATCAAAAGCCAGACTTCAGAAAACAGGCAATCAGCAAGCAAAGTTATCTGTGTTATGTAATTTGCGTTGAAGTTTATACTTCCATATCATAATGTGATTTCTTTCAAGAATGTGTAAACTATAATAAGCAAAACCATTAACAGAAAAGGGGATAACATAAAAAAAGAAATTGATAGACTCACCAAAGCACGTCTGTTATATGAGGTAGGTGTTCTCTTAGTGGATAAATTTGGTCCAAAGAAACTTTCTTAACACTCCATTAAAAAATTGAAGACCTTGTGGCCTTTCTATGGATGGCACACTCCCTGGAATATTATAATCTTTGCCTTCTCAGCCTTAGTGTGGAGAGCACACTCCACCCATTTTTTATATACCAAAGAAAGTATGTCACGTATCTCTAGAGATTCATGCATGCAAGTGCTTTCCTATACAGCATTCCATGTTCACAGGTCACCTTCTAGGAATCAATGGCAAATATGAAAGTTGAAACTGCAGATTCATTTTGCAAAGTTAGAATTTGTTAATAAGCAAATGCAAGGTTTTGGCAAGCATGCAATCAGAAAAAGGAGATCAAATCCAAAACGGACTTGTGCTCACCACACTACTATTATTTTATGGCACCACTTCCTTCTCAGGGTGATTATTTATTAGTCATCCTGCTCTATATATACCATCATAGGGAAGGTTGAATCTTCAAAAACAAGAATTCCTAAACAAAAAATCATCCATTCTCAAATAATTCCTTGATACTTTCTTCATGGCTGCTCAAAACCATCTCCAACTTACTGTCATTAAAGAAAATGATAACCATAACCAAAACCAAGTACCTGAAGAAGACTCTTACTTCCAAAGGGCACAATGGCTTCGAGCTGCTACATTAGGAGCCACTGATGGATTGGTTACAACTGCATCTTTGATGATGGGTGTTGGAGCTGTCCATGAAGACATTAACGCCATGATACTAATTGGCTTTGCAGCATTGTTTGCTGGTGCTTGTAGCATGGCCATAGGAGAATTTGTTTCTGTGTACTCTCAACTAGATATAGAGTTAGCTCAAATTAAGAGAGAGACCAAAATAAGAGCACAGAATCATGAACAGCAAGAAGAAGACAAGAAGGAAGGACTCCCAAATCCATTTTTGGCAGCCATAGCTTCAGCTGTTGCATTTTCACTAGGTGGTATAATACCAATTCTTGCTGCTGGATTTATACCTAACCATAAGGTAAGGATGGGTGTGGTGGTGGCGATAGTAAGCTTGGCATTGTTTGTATTTGGAGGGGTTGGTGCTGTTCTTGGGAAAAGTCCTGCAGTGAAGTCTTGTGCCAGAGTTTTAATTGGTGGCTGGATGGCTATGGCCATTACCTTTGGACTTACAAAACTGATCGGCTCTGCTGGCATGGAGATGTGACCAGAATGTTATGTTCCTGACCCTATTCCCAGTCCAGAATCATATTTTTTAACAATCTTCTGTTGCATTGCTTACTGAATTTCCTGGCTAAGACTAGAATAAATGTAAGATATCTCTTTATGTAATGGTTCTGGTGTAATGAATGATAGTGACGCGTTTTCTGAATTTTATATACTTGTAATCTTGCTTCTTCAATATGCTTGGCATCATCAAATCTTTATTGAATTCCTTGGTAGCAGACTTGCAGTCCAAGGTGAAGTAACGTACTACTAATGAAGAGTTTTTCTGAAGTTAGAACCACACGCTTCTTGCTAAATGAGGCATCAGTGACACCTTTACAATCTAACAAATTTATCGTTAATCACCTGACAGTAATTTATAAATCTGAGAGCACTCTATTCAAGAAGCAACCCAATTCCAAACACTGTCTATTGACTGAGTGTTAATCATTGCTACTATAGTACTATGTATATGGTGCAAGCCAGGAAAATTGGTTGGATCCTACTAATCTTCTCGTAATAGGAAAGTCTAGTATGAGGTCCATTCAATAACTTCCATAATGGTCTTTCTCTTTTGTGGAATGGTGAGTCATAAGACCTGCTTCAGTTTCAATTGTTTAAATTATCAATCATCCTATTTTATAAGTGACGCCCAAAACTCTCAGTTGGCATATCTTGAATCAGCCTAAGGGTTTGATAAATCTATTCCAAATAGAAGAAAAACACTATTTGATCTTTTAGTGGATTATAACGTTTTTGGCCTTAATGAAATGTGATGGAAGAAATTGGATACTATAAATTAGGAAAGGAAAACAGAGAAGGAAAGAGAGGACAAACAACGATTGAGCAAAAACAGAGATGACCACTGATAGGAACTAAACCAAAGTAAATTAGATCATAGCTTTATTACACTGTATAGAAAGTACATAAAACACTCATATAGTATAATGATACGTCAAACATGGTACATCCAATTCAAATACTATGAAATTACTGTTGGAAATTTTACTAATGAGAATTTGAGTTTATCCCGTCTTTAATGACTTAAACACGTGGGCCCCGCATGTCGGAAACGCCGTTTCTTCGCACATGCCTAATCTATAAACTGAGTAGATGATGTTAGTGCCAAGTATCATCAAATTTCGTTAATAAATGAAAGAGATATTGATACACAAAGTAAGGTGTTTGAGACATGACAAGATGGAGTGTTTTTTGCCAAAATGACAAATCTTCCTCATTGGTGAAAGAAGGAGAGTTTATGATATATAAAAACTCTAAGTTTGAGTAAGGGTTTGGAACCCCAAGGGGTAACCCATGTGTTTATAAGGGAGAGGACCTAGGTGAGCTTGGGTTTGGGGCTAAGCCCCACACGCGCATCGCCGTCGCCCGTCCAGCTCGGGCCTCGGGCTGTTGCTTTCTTCCGAAACTTTCTTTTTGGTCCCTGAAAATGTTAACTATTTATTACCTTTGTAACATTTCTGCGTTCTTGTAACTGTTGGCCTTTCAATTTGAACGAACGTTGTAAACACCTGGTCAGTTGCCTCCCTTTCTGTTCCTATAAATTGACCATCTTTATTCAATTGGAGAACACACAAGACACAACACAAAAAAAAGACATAACAGAACGCAGAAATTCTCTCCGTTAGTCAGAACACAACTCAAACTAGTTTATCTTTCTGTTATGTTCTTCGTCAATAACATACACACAGAAAACGAAAATACAGAAAGCAGTCAGAAAACATTTTCCGCTCTCTTTCTTCATCAATCTGTTCTTATTCATCTTCCTCGCTAGAATCAACAGTATTTGCTTTGTACTGTTGATTAGTTGTTGTTTTATCTTGAGAGAATATTGCTCGATACCGTAAAAGCATCTATACGAGACAATTTTATAAGGCAGAGAGTCATCTTAACCTCGTTTCTTTACCTATAATCCGGTTCCAAAAACTAACAATTTTAAGACAAAATTTCGTATTCTTCTATGTATTCGAAAGATGACTATTTCAAACATTACTTCCGCCTTGGTTCTGTCGTTATTGCTCAAGGGAATGTTGTTGTCCCTGTTCCTACCTGTTTTCAAGGAGAACGCCCAAATAAAATTCTGGGGACCAATTTCAAGAGATGGCAACAAAAAATGTTGTTCTATCTGACTACTACGTTAAACCTGTCACATATTCTGACAGAAGATCCTCCTTCTGGTGGGGATGCGATCGACACTTAGTCTAACTCAACGACTGGAGTGGGCGACGCTATCCAGGTCACAAATGCCCTGAAGCTAACATTGGATATCTGAAATCATAGTGATTTCATGTGCAAAACTGCATTCTGAACGGTCTGTCGGATACATTCTATACTGTGTATTGCACCGTGAAGACAACAAAGGAGTTATGGGAAAAACTCGAGAAAAAGTACAGCGCACAGGATGCGGGTACTAAGAAATTCATCGTTGGGAAATTTCTGAAATCCAAATGGTGGATGGTAAATCAGTGAGTTCCCAAATCCAAGAGGCAATTGAAAGATTTCAGAAAGCAGGCATTCAGCAAGCAGAGCTATCTGTATCATGTTGAAGTTCCCTATCAAGACACATAGAACAATGTTATGTGATTTATTTCATTTAGTACAGGTTGATTGCTATAACCAATACCATAAAGAGAAAAAAGGGTCAATCATAGAGGAATAAAATAAACTGACTGCAGGACATCTCTTATAGTGCTATACGACCAAAGTGTTCAATTAGTGGATTCTAAAAGTTTTTTTGGTCTAAAGTAACTTTCTTAAAACTCTTGTGGCCTTTCTGTGGATGGCACACTCCCTGTAATACTATAATCTTTGCTTCTCAGCTTAGTGTGGAGAGCACACTCCACCCTATTTTTATATACCGGAAAGAGTATGTCCCGTATCTCTAGAGATTCATGCATGCAAGTGCTTTCCTATATAGCACTCCATGTTCACAAATCACCTCACCGAATGATAGTGAATCAATGGAAAATCTGAAATTACAATTCATTTTGCAAAGTTGGAATGTGTTAATAAACAAATATAAAGCTTTAGCAAAGAAAGATTAAAAAAAAACTAAAACTGCCACTAAAGCTTCACCACACTACTACTTTTTTATGGCACCACTTCTGCTCAGGCTGATTAAATTCTAGTCATCCTTCCCTATACATACCATCAGAGGGAAGATTGAATCTTCCTAAACAAAAATTCCTTCAATTTCTCAAAACAATTCCTTACAAAATTTCTTCATGGCTGCTCAAAACCATGTACAAATCACCATCCCTAAAGAACATGACAACCAAAACCAAGTCCCTGAAGAGGATTTTGACTACTCCCAAAGGGCACAGTGGCTTCAAGCTGCTGTGTTAGAAGCCAATGACGGATTGGTTTCAACTGCATCTTTGATGATGGGCGTTGGAGCAGTCCAAAGAGACGTTAACACCATGATCCTTGCCGGCTTTGCATGGTTGTTTCTAGGTGCTTGTAGCATGGCCATAGGAGAGTTTGTTTCTGTGTACTCTCAATTAGACAGAGAGTTAGTCAGCGGACAGAATCATGGACAGCAAGAAGAGGATCAAGACAAGAAGGAAGGAGTCCCAAATCCATTTCTAGCAGCCATAGCCTCAGCTGTTACATTTTCATTGGGTGGCATAATACCAATTCTTGCTTCTGCATTTATATCTAACCATAAGCTGAGGTTAGCTGTGATTGTGGCAGCAGTTATCTTGGGCATTGTTATCATTTGGATGAATTGGTGTTTTTTTGGGCAGAAGTCCTATGGTGAAATCTTGTGCCAGAGTTTTAATTGGTGGCTGGACGGCTATGGCAATTACCTTTTCACTGACCAAACTGATAGGCTCTACTGGCGTGGGGATGTGTTAGGAAACTTTTATTCCTGTCCCTTTGCCTAGTTCAGAATCATTTTGTGGATAATACTAGAATAAATGATGGAAATCTACTCGTGTTATGGTTCTGGTGTACTTAAGAATGATATTGATGTGTTTTCTGAATTTTATATCTATTGGAACTTGAAAGACTAGCTATAACACAGACCCTTGCATCTTCAATATGCTTGCCATGTTGCTTCATGTTAGATGGGACATCATCATAATCTAACATAATCATTTAAATGTTGGAAGTAATTTCATATTGTGAATTGGAAATCCCGACTCAGCTATGGAGACTGCACGAAAACCGAATTCTTGCATGCAGCATCACCATTTAGTAAATAAGTATAAGGTTTATTGATAAGGATATCAAATCCTTAGGCAGATTGACAATCAGCATTGCTTCTTCACACTAACTTATTCTTGCTCCTCTCATAATAACATGTTTTAGACTAGCGAAACATATAGCAACGGACATTTTTAAGTTACATTTGAATGTATCCTCAATTTTACCTAAAGCTTTCAAGTGTGAGCATGTCCTCATTCTAAATGCAACTTTTGGTAATATCAGAATGAAATATAACAAAAGTACTTGAAACACCTTAAAAGAAAAGAAACAGACATAGATACTAGACTTTTTAAGTCACGGTGACAACTACTAGTAGCTAATTAACGAGAATAACTAAACATGCATGTTGCAGTCCAAAAGCAACTAACTAGTTCAGCAATTTTTTGCACAAGTCTCCTCCTTTGGACCACCACTGATGAATTCCTCTAGCACCCTCTCCGCCCTTTCTTCTACGTCTTCGTCTTCATCATCATCATCACAAGCCGCCTCCAAAAGCGGAGGCTCCTTTCTGGCCAACATTATAGCCGCCCTTTCGGATGAGGACGACATTCCCATATCCACAAACTGATCTGTAAGATCGTCAGCTGATACAGCACTCTTAGACAGAGTAATCAGATGAGAAACATCCACAAATCCGAACCCTAGGGACCCCAATCTCTCCTCAATACACAATCACACCCCATTTTTCTAACTTTCTCCGTCCTGCAGCTAGATTTATATATAACCCTAAGCACAGAGCTTTCGTCCACAACCCTAGTTGCCAACCAAATTCACATTACAAAAGGTCTCCTTATAGCTCCAAGTTGTGTATCCTGTAATTGGTAATTACGCTTTACCAAAGAAACCAATTTCAAAAATATTTATAAGGATCAACAATATGCTTCCAAGCAAATTGTGTATGTTACACACTTGCTGCATAATTAGTGATTCAGAAAAGTTATTTAGAATATTAATCATCATGCATCTGTCATTTTATCATTCACGACAACTTAACACGTTTTTAACCATTACAACAATTTGATCAGGACGATCCATTTTACTTGTATGTATATGGTGCTAGCTAGGCAAATAAGGTAGTAGTGGCTCATGTCAGACACTGATAGCAAGTTGCCAGTTCATTTTTTTTCATGAAATGAAAGAGAACCCTTAAATGGCTTTAATTCCATGTCTTTTGCTCCAAAATATGAGGATCAATAATTGGATTACGAAATCTAGTCTCTTAGGTTCATTCAACTTCCATAACTGTAAAAGGTATTGAATGAGCCTTTACATTTGCTTATCCCACATAATTTAATTAGGATTTACCAAGCCAAATAAGTTCAGTTTCAAGAGTAATCTTTCTCACGAAGGGAAGCATATACATTTTCCTATTCAGCACCTAGGCAGGCTAGTTTCCACATCCAGAAATGGGTCGTAGCTGGACAAACCTTGGACTTAAGAGATTTAACTAATACTTACACAGTGATATAAGACGGGGGAACTGAACCAATGTGTTTTGCCAAAGAAATCACTAATGAAGAAATAACCAATCCCTACTTAAGACACCCAAAAACTAAATATCTTCCAATACAAACACCCAACAACTAAAAATCAATCAAGAGCATTATGATTGAAGGCAATTGCCAGCATTCGTAAATTCCCTGTCGTCAAAAATCAGAACAGAGAGCATAGATCAAGATGATGAAACAAGGCACTTTGAATGGACCAAGTCAAATTGGCAGCCAAACACACATTCATGTCTCAATATCCTGGAGAGAAATGATAAAGTTTATAATAGAGGATTAAAGTTGGAATTCTCCAAGGGGCCACAAACCTTCATGCTTCATCTCCTTCATAGAAGAGAGAATACACTATTTGCCACATCTCTTATTTCCCCGATTTCTTAACACTTTTCTTCAATATAATTTGGCAGAAAAAGAACAAACATGTATATAGCAACAATATAGATATCAGATCACATATGGCTCATTTATGTATTCATGACTGTAAACACAAGGGAAATGGATCAGAAGCTACAGTTAGATAAAGAAGCCCCCAGCACGAAATACAGAAATGAAAACAAGGGAAAAATATTCCCAGCTCCTGAAATTAAATTCTGAATTGCTTCCCATAAAGCTAGGAGAAGGGAGCCAAGAAAATGCACAACTAGAAAGAAAGAATAACTAAAAGACTCAAAACATACTTCCCTCTTCAAGGCACAGATGACCCACAATAGGTGAAAGTTTCCAATTGGAGTTTAAAAACAGAACTATCTGCCACGTCGAGAAAAGGAGATACCAAGAACCAGGAGCTGATTGGGTAATTTGCACTCATTTGGTTCTTGAATACAGAGACCAGGACCAGAAGAAAAGAACAAGAACCTTCCCCATGAAAGAGCAACACCAAAGCAGAACAAATTAATGGACCCCAATTGCTGCTCTTCAAGAGTATCTAAACATCTTGTCATCTAACAGGAAACTAACTCTTCCACCGACAATCCTTCCATGCAGAAGCATTCTCACTTGTCAAAATGCTTCTGCAATTACAAAATTTAAATGCACAAAACTAGCAAGAGAGCCAATCATGTATCCTAAAAAGGCCAAAGGAACAAAATAGCCTGCCAAAAGGTTAACAAAATTAATATCATAACAGCTGAGAACCCAGAACGGACTAATGGAGGGTTGATGGAATAATTACCTTGGTAAGTCCATATTAACTGCTAAAGATTTTACAAACACAATAAAAAGGCCACTCCTAGTCCAGCTCTACATTCCAATTAGACATGAACACCTGCTGGCCCAGGTATTTGATCACCAGTACTAAATTCAGGTTATTCAACACACCCATCAGTCACAAGGCAAATTTTCAGAGGTGCGGGTTCCATGCAATCATTATGAATCCAGCAGCAAACAACAGTTTTCAAATTTCCAAACCAAGTAAGCAAATAACCAGCAACCATAGTGGCATTCGAAAGTGTGAGGCCATATTCAAATTTGCAAATTAAGCAAGCATAAGATCCCAATCAAACCATGTTATCGAACATTTACGGACATAGAACAAGTAGTTTATAACAGCCAGTTTCATGAGCTGAAACGATTCCGCTGACAGGCCAGGGAAACAAGGCACCATGTAGACATACACCAAATCATTGCATCCAGCTTGTAGGACTTCTAACTCTTCAACTGCATCAGAAAGAATCAAAATTTAATCAGCTCCCAAGTAAGACATACCGTGAACATCAGATCTGAAACTCAAAAAATCTAAAAACCTACCACAATTTTTAGAATCAACCTCGATAGCCTCCAGAACTGTGACGATCATATGGCCCGGAACGATCACGATCACGGCTAAAACGCTCACCTCCTTCACGATCACGACCACCACCATCTCTGCTGTTGCGGCTTCCATATCGATCTCCGTTCCTGTCAGGTCCACCTCTACCACCACCACCTCCGCCACCATAGCGACCACCTCTACCCCCTTCACTAGGGCATTCTCTGGCAAAGTGTCCTGGCTTACCACAATTATAGCAATCTCCACCACCAGATCCCCGCCCGCCTCCATAATCACGGCTACCGCGATCGCGACCCCGATCTCGGTCACGGTCACGGGGTCGATCACTATCAAAATCTCTACCTGAACCTTGTTGAGGCGAGGCTTTGTCTACAGTAATAGCACGGCCGTCTAAGTCCATTCCATTCATTGCTTCAATAGCATCTTCCATTGCTCTCTTATCATCAAATGTGACGAAACCAAATCCACGAGATCGGCCAGAGAACTTGTCAAGTACAATCTGAACCAAAAAGGATAGAGGCATTGGAATACTGAAATTTAACATCCAGAAAAAGGAAAAGAGAGTGGGAAACGAAATAAGAAAAGAGAGGAAACAGAGGTAGACAACTACTCCTACTATTTAACTATCATTGTAAACTTCATAACACGCAGAAACCTTCTAATGGATTACAGAAGTTTGACAAAAAGAATTCACATTCTCATTTATTCTCGCATCTACATTTAAATTTTGATACTTGTCTGATGTAGTACCTTAAGATATATTTTCCTAAATTAATGGACTAGTTCTTTCATATAAGTTTAAGGGTTTTCATTCTGTCTTAGTAGGCGTTTGCACATGCGATTTCATCTCAGCGCTTGGACATGCGATTTCATCTCAGCGCTTGGACATGCGATTTCATCTCATGAGATGAAATCCCAATCCAAAAAGGCATGATTTGGAATTTGGGATTCCAAATAATGATTTCAAATTTTTAAAATGTAAAAATTGACCCATAAGTTTATATTTTGTACAATAGATCCATAAGTTGGTAGATATACTTATCAATCATGTTTACCAACCATTTATATTAAATATTAAAAGATCAACAAGTTAGTAGTATATTTATAACAAATTTACTCTCACCAACCATGTGTGAGAATTATATTAAAGAGTAGTTACACTACAACTCATGTTTAATGTTCCGAACTAAAGTTTGATTAATTGATGTTGTATTTTTTAGAAAAGTCTTCTAATAGCGTATTAATTTTGTTATGAACTGTGACTTGCTCATTTGATAATATTGTATAAGAATTGGGAAAGTTTTGATGATTTTCATAACTTGTGGGGTTTATATGTCTATTAAGAAAAAATACAACTTAAGAAATCCAAATTGCATGTACAAACAAAACTTCAACGTCAAATCATGATTTCAAATCATGTCCAAACGGCTCCTTAAAAGAAAGCTCTATGAAAGTTTCAGATTTGCAAAACTTTAATTGGCTAGGTAGCAAACGAAAACCTTTTCCACAATCCCCCGACGATGTATGTGTACATCCATGGGAAAAAGAAACTGATTTGCCTTCACTTTACTCATTCAAAGAGCAAGAGTAAGAAATTACTAAGAAGATTTGAATTGCTCACCCAAAGAGGTCAAATTAGGGCATTAAAAGGCACGTAGAAGGGAGATAGCACTAAAGTAGTCAAACCCTCCTTGAAAAGGAAGGAGTTTGCAAGAAAGAATGGTCTAATTCTAGTATAAAGGATAAGTGATATCCTGAACAATTAACTCTTGACACAAATGATTCGCTCGGCAGCAATACACACGAAAAGAAGAAGACAAAAAGAGAAGCAAAAGAAAAATGATGCTCTGACAATTTAAATAATTGGAAAACAACCTAAAAGATCAACCATCCTCACCTTTGCATCAACAATGTTGCCAAACTTCTCGAATGCGTCTTTTAATCCCCGATCAGAAGTTGACCATGACAAGTTACCGATAAAACAGCGATATTCATCATCCTCCGACATTTCTGAACAGATTGCAGCTACTGAAAAAGAAAGACAGGAAAGAGAGATTGGGAAGGGGAGAGAGAGACGGAGAGAGCACAGTTAAGCCAAGAGCCACATCAGGTGCACGGAAAGATTAACTCAGTTATGATAATAGGGCCTGCTTATGTGGATTACAATATTAGATCCATTTTCTCTGCCCCCGACAATAATAGGCATAGGAAAACAAGTATGTTCTAAATAATTAGGGAGCACAGTTAAGCCAAGAGCTACATCAGGTGCACGGAAAGATTAACTCAGTTATGATAATAGGGCCTGCTTATGTGGATTATAATATTAGATCCATTTTCTCTGCCCCAGACAATAATAGGCATAGAAAAACAAGTATGTTCTAAATAATCATCAACAACAAAGGATTGAAAATACAGTTCCATGGGACAAATCTTGAACAACAGAGACTGCAAAACATATTACTATTTTTAGGTTCTATCAAAAAGGACTAGCATGTCCTTATACTCCTCTATGTAGTAACAACAACAACATACCCAGTGAAATCACACAACGTGGGGTCTGGGGAGGGTATGCAGTCTCTTCAATAATTATGTACTGCATTTTGTTACAAAGTTGTTGGGGTTGAAGCAACTACCTTCTGTGTTCTAATTGTGAATTCATAACAATATAATGAGAACTTGAAAAGTTACCATGAAATAATACATAAAGGGACAAACTACAGAAAACCAACAAAATCATATTGTAAGATCTACCATTTGGCAGACACCAAAAAACAAATGACCATCCTTCGTATACGTGGGACATGGGTAAATGTTTCTAAATTTGCACAGAATAATCATATGCAATAAGAAAAGAACTCACAAGCCCACGATGCCAATCTATTGCCTCTAACTCAGTTAAAATACCCCATCAGCATTAACTACTTTAACCATTTAGCATACTTTTCACCACATCAAATTGTGCACAGCACAAAAATAGACAAACACATATAACATCAAAAGAACAAAGATTCTTAGAGTCATTCTTCAACACTAAGCATGAGGTTGATTCTTTATTCATCTTGAAACATAGCATCCAGTGATTAATGAAAGAAAATCATTACTACCTCCATTTCAATTTGTTTGTATTACTTTCCTTTTTAATTTGTTTCAAAAAGAATGTCACTTTCTATATTTAGTACTCCCTTTGTCTCAATTTAGATGACACACTTAACTTTTTAGTCGGTCCAAAAAGGAATGACACATTTTCTTATTTGGCAACAATTTAATTTCAAACTTTATCTTTTACGCTAACAAGATGATCTATAAACACACAAATATATTTGACTTGATTTAGACCACAAGATTCAAAAGTTCATTTATTTCTTAAATTTCGTGTCCAGTCAAACTACATATAAACTGGGACGGGGAATAGTAACTCTTTACACCCAACATCATACATCAAGGAAAGTAAGCTTTTAAGACCACAAGATTTAAATGGCATATTGGTACATTACATACATGATACATCACACAAAATTTGTTCCTTAAATTCCGTGTATAGTCAAACTAAGACAAACAAATTGAAACGGATGTAGTATCTTTTATGGACCGATAAAGCACAAATTGAAACACAACAGTAAAGAGAATTATATCAATAAAAGAACACGGGGCGTGTCAATTTCACATAATTATGAAAACCCAAATCACCAATTGCCCTAAATAGCAATAAAAGCTTCAGATCTTCGAGACAGTCCGTAAATAATAAAGGATAGTAAGCAAAAAGAAAGTTACAATTAATGGTACCTTAGAAGAATTAAGATTCGGAGAGGAGAGAGCGGCGACAATACGCAGAGATGTAGAAAAGTTAGGTAGCGTTTACTCAATAGAAGAATATTGTGGTTACTATGTTTTCGTCTAGGCAACCCTAATTTTATTTTACTTTTTGTTTTTGTTAAATATTAGGAGTATTTTTTTATATTATTATTATATGTTTTTCATCAAAAGGGAAACAATAACTTTTCTATCTTATGGGTGGAAATTATTTTTATTATAATAATTTTGGAAAAAGGTCCTAATATGCTTCTGAACTATGCGAATTTATCCGTCAATATTTTGACACAAGCATACCCCTATCGTCTGGTGCTTGGTTCATTCGTGTCCTCAGTTAAACGAAACCCACCAATTAGCCTTTAGAGGGCACATTTGTTCCCTCGTGCATGGTCCAGTGGCATATATGGAGCATTAAAGTTCTTGAACTGTAAATTGTTCCACCAGCAGATTCTTCTAATTAGATTTGAGTAAATTCTGAGGTAGGTTAGTTCTCTAGTTAGATTTCCAGCCACTTTGCTCTCTTATTTCTTTCATTTGCTTATCAAATGTAGAAATGTTCGAGTTCTCCAAATAGTCATAGAAAGAAATGTTGGTTGTTACAGTGATGTATAGGAATAGTATATAACTATCACTAATGCTTAGAAAGGATAATCATTTATAATTTTAATATAATAGGTTTGAAGTCTAACATTAGTTGTCACAACATCAATAAGTGTTGATGATTTTGATATTCGATCTTTGATCCTACCTTGAAGTCTTGAGATGTTGGTTGAAACTGCAACAAGCTCCTTGAGAACAACAATATGTTTAGAATCTGAAAATATAACAAGATAATTGGTTTGTTGAGTCGACCAAATTTTTTATCTATCCTTAAGATAATATTGTCTCGTATATCATAATAACGGTATAATGACAACTTATCTCCCAAGATAAAACAACAATCAAATAAATGAGCAAAGGAAACTCAAGTGTTCGCTAGAATAGAAGGATCTTTGAGTGTGTAAGATTGCAAGAAAGGAAGAGATTTCATCAAATTTAAAATCATCCAAGTGTAGAGACTATTTCTCTTATGTGTTCAATGTGTATATTGTCTCTCTCTCAAATCTGAAACAAGGATAAATTATATAGTGTTTAAGGATGAGGAGAGGTGTTAATAGGTGTTTAAGACGGTTGTTAATGGCCTCCATAAAAGCCATAAAAGTTGTGGCATAAGTGCCAAACGTTTTAGCAAATAATGGCCATCATTCTGATTTATTATCGTTGACTGGGAGCTCACTGGACACACAGCACCGCCGTGCCTGCCTTCCAGAAACTCCAGGGACCGAATTGTAAATATAATAAAGTCTGGGGTCCAAAAAGATAATAACTGAAGAAGCCCAACAACCCGCGACCCACGCGGGTGGGTGGTGATGGCGCGCGTATGGGCCTAGTCTCTAACCCAAGCACGCCTAGGTCCTCTCTCCTTCAAACACATGAGTTACCTCTTGGGGTCTCAATCCCTTATTCAGTTTTGAGGTTTATATTATGAAAAAATCTTCATTTTCCTACCGATATGGTAGATTTGTCTCACACCACTCTTTCATGTCTCAAACACCTTACTTCGCGGACCAATATCTCTTCCATTTCTCAATGGAATTTGACGATCCTTGGCATTACGGTCATCTACTCACTTAGTAGATTAAGCACGTGTGAAGAACCAGGTTCTCCAACATGTGGAACCGTGACGTTTAAGCAATTGAAGATGGGCGGACCCAACCTCTACCAAAGGCAAATTTCCAACAATCCCCTTCTGGAAGAGATTTTGGTGGGCACACATGGTGCCTTCTTTCAGTAATTTTTTTGGCGGATCAATTTTGCATCTGGAGAAGTAGTCGGAGCTTTGAACCTTCCATAGTAGAATACCATCGGACATATTTATTGCGCGATGAACGTGATGTCTTGAACCGTCAGTGTTTAGTATATGTCAAGACAATGGTATCAACACAACACCTTTCCTACTCAATCCTTCTTTATGTTTTGTCCGTCGTGGGTTGTGGACACACTTGGATTCTTAAGTGCGTTCATTTGAGGCGGCATGTCCTCGCACTTAAATATGTGGTCTCCTACAAGGTATCCTGTAATACCTAGCTTCACAAGCGTTAGGAATCATTAAAAGTTTCCCCAATCTAACCTCAATTGTTGAGGATCATTAAAGATTTGGAAACTTATCATTTACCCCTCTATAGGTAGTACCTTTTTTCTATCACGGAAACGGTCTTGGATTATGTTTCTTAAGAAGAAATCATTATCCGAAGTGCTCTTGCTTCCACCGAAGCGCTCAACTGAACCTTTACAATTTAATTTTTTTATTGAACATTATTCTTGGGATCTTCAATCTGTAAGGTTGGGTGTCCACTATATCAGTTCGTATTGAATGGGTTTTAAGTCAATTCCCCTAGACAGAGAGACATCTTGATATGTGGGTAACCCTTTATCTTTAAAGGGTCCGTTATATCCTTCGATTTGTAATCAAATATGTGTCACCCGATCAACTGTCATACGGTTTTATGTCTGCGACAAGTATGTCCAGACATCGTCATTCGTGCTCTCACAATGTCAAACTAGAGCAGCCTCGAGTTACTCTTAAGAAGGGACATCATCTAAAATGTCGTGAAGTTACTCAATTTCTTGTCATGCTTTGTGCAAAGCCATGACCTACGATTCCATCATGAATCATCCGATGCAAGATTTGCTTAGAGGAATTTCCTAAGACACACCATGCGCATTGGTGTTCTTCAAGTCTTATATCCAGTTTGCATCATGTTGTTCTCCCAGAACCACTGGATATCCAGAATATCATAGATAAGCGAATAATTTAGATGTCGTCACATCCAATTTAACACATTCTATTGATTATTTCCAGAAGCACTAGTGAACCTTAGTTCAAGTGGTCTTCTTTTATGAACCGATATCAGGTCATTTACAGTGTGACCTGAGCATATCCCTCCTGGCATATGAGTGCATCATGATTCCAATCAACTCTATGATTTAATCCATTGATGACTTCAACGAGACTGTCAAGCTCCTCACAGAGGAGTTTGAAATCAGACCAGCTCGTTAGATGTCTTAGGGATTCCAACTCCTAAGATGTCATCTGTAGTACTCATATCCTTTCATGTTGAAACATACATTTGAGGAGATACCATTCAATAGTAGAGTATGATCAAATGTTTAGTACTAATATTTTGGGCTTGTTTCAGTTCGCACAGAGATTTGACAAGCCGACAGACTTTATTCCCTTTCCTGGAACCTCAAACCCCTCGGGTTGTTCCGTATTACTTACTTCTTCCTCTTTCAGAATTTTTGGTTTTCCAACTGTTGTCTTTCTAACTTCACGGTCAATGTTTCTGTTGTCAGATTCATTATTTCTGTTTTATCTGAAACCTCCAAGACCAAAATACAGACATTTCCGGGACCAAAAGGAATTTCAGGAGGAAGCCCAACAGTCCTCAAAATCAACTATCCGGTTAGGAAGGCTGTCTCGACATCCATGTCACGCGGGACTACGATGACCCTGGAAGTCTAAGCTATTCACATAGGAATACATGTCCCGGTAGCCGGGGTCTTATACCCGTTAATAGATTCATCTAATGTATACTCAATTCGAGTATCCACTTTTACAATCCAAAGGTTTTTTCCGGAGGAAGATCAACCATAACATAAGTATGGTTCTATCTGACAAATTTATTTCTCTGTTTTTAGTTTTTTTCCAAAGCGATGCTTTTGGATTCTTTGTTAATTGTCCATGGTACATTTCAACCATACAAACTAGAAGACTTGGAGCAAGTCTTGGTCCCCTCTTTTGCTCCGATTTGGTTCAACATCTTGAATCCCTGAGTTCTGTAGATCTGAAACATTAAGTTATGAATAGTCAGCAACTTCCGAGTCCTGTAGATTTGGAACGTCTCGTTCCGTATAATCAGGCCCTCACATATTCTTGTTAACCTCGAGCAATTACATCTTTTTCCTCTTCAAGAAAAGATAACTTCAAAGAATTCAACATTCATTGACACCAAGATGCGACACGTACTACTGCTATTTACAGATCTAGTGGATATGCAATCTACAGTCTTAGGTCCAACTTGAACTGTTTTGACTTAGGTGTTTCAACCCTTTGTCACACTATCCCATATCACAACATTTGTATATGAGATTATTTCCATGTTTCACATGGAGGGATATTTTTATCCTTACGCGGAGTTCTATTAAGAATCGCATTAGCGGTAAGGATCGCCTTGCCCCACATGTCTTGGGCGTACGAATCTGCGCTTGGCTAACACCATTTTAGTCTGAGGTGAGTAAGGAACAATCATTTGATAAATGATGCTTTACATTCTCCCCTCTATCCCTATGAATACTTCAATCCGTAGGTTTTCCAGCCTTTGTTGATAACAATCACTTTTACGTTGTTGCATCCAAACATAAATCAATTATTGTCAAACTCAATTCTGTCAAAATCAATTCTTTCAAAATCAATTATGTCCACGCAGAATCAAACACACCCAGAAATGACCTATACTCCCTCCTTTTTCTTGATTTTTCCGTATTATTATTATTATTATTATTATTATTATTATTATTATGCTTTGAAATTGACGCAAACAAGAGAAAGAAAATTGGCAGGACATAAACTTAATTTTTCCTAAGTTAAATAATTATTGCAAAGTGACAATTGAGGCGGTCAATGGATGCTCCGAATAGGCCTAAAGGTGTTTGGAGGCATATAGAATTATAGATTCTGCTGAATAGGTTATGTGCCAATTGGAGGTAGTTCTAGAGTCATGATGACAAATGAGAGTCATACTTTTTTTCCTCTAAATTTGCATAGAAAATTCTTTGAATAATTAAATTTTATTTATAATTATTTATTCCTAAACAATTTATACGTAAATTTAACTCAACAATCCGTTGCCCAAATCAATTTTATAATGGACTGTGTAGAACACTCTCTATCACATCAACGACATATCATCACTACATCATTTAATAATTTTTTTAATATAATTTCGTCCAAATTTAAAATAATCTTTCTTCTTTCCCTACTTTCTTGTCTTTTTCCATATTGATAGCATCTTAGAGCTGTACTTTTAGGCAAAAAAAAAAAACCTAATGTCATTTTTTTTATTATTTATGTACCAAATTATTACTATTTTCTATTTATGCACCAAAATATCACTCTTTTGAGTCTTTTCTTTCTTTTCTTTTTAATAATGACTTTTTTTATTTGTTCAACATATTTTATAAAGAATGTTTTGATTTAAATTAATTTTCATGTTTTGTATTAGATAGTCAACTAAAATTTTAATTAAATAATTAGCTACTTTAAATTATTTTCTTTAAATAACTCATGTTTTGTATTAAATAACCAATCCAAATTTTAATAAGATAATCAACTACTTAATTTAATGGTCTAACTGAACAAAATTTTTTAGACATAAAATTTATTTATTTATTCAGTTTAAGATATAATTATTAAAAAACAAAGTGAGAACAAATTGCACACTTAAATAAATAAGCAACAGTCGGTTTAGTCATCTCTTTTGTGGGTATTCTCATACCCACTTGAAGGTTTTCATGATCCTGAACAGTGAACGATTGGTTTCGGTTCATAGAGTGGATAAATTCATCGCCAACGTACTCTATGTCGTCGGAAGTTACGTTGCGAAAGTGAGAGGGAGGGTCAGAGTAACGCATAGTAGTTGATGAACCCTCATCATCAACGTCATGTTCTTTAATAATTATATCTTAAACTGAATAAATAAATAAATTTTGTGTCTAAAAATTTTGTTCAGTAGACCATTAAATTAAGTAGTTGATTATCTTATTAAAATTTGGATTGGTTATTTAATACAAAACATGAGTTATTTAAAGAAAAGAATTTAAAGTAGCTAATTACTTAATTAAAATTTTAAAATACAAAACATGAAAATTAATTTAAACCAAAACATTCTTTATAAAATATGTTGAACAAATAAAAAAAAAGTAAAAAAGTCATTATAAAAAAGAAAAGATTCAAAGAGTGATATTTTGGTACATAAATAGAAAATAGTGATAGTTTGGTACATAAATAGAAAATGGTAAAAAAATGGCATTAGGGTTTTTGCAACCAAGTATTCATTATTTCATAATCAACCCAATAATTGTCAAAATAATTTCAGTTAAACTTCTCACTGCAAAATAGCTCAGTAAGAGCACACAAATCCAAGTTATTTGATTTCTTTTATTTATGTGTCAAATCAAACCCATAAATTGAATCTATATACAAAGGAGAAAAGAAGAAGAAAAAATGGAAAATAAAAATCTCATCATCGGAAAATCAAGAATGATGATGAGTGTGAAAGGAAGACAGTCACAATCCTTTACCGGAAATACGAAATGTCACTGGAAAATTATAACAATTGCAAAATCAGTCTGAAATATCCATTTCTCCGAACCAAACAACAAAAAGTGGAAAACAAAATGAACACTCTATCAACTCCTTATTTGCTGACAAAAATCTGATGAAGGAGGTCAGAAAATTCGCCGGCAAGATGGGAGAAGAAAAATATATTTTTTTGTGAAGATTGAGAGGTACTAGAAATGAGAAAACAAATTGCGAGTGTAATTAGTAAATTGCCACGCTCGTTTGGGAGAGTTAGAATCACTTTCTTTGCCACATCACCGTTAAGGTGTATTAGGTGGTGTTTGACCAAATTTCTTCTTTGGCCAAACACCCTCTTTTCAGAAGTAAATTTTTTTTTTTCAGAAACCAAAAAGTGTTTGTAGATCATAAGAGAAACAGAAAATTCCTTTTTGTTGATTTTTTTTGACCCATTTACCATTTTTTTCCACACAAAATTCCTTTTAATCTCATATAATATTCTCATATAAAATAGAAATTTGGAAATAGAAGTAGGGTGGGGGTAGGGTGAGGGGGTAAGAAAAAAATTCATTTTTTTTTATAAAAGTAACAAAAAATATGAAATAGAAATTTGAGAATGGTATGACAATGGAGTGGGGTGGGGGTAGTTGGGATAGGGCGGGGGTAAGAAAAAAATTCATTTTTTTTTTATAAAAGTTTATGAAATAGAAATTTGAGGATGGGTAGGTCAATGGGGTGGGGGTGGAGTAATTGTTTTTCCATATTTTCAATCATTTTTTATAAAAGTAACAAAAATATGAAATAGAAATTTGAGGATGGGGTAGGGCGGGGAGGGTAAGAGGGAAGAAAAAATTCATATTTTTTATAAAAGTAAAAAAAATATGACATAGATTTGAGGATGGAGTGGGGTAGGTGTGGGTAGGGCGGAGGTAGATTTGGACATATTTGAGTCATTGACTATCATATTGTCGTTACATTTCTTATGTACAATTTTTTTTTTGATTAAATATTGCAATTAAATAATTTAATTTTTTTATTAAATTGTAAAGATATATTAATTTTAGAAACATATGATAGAAAAGAATATTTTAAATAGTTTTAAATCTATTAAAAAGAATATTCTAGTAAATTTGCATAAATATTGACCAAGCGAAGCTGTTTACATTTCTCGTAAGACTTATAATTATAGGCCAAACACCCTAACTGATTCTCCAGAAACAGTTTCTGCAGAACTACTTATGAGAAACATACACATTTTCAGAAGCTTGGCCAAACAGACCCTTAATTTCACTTGATAGTTATTTAGGGAGTATATAAACACGCGTAAAATTAAATTACTAAAATGAGTTTTGGAAATAAATTTAGGAGAGAATTTATGTATTTTCTCTTAAAAGATTAATTTTCACAAAGATGATACCACAAGAATGATGAGTTAAATTGTGCAAGTTAATTTGAATAATTCGTCTATACTTTTGATTTCTCAATTATCATTTATCACGTTGGGTTTGATTCTTACAATATTTGACTAATTATGCTTAATTTTTAATTAACTAAAAATATTTTTTGTCCCTTTATGTAAAATTATATTATTTTTAAAAATTATATTACCGTCAAATATAGAGTTTAGTCATTTTTATATATTTATTGCACATTTCAATTAATTAAAAGTTAAGTTATTAACTAAATATCACAAGGACAAAAAATAAAATTTATACATAAATCAAACTACAAATAATATTTTGATAAAATGACCTGCAGGTGAAGTGAAAATGTTAGGCTGACATGGGATGTAAATTCTGTAAGTGTTAGTGAGGAAGTTAATATTTTGATTAGTTCTACGATAAATAACAGGTTGATAACTAACTTTGTATTGAACTTGCTAATATACTTGTCGGCGTTTCGCGCGGTTATAAAAAGTAAAAATAAATTTTAATAATAATATAACTGCTTTTACAAAAAAAGAAGTATTGTTAATAAAATATATTTTATAAATTTCATAGCAGAGGATCTATGAGAAATATTTTAGGCTAAATATGAAATTACTATATATATATTCTGTTGAAAAAAAAAAGAATATTAAAAAAAACTGATAAAAGAAGAAAATGATAATGTTAAAATTTGGGAATGTAAACATGAGATGTGACCATGAAAAGATATTATCTTTGAAAATGAAAAGTAATTCCATGGATTTTACAGATGCAAGGTATGTTAATGGAAAATTAATTTTGCTTCATATTACTCTATATATAAAAAAGATTATTATTTGAAGAGTCATATCAGGAAAATGCTTAATGACCCGAATATCCTATTTGATATGAGACTTATACTAATTGAAGCAAGAAATCTGGTCAGTCCAAAGATAATACTAAATATTGAGACTTTTAAGTTCTTACAATTAAGAATGAGTAACATAGTAATGATAGAGACATTTACTCCTAAAATAATTTTTTTACAATAAGGAATATGAATGAGTGAAGAGGAATAATTGAGACATTTATTCTTATAAATAAATAAAATAAAGCAATAGAAAGTAGATAAAAAGTAAAAAAGAAGATAAATAGGATCATTGGCCAAAAAATCATGGCACATCACCTAGCTAGTCTATTTTTAGATTTATTATATATATATATATTGATTTATTGGTTCTAACTTCTACGGTTCTGTTGGTATAATAATTTGTATATGGCTAAATAATGTTTCAACACAATCTGTTAATCACTTAGTGAAACAGATTACATGATATAAACATTACTTAACAATAAATTATGCATGAAACAATAAGCGAAAAAACAAAATCTGTTTTGGAAAATAATTTCAAAATGTAATCGAGCCAACTTAGTTCAAAGTGTGTCCTTAAGGAAATTATTCCCCTCACAGTACTCGAGGTTAACGGAATATCGCCTCTCAGGATAGAACGATTATCTTACCAAAATAGTAGTGCTCCAAATTCTGGTAGCAGCGAACCACTCAACGACAATATATCACACAGAATGAAGACAAAATAATTTTTGAGTTCAAGAATCCAGGATTGAAAAATTGATTGAATGAATAAATTCTTGGAATAATCAAGAATTTATAGGTTTGGAGGTACTGATTCTGAATGTTTGCAACCATTCAGAATAGTCACCTAATATTTGGAGGGAAATTCGAAAAAGAGAGGGAGAGCCGGACGGGTCGATCCGTTTGGATTTATTTTTTTAATCAAATAATTAATTAAAGAAACGTTTGTCCAAAAAAATTATCAATCAATCGTTTTCCGAAGCCGAAGCCGAGCGACGACAACGGCGCGAGGGATCCTTGCCCTCTCAACCCTTTTAGCAGCTAGAGAATGTGTAATGTAATATATACACCTCTTTTTCCTTCTCTTTTTTCGATGTGGGACAAAAGAGCCTTTTGCCCCCTTTAATTTTCATTACATCATTTTTCATTCACCAATATCAAAACCCAACAAGTTCTACTCCAAGGGTTGTGCTAATATGAACAAGATTCTTCCACTTTTAATTAAAAGTTGGGATTTGATTTCTAGAAATAGAAAAATAGGGAGAATTGCAGAAATAACCAATTTTGGCACCCCATGACTTAAGTGCACAATTTGTTTTTTGTACTCTAGCCATTTAAGACTGAAAAGTTGCACAAGTGTTCATTCGAACTTGTAAATTTTGATATTTTTTAATGAAGTTTGGCTAACCGTCTAAAATTTTGATATTTTTTAATGTAGTTTCGGTGTAAGTTCAAAATTTCTAACATTTTCAGATGAAGTTTGTTATCACTGATTTATCAACTCTAAGAAAAGTTTTATTTTCTTGGATGATCATTAATTCAATGGATTTTCTTTTCGACAAATCACAAATATCAAAGGCGGCATTTTTATCCTTTTCCCTTTGAAAGAATTTAAATTCTATATATGATAGAAAATAGTCGATTTGACCAAAGAGAATCTGGAGGCCGAATGATTGAAATCTTATTTTTCTATTTAAAATATTTCCTTCAGAAAAGAATGGATAAAAAGGAACAAATATATTTCCAATCTGGACAAATTATTTTCTTTTAAAAAGGAAATTCATTTCAAAAGTTAGAAAAAATACAGCTATATACAGTGGCGATATACAGTGGCGGACGCAAGAATATTTCAACTGGATGCACACATTTAATAAATAAGGGATAGGTGGGTCACCATACATTATATATACATAAATCTAAAATTTTAACCTAACTAAACAGTGTAATTTTCTGACGAAAGTGGGTGCACTTGTACCCATATCAATATACATGCGTCCGCTTCTCGCTATATATGAATAGATAATTGTTTAAATGTTTCAAAGCAAAAGCAATCCCCGTATTCACGTGCCATCTATCATATAGAATTTCAAAGTCTCTGTCAATTTTAGTTTTACTTAATTATATCGCTTTATCTTTACTTTAAATCGTTCAAAAAGCCATTCTTTATGTGCATGCATGGCTTATTAATGTTTCTCTCAATATAATATGAGTAATAGTTAAAAGGGGACTCCTTCTTTCAGCCATTGTCATCTCTTTATATTTTGCTTCTCTTTCCACTTCAACTAACATCATTGAAGATATGCAAATGGTCTTTTATCATCGTCATCTTTTTCTTATAGGATTTGGGTTTATTATTATCTTGAATGTTGTGAATGGACATCCAATAGAAGATCTGGTGGAAAATTTACCAGGGCAACCAAAAGTTGGATTTAGACAATATGCTGGTTATGTGGATGTAGATGAAAAGGCTGGTAGAAGTTTGTTTTATTACTTTGTTGAAGCTGAGAAAGATGCCCACAAACTCCCTCTTGCTCTTTGGTTAAATGGAGGTTCGTTTTTCTTCTTTAATTTCTTCTTTGAAATTCTTTTGTTATTCTTCCACAAAAAGCCTCTCTAGCTAACTCTCAAGATAGGGTTAAGACCTACGTACACTCTACCCTCTCTAGACGCTACGTATGAGATTACACGGATATGTTGTTATTGTTATTCCACATCTCAATTTCTAATTAGAGTTTTCGAGAACTGGGATTTATGTTAATTGAAAGGACAAAATTAAGCTGATTAATTTTTTTATTGAAGCCGGATAATCTCCTTGATCTGCTAAAAGATAACTCTGTAATTGCGAACTCTGTGCTAAAAAATATTCATTTCCATGGGTATATATCCGGTCTTAATTGTGTTTTCTTTTTTGATTGTGGGGTAATTGCCAATTAAATTATTCTTCTTTATTTGGAAAAGAAATCTAAATATTTTAATAGTGATTCTGTCTAATTGATCTGCATGTATAATAGCCTTTTATTTCCTTAACATTGAAGGAACAGTTTCTCTCATTGCACCAACCTTTTTTCCTCCATATTTTAATGGCACATTAAAGTATTTAATAACTATGTGGGGAATAATATGTAAGAGCATTCAACTTTTCCATTCACCACCTTGTATATATTGGCGCGCGAGACTCTCGACAGTACTAGTGGTCCGGGGACACCCCTTATTAACTTGCTTGGTTGGTGATTTTTGCAGGTTTTGGGACCAATCTGTTTAATGTTTTTTTTCTTCAAAATGTGTAATCGTTTTTAAAGCAAGTATATACAAATAATTTATAGATATATATATATAAGAAAAAGTATATATTAAACATTGTTAAGTCATGTTTAAAAAAATTACCTAAAAAGATACTGTCCAATACTCGCCGCATGTAGGTCATCTGAGGTTAGGGGACAACTGGACCGAATTATTATACCATATTGAAAGTCATTTGGCTAATATTATTTTATTATATTCTATAATAGTCAAAGTTGAGAGTTGTGTGATATTTTCATTCTCTATTCCATATAGATTAATTATTCATAATTTCACTTTGGTGTCAAAATATTTTCAATTTAAATTTGCTAGTATTGGTAGGATTCATTGTTCCTAAAGGTGTAACTCCCACCCTAGGAGACCCCACACCCCGATTCGACGGATCTGTGAAGAAGATTAATCATAGTGACTCAATTGATTTCAAAGATGAGACCACTACCACGCTGTGCACAAGGGGCCATCCTTTATTTCAAGAAGTAACCCCCTCAGTGCCGCTGACGGAATTCGATCTTGGTCAATTGTTTCAAATATCCCCTTGAGAATCAATTGAGCTGCCCTCATTGGGAGTATACAAAGAAAAATCGAAAAAGCGCATCAAACCAATAATCAGAGTTAAATCGAGAAAAAAAATCCTACTAGTAATTTAGTTCGAATTGATTTGGTATTAGGAAAAAAACCCGACCATTAGTGATTTGATTTGATTTTAACAAAAAAAAAGTCAAAACGAACCAAACCAATCCGAAATTACATGTATATAATTTTTAAAATATTTTATACATAAACATGTTTTTTTATAATGTAATTTATTAATATTTCTTAAGTTTTTGCATAGTTTTTATCTTTTAACATATTATAATTTCAAGCTTGAACTTACAATTTTTAATGTTACAATAAATTTTATAGCTCATTGATGTTAGTAACTCAAATAAAGATCAAATCAATACTAATGCTAACAAAAGATATTCAATTCTAACACTGGGAATAATAATAATGTTGGATATCTATTACTGTACTACGTACCACTTATTAGATTTACATTGGCTAGACATTGCAAAAACATAACTTAATTTAGTTTTTCTTTAATATATAACCATGTAATTAATAATTAGCCGTACTTTTTTTTTACTACTTTTAGATTATTATCAATATCATTATTGCTTAGCGATTTTATTATCTTTTTTGTTGAATATTTTAGCACAATGCCATCACTTATGTCACATTTTTGTGTCATTTTCTTAGAAAATCTTAATTAGATAGTTGTATCTTACTAAGACTAAAAAAATATTTGAAGCACAAGTTATATGTTTTGTATAAATACTTTACCGAAAAAAAACCCGAACAACACGAGAAAACAACAAAACCCAAAGTTGAATTTCAACTTTTATTTGTTTGATTTGATTTATGAATTTAAAAACTTGACACAATTAATTTGATTTGGTATTTGAGAAACCTGAATGAACGTGGTTCATGTAAACCCCTACAATGGAGCAATGCAACATCATTACTCAACATTTGAAGTAAAAGCTTTTGATCTAAAGTACTCATTTAATTAAGGGAAAATTTCAAAAATATACAATTTAATTTACTCACTTACATTGCAAAAAAGTCTAAAATTTACATTGTAAAGTTTGGCCCAAAATATTTTTATACAGTGTTATATACTTATATACAAAAGACAAGTACATTATGTTACGACCCCAAATTCTTAAGTCGTGAGGACACATACCATTTTCTAGGAATTTAATCCTACTAATCCTTTGCTAGAACAACTCAAATTTAGGTTAATTTCATCATACAAGCAAACCCCCAAATTTTGGATATGAACCCTAGTATTTCCAATAATCAATTCATCAAGAAAAAGGAAAAAGGAAGATTCAAGCATAACAATTATAAGTTAGTGAACCCCAAGCTTAGAATAGTAAAACCCATCAATCAAATTTCAATTTTTAAATTTAATCATAAAAAAACCCAAACTAGGTTGAACTCTTCTTCCCTAATTAGATTTCTAGGTTGTTTTACAATTAATTCAACATAAGAAAACTAAGTGAAGGTAATACAAGGTTAGAAAAGCTTACCACAAGAAGAAATCACTTAAGGATGTTTGGAATCACCCTATGATTGCTTTGGAGGTGTATTTTCAAAATGAAGAATGATAGGGTTTAATGACACTTAAAAAGCAATATGAAAATCCTGTCGTCTGCGGCAGCGGACCCGCGCCTGCGCATGCGGTCCCTCGCCAAAACTCAAAACGCTCGCTGCAGCGGTCCCTATCCGTTGGGGCGCATTGAGACCTACCCTAGTGAATACACCAGAAAATCAGAAATTTCATACCCATTCAATTTTAACCAAAAATATGATAATCACTCGAGACCTCTCTGACACAAATCAAATATGAACATATATGTAAAAACACGCTACAAACTCAATCGTGGTCTCGGAATTTCCATAGAAGTTCTAATTCTACAGGTCAACCCTCAACGGACTAAACTAGTTTTCCGAAAAAGGTCCGTTCACACAAACATCAACTATTGATCAACACTTTCATACTTTAAGATTCTAATCTCTCAACTCCCACTAAAATCGTTCAAAAGTTTCGGGAATCAAGTCATCAAGGATAAAATAGTCAAAGTACATGTAACGAAGAAACATGTCGTTACACATTATGTATATAGTTGTTTGAAAGTGTATACATATTTATACACTATATACAAGACATATATATTATGTATATAGATGTATAAAAATATATAATAGTGTGTAAAAGGCGTGTACACCCATACATGCTATTATATAATATTATACACCCACAACCCCTACCCCTCCCAATTTTTCCATCGCCAACCTCAGCCACCTCCGACGACACCCACAATCGGTAATTTCATCTCCACCACCTGCGCTCCACCACCACTTCAATGAGTTTTTCGATATAGATCTAGATAATTTCTTGTCAGATTTAAGCCACCGCAGCAGTGAAGGTAGCCATATCTAAGCCAACGAAAAATTTATCATCGTCGGTGAAAGAGAGATAAAGTACAACAGAGAGATGAGGTGTGGTAGAGAGAGAGAGCGAGAGAGATGAGGGTATGAGAGAGAGAGAAAGAGAAGGACGGTGAGTATTTTCCAGTGGTGCCAACCGCCGACAGAGGCGTTGTGAGATGCCGACGATTAGGGTTCGGCGAAAAAGAGATAGAGAGGTAGGAAGACAGAGTGAGTGCAAAGAAAGAGTGGGAGGATGAGGAGGGAGTGAGTTATTTTTTATAAGATTTAAAAATATGGGTTAATTTTGATAGCATTAGTAACCTAATAACACAGGGTGTAATTATAAGATAATTACGCTATATGAAATTAGGGCAATAATGCTACCAAAATTAACCAACCCTTTTAAATTTTATAAAAAATGGCTCAATTTTCTCTTTCTCTCTGCCTTCTCTCTCGCTTTCTCGCTTTCTCTCTCTCTCGTGACCTTCTCTCGGCCGCCATCTCTCTCTCTTTCTCTCAACACCACCGTTGTCCTGTCGTCGGCGCTGTCATTTCTGCGGCGTTGTCCGGTGAGTGACCGTGCTCTCTCCTCCTCTCTCGTGCTCTTTCTCTCTCAACCTACTCTCTCTCACTCTCTCAGATTTGGTGCTCTATCTCGCTCTTCTCTCAAATCTGATGGTGGTGAGCCGGAGCTCCTGCGTGGTCTCCGGCGATGACTGGTCGCAGGTTTATATAGAGCTAAAGATTTGGGTTTGGTGGTGTATATGAGTGTATACGGGAGATGGTGGTGTTGAAGTTATTTTTTTTGTATAATAGAGTATAATATTGTATAATAGTGTATATAGCTGCCTAAGGTGGTATATGAGTGTATATGAGTGTTTATGGGAGTTGGTGGTGTTGAAGTTATTTTTTTGTATAATAGTGTAAATGTAAGTATATGGTGGTATGGGTATTTAGGTATATAGGTATATAAATATGTATACACCTTCAAACACCTATATACATAATGTACTTGTCTTTTGTATATAAATGTATAAAAGTGTTTTTGGGCTAAAACTTTGCAATGTAAATTTTGAGCTACTCTTTTGCAATGTAAGTAAGCAAATTATATACTTTTGAAATTTCTCCTGTAATTATTCATTTAATTAATACTAGCTACTCTAGAAATTTTTATTTTCTTATTTTTTATTTTACCAGGTCCAGGATGTTCATCAATTGGAGGGGGCGCCTTTACGGAACTAGGACCTTTCTTTCCTAGAGGTGATGGCTGTGGACTCAGAAGAAATACTAAATCTTGGAATAAAGGTAAAAACATTATTATAAAATTAATTACACAACATAATTCCCCAAAAAAGATCAGTATTTAATTCTTACCATTAATATGATTGATATATACAGCATCCAATCTGCTATTTATTGAATCTCCTGCTGGGGTTGGATGGTCTTACTCTAACACATCCAGTGATTATACTTGCGGAGATGACTCCACTGGTATTTATTTAATTTCTTCTCCTTTACTTTGTGAAAAATATATGGCGAATTATGAAAAAGAGATCAAAGAAAATTAATATTCTCATTTGTTTTTTTTTCTTTTTGCAGCCAAGGATATGCTAACCTTCATGCTTAAATGGTACGAAAAGTTTTCAAAATTAAAATCTAAACCCTTGTTCCTCACAGGTGAAAGTTATGCAGGTACGACCTATACCCTATGTGCAATTATTATATACTTATTATTTCACTCATTTCTCGAACTTGTCTAGACGTAATTACTGTAAAATTATCATAACAAAATTGACTTGTTGATGGTCACTCTCACTGTGTATTCTTTCACCTTTTGATTCAACAATTCTAATGTATTTATTTTGCTACTGTATATTCGTTAGTCATAAGAAACGTTTGTAATATTCTATTTAATTTTACTTTTTCTGGCGATAGGACATTATATACCACAGTTGGCAAATGTCATTCTAGACTACAACAAGCAGTCCACGGATTTTAAGTTTAATCTAAAGGGAGTAGCTGTAAGAACACTTCAATATATATATACTAGTACTCCTAGTATTTGTATTTCCTTAGTTAATTCTTCATCTATACATTAAATTTAGCACTCCTAATTAATTTGAAGTAATTTATTTCCCAATTTGTGGTGTATCTACAGATTGGAAATCCACTTTTGAGACTAGACAGAGATGTTGCAGCAGTATACGAATATTACTGGTCACATGGAATGATATCAGATGAATTATATTTGAGAATCAAAGAGAACTGTGATTTTGATGATTATGAATTTCCAGTTCCTCATAATGAGTCAATCACATGCAACCAAGCTATTGATGAAGCTTATAAAGTAATTTCTGACTATATTAATGTGTACGACGTTATTTTGGATGTCTGTTATCCTTCTATCGTTCAGCAAGAGCTGCGTCTACACAAACAAGTAAGAATCAAATGTCTTAAAGAGCTATTCAACTTATATGAATCATGCAGGGTTAGTTCCACGTTTGGTCATTGAACTTTATCTAGTATAACAATAAAGTCACAAAATTAAACTTATATCACTAAACTATTTTTGTCAATTGAAGTAACTGAACTTTACATTTAATGTGACAGTTTTGTGACTTTATTTTTATAGGCTATAGCGGGTAAAAGTCAGTTGTTTTAAATCGACATATTAGATAAGTTCAACGGCTATACATAAAATTAACCGATGAATATGCTTAGATGTTTATAACATTTGATTTTGTTACATTATTTGTGGTTGACTAGGTTACTAAGATGAGTATGGGAGTAGATGTTTGCATGACATCGGAAAGATACTTCTATTTCAACCTTCCTGAAGTTCAGAAGGCTCTTCATGCTAATCGGACTAATCTACCTTACGAATGGAGCATGTGCAGTGAGTATGTAATCAATATTATTTTGAGAACTGAGAAGAGAATCACCCTATTTATTGAATATAATTATACCGAAATAGACAGAATTAATACCACATATTTGCACCCTTTTAATTAACACAGAACGAGAAGGTTATTAGTTAAATAAGAGTAAGTACTTAGCAGCAGTTAACATGATCTTCCTTTTGTTTGTGTTTGTATGAGACAGTGTTCTGAATTACTCTCAGTCAGATGGTGACATTGATATGCTTCCATCCCTCAAAAACATTATTCAACATGATGTACCTCTTTGGATATTCAGGTAAACGAGCGAATTTCCTTCCAATACATTGATCAATTTAATTCCCTATTGGCTTTTGTTTTCTATACCTCTTCTCAACCCCAAAAGCTAGCTTGTAGGGTGAGGATTGTTCAAGTCTCTATAAGGAGTCCATGTTCTCATTCCATATCCGATGTGAGACTCTTAACACTCCCCCGCACGCCCAGACCTTGTTAACTGAAGCGTGTATAATATAATTTGGGGGCCCAACATCGGCGAACAAAGAATTGGAAATGGTCTGGCTTTGATACCATGTAAAGAATGGATCTTGGGTCTAACTCAACCCAAAAGCTAGCTTGTAGGGTGAAGATTGTCCAAGTCCATATAAGGATTTCATGTTCTCATTCCATATCCGAAGTGAGACTCTTAACACTATCTCACCTTAAAAAAAAAGGAAAAAAAAGATGCTAGATGACAATGGAGTAGTGTATTTTCCTTTTTTGTTTAAAAGAAAAATCTCACCCACACACAGCGTTGCATCATATGTGAATTCGGAATTTTAAATCAGTGAATGTACAATACGACTTATCACTCCGTCACTATTTATTCGTGATAATATTAAATAACTAGATACGTAATAGATTTGCCCTCTGCCCTATCGATCGCTAACATTCCATGCTACTTCCCAATTACGTCCAATCTTGATTTTTTCAAGTTTACATCTTGATTCTTGAATTCACTTTCAATTTCATCCACACAATGATTCTAAGCAATTATACTATGGATATATTAATTACGGCAGTGGAGATCAAGACTCAGTGGTACCACTAATAGGGTCAAGAACTTTGGTGCGTGAATTAGCTAGGGATCTAAAGTTCAAGACCACAGTACCCTATGGTGCATGGTTTCACAAAGGGCAAGTAGGAGGATGGCAAGTTGAATATGGAAATAAACTCACATTTGCAACAGTAAGAGGAGCAGCTCATATGGTACCATATGCACAGCCATCAAGGGCTTTGCATCTTTTCAGCACATTTGTTCATGGAAGAAGATTACCTAATTCCACTCGTATTCCCATCGATTGATTATTCAATTTGAAAATTTAATTTTCTTCTGGCAAAAGTGTAAAACTCACTTTCATTTCCCCCCCTCAATTCCCTTAAAAAAATTGACGAGTAATAAGTGATCAGCTAGCTATTTTGGTGACTCTTGAATTGATTGTTCTAATTTTATATCAGGGTGAACCCGTTAAAGTTGATTTAAGATCAGGTTGTCTGTTTTTGCAATTTATATTGTTGCGCAGAAATATTGAAATGAAATGGCTGGAACGATGATAGATATTACCTACTTCAATTATATTGAAATTGAGTTGTAGTTAATTGATTTATATTAGTGGATTTTTACACTACACAACTGTCGAACAAAGCCCACATGCACAACATATAATTCTACTTTTTATCTTTTCTTTTTAGCGCCCGAGAGTCTATCAAAAACAATTTCTATACTCCACGAAGGTAGTAAGACCTGTGTTCATTCTACCCTCCTAAGAGGAGACTTATGAATTTACACTGAGTATGTTGTTGTTGTTGACATCCAATTTTGACTCTCTTTTCCAATTATTTACCTATAAAATTAAATTAATTTTAAACAACGCAAAATAACTCTTATAATAATAATACATACATACATAAATAAATAATTTAATAATGGCACCTCATTTATGTAAAGCATTAATCACTCCCTAAATATCATGTCCTCATTCGATATTTTTAATAATACTCAAACCAATTTTATAAATATTATTCACAATTCAAACCTCATTTTTATTTCCCATTAAACCAAAACTAATACACTCAAACTACTTCTACCCAAAACAAGTGCCCTAAAACTCACCTGAGCCCAAACAAATAAATTCCCCAAATCCCTTTTATTTATCAGCAAGCCCATTAGCCCTTATTTCATCTACTCCCCTAAGCCTAAGAAAACAAAGGTAAACCTAATCCGCCTCCACCCAAACCTTTCCAAAACTCAGCCTCAATATCACGCCTAAAATCTCGCCCAAATCCCGCCATATCACTACGAGATCGGGGATTACCATAGAAAACTTACCATAAATCGTTCCCTTAGGTAACAATCAACCGTTTCGAACCAAAATCCCCAAAAATCAGTCCCGAAAATCTTCCACAAATCGTAAGATATCCGAAAATCACCCCAAATCGTCTCTCAAAAATCACCTCAAAATTGCCAGTTAAAACCGAAATGGAAATCAAATCTCCCAAATTTCTGGCTACCTTTTCAAATCCCAAAATGCTGTAAGTATGGTTGTTCATTGACATGCAAAGCAGACTGGGGGTCGGGCACACAAAAAAACAGTGAAAAAAATAACCAGCAAACAATCAAAAGCATAACTCTCCAAAATCCCTACTCTTTTATACCACAAAGCCACAACTTTAAAGAAAATCGACTCTAAAACTTTGTCCCCTTCAATCGCTCCGCAATAAATCCTCCGAAGTGATTCGACGTTTGAAACGCTGCCTCGCTACCCACAAAAGGTCCGTTAATACGCTTCTCCTGCTTTCATTTTTGTTTTCTGTATGTATGGATTGTCTGGCATTAATTGATTATTATCTGGATATACAGTTTGGATATTCTATTTTGAGGTTACTCGAATGAACATTGTGCATATGAAGTATATAGTGAAGTATTTCTTGTATGTGTCATTTTCTTGGTCTAGCTTATATACCCTCTCCAAGAGATCACTGCCCTCAGGGCCTTCATTTCCATGTTTTGGTATCTTTCTTTCTGTGTAAATCTTAGGCAGTCTTAAGACCCTTCCCTCTCTTTATCTTTGACGAACTGATATATGACTATGTGTAGGGTTATACTTGACCTCAGAATCATGGCCCATGCCTCTTTAATCTAGTATAATCCGAATACATTAATATAGACTACATGCTTGATTTCTAGTTGAACATTATGTGTGTGTATTGTCAATAGAATCTGCTTCCCAGGTATTTGTGCATATTCTCAGGGCCTGCTCTCTACTGATATTGCATGAATATTTGAACTTCCTTTCTTGATAGAATATAGTCCTGCATATAGACACTATGTTAGGATTTATACCACCTGTTCAGTTTTCCAAAATTGCATCTGTCTGAATATTGCATAGGGGAGGTGAGCTTCCTTTCCAGTTCTGTGTGAATGTTATAAAGTGTGCTTGATAGTGTCAAAAGGAGATATTCATGTCACCTATGTTTTTTAGCACCGTTTTCTTCTCCATTTATTTTAAGTATACATGGATGTACCTCTTCCATTTTAGTCTGAGAATCATGTGCTGCGTGTTTATTCCCATCAGTGGTCCACATGTTTCGGATACGTATTTGTGTGTTTAATATCAACCCTCATTTACGTTGCACCTGAAGTTGAGCACATACTAATCCTTTTCTTTTCTTCTATTTTTACATGAAATGCATTGGGAGCAAAACGAATAGTCTCACTATGAGACTCATCATGAACTATGACAAATTGAAGATCTGCATCTATATCCACCGCATTCTTCGCATTGGAAATTCCATACCAGGCGAAATGGCATCGCCATTCTTTGAGTCATCTTTATTGATTTCCTACTCCGTCCCCATTCATTTATTGTAAATTAATTGCCTAACGCTACACTATTTATAGAACACTTAGAATAATTAAGCTTTGAGTTGATAAACTAAGAGGTAGTTTGACAATAAAAATTTACTCCCTTTAGTTATTTATTTAGGCTTGCTATACATGTCTAAATTTTGCCAAATAATAATCATCTTTTGCATTATGCCATATATATTTTAAAATCAATTTTTAAGTAAATGCATACATTTAATCAATAAATCAACTTTTCATCATTTATTTTATAAATAAATATAAATGTACACTTTTAAACTTTACATGTATTTTTAGAGTACAAGTCTTATAAATCTTTTTTTCCAAATGTATCTTTGATAAGACAACTTGCATCATCTCTCTTTTTAAAAAATACTTTCAAATGTGCATTTTTCTTAACATAATATTTAACCTAGGTTTGAATTTTGAACGGATAACCACAAGTTAGCGAATTTTAGAGGGTGCTAACTCCTTCCCTCTAGATTAATAAAGAATCATTGTCCAGAATTTCACATAGTTTAGCAGATCATTAAATAGAGTTAGTGTCAACTTTACATAGTTGACATTTAGGTGTCCTATTCACTCAAACTAATTAGGTGGTGACTCCGCGAATCCATTTTAGCACTATTTTCAGCATTTTATTTCTAACTTAGTAGGATTCGTTGAATAATGTCGCGGTAAAAAAAGGAAAATTTAGAGAATATGCACAATCGATGTATAATGTTAATTATACACTTATTATACATTGACAATGGCGGTCACTCATCTAATTAATTAAACCGAGTCTGCTTGCCTGCCATCTAAAACTCGAAACATGTTAAAAGGTAGGAATGCCATCCACAGTTAAAGAAAAAACAAAGATTGTAAAGATGTCATAACTGCAGCACCACTATACAAAACAGAGAAACTAGATGGCTTCATCCCATAAAAGGTCCAAGAACCTAAAAATCTATATGTTCTGTATCTACACGTGAATCCCAACTGGCAGTTGTATTATTCATATATTTTGACATTCGTTCGATGTTTACAATAGTTGACTCAATTATAATAGTAATATAATTATTATAAGCACTAACTTTGTTCTGTGACATTTTGTTCTTCAAAGTCACAAAAATAATACTCCACGACTTTATATTAAGAAATTCTTTAATTTAAAATTATCATTCCCTTAATTAATAACATACTATTATAGTCGTAAAAATGTTATGATGCTTTTAATGTCACAAGTTCTAAGATTTTTTTTGGTATAAACCAAAAGCCATTTCCCCCTTAAACTTTGTCCCTAGTGAAAAAATTGTCGTCATATAAAATGAATCACAGTACTATTTTTTAAATTAGTGAATTTCAGTTATAAAATGGGATCAATTGGGAAGGAAATTTAAAAAAGAAAACGAAACCCCCAAAACCATGCAACTTGGCGCTTGACACATTGCCATCTCTTCACTAAGTGTGGGAAGAGAAACAAACAAAATATAAGGAAAATCTTAAGCATGTGCATATAGTGACACAAGTGAATAGGTGCACTACACAAACATCACCTCTTCCATTTTCTTTTCTTCTTCTCTTTTGGTGCTACCACTTCTTGAATCAAACCACAAAAGCAAAGTTAAAGGAAGAGAAATACTCTACTGCTTCCTACATTCTGACCACCCTTAGTTGATTTTTCTTTCCAAGAATTCACTATATATACTTCCCAATCAAACACTTCACTTGACTAGTTTCAAAATGGTGCTTGTATTTTTCATTTTAATTTTAAGCCATCTAGCAGGGATGTCACAAGGCCAACTAAGAGTTGGTTTTTATGGCAACACATGCCCTAATGTTGAGACCATTGTTAGCAGTGTTGTCCGTCAAGTTGCTGCCTCCGACCAAAACATTGCTCCTGTCTTGCTTAGGCTTCATTTTCATGACTGTTTTGTTCAGGTCGGAAGCGAATTCAGAATTCAAAATTAGTTTATTCAGAATGTATATGATTTTTTTTTTTGAACATATGTATAACTGATTCAAGCCAAAAATAATTATTGATGATGATTAACAGGGGTGTGATGGATCAATTTTGATAGAAAATGGGGATAATGCAGAAAGACATGCATTTGGACATCAAGGGGTTGGAGGATTTGAAGTGATAGAAAGAGCCAAAGCAGAAATAGAAGCAGTGTGCCCTGGCATTGTGTCTTGTGCTGATATTGTTGCTCTGGCTGCTAGGGATGCTGTTGTTTTGGTAATAATTTTTTATTTCTTTATTCTTGAATTAATTGTTTCATCAGTTATGTTTCTCTTCATTAATTACACTGTTGAATTTTTTAGTTGAGACAAATTTATAGCTAGCTTTTCTTTATTTTTATGTATTACTATGTTGAATATTGGTGGCAACAGGCAAATGGACCTTCATATGAGGCGGAAACAGGGAGAAGAGATGGAGTGATATCAAATTTGTCATTAGCAGATATCATGCCGGAAGTCACTGATTCCATTCAGATACTCAAAGCTAAGTTCTCCCAGAAAGGCCTCTCTGAGAAAGACCTTGTTGTGCTCAGTGGTACAATATATTCTTTGATCTTGTTTCATTTTTTAGAATTTTAGATCTACTCACTATAATGTATACATTTTTTATATCATCAGGTAAAAGTTTCCTATAACGACAGATAACTAACCATCATAACAAATGCCATAATCTCACGAGTAGATGGTAATAGTAACCTACTATATTGAGTGGGAAAAATTGCAATGACAACATAACTGTCAGTGTATAACTTAGATCTATTTTTTTTATCTTGTATGCTAACCCCACCCAGACCTCCCTTACGTTCTATCTCCCCCTCCCCGGGGAAGCAGTTGGTTTTTTTTTTGGGGGGGGTAGACCACAAACACAAATTAAAACAGGAGTACTAATTTTTTGGGTTTGTTAATTAGATCCTTAGTTAATCATGTTTTATTGTAATTATGACGTTCACATTTGTCTTACACCACCTGATCTAATTTCATAATTCTTAAATAACAGATCGGTGAAAATGGGATATTGCTAGGGTTTAGTAATTGAAGATCCTGAGAGCACTTAATTAGGAAATGGACCACCAAATAAACCATATCCAGATTACTAAATGCAATCAACAATTTACACAAGATTCTTGGGGTCATCAATAACTCATGTTCCTTTGATTTCATTAATCTATTGAACGCTTTGCTCCAATTATCATATTGAGTAAGAATTTGCTATAACATGTTGAATAGTAGTTTTAAAATTCTTATGAATTTGCAGCCGCACATACAATTGGTACCACGGCATGTTTTTTCATGACACAAAGGCTATACAACTTTTTCCCTGGAGGTGGTTCTGATCCGTCCATTAATCCAAGTTTCCTCCCTGAATTAATGGCGACTTGTCCGGAGAACGGAAACGTTAATGTCCGGTTACCGATAGATCGGGGCAGCAGCGGTACGTTTGACAACAGTATTTTGCTGAATATTAGGAGTGGCTTCGCTGTGTTACAATCTGATGCTAGTTTATATGAAGATTTGGATACAAGGAGTATTGTAGATTCATACTTTGGGATTTTTAGCCCATTTATGGGGATATCTTTTGAGGCTGATTTTGCTAATGCAATGGTGAAAATGGGTAGAATTGATGTGCTAACTGGATTTCAAGGGACAATTAGACGTGTATGTTCTAGATTTTGATTGATATAATTGTATTTACTAGTTGTATCCTCTCATTCAGTGTTTCCATAAAGCATTCTACTTGTGTTTTATTGTGGAGTAGAACATCAAAACCAATTTTTCCTAGGAAAGAGAAGTAGAGAACTACTAATTTGATAGACTTTCAAGTAAGTTTATGATCGGGGTTAAGGGCTAGCTCACTTGATGTGCTCCCTCCCTACCTTCCACAATTGAGGTGGAAGGTTTAAAGTTTAAACTCATCAATAGCGTAGCCCTTTTCTCCTTCCCCTTCCCCTTCCCCTTCCCCTTCTTGATGTAATAAAAAAATAAGTTCATGATCAATTAGTCGTTAATTTTCCTATACTATATGGCAAAATTAATCCATTTTTGGTAAGTTACCCAAGTTCAAAATATTTAGTTATAACTCGTTTGTTGGCTTAATCTAATGGATTGAACCTAAAATGAACCATCAAATTGTTTGGTCAAATAGTATAATCCCATAGGTCAAAATGCATGCAACCAAGCCAAACATATATACATAATCAGATTTGGAGATTGGGCATTGTGCAAATTTGGAAGAACTAAAGCTATATAAGTTAAAATATATAGGACTTCATTTGTGAAATTACACTGAATATGTTGTTAAAATATAAAATGAGGAAAGTTGGGTTATAACTCGTTTATTGATTTGACCTTTTTGACCCGTTCAAATTTGACCCTCGCAGCTTGCCATTTGCCATCAATATTTGTTTCTGCGGTAAAAAACACCGGATGTTCTAATTTTTTTGTTAAGAGTCCCACATCGGAAATGGAATGAGAACATGAACACCTTATATGGATTTGGACAATCCTTACCCTACAAGCTAGTTTTGGGGTTGAGTTAGACACATAATCCATTCTTTACATGGTATCAGAGCCAGATTCATTCTAATTCTTTGTTCACCGATGTTGGACCTCCAAATTATATTGTCCACGCTCCAGTTAACGAGGTTTGGGTGTGCGGGGAGTGTTAAAAATTACATCGAAAATGAAATGAAAACATGAACTCCTTATATGGACTTGGACAATTCTCATTCTAATTCTTTGTTCATCGATGTTAGACCCCCAAATTATATTGTCCACGCTCCAGTTAACGAGATCTAAGCGTGCAGGGAGTGTTAAGAGTCTCACATCGAAAAAGGAATGGGAAAATGAACTCCTTATATGGTCTTGGACAATTTTCACCCTACAAGCTAGTTTTTGGGATTATTCCCATTCCATAACATTTTCTAATATGCTATGCAACTCATGTGACTTAAACTTGTTTTTATTGCTGCAGTCATATCTGCAATTCTGCTAAAAGTTGTACAGTAGAACTCTGGAATATATAAAATAAAATGAATTCATCACGAGAAGCCTAGTCTCAACTCTCTCTGCCTGTATCATGTTACAAAGTCTGTTGAATGGTCAAGAGTTTTGTTCTAAACAACCTAGATTGAGCTGGCAATTCTTCCAAAAGTAATTGGATGCGGCAGGAAGCAAACTATGTTGGCTCTTATGATTTGTTATTGTCCACATTAGTAAACAACTAAACACAACCGAATTGACTGTTTTTATTTTGTCGTATCTCATATCTTCTATTTGAGAGAAATCATTCTCAATTTGCATACGGCTCTTAACATCTTAACAAGCACTACAGAAGAGGAAGAATACCAAGATAAAATTTAAAGCACTTCAATGGTACTGTTGTTTTTTACAGCAAAAAAATGAAACCTTTGTAACAATGCATATTTTTTTAAAAGTTTTTAACCAAAAAGACAATACTTTTTCTGTATCTTTGTCATATCTAGGGCTGGCCAGTGGGTCGGGCCGGGCCCACCGGGGTCGGGTTTGGCGGGAGCGGGACGGGGTCGGGGCGGGGAAAATGGGCGGGGTCGAGCTGGGGCGGGCCTGGAGGGGTCGGGTCGGGCGGGACCATACGTGTCCGTCCGTCCGGTCCCTGGGTAGAAGTCGGGACGGGTTGGCGGGTTTTGTGTTTTTTTTTTTTTTTTTTTCCCACTAAATTAAAAATACTAAATTACTAAGTACTAACAAAGTAACATTAACATATACTTGTCATATAGTCATAATGTCATATACATAGTCATATACTATAATATTATAGACTTATAGTATTATAATTTATAATTATAGTATTATAGTATTATACTCATATATATAATATATTTATAAACTAATAAAGTATAAAGTATAAACTATAAAGTATAAAGTTATAAACTAAATAATTAAACAAAGACAAGAATAGTGTAAAAAAAACATCCCAATCTTTGTTTTTGTCTCTTATATTATTAATTTCATTGAAATATCAAATATACAAGATTCAAAATTACATTGTAGTGTACTGTTGTTGAAAAAAATTGCAAAAGAGTGAAAGACATAGAAAAATTTAAAAATTGCAATGAAATAAATTAATAAATTACCAATTTGAAAATATTTTTTCTATTTCTTTATAATATCTTGTGGTTCTTCGGTTGGAATTGGTATATCTTGATCAAATTGTTCCACGTCGCTACTCATGCCTTCAGATAAAATGTCGTTGTAGTTGTCGTCTTCTTCTTCGTTAATCTGGTTGTGCGCTCCTTCGCTCCGCTCGTATCCAATCTCACGAATAGTCCGCCATCTCCAAGCCGTCTCCGCTAATGAGTGTCTGTGCTCTCTATTTGAAATCGCTGCGAAAAGCGCTTTCGAAGCGATTGATGACACTTGAATGTTCAAAATATCTCGGGCCATCATTGAAAGTGTCGGAAATGTCTTCTCATTCTGGCTCCAATATTTCAGCAAGTATTCCTTTCCTTCTTCATTGATAACTGCTTGGTAAGGTAAATTACCCTGCAAAACAAAAACATCGAACTCACTAATTTGGTTAACATCTACCATGCGCATTCTATTTACGAGGCTTTCAATAGAATTAATACTAGCCACGTAAGCTTGTCTTTTAGGTTGTGTACAGTCGGTCGTTACTAGCACTTTCTCTTTGGTAATGCCGATATACTTTTGCATTCATCTTCTACGCTATTCAACACTTCTTCTAGCGTTAGTTCAATAGGTGGCTCAACATTTAATTTTTGGGAGTTGGAGGTGGTAATGCGTCCATCTGGTATAAATATTTTCAATAAGACTTTTACAACCCTCTACTTTAATAGTCGGGTTTAATACAACACCAATAATATAAATAGGGGGAATAGGAATAAAATATTTCTTTAATTTCATAAACATTTTTTTAATAGCTGCAGTATAAGCAGGTTTTTCCATATATTCTTTAAGAAGTAAAAATATTATAGCTATATAAAACAACATAGTTGAAATAGTAGGATAATATAAAGTAGAAAATTCTTTTGTTGCTCGTTGAAAATTTTCTAAAAATACAATAAGTTCTCTAATTTTCTCCCAATCGGTATCACAATCATATCATTTGGATTTTGATTATGGCGTTAAAAAATAAAGTAATAGGTTTTCTATAGTCATAAGCAACAACTAGTTGGTCATATAAAGAATTCCACCTAGTTGGTACTTCTTCGGGAATTTTTCTATAAGATAGTCCACAATCGTGGCAAGTTTTTTTATATTCTTTTCTCTGTTGAATTCTATTATTTTTAAAAATAAAGTGTATAGCAAATTGTATTTTTTCAAGAATATCTTGAAAAAGTGAAAGACCATCCTTTACAACTAAGTTATAAATATGGCACACACATTTGATATGAAAATGTTTTGAAAAAGACGGAGTTAAAACATCTCTTAAAATACTAATAGCGTAATTGTTAGAAGATCATTATCTAATGTAATACTCATAACTTTATCGGTTATTCCGTAATAATCACAATCAATAAATATTTTCGAAATAAACTCACCATTATTACTCTTATCTATATATCTATATGCTAAAATACGTTTTTGCATAGACCATTTATAATCTATCCAATGACAAATTCTGGTTAAATAATCATGGTCGTTAGTACTACGACTATATCGAAGTTAAAGCGACTTTGCAATTTAAATGATATAATGCATAACGTAAATCGCTGATATTCATGTAAATTTAAATACGTCTCTTTTAACAGATTAATCTAGGAAAACCTTTATAAGCGAGGATTATACATATCTCTAATATAATGAATAAAACCAGAGATTCAGAAATGAAAAAGGCAAACCCTCCACAACAACTAATTTTGCTAGTCTTCCTATCTTTATGTTTATCGTATTTAGAGCCTACAACTCCCGTCATAGGGTTAATTTGACCTGCACTTTCTCGGGACGATAGTATGTGAACCTTGTCGATTGAGAGGACGTCTTCTCACTTCTTTTTCAATCATGTATTGAGCATGCAAGGCTTTGTGTTTTGCAATAGGTGTCTTCCTTTTACCCCGTCCATGACCTTGTCCGATTTTAAAAGAATAAACATTTTACAAGTTTTACATACAACTACTTGATTAGCTACGTCCCTGTCAAAATATTTCCATACAATGATTTTAATGGTCGTTTTCTTGGGACCTGCCTCATAGTAGGGGGGATAGGAGGCATTTCACTAGTGGGTGTATCATCATCTTCATTAGTAGGTGTATCATCAACTAGGGTGTCATCTAAATTAAAATCTTCTTCAATTTCAGGATAATCATTTGTGTCAAGATCATATGGTATTTCAGGAAACATTTCAGGATCTATAAAATCATCTTGTCTAGGAATAGCTGGAACAAGAATACTAGAAGAAGTACCCTTGCCCTTGTTACCACCCCTACTAGAAGAAGCGACCACTTACCTTACAACACGCCTCTTAGTCCTTTCATTTTAATTATGCTAATAAATAGTTAAAGATAATGAAATTAAATGTGCTAAATGAAATAAAGACAAAATAATAATTTAATGAGAGAACAGAATGTACCAACGCCAGCGTAAGTCGACGTGTAATCGAAGGTTGAAAATTGAAACTTTGCTCGATAGATAATCCTCAAGCTAGTTGCCAACTTCACTCCCAATTCTCAAATTAATAAATAGATTGAATATGTAGACAATGTTGTATAAAGATTGATTGAGAGATTAGAGAGTAGAAAGATTTGTGAAAATAATAAGAAGAGGAATGAAGTATTTATAGGGGTTAAAAATAAATATAAAGGGGGTAGGGGGTTGGGGGGGGGGGGGAGGCCTAAAATGGCCGTTGTCCAACAGCCAAAATGTAAAATGGCCGTTGGACAACAACTATTTTCTGCAAAAGGTCGAACTGGGGCGGGACTGGGGCGGGGTCGGGGCGGGATCGGGGCTGTGACGAGTCGGGTCGAGCGGATCATACCTGTCGCCCGGTTCGAGCCGGTCCCGTTTTTTAATAGCGCGGTCGTGTCGGGGTCGGGGTCGGGTCGGCCCGGCCCACTGGCCAGCCCTAGTCATATCTAATCTGTTCTATTTGAGAGTGAAATCATTCTCAATTTACATACTTCAACACCGCTGTTTTCGTCAGCAAAAACTCTCTGTAGTGAGGCTTTTTTCAACTTCAAATAATTCTTTTGTTCAATCTCAACGTTTCAACTCAAATGTCCTATATGTTGTAGGTCCACGTCTCTTGGGATTAAATGGAAAAAAAGAAGTTTACACATCTTTGCACCGAACAAATAAATTTGTATCCTTTTAGGGAGTTAGAGATTGTTAAATATACCTGCTACCTGACGATTTGTCCGAGATCATTCAAAGCCGTACCATCAGATTTTTCTGGTTAGGCAGCCTAGCTTAGGCTGTTGTTAAAGTATAGTACTACTCCCTACGTCTTGATATAATTTGACTGAACACAGAGTTTAAAAAATAACTGAAGATTTTTTAATCTTATGGTCTAAAACAAGGTATGCGCACCTCGATTAATTTCGCCTCATGATTTTTAACATACCTCATTAACCAATAATCTGCCTAATTTAAGTTTAAAGAGTGTGCTCTTTGTTTTGTATTTCTTCTAGAAGCTTAATTGCATCATGGGTGTTTGTTAAGTATCAATGAAAGTGTCGCAATTGTCATGGAGATAAAGGTCAGATGCAAGTACAAGATATAAAAAATGGCAGGAGAATACATATATGTTTTATTATTTGCCTAATCTCGAAGAGTAATTTGGGATACATATACCGGAAAAGGGTCAAATTTGCCCTTCTACTATGCAAAAAGGATAATTTATTCTTCGTTATACTATCGATTCAAAAATATTTTTGCAGTTAATTATATAGTTCAAATATATATATCTCTTCCGTTATAGTTGTCCAAGATTGACACTCACTCCTACGTGACACTAATATTTGATATTTTAATGAGATGGACACCTCAGCGCCCAACCCATATTACCCCTCCCCATGCTCTTCCATCATTAACAATAACACCTCCTCCACCTTCACCAACGAACCAGAGAAGCAAAAGTATTTCTTTTTTCACTACCGAAATTACTTTTTGTTTTAATTTCTGTCCCCCCCCCTCCCAAACCCCCAATTGTTGCTCTAATTTTTCTCTCTATTGCAGGGATAGTTAATGGGTTTGACGTAATTGTTTGCTAATGTCAGTTTTTCTCCATTTATAGTATAAAATTATTTTTTCTAAATTAGTAGGGAAAAACAAAAAATGATGAGCCAAGATTTCCTCTTATCAGTTGAGTTAGCAAAGATTTAAGCTCCTGAAACATACTTCTCACGTTCTTAATTACAGGCAGAGACTATGAAACTTGATTGCAATTTTTAAGTTAATCTAACATATTAGGAAAAAGGCAAGTTTCAAACAAGACAGGTGATGATTGATGAGAACCTTGAAACGGACACGTGATATTGCTGGTTATGGTGGTTCAATAGTAGCAACGATGGTGAAGGTGGATCAGGTGTTAATAGTGGAAGAACAAGGGAAGGGAAGGGGAGGGGTAAAATGGGTTGGGCGCTGAGGTGGCATGCTATGTGTCATCCACCTCATTAAAATATCAGTGCCACATAGGCGTGGGTGTCCATCTTAGACAGCCCTAACGGAAGAGATGTGTATTTTAAACATTTAGTTAACGACATGGATATTTTTGAACCGATAGTATAATGAAGGGTAAATGTTATCCTTTTCGCATATAGTAGAGAGGCAAATTTGATCCTTTTCCCTACATATATTGACAGGAGAATACATGTACCAGTGTAACACAAGCTGATATCCAGTGATAATTGTTAGGAAATTTATTAGCGTGAATTAAAGTTAATCATATTATTTATGATTCGGACAATTGGGGCCTCGCACGTTGGAAACGTCGTTTTCACACACGTGCACACGTTATACCAAGTATCGTAAATTTCCATAGTGAAAGAGATATTGATACGTAAACAAAATGTTTGAGAAATGAAAAGATAGACGGTTGTTGGTCAAACGACGAGTGTTTCACGTGGGTAAATGAAGGAAGAAGTGTACGACGTGTAAAAGATGAAACGAGTCGGAAATCGCCGCGGAGCTGCGAAGGGCCGCGACGCAGAACCGTCGAAATTGTGGCGCCGCGACGCTAATTCAGTGTTTGGTCACTGGAGCCGAGGTGTCACGGCGCCTCCCAGGCAGAGCCGCGACGCTTCGGAGACAGAATGCTCGACAAAAGATGAAAAATTTCTGACTTTTGGGCTGGTTTTGGAGCATTGATCCTCCATTACTTGGCACTTGAATTCAGCCATTACTTGGTTGAATTATAACCTCTCAATAAGTGTCATTACATGACCTTGATTGTCATTAGTTGGTTAGATGAGAGGTTATCTTACACACACTATAAATTGAGGCCATTGACTCAATTGAAGAACACACTTGCAATCAGAATTTTCTGAGTATTTTTTCATCTCTAGCTTTCTTTTACACACTCAAAAGACTCTTCTTTTTAGTAAACATTTGAGTTTCCTTTGCTCAATTGTTTGTTGTTGTTTTATCTTGGAAGACAAGTTGTCAATCACCGTAAAATGATACATACGGGACAATATTGTCTTAAGGACAGGGTGCTAACAACCGACTCAGCAAATTCTTTGTAGTAGTTCACTTTTGTTCTTGTTCCAAATTGTAATCTTTGTATTCGTTACTTACTTCTCATTTCCGTGTAACATTCATTGTACTCACAATAATTTAAGTGCCACTTCTATATGCCTCGACATGAATTGCATTCCGCATTATTTAACGTTCTAAAGTCTTGCATTAAATTAAGGGAAAAGGGTCATATTTGCCATCATACTTTCAAAAAATGTCATATTTGTCCTCCGTTAAAGTTTGGGATCAAATACGCTCTCAACGTTAGCAAAGTTGTCACATATGCCCTCTTTAGACGGAAATGCCACGTGGCCGCCACATTAGATCCACGTGGCACGTGGAGGGTGAGACCCACCTTCATCTTCAACAACCATCGCCGCCGCCGCCACTTCCACCTCCACCGCCGTCACCACCACCACCACTGCCAAATGACCCCTGAAACACCTATCATGAAAACTTTATATCATGAAAACCCAAAACAACCCACATTTGAGTAACACCTAGACAAATCTCTACAAAATGGGTTCAGGAGAAAAGTCCAGAATTGGTTCAATTATGAGCAAAAGTTGTGTAATAAAATGAAAATTTTGTTTGAATACCGATTTAGCAGAACAAATGTGATTTGACTTTTTCGGCAACCCTTGAAGAGATCTTCCTCAAATCAGCCTCCACATATGGCAAAACATCAGCACCCCCTGCAAATTAAATCATTATTTTTCAGCTTACAATGACGACAAGGAAAAGAAGACATACCAGGACCAGTGAGGCCGATGGTAGAAGTAGCAGTAGGTTTGGCGTGGACGATGAGGAGCTTCAAAGAAGACATACCAGGACCACGTTGGATCCATGAGTTTTGGGCATCAGGCGGTGTCGGTGTGAGGGTTTGCCGGTGGGTGGATGATGGCGACGGGTTGTGAGTGTCGGTTGAGGCAGCGGCAGCAATGGCAGTGGTGACAGTGGAAGCGGCGGCGGCGGCTGTTGAAGATGAATGTGGGCTCACTCCACGCGTGTAGGGGCATCGATTCCGACCTCCGATCCGGATCTGCATCCTCCATCCTTTTTATATATGATACGAATTTGGAGGACGGGATCGGATCGGATCCCGGATCATCATTCGACCGATCGGATGACCGATCGGATCTCTTCTTCCGTTCGCGTTCCATCCCCGATCCCCATCCGGACAATCCATTTTTTTATTAATTTATTTTATTATATATTTATTTATCATTTAATCCAATGTAATTTTCTTTTTATTTATTATTTTAGTTTTTTATTTTTTTATTTAATTTTTTTCATAATTATTTTTTTTTTTATGTTTAATTTAATCATTTATGTATTTTACATTGTTAGCAAATGTATTTGTATGATTGACTCGTTATGATTGTCAATATTTAGCCAATTGATAACAATGTGTCATTTAATGTACAATTATAGACTGATTCCCGGATCATGATTTATTATGATTCCTATTTACTAAAATTTTTTCGATTTTGGACCACCGAAATGATCGGTAATGATTGATGAACTACCGATTGATCATGCATGATCTTGATGGATCATGATTTATGGATTGCATGGATTTGGATATGATATGATTATGATACGATGTACGCCTGACGGATCTATATGATGATACTAGGATCCGTCCTATCCACGTGGATCCAACGTGGCGGCCACATGGCATTTTCGTCCAAAGAGAGCATATGTGACAATTTTGCTAACGTGAGGGCATATTTGACATCAAACTTTAACGGAGGACAAATATGACTCTTTTTCCGAAAGTATGATGACAAATATGACACTTTTCCCTTGAATTAATAACAAAACGAATAAACTAAACGAAAAAGGCTGAAATAAAATCAATAACATGTTTAAAGTTGAATAATAAAGTTCTTACTCTATTTCCCCTTTAGTTTCACGTGTCTTTCTATGTCACTCCATTATTTCTCTAAGTTTTCGAATTATTTTCTGTCAATTCATGTGTAAAATAATTGATTTTATTAAAAGTGGCACATCTAACGTCATAGGTAATCCATCCTAAGCGAGTAAACTAAGGTCCATCTCCAAAAAAAATTGGTATTGCCTTAAAATCTTTCAATAATAACTGTTTTTCTTCAAACAGATTTAGAAACGAGAAAAAAACAGAATTACATTGACCGCAAGTCGTATCTCTGTTTTGGAAAAATATTTCCATTAGCCTCCCGAAAAATGTGGCTAAAGTACAGGATACTTCTACGGTCATTAGATTCAGTTAATTAAGCTGAGAGAAAAACAGAAAATTTAATGACAAGGCGAGAAGAAATAGCTGCGCATACCTCATTTTCTCCCATTTCATCTTCTTTCTCCAACTCCAATATTTCTTCGTTCTTTTGATTAATCTATCATTGAAAAAACTGCATCTTTCGAACATTCACAAAATTCATTAGAACATCAGGTATAGCCAGCGTAAAACTAGTTAATTTGTGATAAATTCTTACAATACATTTATTAGCCGGAAGCTGGTTTGGGATTTTTAGCTTAACATTTCATGCATGCACGTTCAATCTTCATTATAATTAAAGGGTTGTTTTTGTTTCATTTCTTCAGGTTAACACTGCCATCCTTGTGAATAATTGAAGAGAAAAATAATTTCTTTTTGAGGCGTACAACTAATGGGTCCAAGCAAGCTTAGAAAAGCAATAGGAGCAGTGAAGGACCAGACGAGCATAAGTTTGGCCAAAGTAGGCAGCAGCGCCTCCTTGTCCGATCTTGAAGTCGCCATTGTGAAGGCGACACGACACGAAGAGTACCCACCGGAGGAGAGGCATATAAGGGAAATTCTAAGCTTGACTTCTTATTCTCGAGCCTATGTTGGTGCATGTGTCAGTTTCCTTTCCAGACGCCTTAGCAAGACCAAGAATTGGGTCGTGGCGCTTAAGGCACTCATGTTGATCCATAGGCTGCTGTGTGATGGTGATCCATCCTATGAGGAAGAGATTTTCTTTGCCACAAGGCGAGGAACCAGGCTTCTTAACATGTCTGATTTTCGTGACTCAAGATCTAACTCCTGGGATTGTTCTGCATTCGTACGATCATATGCTTTGTACCTTGACGTACACTTGGAGTTTAAGATGCAGAACCGCAGGGGAAAACGCAGTGCATTTACGTACAACGAGGATGAAGAAGAGGTTCGTCATAATGCCAGGGGGATGAAAGCCACTCCGTTGAGGGAAATGAAGAATGATCGAGTTTTCTCAAGGATTTATCATCTCATGCAGCTCCTCGAGCGATTCTTAGCCTGTCGACCTGCAGGTTTGTATTGCATATTTGTATTTCCAAGCTCCACTTTTGTTTCAATATTTCTTGCCAATTTCTAAAATATTATTTCAATCAACAACGCACTTGATAAATGATTGAACATCAAATGCCAATACAGAATTAGCATAAAAGTAAAGAAGCTGAAACGAAGAGAAAACACATGAGAAGATAATAAATGAGGATACTAAAATTTAAGTTTTGATATCTTATTGTAACCATATTATCATATATAAGGGCATGTAAGTATTTTACCGGCTCCTTTCTCAAATAGTCTTTAAATACAAAATTCCACTATATGTTTCAGGTTCGGCAAAGAACAACCGAGTCGTGATTGTGGCTCTTTATCAATTAGTGAAGGAAAGCTTCCAGCTATATTATGATTTAACAGAAATCACGACTATTCTGTTTGATAAGTTCATAGAACTATCAATCCCAGACTCTGTCAAGGTTCTTGAGATTTTCTTCAGAATTAATAAGCAATATGAGGAGATTGAGCAGTTCTATGATTGGGGTAAAACAGTTGGAGTTGCACGCACTTCTGAATATCCAGAAATTGAGATCATTCCACCAAAGAAACTCGAGCGTATGGATGACCTTATACAAGAAAAGTCTTTCAGGGAACAGACCAGGAAGACAATGCGCCACGAACCAACTACTGAGCACGTTCAAGAAACTAAAAGGCAGGAACCTGAAACTGAACCGGAAGAGGACATGAATGCAATTAAGGCATTACCAGCACCAGAGGGGTTAGCCGAAGAAACAGAAGAAAGGACAGAGGAAGAGAACAAGAAAGAGGTGGCGAAAACCCAGGAAGTAGGAGACTTGTTAAACTTGAGTGAAGATGTTCCAACTTCGGAAGAACATGGAGATCAACTGGCATTAGCACTGTTTGATGGTGGTCAAGAAACGACCAATCCTGCAACAAGCATTTCACCATGGCAAGCGTTCAACGATTCAGGAGATTGGGAGACAGCACTGGTTCAGTCTGTGAGTCATTTGTCAAACCAGAAGGCTTCCCTGCCTGGAGGCTTTGACACATTAACGCTCAATGGCATGTACCAACAAGGAGCAGTGGCTCAGGCAGTAGCCTGCTCAGGTGTTGTGGCTACTGGAAGTGCAAGCAGCGTCGCATTTGGCTCAGCAGGACGGCCAGCAATGCTAGCATTGCCTGCACCTCCAATCGCAAATGGTGGAGCTAGTACAGCCGCACCAGGCACAGATCCTTTTGCAGCATCACTGGCAATAGCTCCACCAGCATATGTTCAGATGTCGGAGATGGAGAAGAAGCAGAGGTTGCTAGTGGAAGAGCAGTTAATGTGGCAAGACTATCAGAAAAATGGAATGCAAGGACAGGTGGGATTAGCCACGGCACAACCATACCCTTACAACATTGGTGGTTACAGGCAAACCTTCTAAAACTTTCACTGATAAGATACACAACAATGTAACGTCATTTTCCCTGTGGTCAGCGGTATCTCCGTAAAAAACGCAAGTCATGAAATTGAAAAGAAAGAAAGTGGCATTCTGGAAGAAGAGCAATCCAAGTTCACAAGTAACCAGTTTCTGCATTGCCAGCTTTCTCAGAAAGTCAGCTAAGCTACAACATTGAGATATGAGAACTGCAAAACTACACGTAGACAATATCCATTATCAGTGTACAGAATGTAACATTTTCTTAAAACAAATTTGCTAGCTTCACCTTATTCTTTCTACAGTTTGAAGTGGTTACTCAAGCTGATATATGACATACTGGGCATTTTACATCAGAAGAAATGACAAATTAATCACAGCAATGAATGATAACAAGTGCTAATTCTTGTTATTAGTATATCTTCATGAAAAATGTGGAAAAGTACTAATTAACACATAACTCAGAAGACAAGCCCTAAAAGGTACAAACTAAGCACAATAATCAGCTCGAATAATTCATTCAATCATCTAGGACTAATCTCTACACAGTTGACGAAGATATCAAACTCATAATGAAAGGTTTCTGAAATTTGGCAGCTCCATGTTACCCTGCTTCTTTACGGAGACACCCAATTGCATTCCTACTGATACCAAGGTCTCAAGTGATCTTGCACTATTTTCCAAGAGATCCTCGTCTATCTTTATGGAATCCTGTACATTCCCATAGATTAGATGTCAAATCACTGAACAGCAGGATAGTTAAATTTCATAAAACAAAATATTTCCATATTTTTGCTTACTACTCCCTCTAAGGAATGGCGCTTCCAAATGTACACTTAGATTGGACGCAATAGACAAAAAAGAGAGAAGGGAAGGGTGAAGAATTCTAATTCTAAAAGGGCAGCCCGGTGCACTAAGCTCCCGCTATGCGCGGGGTCCGGGGAAGGGCCGGACCACAAGGGTCTATTGTACGCAGCCTTACCTCACATTTCTGCAAGAGGTTGTTTCCAGGGCTTGAAGAATTCTAATTCTAGGTACACAAAATGTTTAATTTCGGAATGAACGTTGAAAGCTGGCCAATATTACGAGGCAAGTAATTCACCATCAATTCTGAAAAAGTTCATGATCTCTAAAGCTTTTATGATTGTAGTCATTTGAATCTGTCTAATCTAGTGACTGCACATCTATCTTAGTATCGCATCTTTCTAAAAAACTTGTCTTTCACTTTGGCAAGTATCCTTCTATGACATAACACTCCGCGAACACTTCCTATTTTGGTTCTATAGATGTTACTCTATCAGGAGATAAAAACTTGGTATATTTTCTACACTGGCAGAATGGTTGACTCTTTGTGACATAGGAAGAAAAAAGATTATTGATTAACAACAAAAGCATGCCACAATATGATCTACATATATTCAAGTAATATTATATTTTGGAGATGTAAAGGTACTTGAGCAATGTTGCAAATAACCAACAAAACCAATGTTTCGATCAAAGCGAATATCACCTCAGGATTTCAAAGGGGAAGGAGATCTCATTTGAAAACTTCAGATGATAAAAAGAGGCTTAAACATCACGAAATAGGCTGACTAGAAGAGTTCTACAGCTACATTATGTCACTCGCAAAATGGAGTTTTCAAGAGTCATTTTTAAGTAGAAAGAAAAAGCTTGGTGACCTACCTTCTCAAAGACGCAAATTACGGTACTTCCACCAAAGGAAAAATATCCAAACTGCAATCATTAAAAAGAAGTGCGAATTAGACATCAAACAGGATAATTTAATTCTAAGACAGCAAAAGCCTCAGATAATGAGCACCGAACCTCATCCCCTTTTTTCACATAATCGCCCTCCTTTCTGGAGAAATTAATGCTACCAACCATTGTTGCTCCAATTGCAACAAATGCAACCTGCGGTCAATTAAGAGAAGCTTCTTTCACCAAATCGAGCATAATGAAACACGGCAAGGGCATAGAGTTCAATGTCTGAGTCAACTAGTCAGAATTGCTGACTCAACTTAAAGGGTATAAGCCATTAAGCATTAGTAACAAGTATAGTTAGAGCTCCTATAAACAGAAAAGGGAAGGCTTGAAATTTAGTGATAACATTATCTCAACACCTTAGAGACAGACTAAACACATTTATGACTTAAAAATTGCCGTAAGGAGATGATATCATAATAGAGTGTCGAGTTATGCTCACGTGGAGATTTTCTTGAAAGATTAGCTACCGCGTCAATGAGATATGTCACTAGATCCATTGCTTTGAACCAAACACAGCCCAATGAGAGAAACGTTATAAGATAATAATCAAAAACCTCTTACTGATAAAGAAGAGAATAGACTTATCACTTTGAATTTTCAGATATTTATAATGTCCACTTCGGATGGGGATATCAAAGAGATCGTGGTTACTCCCAGTGCTTTAAGGCTTTCTCTCAACTGCTGCCTAATGGTATATCAGAGCATATCATTCTGTTGTTCTTTCTCGCAACTCAATCACTTCCTCAGAGCCTGTTTAACTCACTCTCCCCTCTAGGCCTATTTTCAACCAATTGAACCATTTGGGCTCCTGAATTTAAGCTCTTTGAGTGGGAAAAAAAAGAAGAGAAAAACTAATACAGGAAAAAACTTCATTCCCATGTAAATGAATGAAGCACGTTACACTAATTGGAGGTATTAAAATATACAAGCATAAAATTTCCAAAAGTTTACAATGACATATGCTACTCCACCTATACTCTTAGGGTTTTGGGTTTGACAGTTGGATTTCACATGGTATCCAAGTCAATTTAAGCTCGTTTTCCTAGCATAAGTCTGTTTTCACACCCTTTTTCTTCATACTTCCACAACCCAATTCTATATGGACTCCCTACTTTCTATCTCTGTCCACGCCTTTTCCCCAAAATCCATCCGTTTAGCTTATTTCTTTGCTCCAAGTCCACAACTCACTCTTTTTAGCTCATTCTCTCATATTTAGGATCACTTTTGAAACCTCGTAAACCCACTTTCTCAGCTCCATGACAACTCCATAATTTATCAAACTATTGCCATTAGCCCACTCTTGAGCCTGTTAGGCCATTTCGGGCTCTTAAAAATTAAGTTCATCACCTTTCAAAAAAAAAACCTAAAGAGAGAATAAAACTTCAATCTACGTGTGAACTCTAGGATTCAGATACAAGTATAGGGTCCATAATAGTCCTAAAATACTCCACCCATCAGCTTGAAGTTTTGGCTAAATGCTTAAATTCATTCATATTACTGATACCGTTTATCAGAATTAATTACTTCTAAATTAGCATATGGTCTATAAAGGATAGCAGGACAATATAACAAAGTAGTACATAGCTTTCTCATGAAAGAAAAATTATTTTTAAAACTAGAATCAAATGCATAAAATGACATACCTTCCCGAAGTGTTCTGTGGAAATTATAGACACAACCCTCTTATTCTCTGTGAAGACATTGCAGTATTTGCTATTCACAGCAATAGGATTCACCTAGAAGAAAGAGAAGAAAAGGGGAGTGAGGTGAGTGGAATAACATACATCTTTTAGGAGGGTTTAAAAGTTACTCTGATAAAGAAGCAGCAATTCGCTGCCAAGAACAATTAAGCCACATTTAAAGAAGCAATATACTTTACATACCGTATATAAGCAACCAGGTATTTCAATAAATTTCTCTATAGTTCCAGACACAGGAAAGTGGAAACGATGATAGTCCTGTATTTGGATATAGCGTATCCAAAAGGTGTAAATCAGAATATAACAGTGGAATTTACTTAACCAAAAACAAATTCATATTGAGGAATTTTAACGGAAATATTAATAGCGTGAAAAAGCTCCAACAGTGAAGAAGGTTCACAACAGTTCTACCTGTGGTGCCAAGCGAAATATCACTAGAGCTCCATTGACAAATTCAGTAGAACATGTTTCATTCCCCAGAAGACCTTGGATGGAAAACTTTCGACCCTGAGGTAATCCATAAGATACCAAGAAAGTTTGAATCACAATGTAAAAGAGTATAATCTTTTGAAACTTCTAAGATATCACAATAGGTCAAAATGATTTAGCATGTCCGTGATGGATGTTACAATAAATAACACACACATAAAGGCGAAATAAGAGAAGCAAAATCAAGCAATTCGGACAAATGTCAACAAGGGTTGTAAAGTTGTGCCCATGTGATAAAAAGTTGAAACATTTAATTTACGTTGAATAACCGGATTGGCTCTGCAAACAATATGCCTTAGGCGATCATTATCATGAGAAACAGCAAAATATTTACCAATAATAATGAAAAACAGACATTTGCTAACAATAAATTAGATTTACCTTGATCCAACATCTTATACTATCAGCAACACTGTTGAATGCCATCAGGCGGCAATCAGCAGCACATACAGCAATATCATCACATTCTGCTAAAGCAATAGGCCTTGCACTTGGCTTCAACTCTCTTATGAAAAATTCGTTGAATGTCTGGAAACCAAATTTATGAGACCATCAAAGAAATGATGTGCAATGGTAGTTAAAACTTCATTAAAATTTGCAATACCAGTAAATTATGTGAACAATAAGAAAATACAAATAAAGTGCATTGGATTGATCAAGATACAGTACATCCAAGTGACCGGTAATCTTCCTCACTGTATAAGCTTTCTATTTAATTAGATTAGCTGATAAGAAACAGGCTAATTAATTTAAGATATTTTTCCATTTATACAAAATTGGAACTTCCATACCGCTTTGCGGATAATTGAAACGTTTCCCAGATATAGATTATTTTGCGGTATGCTCTCATCAATCAATTGTTTCCCAGATATTGATACTTTTCGTAATTCATAACACTGCCAATATCAGTTCATTCTCTTGCAATCAGTCCAAAGACCTAGTTGGAACTTTTTTTTTGAGATCAACTGTTATTTCATCGATAATGGGAAGCTTCCATATACAAGGAGCATACCAAATTGAAGTGAAGAAAGAAAGAATAAACTATACTCTCTCAAATGAATGCCCATGTTGCCTGAAGGTCTTGCCGTACCTTAAATTGCTCCAATGGATACTTGACTTCATCCATATTTATTTGATCCTGAAACAGATTTATAGAAGTCAATCACAGCAGTTTACAAGAACAAGATATTGTCTGTGTACTTCAAAAGAGACTATACATAGATATCGCCAAGAAACAATAGAAATTATAATTATCAAAAAAAAGAAATATAGAAATTATAATATATTCAAGCACAAAACATTTTCATCATAAAATATCCATGCAGTCAAATCACCAAACAAGTGATCCCATCTTCAGTATCTAAAGATTGGGTTTTTTAAGATGATAATAAGGGTAAAAGAATTACTTCTCATTTCCCATTTCAGAACCAAGAAACTGTTCAGTCAAGGGCCTTGCAATCCAGTTTTACCTCTTTCACAATTTCACTTAGTCTAGACATATAGGCATCAAGAGTATAATTCAAATCTCATAGTACTTTATAGAGAAGTAAGACCAAGAATAGAGTTAAGTTGTAATTTGGATATTTTTAGAATATTTACTAGGACAAATGTTGGTCCTATTTGACAATTGAATTCTTACAATGATTACATACTAGGATTTCTCACTCCAGAAAATCTTTTATGATACATATCCAACTTGATTGTATAGTGTTATATCAAAAGTAATAAAGTGTTGAAGCAAACTTCTTCCCATATGAGGAAGATGGACAACACTGCAGGATAAAGGGAAAGGGTCCTTTGAGGATGGAGAGGATAGTTTTTGTACATGACACATGGAAGGGAAGTTGCATCTAATCCAAAGATGTATCTTTTATCATTCAAATCTCTTCGCAAAACAGTAGGCAGAGTGAAATAAACGGGGAAAAGCAAAAGGATAATAATTTTAATTCTCCAAAAAGTAGAACTTTTTTCCAATGTTGGCTATTTTCAGAAAAATAGGTATATTGAAGAAAAAGAACATAATCTACTAGGATGAAAGAAGAACCGTGTATAATCAAAATTAATTATGAAATCATACTGATAATTTTGATGTTTAACTGGGACGGATACCTTGAAAAATTCAATGAAGTTAGGTATTTCTTTAGCAGATTCAGCAGAATCCATTTTCTTGCCCTGTTTTTCAGAGAGGCTCCGCAAGATTTCTTTTGCACCTGTGTTAACGTTAAAATGGTAATAATCAGCAACAAGAATCCACAGCAGAAAAGATGGGGCCGCAATTTATAGACTCTTACTAGCTCACTGTACATTTCTCAAATTGATAGTATCTGATAAAAGAAACATATGAGAGATGGATAGGATGATGGGGAAGTTCAGTATTACCAAATCAGCATCAGTTAGATTTTCTTTTTTTCAGGATAAAGGAGCTTTTGGCCCATGCAACGTTGATAATAGACGCTTGTGGTCCAGCCCTTCCCCGGACCCCGCACATAGCGGGAGCTTAGTGCACCGGGCTGCCCTTTTTATGTAAAGCAATGTCTTACTCAATTTTCCTGAACTAGTTTTGTGGCCCCTGCGATACTCTTGATTGCACTCCAAGCCTTCTCATTTAACCAAAGTGGAACTTTTGGCTCATTCTCTAATAGAACCGTTAAGAATGAACAGGAATAATTAAAACTGATTTAAAATCAGGGCTGTTGAGTAATTTAACATACAACCGAAAAATAAAATAATTATGGATTTTTGAAAATTTTAAATAGTCGCTTAAGAAAATAAATAGAATAAAAAAGGGGCAGCCCGGTGCACTAAGCTCCCGCTATGCGCAGGGTCCGGGGAAGGGCCGGACCACAAGGGTCTGTTGTAAGCAGCCTTACATTGCATTTCTGCCAGAGGCTGTTTCCACGGCTTGAACACATGACCTCCTGGTCACATGGTGACCAACAACTTTACCAGTTACTCCAAGGCTCCCCCTTCAACAAATAAATAGAATAAATAAGCAAAAAGGAAAAGCATATATGCATAAATAAAGAATAATGTGGAAAGAAAGAAAGAGAAAAACACAGGGAAAGGGAAAAGAAATTAAAACCTCAACCCAACCTTTCTCTCCTCTGCTGCTCATACCCATCCTCAACAACCCACTAAATTTAACACATTTAAAGTCATCTCTAGAACCAACAATTAGAATAAATAAGCAAAAAAGAAAGAAAAAGTTAATATGTATAAATAAAGAATAAAGTGGAAAGAAATAAATAAAGAATAAAGTGGAAAGAAATAAATAAAGAATAAAATGGAAAGAAATAAATAAAGAATAAAGTGGAAAGAAATAAATAAAGAGGAAAACACATGAAAAATAATAATTAAAACCTCAACCCAACCTCTCTCCCCTTTGCTGCTCATTCCCGTCCTCAACATCCCACTCCCTGGACTTATTTAAATGCAATTTTCACTTTCCTTGATTTACACAGGTCAAATGGGTGTAATGCGAGTGAGACTTACAAGTATCTAGTGCAGATCCTTCAAACACTAAAAACTAGCTCCGATTGAGCATATTCCATTGCATAACATTTGTATCCCCAATACAATGAAGTTTCCTTTTCCACCCTAGCCCTTCCCCTTCCCTCCCTCTCCAAGCTCCTCCACCATCCATTATAGCCAGGCTCCCAGAGACACTCCTCTACCCTTTGCTGACAGACAGATCAAGCTTATTATTATGTTTGCGTTTGCTTTCTGTTTGTTCTTCTTTTGATTTTCCACTATGAGAGTTAAACATCCTTGATCTTTAACAGATTGAGATACATACATTAAATATGGACTAGAACCATTATTTTTTTTTAAAACCGAAGGCTAAAGAAGCTACTTCGAGTATCATGGGCCAAAAAATGAAACTAATAGGAAGTGCATATACGAAAATTGCTTCTTACAATTGAAGATCATGATAAGTGATTAAGTCAAAAGCATACCATTATCCATAAGGCCAAGGCCAAATTTAGACTGATAGATAGCTCTCATTGACAAGACTATCTTCCGATCAATTATTTCCTCCACTAGCCTTTTCTTTCGGCGGTCATAAACCTAACAAAGCAAGGATGCAGTATCAGATGCCATCAGAGGACAAAAGAACCTTTTCTTCCAGCATATTCTAATTCTCATCCTCTGCCAGAAATTGCACGTAAGGCAAAAGAAAGAGAGAATGAATGAAGAAAAAAAGAGATCCAGTTGTTCTTTATAAGTCTCACATGAATGCAGTAAATGACCGTGGAGAAATAGGCGAGCCCTAAGTCGGTGTTAGTAATAATGTAAAGATTCAAAAGAAGGTGAGTCTCCAAGGAAGAAATGATACAAGATCTTCAGTAAATTCAAAGTAGTAATAACTTTAGCTAGCAAATGGGATCATATAAGGCACTTCAGAAATTCACAAGAGAACCATAAATTGATAAACAAGATGAGAAATACAAATATAAAGGAATTGGACACCAACAGGCTTGCCCAAGAACTAGAATAAGCACCTCTAGCACAGAAGCAGCGTGTAGGAGCAGCTACTTAATTTACCATCTGAATATTGCCAAGGAATCCACAGTGATATTTCAAAATTGGTTAAGTTACCAATAGAAATCCAACACTCAGTTACTACTAGGTGATAATTTTAAGAAGGCTCATTTCATCAGCTTTATGATGTAAAACATGCCAAGATGGTTAGAAACATAATCTAAAATGAAAATGTACACCAACGAGATCCAGATAGTAAACACAGAGGAAGAGTACCCATTTGTAAGACATAATATGGTCCTGGATCCAACACCGCACCGTGTCAATTTCGTATAGTATATCAAAACAGTGTGTAAAAGCAATATCTGATTGCAATGTATATGGCTGAAGTCAGCAAAAGAAGAAAAGACAATCCGTAATTCTGATAAAGCAAGTAAGAAGACAAGGCAAGTAAAGCACACTTGAATATCAGAGATCCTTCACCCAGTTTCTACAGAAAAAAAGCTGTTCCTTCCATATATGCAAACCAGAAAGGTGAGAGACATCTCTTGCGAGGGATGGAGTGAGTATGCATACCAAGATATGTGATGCACTTGAACCAGACCTTAAACCGATATCAAAAGTTGAAAAATGGGCCCATTCACTCAGTTTGAACATCCATCTACACAGAGTTATACAAGTACGTGAACTTCAATATTTCATAATAAAATCAGAAGAATTTCAAAATAATAATCAAAAGGTAAGTAATTTTATTAGGAATAATTATTATTCAGAACTGTTGCCAAATTCTCACCCACTTGAAGCCTCCTTATCAGTCAAGAATCCTCCTGTCATAACCTGATTCCCAGTCCCCTCATCAAAACACAAGGTCATATGAATCATGTTGTTCAACCCATCCGAAACTTCAAGAACTTCGCCACAAACTGGACAGCAATTGATTATTGGTTCCCTGTAAGAGAAGAGCATTGAGTCAACAGGAGAATATAAGAACGTGAAGCCAACGACAGAAGTATCTATATCTTCCAGAAAAGAGAAAGTAATTCAATGCAAGGATAGATATCATGTATCTTCACTGGGGCAAAGAACTCCGGATGAAAGTTCAGGAATGCCAATAAATTTGACAGGACGTCACAAGGAGGTTTCTAGTCATCTCTGGATAAATTGTTTTATGTGTCTCCCACTTCTATCCACTCCTCATGTACATTGTTAAAGAATAATTGTCCCGTTAACAATGTTTCAGGCTACATACCACCATATAAAAGAGTTTAAAAGACAACTATGTTTTTTTCAAATGATAGAGCAAGATAAAACAACAATTTAATCTCAATTCATGTCATCATTATACCAAATAAAATAAAAGTGAAAATAAGTTAAATACATATAAACAACAACAATAATAATAATAATAATAATAATATTAGAAGTCCAATAACAAGACTAAACCCTATTCCCAACTAGTAGATATTACTTATATGGATATTTTTCCTCCATTGTGCCCTATATTTAGTTAAGTTTGCATGATTCCAAGAAATTATAGGTCTTTCGATTTAGGTCTACCTAGTCCCCTTTTAACACTTTCACCCACCATAGTTTCACACCTATGGATTGGTGCATCTGTAAACCAACGCAAGATATGACCAAACTATCCCAAGTGACCTCTTATTTTATCCTAAATGTGTGGTACTTGCACCTTCCGGAAAATTTGGTCATTTGTTTTAGAAAAGTAACAAATTTCATATATAAAGGTGTATTATGCCAGCTGCGAAAATACAGGAGATATCTAAGATTCTATATGTGATCTAAGACCTCAAAATAGATTCAGCTTCTACAAGTTCCTGTTTACACCAAAAATAATACAAAACTAAGCAATTCATCTTCAACTTCTGTACGGTACTACGAATGTGGTAATTTTTAATCTTATCTAATCTTGTATGACCATACATTCATCTTAGAATCCGCATATGTGCAACATTCATCTTGTGGATATGTTGGACTTTAGCAATTCAACATTCACTACAACCTTGTCGGTCTTATAAGTTATAATTCTTAGTGTCAAGTGTGTTGCAAGGGTTTATTCAAGATTGTAAATAGTATCTTCTGCAGAAAGGATCCATGTGACACTAAGAAAATATCACATAGCAATTTTACTCTTTTCCCCATTGCTTTAGCCAGACAACTATGAACTAACAAAAAGGATCCATGTGACGTCTCTGCTTTTGTTTTTGTTTTTGTTTCTTATTTTTTAGAATGGTAGTTGATTTTGTGTTACCTGAGCCGAGGGTCTATAGGAAACAACCTCTCTACCTGCCAAGGTAGAGGTAGGTTGTGCGTACACTCTACCCTTCCCAGACCCCACTTTGTGTGGGATTACACTGGGTATGTTGTTGTATTTTTTAGAATGGTAACATGTAACATGTAGTTTTGTCTCTTTTTTCTTCCATAAGTGAACATCATAGCTTTACTAAAAGATTGTCACACACCTTGATGCCAACAATAGAAGAACAAGATGGCATAAGGGGTTTACATGAATAAAATCCTCGATCACTTACTAGAAAGAACTAGGAGAAAATAAAATTTAGAACATGAAATTCTCTATTTTTTATGTGAAGAGTTGTCACCTTGAAGTTTTCACGAGTTTAAATGTAACCTCCTAGGTATTAGGAAGTTCACTAGATCCCATAACTGTTCGTTTATTAAGGCGTTAAGGCGTGTAAACCACCTTTGACTTTGAATTTACAAACACAACTGTAGTGTGATCTTTAAGCATAATTTTGAAGCAACAATGCAAGAACTTTCAAAATAGAGTTGCATAGTACCCTAACTGGAAAGTGCATATTGGTTCAATGGGTCCACTTCGCTTTCCTTCTTTTGAGCCAAGGGTCTATCGGAAACGGCCTCTCTATCCCACAAAGGTAGAGGTAAGGTCTGCGTACATCCTACGCTCCCCAGACCCCACTTTGTGAGATTACACTAAGTATGTTGTTGTTGGTGGTGGTGGTCCACTTTGCTTTCTCTAAAGTAGCTAGGCATTCAATTCTCCCTTGGAGTTCCCATCCCCCTTCCCCGCTTTTCTCTCAGTTCGCTGCCTCCTCATTGCTAGAGCTAGAAAAGTCTCACTTAATTAAATAGTGGAGTAACGCAAATAAATAAAAGAACTCATTTAGACACTGAAGTTCATTAAACCTGAGCACTGAAGAGATTCCTAAAAAAAATCACATTTGATTCCAGGCATGCAAATTTTACGAGGCCTTACTTTTCATTTTGTATAGCCAGAAGTGTGGCTAACTCATCCAAGCTGACAACACCATCCCCATTTCTGTCAGCTTGTTCGAATATCTCCTCTTTCTGACAAACAGAATAAAAATTGCTAAGCTATGGAGTATTCATAAAAAATACAAGGTGTGCCTTGCCTTAATAAATTACAAAATATGTATCTAGAATTCTTTGCAGGTTTAGGTGCTTTCCAAAAAATGCAATTATATTATACCGAGAAAAGGTCATTATTGAAATAACATTATGAGCAGGATGTGATCTGAATGAGAAATGAAGTCCAATAACGTGTTGCATGAGAGGCTCTAAAAAAACTACAGTGAGAGCTTAAGATACTCTTCAGATGCGAACCTTCTCAGCTGCCAGTTTATTTCCAAACGCATCAATCAAATCAGAGAACTCAGTCAATGAAAGCTCTCCGTCTTCATTACAGTCCTGCAAAGAGCAACAAATCTCAAATTCAAAAAACATCTCATTACCAAACAGTAATAAGAACAGAGAAGCAAAACTGAGAGTGTATATATTACAAACTGAATTATTTACATATTGTAAACAAATGACCTTTACTTTCCCTCTACCTCATCTCTTTTAACAGAAAGAAATGAGTGCATTTTTGGTCAACCTGGTCAGAAAGAAACAATACAACTTCTGAAGGAGTGAAGGGTTCAGCGTGGAAAGTGAAAGAGAGTGAACAGGGGATGGTCCACATTGCACTACACAACGAAAAAAATATCACTTTTGTTCCGATAAATGGATTTTGGATACTTAAGCACAACTTTTGTAAAATTGAGCCCGTCTTGGTGTGATATGAGATAGGATGATCTTGATTAAAAAAAGTTAAAAGAGAGAGAGAGAAGATTGACCAGTTCATGTTGGATTATCAAGAAACGAAAAATAAAAGGTTAATGAGGGACACGCCTATATTGGTGAGACAGAGCTTCTAGCCAGCTTATACTGCAGTGTTCTTCAGAAGGATCCACTAACAGATCACTGTCATCTAGAATGACGACCTAGGTAAAGTTTTCACATACCACTATAGATAAGATGCGCCTAACAAAGGTTTTCTCCGTCTCAACGGGGTCCTGCCAAGAAAATGTAAGGTATGAGAGCCCATGGCAACCTAACATAAGCAATTAAAAGTAGATGGATCCCCGGTGAATACAAACCTCAATGCAACACGAAATAGATATACGCCCAACAACTGTAGAGGCGGATGATGGGTCTAATAAGTCAAAAACCTCAGTATCAGAACTGGAATCCTGCAAGATATGTTATTCTCTTAGCATTGCACTAAGGGTTGGTCTGAGAAAAGGAAGAAAAGCCTAATCTCATGATTAAGGGCTTAGCCACACTAAGCAATCAAACAATTGGAGTTACTATTCAGCAGACATAGATTAACCACAAAAAGTGTGGGATACATCTGGAAGCATAGTATCATTTTAGTAGATACCTTTGACAATAGAATAACTTTCTCCAAGTAGAGGATAGGTGCAATATTGCAAACTACGGAATGCAGCTCCAAACACCATATCAACATTTTTGACAAGACGACGGGCTTCTGTTAATACTTACAAGTAAAAAAAACTTCTAAAAGCATTATCTTATGAAACTAGATCAATCTCGATATAACATCCTTGTTCTTGCACTGGTAAACATCCTACTTTGGACGTATGAAACTTGCAGGCTACTGACTTATCCAAATGCTTGATGAAAGTAACTGCTGTTTGAAGTGTTAACATCTAAAGTGCTACTAAATCCAAGCATAGTGAAGACCACGCCGCTTCCATATTTTATCTTTTGGTCAAGCGAAAATATAGTGTTGCTTTTAACAAGTTCTTCCAAATTCTTAAGATTTGTCATCAAAGGCCACCTTTTGTCTACCTCTTATCAGTTATCACATTATAAAGCGCAAATACAAAATTGATATAGGGAACTATCACACAGGCTTAGTTCAGTAAACTTTATAGGAAGGATGATTCAAAATTTATTCACATTGTTAAGTGAGTACAATTTGAGGATGTGTCCTTGACAAGTGGTTTGGCCTCTCTGTAACAGATGTTCTAATTTCTCTATGACATAACCTTTTTAAGCAAAAGAAAATGAATAACTGTAAATTAAGAAAAGATGATTTGTACAAACAAGTAAACCACAAAATTTGCACGATTATATTACAAATGATTAATCCATGGTTAACAACATAAACATGAAAAAAAACAGTGCCACTTGTTGCAGATATTTTGCTCAATCTCCAAAGCAACTCACCTTAGATAGAAATTCAAGTAGATCTACCTCACAGTAACCGATCAGATTGTTCCTCGAAAGTCTATTGGTCTGTAGCATAAATAAAATAAATCAGTAGTGAGTAATTTATGAGGATTTTCTCTTTCTTTATATTTTTTTTTTCTCTTTTGGTAATGGACTCAGAGGATAAACCAATATTGGCATTTCCAAGTGCAATATCATGCAAAGATGAAAATGAAACAACAATATCTTCCTCCTGAGATCTTAAGGAACAGAATTGGAAACAAAAAATCAACAAAGTATTTTCTGGTTCCACACATACCAAGATACAGGTGAGGCTTAATCTTGCCCCTGAGAACTGTATATAAATCCCAGGAGCTACATAATTCATGAATGATTCAGTATGACAGAAAGTATATATCCTAATTTTCCTATTTACCAATAACATTCTCAACATGAACCATGACGCCCAGAAATTATCAAGCTCCTCCATTCACCTTTTTCAGACCTAAAATGGTCAAATATAACCAGCAAGAGACACAATCTATTTTCACAGCCACCAGTATGACCCACCTCAAAAACAGATATTCTTGCAAGATGTGCTCCATGTCTTTCCAAAAGAAGCTTCCTTTCCTATAGGAATTAAAGTTGAATAATATCAGCAAAAGCTCATGACACAAATAACTTATTAATTATTTAAAGAAGAAACTAAAGAAGGTCAAAATAGCTTCTATAACTTGCCATTATCCTCTCTAAGATTCGTATGTGTTTGAATTATACAAAGTGTCCCATTAGGTATATACGAGCATCAAGGGGGTTTACAAAAACTTGGGCTAATTCACACATAGCTGGCACATTCCCCTAAAAATCATTGGTTGGGTGCTTAATTTCTTTCACATGACATCACAACAATCTTTCGTAAGCTCGTACATTCACCTGTAAGTTCAATTTTTATTTCACGCGTGAATCTTAGAACGTCCATAAAGTTGATAGAGATATACAATGTCCCACATCAGATGTAGTTCAAGAGGAGGTATAAAGGCTTCCAAAGAAAATTATAAAGATCTTGCGTTATTTACTCGTTTCTTATGATGTTACTTGAATGATCAAGTTCTTTCGCACATAGCATAACCGAGAACGCAACACTCTAATGCAGTGAGATGGTAGAAGTAGAACCAAGACAAGTGTGTACTAAACAAAATAAAGATTCCCATGATTACAGGGTCAGTGCAAGCCCAACTGTAACTAGACTTCAGTTATCATACCTTCCTTGGGCTTGATAAACGAAAAGGTAAGTTAAACACTAGAGAGATCACTCAACGCCTACCCACAAGGAAAATTTTGCATGTACAAGGACTAGAAATTTTTATTTCTATAATCACCATAAACATCTTAAATAAGTATGTGTGTTTAAACAATGAGGGGAAGCAACAACAATTGTGGCCAAATAGGTTTTATCAGCTATGTATGCATTGATCAAATTTAAAATACTAAAAGGAAAGAGAATATGTGATTTCAGAAGCAAAAGTGAAAAATAAGTGTTTACTCACTGAGTTCCAGGTCGGCTTGTCAGTTCTGCAAAGAATAAACAGAACAAAAAGAAACATAATCATTAATTTGTGGTGTAAAAGGTAGAGAAGCCAAGCACAACTATGCCTTTTTTTTTCTTTTTCTACATTATAGAATGGCTGGAGAAAATACAAATGAAAATGTGTCATCTACATCTCCTAGGAAAGAATCTATATGCCTTCTTCCTGTTTAATACATGAAACATGCAGTAGCAGATTGATAAGAATACCAAATAACAAGGAGATGGTGTACTTCAGTGCATATCATACTTGGCACATTATCGTTTTCTGGAGAAACAATTATCCAAAGCAAGTAATATTCCAAAGATAACAAGAATATCAGAGAATGTATAAATTGTGTAACAGAACTATACAGCACATCCAGATAAAAACACTCTGAAATGCTGTAAGATAAACAGAATATTTGCAGCAATTTTCCAACTTTTTGCTCCAAAAATATTTAAAATGTTCTCCAGTTACAACTCCAAATGAAATATTGTCACTTTTCATGTCTGTTACTATTAGTGCATTTTGAGGTATCCAGGCAGGTGTAAAGAACCTAGTTAAGGTTCTAGCTCTTTTTTATCTACTCAATTGTCCAGCTCCAACAAAATAAGACCCACGGATAAACTCAAAAGTTGTTCATCACTTGCATGTTCACATCTCAAAGGAAATTTTGTTAAATAAAACTGGTACGTCATAACTTGAACTCATTCATCTTTGTTTTTCTTCTAGAGATCTAGAATACTTTAGGTAAAGCTAGTTACATTTTACTCCAATTATCCTCAAATTGTTAAAATAACTCTAAACAACCTTTGCTTACTGTACCCACACCCAAAATAGTGAGCAACAAATAGCATACGACATACGCAACCCCCACCCCCACCCCCAACTATAACTGTGGATTACAAGAAGTGGCAGAAGTGAATTCTCCAATTATTTATATGCAACATACATGTTTTATCTGTGTGTGTGTACTGTGAACATTGTTGAAGGCACAAATTCAATGCCACGTGAGTACGAAAAGTTTGTTCACCAAGTGTACTTAACTGATCAGACACGTGAGTACGGAAAGTTTGTTCACCAAGAGAAATACAAGCTAGCCATTTGTCCTTGAATTTCATCTCTGCCTGAAACAAAGCAACCACAAGTTCATCCATATGTGTACCTTAGTATTACATTTACCAGATTAATTTTTTGCAAACTTTGTCAGATTAATTGCAGAAAGCTAACTCTGCATCTTTTCAAAACTTCAATAAACATACATAGAGCACACAATATATTCACATATCAATATTCCATCTATAGTGTAAAAAATTTGCCAAATTTGTATACTCCTGTCCCAACAACTTGTGTGATAATTTTCGCTTTTCGAGTCAATTTGACTAAACTTTGAAGCTAAATTGAATTAGATTAACTCTATATTTTAAGATTAAAATTTATATATTTGAAAACTAAATGAAAAGTATTATAAGTTGCAACTTTTCTCATATGGTGAAAAGTACATCTTAAATGTTGGTCAAAGTGCATGCAATTTGAATTTTCAGAAAGCAAAAAGTATCACATAAATTAGTCCCGGAGTATTAGTTAGAGAAAGTTACACTTTATGTCTTTTCAAAACTTAAAATATGTATAAATGTGTATTCACACGCACAGAATGCATATACGTATTACATTTAACCAGATTATGTATAGAATTTCGCGAAATTCGTGGAGACTAGTTACGCACTGTTTCTTTTCAGAACTTTAAAAAAACGCGTAAATACGAAAACGCATTACATTTACCAAAGTATGTTTAAAATTTGAAGGAATTAATTACGCGCAAATGAATTTCGTTGAAAAAAGGAAGTTACAGTGATGATCCGAATGAGAGCGATGCCAGCAAAGTGTTCTTCCTTAAGGATCTTAGAGATGTGAGATTGTGAACCAGAAGTGTGACGACTGTGCAGGCGAAGTCTTCTCATCCGCGACGGTTTTGAGCCGTCGCCAGAGGAGGAAACCGATGTCGAATTTGCATGACCCATTCTCTGTGTATCTGCAATTATCTAATGAAGAAGAAGATTGAAAGTAGTAACTGAAATATATTAATATGAGAATATGAAAAGATTGTTCAATTGGTGGAATGAAAGTTTTGACTAGGACCACTGGCGACTTGGAGTTGGAGGGGGTGAAAGGATGACGTCGACTTTGCCTTTTCTTGGGAATATTTTTTTCTTTTTAAAATGTTTAATCCAGCTTTTTTATTCCAGATAATTTAATTAGAGAGAATAAATTAATGTCAAAGCTACTGCTTTAAAACGAGTTGGATCAGCCCATTCGAGCAGCCCATGCCGGCTTTGGAATTTGACAGCCGCACATCTTTTTTGTGGGCATTAAAATAACAGGACACAACATGAACTGCGGATCGGGCCGGGCCAATCCACATTTTAAAAAATTGATAATTTTAACATAAATATTTACAAGTCAATAATCTATTCTAACCAAGTCTCAAATAATGATTTCTAAGACGTTTTTGGGGCAAGTTCCAAGGTGAGTCTTAGGTGAGTTCCGCGACAAGGCATATCAAAAATACTCTAAGCCTCAAATGAATGGCGTAGATCTATACGACACGTCCTAGAGTTTGAGGCATAATTCCGAGCATAAAAGTGTACGCCTCAAGCGTTCAATTTAATGTTTTTGTTTTGAAAGTACTTTTTCTATAGATCATATGTTTTATTATTCGTGTAATGATATTTATATCCAACATCACTCAAGCTCACGGAGCGGCCCAACCCAACGTTGTTCAAGCCTATTTGTCGGTGGGCTTTATCAGGTCGGGCTAAAAACCTCATTCTTAAATGGGCTTCAAAAATCTTTAGCCCAAACCTATTAACTTAGTCGCCCCAACAGACATAGCCCATATTTACAACTCTAGACTAGATGCATGTGCAGAATATAGTCTGTTCAGTGGAAAGGTTTCAAAAAGATATGCAAATGAATTACTTAATTATATCTCATATGACAGGGTATATTTGATCCATTAACTGTCGAATATCTTCTTCTTTTTTAAAAAAAATACTATTATTCGAGCTTTTTTCAGATAAATTAATTGGAGAGAATAAAATGTGAATGCATGTGCAGAATATAGTCTAATTAGTGGGAAAATTGCAAAAAGACATGCAAATGAATTACTTAATTCTATCTCATGTGATAGGGTATAATTGGATCCATTAATTGTCAATCATCTCTTAATGAGTAAGCAAGGTCGTAACAAGTTGAATTAGTCTAATGGTATAAAAAAGAAATAGAAAAACTAAAGTTGTGCCAAAGATGAACAAATTGTTACAAATATAACCAACAAACAAAAGTAAACTTGTACCAAATATAACTAATGTATACTGGTGTATATATCTAGTGTATATCCTCAACAGCACTCCTACATGCTTCTATAGTGACTGATATATCAATTCAGTTTAGATCTTGGACACTATTAATTTTCCTGTGCGACATTTCATGTTATTTCCTAGGAATTATTGTCAAAGGAGACTCTGACATGTGGGATGTTATCATGAAATCGTCAAATTAGCACCAAAAAAGCATTTTATTTTTCCTTGAGAGAGCTTCTCTGGCGATTTAAGACAAACACAAACGAACCATTTCGTACTATATCAAAGAGAGCTATTTCTGAGTCTATATATATTGGCCCCTCTTTAATTTGTTTTGGTTGACATGTTAGTTCTCCCAACGTAGCACCTGAGGAAAATGTATAGGCAGGATTTAAAGTAACTTGAGAGATTGACATCCACCATGTGTAATGCTCGTTATTTGGTGAGACTAGAGGTCAGGCCCTCTAAGCTAGTCAAATGCACATTAATCACCCGCCAAATTAGTTACTGGTCCACCAATAATCCACATGATCTTACCAAAATGACCTCCTTATCTTAAACACATGACACTTAAGCCCCATTTCGTCTGACTAACTGGTGGTACTGTTGTCATAATAATCTGTATACGTTTAAATAACGTTTTAACACAATCTGTTAAACACTTAGTATAACCAGTATACAGTATAAAAAATACTTAACAATAAATTAATTAAAAACCAGTACACGAAACTGAAAATAAACAGAATCTGTGTTGAAAAAAATAATTTTTCAGAATATAATCGAGTCCACTTAGTTCAAAGCGTGTCCTTAAGGAAATTATTCCCCGCACAGTACTCGAGGTTGATGGAATATCCCCTCCCAGGATAGAACGATTATCTTACCAGAATAGTAGCACTCCAAATTCCGGTAGCAGCGAACCACTCAACGGCAGTATATCACACAGAATAAACAAGAGAGATTTTTCGAGATGGAAGAAAATTCGTATTGAATATTGTGTTCAATTCTTGGAACAAATCAAGAATTTATAGTTTTTGGAGGTACTGATTCTGAATGTTTGCAACCATTCAGAACAATCATCAGAATTTTTGGAGGAAAATTCGAAAAGAAAAAATCGGACCGGGTCGGTCGCGGGCCAGGGTCGATCCGTATTCCGAAGTCGAGCCGAGCGAGCGACGACGACGGCACTTTATTGTATACCTAGACAACATAAGTCACAAATCAACCCTCAACCGTTTATGGTTCTCACGGGTGTATTCGTTTGATCGTGAACACGCTTTGGTTTCGTGAGTGCGTAGAGAATGGTCTTGTCGTTCCATTTAAAACGGCTTACATTTAACACTCGCATAAGTGATTTCTAAACATGTGGTCCTATAGCCACATAATCTGGTCATACACTATCAGATTTAGATAATCATTAAAAATCTTAATGCTTTATTAACAAGCCATAAAGTTTTATCCTTATTTTTGAACATTGTCTTCATCCGAGAATGGGTTGAGTTACTTGACAATGTTGAACCGTCAATCACAACATTGTTTGATTTTCTTGAACCTAGCTCTTGGGATCTCCAGTCTGCTAGGTAGAGTTACCGACATGATGACTTGTCATCGGCCTTAACCTCATTCTCATTGATGATCTACTAAATCTCTCTCTAGATAAACCTTTTGTAAGCGGATCCGCCACGTTATCTCTAGACTTTACATAGTCAATCGTGATAATGCCACTTGTGAGGAGTTGTCTAACGCTATTGTGTCTCCGTCGTATGTGACGAGATTTTTCGTTATCCATTACACTCTCTGCCCTACCTATTGCTGCTTGACTGTCACAATGTATACATGTAGAAGCCAAAGTGTCACTGACCCGACCCCGGGCCCGCGACTGGTGTCCTATCTGGGCACCCTTATATTCATACATCAGGGATAACCAACGGAAGCTAAATCGTTTTACCATTATACAATAAAACATAAAGTGAAACCGACAAGCCGATAAGGCCACCTCTTTATATATATCTGATACCAAAAGTCTGACTTTAACTATCCAACCCACATACGTGACTACATACCTCTAAGAGTTTGACAGTAATAAAGACGGGACAGGGCCCCGTCGTACCCCTGAATATACATACACCAAAACACAAGGCCTGTACCTATATATCAAACTCCGGAACAAATTGTGCTATCACAAAATCTGAGTGGAGATCCTAAGCTCTCGGATCACCAACCTGAATACCTATCCTGCGGCGTGACGCAACCCCAGGAGGAAGGGGGTCGATTAAAGATGTACAGTATGTGAAAGCGTAAATCTTGTAAAGAAGATCATCTGATCCAAATATAAAGCAGGAGACAAGTATGATAATCAAAGTAACAGTACAATTGTGCCTTATCAACAATGAGAGTAATATGTACCGTGTTAACATATGAAGGTCATGATTAATTAGGGTCACCCGCCCGTAGTATCATTATGCAATCTTATTCATGGGACTGTTTCACCCGCATAGGTCTAGTGGACCTGCATAGGACAATTTGCCCCGCATAGGACTATTTCACCCGCATAGGCCCTGTGGACCCGCAATGAGCATATACGCAATACTCGCATCGTGGAGAGCAAATCCACGGAATGTACAATGTCCCGAGGGTTGACCCCGCAATAAATAATATAACACTTGCACTAATGGATATCATGAACAACATATGCAAGTTAAGTAATCTTTTACTCTCATTAGAATCAAATGAATGAACCATCATTTTATTAGACTCAAGGCACTATCATATCGTGTAAAATCTGAGAATTTAACCCAAAGTACTATGTACATCTATTCATATAAAAAGAATCACATCATGCCATATAGGGGAGTTGAACCCCATACCACCATGTACGTCAGTCGTACATTCTTTCCTTTATAAAATCCCAAGACACTAACACCCGTAGTATCAAAACACTTCTACTTTTAAAATCAAGTCAAGTGTACCTATCTCATTCAAGTAACTTAGTCTTTAAACATCAAGTCACTTATACTATCTAGGGTCGAGACCGTGGCACAAAAACACCACCCCGCCCCCTAACTAATCCTCGACACCTTTCAGCGGGCACACGCGGCCTGACGCTATGGCGCCACGGGACTTGCGCCACGAGTTTGAGCCACGCCGCAACTGCGCGCGCCCGCGACCCGAACCAGTGCGGTTCGTATTTTCCTATGTCTCCTTTCAATCAAGTAACCTCCCTTATATACTACAAGGAATCCGAGTTCATTTAAAACATGTACGTTCATCGTACGCTCATTTTTATAAAGTCATGCTCAAAGGAGATAGAAGAAGTTCCACATACCTGTTACGCTTTTCCACACATCAAGTAGAATACGTTACCCGTAGGATGTCAACCTATAATGACAATTTACATTTCTATCAATCTTCATGCTTTCAAGCGTATGTTAAATACCAAGTAATGGTCCTCTTTATTCTACGTAAATTTGGGCAGCACTTTTCCCGTTTCTACGTACTTTTCCACCTTTTCCAAGGCCCGAATACAATAATAAAAAGCCACATGTTTAAGGCACAATTTAAGGCAACAACCAAAAGGGATTACACGTTTACAAGACGTGTAAAATTCTGTCCCACAATATCCAAAAAATGAAAGGGCACTCTTGGCCATAACAATAACATATAACCTTCTTTTCATTTCTATAATTCTAGTCGTTATTCCAACACTTGTACATGATACATATCAATAGTTAAACGACTACATTTCCTTCAACGTATAACACATATAACGTGAAGACACATCCAATTTAGTTCAACGAAATCTTATGTCACAAAATGGCTCCAAATTCGGCCAACACACAAAATGGAATACATGATCTTAAACTCCATTTTCCTTATCACAATATCATTCTACAATTACCACAATACGTAATATAAGATTACTTTCAAGAGGAGGATGAGATTTACCTTATTTATGCCCAAAACAATCCACTTAAAAGTCGATCCTTAGAGATAGTCTTAGCTCCAAATCCTTACGTTCCAATCCGCAATATGCGACCCTTAGAAGCTTATAACCAACTTCTCTTCTTGATCCAACACCAAAAGTTATAGATCAACTTAGGGTTTTCAAGACCCCATTTCGGCCAAGAGGTTTTAAAGGGATTAGGGGTGTTTAACCTTGGTTAAAACTTGATTAGTAATCTTCACCTTGAATATGTGAACAACACTTGGAATATTTACTAATCTTGTTCTTGATTTTCTTCAAGAATTCGAGAGAGGGGGAGAGGTAGAGAACTTGTGTGATATGAAAATAGTGCAAGTGTTGGGGTCTTGCAATCCCATGTATATATAAATATTTATTGTGCAAGACAAGCCAAGTGGATGGGACCCATGTGGCCACTTGTCCATCTCTCAAAATATCTTCTAAGTCCAAGTCAAATGGTCAATGCCATGTGGGGGTGACACGTGTCACCCTCCCATTGGTCCCGAAATTATTTGATCTCCAAAATATTCATATTTGGTCAAAATATCTCAAAACCTTGTGGGTCCCACAATTTCATAAAATTTTCCCGTGGGCCCCACATGACCAAATTCGAGACTTGAAAATCCAAAACTCCAGAATATTCAATGAATCTCGAATACCAAATTTGATAATCAAATTCCAATTAATAAACTTTTTTCCTTCACGAGGTTTCGAATTATTTCCTTAAGAAAAAAATAGTTATACATTCTTCCAACGTTCAAGTCTTACATACGTTCACGAATACATGCCCTGGAATTACGGGGTGTAACACAAAGGTTTAGGCCAGAATGGAATATCTTCTAAGAAATTCCGGAGCCATTCAGCTTCTTCACCGGCCTTGTCTAAAGCTATAAATTCAGATTCCATTGTAGAGCGGGCGATGCATGTCTGTTTTGATGATTTCCAAAACACTGCTCCTCCACCAACGATGAAAACATATCCACTAGTGGATTTAACTTCAAATGATCCGGTGATCCAGTTTGCATCACTATATCCCTCAAGTACTTCAGAATATTTATTATAATGCAAAGCATAATTTTGGGTGTGTTTTAAATACCCCAAGACTCGTTTCATTGTCATCCAATGAGTTTGATTGAGATTATTCGTGAATCGACTCAGCTTGCTTATAGCACATGCTATATCTGGTCGTGTACAATTCATAATATACATCAAACTTCTCAAGACTCGTGCATAATCCAATTGTGAGTCACTTTCACCTTCATTCTTTTGAAGTGCAAAACTTACATCAATTGAAGTCTTTGCAACATTAAAATTTAAATACTTGAACTTGTCAAGTACCTTTTCAATATAATGTGTCTGTGATAATGCTAGACCTTGTAGAGTTTTATGGATCCTAATTCCTAAGATCAAATCAACAACCCCTAAGTCTTTCATGTCAAATTTGCTAGCGAGCATACACTTCGTAGCATTTACATCGGCAATATCTCTACTCATTATCAACATGTCATCAACATATAAACAAACAATGACCTCATGATTTGGAGTATTTTTAATGTAAACACATTTGTCACACTCATTAATCTTAAATCTATTTGTCAACATTGTTTGGTCAAATTTCGCATGCCATTATTTGGGTGCTTGTTTAAGTCCATAAAGTGACTTAACAAGTTTGCACACTTTCCTTTCTTTACCAGGAACCATAAAACCATCAGATTGTTCTATGTAAATTTCCTTCTCCAATTTTCCATTTAAGAAAGATGTCTTGACATCAATTTGATGGATTTCAAGACCATATACGGCTGCCAGTGCCACTAACACCCGAATAGATGTTATTCTTGTTACCTGCGAGTATGTGTCAAAGTAATCAAGACCTTTTTTTGTCTATAATCTTTGACCACAAGTCTTTCTTTATATTTGTCAATAGTGCCATCAACTTTCATTTTTCTTTAAAAAATCCATTTTGATCCTAAAGGTTTATTTTCAGGAGGAAGATCAACCAATTCTCATGTATGGTTGTTTAAAATTAATTCAATCTCACTATTGACTGTCTCTTTCCAAAATGTTGAATCAGAATATGACATTGTTGCTTTAAATGTTTGAGGCTCATTTTCAAGCAAGAATGTCACAAAATCTAGTCCAAAGGAAGTAGATGTCCTTTGACGTTTGCTAAGCCTTGGATACTCTTTACTTGGTGTACTTTCCTTTGGTTCTTCTCGCGGTCGTTTAGATCTTTCACTTGACGACTCATATTCAGTTTTATACGGATAAATGTTTTCAAAGAATTCAGCATTATCTGATTCAATTACCGTATTAACATGAATTTCGGAATTGTCCAATTTGTGAACCAAAAACCGACAAGCTTTGTTGTTTGTAGCATAGCCAATAAAAACACAATCTACAGTTTTTGGTCCGATTTTTACCCTTTTGGGTAAAGGAACTTGTACCTTTGCTAAACACCCCCACACTTTGAAATATTTCAAGTTGAGTTTTATTCCTTTCCATAGTTCATATGGAAAAGATTGTGTTTTTCTGTGGGGCACCCTATTGAGTATTCGATTAGCTGTAAGGATAGCTTCCCCCCACAAGCTTTGCGGTAAACCGGAACTTATTAGTAAGACATTCATCATTTCCTTTAATATTCAGTTTTTTCTTTCCGCAATTCCATTTGATTGTGGTGTGTAAGGGGCAGTATTTTGATGAATAATTTCATATTCTTAGTATATCTCCGCAAAAGGAGATTCGTATTCTCCACCCCTATCACTTCTAATCATTTTTATCTTTTTATTCAACTTCGTTTTTGTATTGCTTAAATGCATCAATTGCTTCATCCTTACTATTAAGCAAATACACATAACAATATCGAGTGCGATCGTCAATAAAGGTTATAAAATACTTTTTCCCACCGCGAGATGGTATTGACTTCATATCACATATATCTGTGTGGATTAAGTTTAAAGGATTTGAATTCCTATTAATAGACTTATATGGTTTAACAAACTTAGATTCAACACAGATTTCACATTTTGATTTACTACACTCGAATCTAGGCAATACTTCTAAATTAATCAATTTTCGCAAGGTTTTGTAATTGACATGTCCTAAACGAACATGCCATAAATCATTTGACTCCGATAAGTAAGACGAAGCTGAATTCTTATTAATACTGTCAACAACCATTACATTGAGTTTGAACAGGCCCTCGGTGAGGTAGCCCTTTCCTATGAACATATCATTCTTACTTATTAGAATTTTTTCACTAACCAACACACACTTAAACCCGTTTTTGACGAGTAGTTCGGCTGAAACTAAATTCTTCCTAATTGTTGGAACGTGCAGAACATTGTTGAGAGTCAGGACTTTGCCGGAAGTCATCTTCAGAAGTATCTTTTCATATCCTTCAACCTTGGCTGTTGCAGTATTTCCCATAAACAGTACCTCTTCGGGTCCAGCAGGAGCGTAGGTTGCAAATGCTTCTTTTGTAGCGCAAACATGTTGAGTGGCTCCAGAATCAATCCACCACTCCTTTGGGTTTCCAACCAAATTGCACTCCGATAGCATTGCACACAGATCATCCATATCATCATTCATTTCCACCATATTGGCTTGTCCTTTTCCCTTGTCCTTTTTCGGGAGACGACAATCTGGGGCTTTGTGGCCAGCTTTCCCACAATTATAGCAGTTGCCCTTGAACCTTTTATTGTTAGGATCCTTCTCCTTTACAGAAGGCCTCTTCCTTTTCTTGTTCATTTTCGGAGCAGCATCTTCAACGACGTTTTCCCCTTCAATCGGTGAACTTTTACGGTACCTCTTCTCATCGGTTTTGTTAACTTCCTCGATCTTGAGATGAATCACAAGATCCTCCAACTTCATTTCCTTTCTTTTGTGCTTAAGATAATTCTTAAAATCTTTCCATGAGAGCGACAACTTCTCAATCATTGCAGCCACTTGGAATGCTTCATTCACTACCATACCTTCAGCAATAATGTCATGGAAGATAAGTTGAAGCTCTTGAACTTGGGTTCCAACGGTTTTACCATCCATCATTTTGTAGTCTAGGAATTTGGCAACCACAAACTTCTTCAAGCAAGCATCTTCGGTTTCGTACTTCTTTTCAAGTCCACTACATAGTTCTTTGGAGGTCTCTACTGCACAATAGACGTTGTACAAGTCATATTCTAAGACACTCAAAATGTAGCCTTTGCACAAAAAATCACCATGTTTTCAAGCCTCAGTAACAATAAATTTTTGGTTGTCAGGCATGTCGGCGTCAAGCACGGGAGGGTCCTCACTGGTGAACTTTTGCATACCAAGGATGGTAAGTCAAAAGAACATTCTTTGCTGTCATCCTTTAAAGTTGGCACTGATGAACTTCGCAGGTTTCTCAGCCGGTGGCACATCGGTACGGGTTGTAGGAGTAACCGCTGGTGCAGCATTCGCAGAGGTAGTTCCAGTCTCAATTGCCATTATTTGTTTATCACTGTCAAATCGACAAACTGTTTTAATTAATAAAACCAGAATAACAATTAAATCACAAACTTACACGATGAAGATTTTATTTTTTCAAATCGCAGTATAATTATGAACTTTGGTATTCCAACGAAGTTTTTATGTCTTCGAGTCAGAATACTAATATTCATATGGAGTAGAAAACTACACAAGTTTTAATCTCCTTAAACAGTATACAAAATAGCAAACAACAACGATGAAGTTTTTGTGTTCTTCAAATCGTTGTACAAGTATGAACTTTAATATTCCAACGAAGTTTTTATGTCTTCAAGTCAGAATATGAAATTTCATATGGAGTAGAAAACCACACAGGTTTTAGTCTCCAAAACAGAATACAGATTAATATAAAAAATATAATTTCCTTAAGATTGTTGTCATAATAATATGTATACGTTTAAATAACGTTTCAACACAATCTGTTAAACACTTAGTACAACCAGATTACACAGTATAAAAAATACTTAACATTAAATTAATTAAAAAGCCAGTACACGAAACTGAAAATAAACAGAATCTGTGTTGGAAAAAATAAATTTTCAGAATATAATCGAGCTCACTTAGTTTAAAGTGTGTCCTTAAGGAAATTATTCTCCGTCACATTACTTGAGGTTGATGGAATATCCCCTCCCAAGATAGAACGATTATCTTACCAGAATAGTAGCACTCCAAATTCCGGTAGCAGCGAACCACTCAACGACAATATATCACACAGAATAAACAAGAGAGATTTTTCGAGATGGAAGAAAATTCGTATTGAATGTTGTGTTCAATTCTTGGAACAAATCAAGAATTTATAGTTGTTGGAATGCGATTCGAATGTTTGCAACCATTGAAACGATCGCTGAATTTTGGAGGAAAATTCGAAAAAGAAAAATCGGGCCAGATTCGGTTGCGGGTCGAGTCGTCCGTATTCAAGTCGAGCCCGGCGGACGGCAGCGGCGAGTCCTTGCCCCCTCAACCCTTTTAGCAATTAGAGAAGGTGTAATGTAATATATACACATCTCTTTTCTTCTCTTTTTCTGATGTGGGACAAATGTCTTAAAAAGAGACCTTTTACATTCCCTTCACTTTTCATCCCATCATTTTCCATTCACCAATATCAAAACCCAACAGGTACAAGACACTCAAACTTGTGTATAATTTAAATATTATTATGGAAAATGTTGTGAAAGAATTAGTATGAAACTCTAAACCCCGCAACTTTTCTCTATACTCTATAGTACGTTTAGGTGTTGAAGGGAGATAGACATATATAGGAGTTTTTGGTCTCATTTGAGATAGACATAAAAGGAAAAGGAAAATACTCCCTCTGTCTCATATTACTTGTCCACATTATTAAAATATTTGTCATAAATTACTTGTCAATTTACAAATCCAAGATAAAATTAATTAAATTTTGATGTGTTAAAAAAACGAAGAAGAAAAAAACTAGAATTATGCATGTGTCAGCAAGGAAATGGGGATTCTTTGACTTACTTGACTTTCTCCTCTCATGTTAGCACAGTTTGGGCTGAAAGAAATAACAGAATTTTGAAGGCAACAAGAGACATGTAAGATGATATTAATCTCTCTTGGGAGTCTTTCATTAATATCAAGGTATATATAGAGTACAATATTTATCCCTTATACAATAGAAATCCTAAGCCTATACAAAAGAGGAATCCTAGTCTTACCATAATTATATTTACACAATATATGAAAATATTCTAATTATGGGTATGGAATATATTGTTTCCTATATTTACACGTTTACATACCCACCGATCGGACGGAGGGAGGAGTGGATCTTTGAGGCTGGATCCAAGTCAAGAAACAACTATGCAGGAAGTCCTTTGGTAAATATGTCTGCATCTTGATAGGATGATGGAACATGTAACACTCGACATGGCCTGAAGCGACTTTCTCACGAACAAAGTGTAGGTCTATCTCAATGTTCTTGGTTCGATCTTTGAACCGGATTATGAGACAAATAGATGGCGAGAGATGTTATCACGATTACACAATAGATGTGCAGCGCGCAAGGACATCAAGTTCTAACGATAAGTTTACGAGCCAACAATTCTCTTATAGGGCTTTACATGTTGAATTTCTTGAAACTTATGTTATAAATTAATGCATGCTTATGGTTATTTTTCTTATTGAGAGATTTATCCAATAATTGAGTTGAATTCTTGGTAATTAATTGACAACTAATTATCACTATATGATTTCTAATCAGATTCTGAAAAGGGGGAATTGTGAATATCTTTGTAAGTTGGGTAGACATTCTTGGATTGGGGATGAAAATACCTCAATTATTTATGTAAGCGTTGATGAGAGGCTTAACAACCCTAATTTTTGCGCATTGTGCGTGACGGTCAACTAGGTTTTGTTCTTAATCCTCCTATAAAGTTATCCTTATCAGAAAGGTAGGTAAGGTGCGATCTGAGGTTGAATGTTTATATAACCTACGGGAGTATAAAGCGATTTAAATAAACTGCTTTCTCCAAAAGAAGAATACCATAAGTTAATGCATTAGTAAGTAGCATAAGCGGATAGTAAGGATACATGGGAGCCCTATTCCCATCACATCTGAAGTAAATCTTTATATTTTACATAGTTTTCATAATTCTTAATTATAAACAACCAAATCAATTATCAATTCGCCAAATAGATACTAGAAAATAGATAGTTGGTACTTGAACCCTAATCCCGGAAGGGCGATATTCGGTCTTATCAAAGACTATACTATTTGTCACGTTAACGTGCACTTGCGTTTAAAGTGTGTGCATCTTACGTAGCGTCAAGTTTTTGGCGTAGTTCTGGATTAGGCATTAGTTCAATATCAACTTGGTCTATTTTTAATTTCTAATTTGGTTTTTAATTTTTACATTTTTACATTTTTATTTATTTTTTCTTTATATTTTCGAAAAATTCGAGTGCGTGATTTGTTATGCATTTTGATCTATTTCAGGAAGTTGGTTTATGCGAAGGAGAAGAGGAGCAGACACTCTTGTTCCCTTCAATCCAGAAATTGAAAAAACCTGCAAACAAAACAGAAAGAATCAGCGGATTGCAACCTTGTTAGAGATGAACGACGTTCAGAACAACAACGGGATGGGTGAAGGGTTAGGAGAGAATCAACCCCGTCGGGAATGCCTAGGCAAGCGCCCGATAGGCGTGGAAGAGAGAGTCGAGTCGGCCGAGCGAAGTTTGGGAGACTATGTGCTACGAGTGAATGGAGCAGACGTGCATTAGGCTACCTGCAATAGGAGCAAACAACTTCGAGATATAACCAGCGATTACGAGCATGGTACAACACAGTGCAATTGAGGGATGCCGTGGAGGATCTACGTATGCACATAACTAATTTCTTGGAGCTATGTGCAACTTTATATATAACGGCGTTCACGATGATCTTGCGTCAGTTGAGGCTCTTTCCGCTTCTCACTCGGGGATAGAGCAAAAGTATGGTTGAATTCCTGTAGCCGATTCGATTTTCACGTAGCGCATAGCACGAAATTCTTAGCCAAGTTCTTTCCTCCGTGTAAGCGACAAAACTAAGAGGGAGTTGAACAACTTCTACCAGCGGATGGAGAGTCCTTATGAAGCTTGGAAAGGTTCAAAGATCTCTGAGAGAAAGTGCCCACACTATTGCGTTGAGTTGTGGAACTTGGTCCACATCTTCTACAACGGTGGCGATACTACGAACTATCATAGATGCGGCGGTGGAGCGTTCATGAGGAAAACAGACCACGAGCTCATGAGTTATTAGAAGACATGGCCACTAACAACCGTATCACGGAAGATAGGTCGACGAATGGGAGAAGAAACGATGGGAGTCCATGAAATAGACGCTATTCGCCTTGAATGCCCAGTGGCCCTTCTAGCTAAACGATTGCGGCAACATACTGATGTCGGTGAATGCGATGCAGATGCCTAAAAGCGTGAGATATGTGGTGGCCCACATCGTTTGATAGGTGTCCTTGGCGGATCCCAACAATATACCAATGGAGCGGCGAGTGTCGGGCCATAGGTAACTACCGAGAGACAACGAACAACCCCTACTCGAACACTTATAATCCGGTGGAGGAATCACCCAAATTTCTCATGGAAAGGAGACCGGGGAAGCGAGAATCGGTACGAGGCGTGAATCGGTCTGATAGACAAAACCAATATCGAGCGGCAGAACCAATACGAGGCGATGCGAGAACCAGCGAACGAATCGCGACCGCCATTCGAAGCCCGGCGTCAGCGATTCAATGCACCGGTTGAAGAAAAGCGGATGAGTGGCACTGTGGCAACGCGATGCGGACCCGATTCGTAGCGAAGCTAGATCCTCATTCGAGAACTTGGAAACTCAAGTGGGTCGGTAGCAAAGCGACAAACATCGGACCACGAGGCATTTCCAGTAACACGAGGTAAATCGAGGAAGCGGTGCGAGCGGTGCAATTGAGAAAGCGGCAAGCGGTTGGAGCGGCGATCGCGCATGACGATGGTTGAGAAGAAAGCGAGTTAGAAAAGAGAAGGTGATTGAGCCTAGCCCGGTGATAGAAAACTCGGAGAAGGTGTCTGAGAAAAGATCCCTTTCCCGAGAGATTATAGAGGAAGGCGGTCGATAAACAATTTTCCAAATTTTGGAAGTATTCGAAAAGCTGCGTATCAACATACCTTTTATAGAGGCTTTGGAGCAGATGCCTTCCTATTTCAAGTTCATGAAAGAAATCTTGGGGAAAAAGAAGAGGTGGCGGAATATGAGATAGTAGCACTATGAGAAGAGTGTAGTGCTATCCTGCAAAAAGTTGCCACCAAAGCTAAAGGATCTGGCGACTTTACACTACTTGCATGGGCGGGGTGACTTGCAATGAGCTACATGCGATTTAGGGGCAAGTATAAATCGATGCCTTATCGGTTTTAAAAGATTGGAGTTGGGAGAGGCGAACCAACCACGTGAGTCTGCAACTAGCGGCGGGGCGGTGGTTCATCCACGAGGAAAAATTGAGGGCGTGATTGTGAAAGTAGGAAAATTCTTCTTTTACTGCGGACTTCCTCATTCTTGACATGGAAGAAGGCGGAAATCCCTATCATATTGGGAGGCCATTCCTAGCAACGGGAAGAGCTTTGATTGATGTTGAAAAGAGAATTAACACTAAGGGTGGAGTGCGAAGAAATGGTGTTTAAAGTTTTTAAACACGCCGTTGAGCCACCAACAATGAGTGGGTGCTTTGCAATCAGCACCGTCCAACCATGAGCCGTACAAGTCAACCAAAGAGCGATGAGCCCGAAAGCGGCATGGTTTCTTTGAAATGCCACTAAGGAGGTAAGTTTTCTGAACTCCTATTCGATAATGCGAAGAAAAGAAGAAAAAGCGCCAAATGTGGAGGAAATGGATAGGTTGGGGCTTAATCCACCCGGGGTTATTAAGGCTAAGGAACTTGCGTCCATTAAAGACATTAAAAACATTACGTGGGAGAAACCAACGCTTTCAATTTTGTTATTTTAATTTACGTCTTTAGTTAATTTTATTTTGTCTAAGAAACGATCTCACGGTCTTGAGTGCTGTGTCTATGTTGTGTTGTGGTGAAAGCCAAGGATGTGGAAGGCGAAAAATGAAGAGAAGCCAAGGATACCGGAAAAATCGCCATAAGCCGCGGCGTCCATTTGCGGGGCGCGGCGCCAAATGATCGAGACGTCCGAAGTTTCGCGCGCCTGATTCTGGCGCAGCGGCGCCACAACGGAAAATCTGAATTCGGAAGACACCACGGCCGAAGGTCTATCGCCAAACCAAAACACGAGAATGCTCCTCACTGGAATTCAAAGTATTATCCACCGCGCATATTAGCCAAAGTGCAGCAAGTGTCTTTTCTTTTATTTTCTTTGAGTCTTGCACACATTGGGGACAATGTGTGATTTAAGTTAGGGTGTTTTATTTGTGTGACATGTTATGTTTTATTTAAGTCTTTTTATTTGTTTTATGTTTATTTTGAGTCACCAAATTTTTCTTTTTGAGTCATGCTTGTCAAAGATCATGTATCTTTGTAGTTGCTAGAAATACCTAGTGAAGTAAGGTGGAATAATGTAAAGGAATTGAAGCAACTATCTAAACACTTAGGTTAGATATGCCAAAAACTTCATAGAATGCATCATTTGGAGTTTCTTGCTCGAATTACGCATACTAAATGATAAATGCTTATGTGTTATGATTGCTTGCTATTTGAGGCGAAATAGTTAGGATATGCGTGTTAGGGAGATGACTCGGGCATTTCTTTGTGTAGATTTTACCATTCTTTTCTATCCATGTACTTTAAAAATATCCACTAGTCGTTGAGCCTAAATTTGAAACTTCTTTGACACCTATATTCCCACAAATTGTACCATAAGTGAAAATATGAAATAGTGGAGTACATTGTGTTAAAAGAAGAAACAAAAAGAGTGAACAAGTTTGATGCACGATGGAAAAGTAATAAGAAAGAGGCAAAGTCTAAGTTTGGGGTGCTATTAGTATAATACACTTCACTCTCCCAAAACAAAGAGGGAAGGATAGAATTGAAGTGAAGGAAAGAATCAAAAGAAAAGGGAAAAATTGAAAAGCCAAAAGAGCTTGTAGTGCAGAAAAATGAGCCTAAATGCCTATCTTTACCAACCCTACCTAAGCCTACATTACAACCCTTAAAGTCCTGACGATCTCTTTTATGCATATCTAGAATTAGTGGAGAATAGCAAGTAAGCATGTCATGGGAATTCTTGAATTTATATACATGATTTAGTATATTGACTTCCATTAAGCATGATGAATATGAGTTTGCGAAATATTTAGCTTCATGTGGTTAGTGTGCTGAAAATTTCATGCTATATGATTCCTGCATATTATTCTGCTAACCTTCATGTTTTTCTAGTTAACATTTATGCAGCAAAAGTGATCAATGGAAGGGAGTCCTTTTATTTTTCGTTCTTTGAGTCTTTTTATTTTATTTCTTTCTATCTTTGCTCGAGGCGAGCAAAGGTTAAGTTTGAGTATTTGATCGGTGTATTTTATATACACCTTTTAGTCGATTTTAGTTAGTCTTTTGACCCATTTTGCACATATAAGTGTCGTATTAGGATAGTTTTCTTTCTTTTGAGTCAAAGTGGTTAAAATGGCCAAATGGCGGAAAATTAGCAAAAAGAGGGCAAAGAGGAGATGCGGTGGAAAGCAGAGAAAGTGGCGTAGAAGGTAAAATCAGACCAGTAGCGCGGCCTCCTGCGATCAGCGGTATGGCGCCGCATTCGAGAAGGCTGCGAAGAATCGCGTAGCTCGAAGACGGATGCGGCGCGGTGCCTAAACATCAGAAGCCACGGGAGTTGCGGCCGCGGCTACCGAACGAAGATATCGAGCGCGGCGCCAAAACACCGACGGATTGCGAGAACTTCCGCATGGCTATCTGCGAAGCGCGCCGCGCGAAAAAATAGGTTTTTAGGCGGATTTTGGGCGAACTGCGAGGAAAAGTTGAGCGGTTTTGGCTATAAAAGGAGAACCCTAAGCGGTTTTAAGGGTTCCCCTTCTGCACAACACAAGACTTTTGCTTGGAGATTGGACACCATTAGTTTAGTAATTTCTTTTCCCTTTCTTGTTCTTTATTTGATTTTGCATGATGAGCATGGAATTAGTTCTTGTCATGTCAATGGCTAGAAACTAATTCTCTTATAGACTTTCTATGTTGAATTTCTTGAAACTTATGTTATAAATTAATGCGCTTATGGTTATTTTTCTTATTGAGAGATCTATCGATAATTGAGTTGAATTCTTGATAATTAATTGTGACTAATTATCACTATATGATTTCTAATCAGTTATGAAAAGGGGATTGTGAATATCTTTGTAAGTTGGGTAGACATTCTTGGATTGGGGATGAAAATACCTCGATTATTTATGTAAGCGTTGATGAGAGGCTTAACAACCCTAATTTTGCGCATTGTGCGTGACGATCGACTAGGTTTTGTTCTTAATCCTCTATAAAGTTATCCTTATCAGAAAGGTAGGTAAGGTGCGATCTGAGGTTGAGTGTTTATATAACCTAACGGGAGTATAAAGCGATTTAAATAAACTGCTTTCTCAAAGAAGAATACCGTAAGTTAATGCGTTAGTAAGTAGCATAGCGGATAGTAAGGATACATGGGAGCCTATTCCCGTCACATCGAAGTAAATCTTTATATTTTACATAGTTTTCATAATTCTTAGTTATAAACAACCAAATCAATTATCAATTCGCCAAATAGATACTAGAAAATAGATAGTTGGTACTTGAACCTAATCCCGGAGGGCGATATTCGGTCTTATCAAAGACTATACTCTTGTCACGATAACGTGCACTTGCGTTTAAAGTGTGTGCATCTTACGCGTCACCTATCGACAGCGGACAATCAGTTATCCCTGAAAACACAAAAGCCGGAGGTGGGCGTCGCGTGTCAGGACACCCCCAATCTACATCCGTATATGAGAGCAACTTTGTTTGGCGTAGAGGGTATATGTGCAAACCATAATCAAAGTACCGCAATGTATCGAATGATACGCTTAAAGCGATGAAATGAGACTCTGCAGGCGTGCGTGAATAACCACACTCTTGAATAACATAAGCTATATGCGGCATGGTAAATGTGAGATCTTGAAGTGCACTGCAAGTCTTTATCTGAGTAGGATCGGAGCACCATCCATAGCACTAAGTTTAGATTTCGAATCGACTGGAGTAGGCATAACTTTGCAATTCGCCATCTTAGCCCTGTACACTATCTCATCTGCATACTTACGCTGACACAAGAACATGTGATTGACAAACCTGGTCACTGATATCCCCAAGAAATAACTCAGCTTTCCCAAATCAGTCATTGCAAATTCGGACTTAAGCAAGACAATAATCTTATTTTTCAATCTATCTGAGGAGGCAGTCAGAACAATATCATTCACGTATAGTAATAAGTAAGCAGTGCTACTACCTTGATAAAAAATGAAGAGTGATGTATCACTTTTGCTGCATACAAACCCAATCCGCAAGATATACCTGACAAAGCGATCATACCACGCACGGGGAGCCTGTTTCAGGCCATATAGTGACTTACGGAGACGACACACATAGTGAGGGACTGCTGGATGGGTGAACTCAGGCGGTTGATGCATGTACACTGTTTCTCTCAAGTCCCCATGTAAGAATGTATTCTTCACATCAAGTTGATGGATCGGCCAGTGTTTTCCCATGACAATGCTCAAAACTGTGCGAATAGTAGCCGGTTTGACAATGATCGGTGTATTTTATATACACCTTTTGAGTTAGTTTTAGTGAGTCTTTTGTCCCATTTTGCACATATAAGTGTCGTATTAGGATAGTTTTTCTTTCTTTTGAGTCAAAGTGGTTAAAATGGCCAAATGGCGGAAAAGGAGCAAAAAGAGGGCAAAAGAGGAGATGCGGTAGCAGAGAAAGTGGCGAAGCAGGCTAAATCCGAACCAGCGCGGCCTCCTGCAGCAAATGCGGGGCGGCGCCACTATTGAGAGGCATAAGACTTCGGCCGCGCCTCGAGCGGCGAATCACGGCGCGGCGCTAAACATCAGAGCTACTGAAGATTAGCGCGCGGCTACCGAGCAGCGAGAAGCGAGGCGCGGCGCCAAAACACCGACGGATTGCAGAACTTTAGCGCGCCATGCGGCAGCAGCGCAGCGGAAAAATTAGGTTTTGGACGAATTTACGGCGGGCTGAAGGAAAAGAGGAGGCGGTTTTCACTATAAAGGAGAACCACTAGGCGATTTTAGGGTTCCTCGTCTGACTTCAAGACTTTTGCTTGGAGATTGGATACCATTAATTTAGTAATTTCTTTTCCTTTTTCTTTACTTTATTTCGGTTTGCATGATGAACATGGAATTAGTTCTTGTCATCTTTATGGCTAGGAACTAATTTTCTTATAGGGCTTTCTATGTTGAAGCTGCTTGAAACTTATGTTATAAATTAATGCATGCTTATGGTTATTGTTCTTATTGAGAGATCTATCGATAATTGAGTTGAATTCTTGGTAATTAATTGTGACTAATTATCACTATATGATTTCTAATCAGTTACGAAAAGGGGGATTGTGAATATCTTTGTAAGTTGGGTAGACATTCTTGGATTGGGGATGAAAATACCTCGATTATTTATGTAAGCGTTGATGAGAGGCTTAACAACCACAATTTTTGCGCGTTGTGCGTGTGATCAACTAGGTTTTGTTTTTAATCCTCCTATAAAGTTGCCGCTTATCGTGAAAGTTAGGTAAGGAACGATACTGGGGTTGAGTGTTTATATAACCCTAACGGGAGTATAAAACGATTTCGTAAACCTGCTTTCTCCAAAAGAAGAATACCATAAGTGATGCATTAGCAAGTAGCATAAGCGAATAGTAATGATACATAGAAGCCCTATTCTCATCACAACTGAAGTAAACCTTTTAGTTAAATAGCTTTTATAATTCTTAGTCATAAACAAACAATCAATCATTAATCCACCAAATAGATACTAGAAAATAGATAATTGGTACTTGAACTCTAATCCCAGAGGACGATATTCGGTCTTATCTAAGACTATACTACTTGATACGATAACGTGCACTTGCGTTTAAGTGTGTGCATCTTAACGCGCATCAAGGTTTTGGCGCCGTTGCCGGGGATGTGCCATCGGAGGATCCACATATGCACATAGCTAATTTCTTGGAGCTATGTGCCACTTTCAGATATAACGGCGTTCGATCTTTGCGTCAGTTGATGCTCTTTCCCTTCTCACCGAGGATAGAGCAAAAGTGTGGTTGAATTCCACGCGGCCGATTCGATATTCACATGCACGGTGTACATAAATTCCTAGCCAAGTTCTTTCCCCAGTATAGCAAAATTGCGAGGAGTTGAACAACTTCTACGGTGATGGAAGTCCTTATATGAAGCATGGGAAAGGTTAAAGGATCTACAAAGGAAGTGTCCACCATTCGTTGAGTTGTGGAACTTGGTCCACATCTTCTACAACATCATAGATGCGGCGGTGGAGCCTTCCGTAGGAAAAGCGACCCGTGGGCTCATGAGTTATTAGAAGATATGGCCACTAACAACCGTATCGAAGAGAGGCGACTAGTGGGAGAAGAAGCGTGAGTCGCGAGATAGATGCTATTCTTTGCCTTGAATGCCCAGTGGCTCTTCTAGCGAAGCGATTCTGTGACACACGTGTCGATAAATGCCGTACATATGCCTAAAAGGTGAGATATGTGGCCTACATCATTTGATAGGTGTCCTTGGATCCCAACAATATACGATGGAGCGGCGAGTGTCAGCGATGGTAATTACGAGACAACGAACAACCCTACTCGAAACACTTATAATCCGGTGGAGAATCGTCCAAATTTCATGGAAAGAGATCGGGGCAGCGAGAATCAATATCGAAGCGGCAGAACCGATGCGGCGGAGCAATATCGAAGCGATAGAATGATATAGGCGATGCTCGAGAACCAGCGATGCTCGAATCAACACCCTTCACTCAAAGCCCCATCAACGATTGTCGCGATTGAAAAGAAAAACGAGCGAAATGGCGGTAGCGACTTGCCAATTCGATTCATGTGAAGCTAGATCTCATTCGGGAACACGGAAACTCGAAGTCGCCAAAGCAAGAAAACATCGGACGCGGCGTTGCGAAGTAACACAGTAAATCGAGAGCGGTGTCGAGCGATGAAGCGGCAAGCAATGGAGCGGCAACCACCCCGATGGTTGAGAAGAAATCGAGTTGGAAAAGAGAAGGTGATTGAGCCTAGCCCGGTGATAGAAAACTCCGGAGAAGGAGTATACGAAAAGATCCCTTTCCCCGGAGATTACAGAGGAAAGCGGTCGATAAACAATTTTCCAAATTTTTGGAAGTATTCGAGCTGCATATCAACATACCTTTTATAGAGGCTTTGGAGCGGATGCCTTCCTATTTCAAGTTCATGAAAGAAATCTTGGGGAAAAAGAAGAAAGTGGCGGAATATGAGATAGTAGCACTAAGAAGAGTGTAGTGCTATCCTGCAAGAAGTTGCCACCCAGTAAAGGATCTGGCGACTTTACACTACCTTGCGCGATGGGCGGGGTAACTTTAGCGCTATGTGATTTAGGGGCAAGTATAAATCTAATGCCCTGTCGGTATTCAAGAGATTGGAGTTGGGTGAGGCCAACCAACACGATAAGCTGCGTCTGGCCGACGGCGGTGGTTCATCGAGGCAAGATCGAGGCGTAATTGTGAAAGTAGGGAAATTCTTCTTCCCTGCAGATTTCCTAAATCCTCGATATGGAAGAAGACGCGGAAATCCCGATCATATTGGGGAGGCCATTCCTAGCAACGGGGAGAGCTTTGATTGATGTGGAAAGAGGAGAACTAACACTAAGGGTGGAGAATGAAGAAATGGTGTTCAAAGTTTTTAAACACATCATTGAGCCACCAACAATAAGTGGGTGCTTTGATCGGCACCATCAAACCCCATGTACGGCCATTACAAGTAAACCAAGAAGCGATGAGCCGAAAGCGGACATGGTTTGCGAAATGCCAGCAAAGGAGGTAAGTGTTCTGAACTCCTATTGCGATAATGCTAAAAAGAAAAGAAAGAAAAGCGCCAAATGTGGAGAAATGGATAGGTTGGGGCTTAATCCTCCCCGAGTTATTAAGGCTAAGGAACTTGCGTCAGGCTAAAAGGCGTTAAAAACGGCGCTAATTGGGAAGCGACCAGCGTTTTTCAATTATATCATTTTAATTTCTGTCTTTTGTTTATTTTATCTTTTTTAGAACAATCTCACGGTATTGGGGGTTTGTGTTGAGCTGTGATTGATAGGTACAGGAAAATAAACTGAAGACAAGCAAGGATTTCTAGAAAGAGGGTAGCGCCTGATGTGCATGGCGCTAAAAGAACGAGCAGAATTGAAGTTTAAATGCGGCGTATGAAGCGGCGCGGCGCAAAATATCAGAAGTGCTGAAATTTAGCGCGCAGAAGAATCCCGAAGGCGCGAGATGATTGGAAGCGCATGGCTAGCGAAGCATGGCCGGCGGGAGTCGAAACTTAAAACGCCCAATCAGATTTTCCCAATTCGATATCAAAACCTAACTTTCCTCTCCAAAACCCACGAAATTCGAACTTTGCCCACAATCCTCGCGAATCCAACCCTGACCACAACTTAAACTCTTAAATTCCTAAAAAAACCAACTATCCCAAACAACAAAGCTCCATTCCATACCTCAAAACAACCATTGAAACAAGAACATCGTGAAGCTCTGCATAAACAGTAATCCCTTTCTTTGTTCTTGAATCCTTTTCTTTGGAGCCATAGGAAGTAGTAGTTTGGAGGAGTATTGTAGTTGGAGTAGTTTGGGTCTTTGAAAAGTGATTGTGAAGGTTGTGGGTATTGATAGAAAGGTTGAAGTTTGGGGTGTTGTATTCGATCTGCGATATAGATGCACTTTTAAGCATGAGTGCGTTATCGTATCAAGTAGTATAGTCTTAGATAAGGCCGAATATCGTCTAGGATTAGGGTCCAAGTACCGATTATCTATTTTTTTGTATCTATTTGGTGAATTAATGATTGATTGGTTGTTTCTAACTAAGAATTATAAAAGCTATTTAAATATAAAGATTTCTGATTGTGATGAGAATAGGGCTTATGTATCCTTACTATCCGCTTATGTTACTTGTTAATGCATTACTTATGGTGTTCTTTTGGAGAAAGCGAGTTCTGAAATCGCTTTATACTCCGTTAGGGTTATATAAACACTCAACCCCAGTATTGTTCCTTACCTAACTTTGATAAGGGTAACTCTATAGGAGGATTAAGCACAAAACCTAGTTGGCCATCGCGCCTGATCGCAAAATTAGGGTTGTTAAGCCTCTCATCAACGCTACAAATCTAATTGAGGTATTTTCATCCCCAACTCGAGACCGTCTACCCAACTTACAAAGATATTCACAATCCTCCTTTTCGAATCGATTAGAAATCATATAGTGATAACTAGTTGTCAATTAGCTACCAAGAATTCAACTCGATTATTGGATAGATCTCTGATAAGAATAATAACCATAAGCGTCGTTAATTTATAACATAAAGTTCAAGAAATTCAACATAGAAAAAGCCTATAAGAGAATTAGTTCCTAGCCATTGTCACGCTAAGAACTAATTCAATATTTAACATCAAAACCGAAATAAAGAAAAGAAAAGAAAAGAAACTTAACTAAACTAAGAACGAGACTCGCCAAGCGTCGAGGGTTGTGTTGTGGAATATTTACAAGATGGATTGGTGGGTGGATGGATGTAGAATGGTGAATGGTGGAATGGAGAATTGGTTGGAGAATGAAGAATTCTTCTAATGGTGTAGAGTATTTATAGCCAAGAATCCTTTAGGTGAAGGGTTAAGAATTTGTAGGAAAAGGAAAAGTTTAGGTAGAATCCTTTTTGGTAAAGGTTTTAAGGTAGGAAAAGTTATTAGGTAGGAAAAGTTATTAGAATCCTTTTAGGTAAGGGTTTTAGGGTAGGAAAAGTTATCCACTTTAGGAAGGAAAAGTTATCCACTTTAGAAAGGAAAAATAATCCCTTTAGGATTACGAAAATATGTCAAATTCGGCTCGGACTTATAAATCCCGTCAATTCAGCAACTCTCGGGACTTTGACACTTTGGGCGCGCGGCTCTGGTGACATTTTTAGCGAATTCCGTTCGTCGTCTTTTTCGTCCGGACTTAAATGATTTTTCTATAATTCGGAACTTCTTAGACTTCATCTCTTGGCCCTTTTAGTGTGCAATTCCGTCATTTATGCTCATTTCATCTCCTTTCGCCATTTCTCCATTTTTGACATTGTGACACAAAAGAAAGGAAAGCGACCTAATACTATACTAAACATAAATAAAATGAGTAAAATACTAATTAAAAAGACTCAAAAAGTGTATATAATATACACCGATCAAATACCCCCAAACCTAACCTTTGCTCGCCCTCGAGCAAAGATTGAAAGAAAGAAAATAAAAGACTCAAAGAACGAAAAATAAAAGACTCACTGCCAGTGATCATTTTTGCTGTATTAGTGTTATCTAGAAAAACATGAAGGTTAGCAGAATAATATGCAGGAACATGTAGCATGAAATTTCAGCTAGATATTTCGCAAACTCATATTCATCATGCTTAATGGAAGTCAATATACTAAATCATGCATATAAATTCAAGAATTCTTATGGCGTGCTTACTTGCTATTCTCCACTAATTCGGATATGCATAAAGAGATCTTGAGGACTTTAAGGGTTGTAATGTAGGCTTTAGGTAGGTAGGTAAAAATAGGCATTTAGGCTCATTTTTGTGTACCATAAGCTCTTTAGCTTTTCAATTTTCCCTTTTTCTTTTGGTTCTTTCCTTCATTCGATTCTATCTTTCCCCTCATTTGTTTTGGGAGAGTGAAATGTATAATCATAATAAGACTTCAAACTTAGGCTTTGCCTATTTTATTTTACTTTTTATTGGGGTCACACTTATTCACTCCTTTTGTCTTCCTTTTCAATACACAATGTATTCCACTTTTTCATATTTTTACTTATGGCACAATTTGTGGGAATATGGGGTGTCAAAGAAAAGTTTCAATTTTTGGCTCGATAGGGTGACTAGGGATATATTTTTAAAGTGCGGGATAGAAAAGAATGGTAAGAATTGGCTATCAAAGAAATGCGTCATCTCTCTAACATGCGTATCTAATTATTTAGCCTCGAATAGCAAGCTCATAACACATAAGTATTTATCATTTAATAACTCAAGCAAGAAACTCGAATAGGCAGTTGAGTTTTTGGCATATCTAACTTAGGTGTTTTAGATAGTTGCTTCAATTAGTTACATTATTCCACCTTACTTCACTAGGTGTTTCTAGAAACTACGTACATGATTTTTGTGACGATTATGACTCAAAAAAAAGAAAAGAAAAAGAAAAAAATTTGTGACTCAAAATAAACACAAAACAAATAAAAAGACTTAATCGAAACATAACAAGACACAAATAAAACACCGAACTTAAATCACACATTTTCCCAATGTGTGCAATACTCAAAATATGGACAACTTACTGACAAAACACAGTGGTCATAATGGAGGTCTAGGAGGAAAAATTCTGGAATTGGCACGGAAATATTGCTCTCGAAGTTAGATTCGCGCGGCTGCTAATCTTGTGGCTCTTACGAGATTCTGTTCCTTTTTTCCAGCGTTTGTTGCTCCTTTTTCCTCGGTTTGACTTTTCCACATCCAACAACACAAAACAAGAACCTTATTCAAGACAAAATAAAATAAAATAAAAACATGAATTGAAATAACATAATTAAAAACATTGGGTTGCCTCCCAACAAGCGCTGTCTTTAACGTCTTTTAGCCGGACGCCTTTAACCTTTACGAGTGCCCATTGGATCCTTAATCCGCAGAGTTATTGTTGTAGGTCTCACTTCAACTACAACAATTGCTTCAAACAAGGGCCTCGAATATACGATTATCCCCAGTGCTCAAGGCATTACTTGTCTTTTAGGATCTCTAATGTAGGGATCGGTGAGATTCCTACATCTTTAAACTCTGGGGTGCCGATGGTATTGACTTCTGTTTGGGAGTCAACTTTGTAGTGGTGTTTTAGGTATAAGAAAAGATTTTCCAAGGAATCGAAGGTGAATAATTGGATCTCTGCAATCTTTTCATCTACACCAACTATCTCGCCAGATTCCTCAATAGTTGGGTGTGATTCAGGCTCCTCAATTTGTTGTTCGCTGTTGAATATGATCGCGAGTTCTGCTATTTGCGTTTCCAACCTCTTTATGCCCGACCTCATTTCGTCCATGAACTGAGCTTGGCGCCTCGTGAGACTAAGTAGGGTTTCTCGTAATTCCTCCTCTGTTCCTCTATGGTTGGCTCGATCATATTGGCAGTATAAATCCATGTCTTGAGGATCACGAGATGAATCAAAACCAACAATGAATCAGATTTTTTTTTTGTTTTTTTTTTTTTTTTATATATATATAAATATATATATATATATAAATTTTTTTTTTTTATTTTTTTTAAAACCAAAAAATTAAAAATAAAAAAAATTAAAACCAAATTAGAAATTGAAAATAGATAATTTGATATTGAACTATTGCCTAATCCCCGGCAACGGCGCCAAAAACTTGATGCGCGATATATGCACACACTTTTAAACGCAAGTGCACGTTATCGTATCAAGTAGTATAGTCTTAGATAAGACCGAATATCGTCCTCTAGGATTAGGGTCCAAGTACCAGTTATCTATTTTTTTGTATCTATTTGGTGAATTAATGATTGATTGGTTGTTTCTAACTAAGAATTATAAAAGCTATTTAAATATAAAGATTTACTGCAGTTGTGATGAGAATAGGGCTTCTATGTATCCTTACTATCCGCTTATGTTACTTGTTAATGCATTACTTATGGTGTTCTTCTTTTGGAGAAAGCAGGTTTACGAAATCGTTTTATACTCCCGTTAGGGTTATATAAACACTCAACCCCAGTATTGTTCCTTACCTAACTTTCGCTGATAAGGGTAACTCTATAGGAGGATTAAGCACAAAAACCTAGTTGACCGTCACGCACAATGCGCAAAATTAGGGTTGTTAAGCCTCTCATCAACGCTACAAATCTAATTGAGGTATTTTCATCCCCAACTCGAGACCGTCTACCCAACTTACAAAGATATTCACAATCCTCCTTTTCGTCGATTAGAAATCATATAGTGATAACTAGTTGTCAATTAGCTACCAAGAATTCAACTCAATTATTGGATAGATCTCTCAATAAGAATAATAACCATAAGCATGCATTAATTTATAACATAAGGTTCAAGAAATTCAACATAGAAAAAGCCCTATAAGAGAATTAGTTCCTAGCCATTGTCACGCTAAGAACTAATTCAATATTTAACATCAAAACTGAAATAAAGAAAAGAAAAAGAAAAGAAACTTAACTAAACTAAGAACGAGACTCAGCGTCGAGGTTGTGTTGTGGAATATTTACAAGATGGATTGGTGGGTGGATGGATGTAGAATGGTGAATGGTGGAATGGAGAATTGGTTGGAGAATGAAGAATTCTTCTAATGGTGTAGAGTATTTATAGCCAAAGAATCCTTTAGGTGAAGGGTTAAGAATTTGTAGGAAAAGGAAAAGTTTAGGTAGAATCCTTTTTGGTAAAGGTTTTAAGGTAGGAAAAGTTATTAGGTAGGAAAAGTTATTAGAATCCTTTTAGGTAAGGGTTTTAGGGTAGGAAAAGTTATCCATTTAGGAAGTAAAAGTTATCCCTTTAGAAAGGAAAAATAATCCCTTTAGGATTAAATATGTCAAAATAAATCCGCGTCGGCGCCAATTCAACAACTCTCGGGACTTTCGACACTTTCTGCCCGGACATTTTTAATTCCGTTTAATGTCTTTTCGTCGGACTTGCGATTTTCTCTATAATTCCGGAACTTCTTAGACTTCATCTCTTGGCCCTTTTAGTGTGCAATTCCATCTCATTTATGCTCATTTCATCTCCTTTCGCCATTTCTCCATTTTTGACGTGACACAAAAGAAAGGAAAACGACCCTAATACTATACTAAACATAAATAAAATGAGTAAAATACTAATTAAAAAAGACTCAAAAAGTGTATATAAAATACACCGATCATATTCGCTGCTAGTGTTGAGTGTGTAGGAGACATTTGTGCCACTAAATTGAAAGCTCCAGAAACTGTTTTAACCATGGCCACCAGAAAAAGACGAGGCTCCACATCCACCCCAACCACAATATGGCGAAAGTAGGTTTGTAAGCTCTGAAGCCTCTCAAAGATACAAAAGCTTGATACGGACCCTTAATACGAGAAGGGAAATGGACTACCAGAGGGCGTCATTTGGAGAAGGAGATGTCTATGAGCCCATTCGGGCGATGATTGAGTTAAGGGAGTGGAGAAAGTTTGTGAACCCGGAGAAAATAACACCAGCAAACACAACAATGGTGCGAGAATTTTATGCCAACTTTTCGGAGAAGGTGGAAAGGGGATGCTTTGTAAGGGGAAACTATGTGCCTGTGACGGCAGAAAATATTAATATACAATTGAAAACAGTTGATGTTGAAGAAGGAAGTGATTGGAGTCACTTTAGAACATGGTCTAGGAGCACCGACAACATCAACTGGGATACCGTTGCAAACACCGTCAGCTACCCTGGAGCTGTTTTGAGATTGGAAGAAATGGATCGAGAGCAGCGGTGCCGATTAACAAAGCGACCAAGGCTTGGCTATATTTTGTCGGTGCGCGTGATTCCATCCACGACTTCACCAGAGTGCGTAAGATAAATTAAGTTGATTTATGGAATTATGAGGGTTGACAATTGATGTGGGAAAGAAATAGTGCGAGCATTGAAGAAATCAGCGGTTGGTGACAGCAGTGGATTGGGACACGGCTCGCTTATTACCAAGTCTATGCCACGTAGCGCGATCCACAACTACGCGGATACTCATGAAAGAAACCAAATGCGGTGTCATGGGATAGTGCACTCCTTTCCGGACCACTAGCCCCGGCGTCGGACGGAGAGTACAACCGCGGCAGCAGCAGAGACCGCCGTGGATGAAGATGAGCACGAAATAGGGGCTCAATATGAGGCGAGCCCGGCCACCGCCAACCACAAGCGAGAACCCTCGGAGCCCACATGGGGCAATTGTACCAACATCGAGAGGAGATGATGCGGCGCCTGCAAACGATGGTACAAGGACGAAGAAACAAGGCAACAAATCAACGAGTGAGTGCCTGTTCAACCAACGGTCGATCGTTATCCACCGCCACCACCACCATTTTAGCCAAAGTCTGTAAGTGTCTTTTTCTTTTATTTTCTTTGAGTCTTGCACACATTGGAGACAATGTGTGATTTCAGATTAGGGTGTTTTATTTGTGTGTCATGTTATGTTTTATTTAAGTCTTTTTATTTGTTTTATGTTTATTTTGAGTCACAAAATTTTTCTTTTTAGTCATAATTGCTGTTAAAGATCATGTATCTTTGTAGTTGCTAGAAACACCTAGTGAAGTAAGGTGGAATAATGTAAAGGAATTGAAGCAACTATCTAAACACTTAGGTTAGATATGCAAAAACTCACATTCTGTCTATTTGGAGTTTCTTGCTTGAGTTATGCATGTTAAATGATAAATGCCTATGTGTTATGATTGCTTGCTATTTGAGGCGAAATAGTTAGGATATGCATGTTAGGGAGATGACTCAGGCATTTCTTTGATAGCCAATTCTTACCATTCTTTTCTATCCTGTACTTTAAAAATATCCCTAGTCAGCCCCATTGAGCCTAACTTTGAAACTTTTTCTTTGACACCCTATATTCCCACAAATTGTACCATAAGTGAAAAATATGAAATAGTGGAGTACATTGTGTTAAAAAGAAGAAACAAAAAGAGTGAACAAGTTTGATGCACCCCAATGGAAAAGTAATAAGAAAGAGGCAAAAGCCTAAGTTTGGGGGTGCCTATTAGTATAATACACTTCACTCTCCCAAAACAAAAGAGGGGAAGGATAGAATTGAAGTGAAGGAAAGAATCAAAAGAAAAAGGGGAAATTGAAAAGCCAAAAGAGCTTATGGTACAGAAAAATGAGCCTAAATGCCTATCTTTATCAACCCCTACCTAAGCCTACATTACAACCCTTAAAGTCCTGAAGATCTCTTTTATGCATATCTAGAATTAGTGGAGAATAGCAAGTAAGCATGCCATAGGAATTCTTGAATTTATATGCATGATTTAGTATATTGACTTCCATTAAGCATGATGAATATGAGTTTGCGAAATATTTAGCTTCATGTGGTTAGTGTGCTGAAAAATTTCATGCTATATGTTCCTGCATATTATTCTGCTAAACTTCATGTTTTTCTAGTTAACATTTATGCAGCAAAAGTGATCAATGGCAGGGAGTCATTTTATTTTTCGTTCTTTGAGTCTTTTTTTTATTGTATTTCTTTCTATCTTTGCTTGAGGGCGAGCAAAGGTTAAGTTTGGGGGTATTTGATCGGTGTATTTTATATACACCTTTTGAGTCAGTTTTAGTGAGTCTTTTGTCCCATTTTGCACATATAAGTGTCGTATTAGGATAGTTTTTCTTTCTTTTGAGTCAAAGTGGTTAAAATGGCCAAATGGCGGAAAATGAGCAAAAAGAGGGCAAAAGAGGAGATGCAGTAAAGCAGAGAAAGTGGCGAACGAGGCTAAAATCGGACAGCGCCGCGGCCTCCTGCAGCAAATGCAGGTCGCGGCGCCACTATTGAAGCGAAGACTGGCCAGCGGCTTCCTCAGCGGCAGATCACGAGGCGCGCGCTAAACATCCGGCGAGCTCTGAAGATTGGCCGTGCGCTCTCGAACAACGAAGCGGCGCGGCGCCAAAACACCGACGGATTGCGAGAACTTCAGCGCGCTGTGTCAGCGAAGCGCGCGACGCGAAAAATTAGGTTTTGGGCGAATTTACAGGCGGGCTGAAGGAAAAAGAGGCGGTTTCGGCTATAAAAGGAGAACCCTAGGCAGTTTTTTAGGGTTCCCCTTCGTGCACAACTCAAGACTTTTGCTTGGAGATTGGATACCATTAATTTAGTAATTTCTTTTCCTTTTTCTTTACTTTATTTCAGTTTTGCATGATGAACATGGAATTAGTTCTTGTCATCTTTATGGCTAGGAACTAATTCTCTTATAGGGCTTTCTATGTTGAACTGCTTGAAACTTATGTTATAAATTAATGCATGCTTATGGTTATTGTTCTTATTGAGAGATCTATCCAATAATTGAGTTGAATTCTTGGTAATTAATTGACAACTAATTATCATTATATGATTTCTAATCAGATTCTGAAAAGGGGGGATTGTGAATATGCTGTAAGTTGGGTAGACATTCTTAGATTGGGGATGAAAATACCTCAATTATTTATGTAGCGTTGATGAGAGGCTTAACAACCCTAATTTTGCGCATTGTGCGTGACGGTCAACTAGGTTTTTGTTCTTAATCCTCCTATAAAGTTGCCACTTATCGTGAAAGTTAGGTAAGGAGCGATCGGGGTTGAGTGTTTATATAACCCTAACGGAGTATAAAGCGATTTCAGAAACTGCTTTCTCCAAAAGAAGAATACCATAAGTGATGCATTAGCAAGTAGCATAAGCGAATAGTAAGGATACATAGAAGCCCTATTCTCATCACAACTGAAGTAAACCTTTTAGTTAAATAACTTTTATAATTCTTAGTCATAAACAAACAATCAATCATTAATCCACCAAATAGATACTAGAAAATAGATAATTGGTACTTGAACCCTAATCCCAGAGGACGATATTCGGTCTTATCTAAGACTATACTACTTGATACGATAACGTGCACTTGCGTTTAAGTGTGTGCATCTTAATGCGCATCAGACAACCGAGCTGAAGTCTCCCCACAATCAATGCCCTCCTGCTGATTTGTGCCATTAGCCACAAGACGGGCCTTATACCTCTCAAGATCTCCATTGTCTCTGAACTTGTGACGAAAAAAACACATACATCGAATTACATTCACCCCCTCAGGTCTAGGTACTAGATCTCATGTGTGCTGTTTAGTTAAAACATTGAATTCCTCATACATAGTCGCATTCCAATTAGGGTCTTGTTTGGCCAATTTTGAGTTCTTTGGAAGTGGAGAGATGGTTTGGGCAGACAAGTTGAAATGGACTTTGGGTTTGAAGATTCCATGCTTTGAACGAGTTTCCATTGGATGAGTAAAGACAGTGGGTGGCGGAGTGGTGTCTGAGACGGTGGGTAAAGTTGGATAAGGAGAATGTGGGGGCGAAGCCGTCGGAGGAGTTGTGACTCCTGGATCGAGCGCCACGGCGCTAGAAGGTTGACAGGCTTCTCTGAAGTTTGGGCACCGTGGAGGAGATTTGTAAATCCGGAGAAGATAGCACCAATGAACACAACAATGGTGCGTGAATTCTATGCCAACTTTCCGGAGAAGGTAGAAAGGGGATGCTTTGTAAGGGGAGTTTATGTGTCGGTGACAGCAGATAATTTAAATGCACAATTGAAGACGGTTGATGTTGAAGAAAGAAGTGATTGGAATCACTTTCGAACATGGTCTAGAAGCACCGACCGCATCGACTGGAATGTCGTTGCAAACACCGTGAGATACCCTGGGGCTGCTTTTGATATTGGAAGAAATGGGTCAAGAGCACTAAGCAGGTGCCGGTTAAAGGCGACCAAGGGTTGGCTATATTTAAATCGGCCGCGTGATTCCATCCGCACTTCACCAGAGTGCGTAAGATAGATTAAACCGATATATGGAATTATGAGGGGATGACGATTGATGTGGGAAAGAGAAGTCTGAGCATTGAAGAAATCAGCGAGTTGGTGACAACGGTGGATTGGGACATGGCTCGATCATTAATCTATCGCCTTCCACGGGTCCCAACCCTACCCATCGACACTCGAGAGAAACCAATGCCCGGTGTCTGTGGGATAGTGCACTCTTTCCCACCCAAGCCCCAACAGCGGGCGAAGAGTACAACCACCACCAAGCAGCGTGAGCGAGGCCGCGATGAGCGAAAATGAGCACGAAATAGGGGCTCGATATGCGGCGAGACCTAGCCACGGCCCAACCGAGCGAGAACCTCCGGTGCACATGATGGAGCAAGTGCTCCGAACGAGAATGATGATGCAACATTTCGACACAATGATACAAGGACAAAATGAGTTGAGACAGGGACAACATGAGTTGCGACAAGGGCAACAAGAATTGAGGCAGGAGCAACAACAGTTGCACCAGCAGTTTGACGAGATGAGTTCCCTGTTCAACCAATGGTCGATGCATTATCCACCACCACCATCACCATTTTAGCCAAAGTCTGTAAGTGTCTTATTTCTTTTATTGTCTTTGAGTTTACACACATTGGGGACAATGTGTGATTTAAGTTTGGGGGTGTTTATTTGTGTCTTGTTTTATTTGTGTCATATTATGTTTTATTTAAGTCTTTTTGATTGTTTTTATGTATTTTTGAGTCACCAAATTTTTTTCTTTTTGAGTCATAATTGCCTGTCAAAGATCATGTATGCTGTAGTTGCTAGAAACACCTAGTGAAGTAAGGTGGAATAATGTAATGGAATAAAAGCAACTATCTAAATACTTAGGTTAGATATGCCAAAAACTCACAAGAATCTGTCTATTTGGAGTTTCTTGTTTAAATTGTGCATGCTAAATAATGAAAACTTATGTGTTATGATTGCTTGCTATTTGAGGCGAAATAGTTAGGATATGCATGTTAGGGAGATGACTCAGGCATTTCTTTGATATCCAATTCTTACCATTCTTTTCTATCCCGGACTTTAAAAATATATCCCTAGTCAGCCCTGTTGAGCATAAAAATTGAAACTTCTTCTTTGACACCCTATATTCCCACAAATTGTGCCATAAGTAAAAATGTGAAGTAGTGGAATAAATTGTGTTAAAAAAGAGACAAAAAGAGTGAATGAGCTTGTAGCACCCCAATTAAAAAGTAATAAGAAATAGGCAAAAGCCTAAGTTTGGGGGTGCTTGTCATTATTATATACTTCACTCTCCCAAAACAAAAGAGGGAAAAGATAGAATCGAAGTGAAGGAAAGAACAAAAAGAAAAGGGAAATACTGAAAAGCTAAAGAGCTTATGGTACACGAAATGAGCCTAAAATGCCTATTTTTACCTACCTATACATAAGCCTACATTACAACCCTTAAAGTCCTGAAGATCTCTTTTATGCATATCCAGGATTAGTGGAGAATAACAAGTAAGCATGCCATAGGATTTTTGAATTTATATGCATGATTTAGTATATTGACTTCCATTAAGCATGATAAATATGAGTTTGCGTAATATCTAGCTTAATGTGTTTAGTGTGCTGAAATTTCATGCTATATGTTCCTGCATATTATTTTGCTAACCTTCATGTTTTTCTAGTTAACACTAATGCAACAAAAGTGATCAATGTCAGTGAGTCTTTTATTTTTTTGTTTCTTTGAGTCTTTTATTTCTTTCTTTCTATCTTTGCTCGAGGGCGAGCAAATGTTAAGTTTGGGGGTATTTGATCGGTGTATTTTATATACACTTTTTGAGTCAGTTTTAGTTAGTCTTTTGTCCCTTTTTGTACAAATAAGTGTCGTATTAGGATAGTTTTCCTTTCTTTTGAGTCAAAGTGGTTAAAATGGTCAAATGGCGGAAAAGGAGCTAAAAGAGGGCAAAAGAGGAGGTTCCAGAGCTAAAAACGGAGAAAGTGGCGAACGAGGCAAAAAGCCGGGACCAGTAGCCGGCCTGCTGCGATCGAAGCGGGCGCGGCGTGATATCGAGAAGGTGCGAAGTCCCAGTAGCGCGGCTAATCATTAGAGGCTACGAAGAAGTAGCGCCGCGGCTCGAATGCCAGTGCAGGCGCGGCGCCAAATCACCCGAAGTGCCACAGATTCGTGCGCCGCTGAGCTTGGCCGCGCCGACGCGGGAAAAATCAGGGTTTTGACGATTTTCTGGGCCAGGCCTGCAGGGAAAAGTTAAGGGCGGTTTTTAGCCTATAAAAGGAGAACTCTAGGCAGATTTTAAGGGTTCCCCTTCTTGCACAACACAAGATTTTCTTGCTTGGATATTGGAGACCTAAACTTAGTAATTTCTTTCCTTTTTCTTTTCTTTATTTCAGTTTTTGTATGATGACCTTTGAATTAGTTCTTGTCATGTCAATGGCTAGGAACTAATTCTCTTATAGGACTTTCCATGTTAATTCTCTAGAAACTTATGTTAATGAATTAATGCATGTTTATGGTGGTTATTCTTCTTTGAGAGATTTATCCAATAATTGCGTTGAATGCTTGGTAATTAATTGACAACTAATTATCCTTATATGATTTCTAATTTACTTCGAAAGGAGAGATTGTGAATATGCTGTAAGTTGGGTAGACATTCTTGGATTGGGGATGAAAATACCTCAATTATTTATGTAGCGTTAATGAGAGGCTTAAAACCACAATTTTTGCGCGTAGTGCGTGACGGTTAACTAGGTTTTGTTCTTAATCCTCTATAGAGTTATCCTTATCAGAAAGGTAGGTAAGGTGCAATCTTTGAGGTTGAGTGTTTATATATCCTTAACGGGAATATAAAGCGATTTAAATAAACTGCTTTCTCCGAGAGAAGAAGTCCATAATTCATTGCATTAATAAATAACATAAGCGGATAGTTGAAGAGACATGGAAGCCCTATTCCCATCACATCTGAAGTAAACTCATTAGTTAAAATAGCTTTTATAATTCTTAGTTATAAACAACAAATCCAAACATCAATTGCCAAATAGATACCAAAAGATAGATAGTTGGTACTTGAACCCTAATCCTTGTGGACGATATTCGGTCTTACTAAGACTATATTACTTGTTACGATAACGTGCACTTGCGTTAAAATGTGTGCATCTTTTCGCGCATCACCGAGAGAACTAGAGATAGGAGATGTCCATAAATCGGCATGTATAATATCAAAAGGAGCAAGTGTAACACTAGTAGATGATTTAAACGGAAGACGAATATGTTTGCCTAAAGAGCAAAAAACACAATTTTGGGCAAGTTTCTCATTACAAGCAATGAAATTGTTGCCTTTAAGAAAATTAAAAATTGGGACTCCTGGATGACCAAGCCTATTATGCCAAGTTGAAGAAGAAACAACCGCTAGAGTGACGGAAGAGCAAGATCTGGCAGCGGAGGTGGAAATGAATGGATAGAGATCCCCGCGCTATTGATTCTCGTAAGAGGTGTCCCCGTATGAAGATCCTTCACAGTAAAACCAAAAGGGTCAAAATTCACGGAGACAGAATTATTACGAGTAAATTACGGACATATATGAGGTTCTTAATCATGTGTGGGGCATATAAGGTGTTTTTGAGGGAGAAGAGTGGATGAGGAGGTTGTGTGTATGAGGTACCATACCCTTTAACTGGAATGTGTTGTCCACTACCAACTGTAACAGATTGGGTGACGTGAGATGTGGCACCTGAGTGACTGAGTCCATGTATCAAGTATTGTCAGGCTGTTGCATGGAGAGGGTGCTGAATGCCTGTCCCAACTCAGTGGGTGTCATGCCGGATGAGGGCTGCAAAACCTGACCTTGCATGAAGTGGACCTGCTGCGAGGCTGGAGCGGGGCCCAATAAACCAGGGTAAGAATTCGGATTGTAGGGCTGCTGGTACTGGAATGGAATCGGTGTCGCGGCTCTGGCCCAGGCGTCGCGGCTCTGACTTGGCGCCGCGCGTTGTATCGCAGTGCGAGTCGCGGCCCAGTTATTCTGCGATCCCTGTTGTTGTTGTTGCTGCTGGTTATGTTGACCGCGACCTTTGCCACGACCACGGCCTCCCCTGCCGCGGCCCCTGCCACCCTTTCCACCGCGTCCCTGCTGCGGTTGAGAGTTTTCTGGCGGCGTTGGATCTTGAGGGCGCGTTTCGACCGGTAATGCCTTCTGACTGTGCTCATCCTGCTTAGCACGTCGAGTCTCTTCGAGCAACAACTACGAGTGAGCTTTGTTAAAGCTGGGTAACAGATCTGCCTGTTGAATCATAGTGGCCAAAGTATCATATTCGCCTTTAGGAAGGCCAGCAATCAATTGTAACACCAGTTTGGTGTCGATGAGCTCGTCGGCAGCAAGTTGATCGTCGATGCTTTAATCGTTTGCGATGCTCAGTCATATTGGGAAAGTTTTCAAGACGTGTATTGTTAAATTGCTCCTCTAAATACACAACACGGGTGTGCTTATTGCCCTGAAAATTTTCCTCCAAATGATTTCATAACTCAAGGGCTGTGGCGCCAGATTTCATGATAGTAAGAAGAAGGTCCTGAGAAATACTACCATAAATTCATTGTTTGACACCAGCGTCTAGACGACGCCAAGTAGAATCATCAACCTCCGGAGGGCGCGGAATGATATCATCGATGTGATCAAGCACGTTATAGAGACATGCAGGATTACGAAGCTTGATTGACCGGGGAGAATCGATCGTTTTCTTGATCAAGAATAATGAGAATAAAGTTCTTGATGTTTGTAACAGTTAGGGCTGGATGAAAAGAGGATGACAACGTGGTGGTGAGATTTGTGGAGGTAGAAGATTCAGAAAGTGTGGAAGATTAAGGTATAGCCATTTAGAGAAGAGAGGAATGAAGAAGAAAAACAAAACCAAGAATTTTGTGGAGAGATGGGAGAGCCGCGGCGCAATACCTGAGAGTGGGGGTGGGTGGTCGGCGGCGGCTTGCTCAAGAGAGAGGGAAGAAAAAAAAAATCTAGGGTTTTGTGTTTAGGCTCTTAATACCATGTAAGATGATATTAATCTCCCTTGGGGAGTCTTTCATTAATATCAAGGTATATATAGAGTACAATATTCATCCCTTATACAATAGGAATTCTAAGCCTATACAAAAGAGGAATCCTAGTCTTACCATAATTATATTTACACAATATATGAAAATATTCTAATTATGGATAGAGAATATATTATTTCATATATTTACACATTTGCTAGACACATTCTTACCCTTAAGTTTAGAGCTTTTTCTTTGCTAGCTCTTTGCTGCAACTAACTTTTGTACATGACGTAAATGCCATGTTAGATACTATCGAGGAATTGCACAATCTGTAACTCTGTTTTGTAGCACTAGCTTAGTGTTATTCTCTCTATAATAATAAAATTCTTTATTACTTACCAGAAAAAATATTTCTTTAGTAGCCTCTTTCTTTTTATAACCAAGAATTTCGTATGGGTCAGCCCTTATGACTAAATGAAGCCCTTGAAAATTGGGAATAATAGGCCCGCTGCTTTACCTTTTTCCACTTAAATATCAGACTTGATGCCGGTTTATTTGAAGTGACAATATGTCAGCAACATTGTCTATCTAGTCAAGAGTAAATTCTTCTTCTCCACATTGATCGATCAATTTGCTTAAGTTAAATGCCTTGAAGCCTGTTAATCTGACATCAAAGCTGAAGTGGTTCATGGAAATGTATATGGTGCTTGGCCATCTAAATCTACCAATTTGGTTCCTGATGTGTTTTTGTTCGTTCTTTCGGTCTGTGCCTTTTAGTTTACTGCGGATTATATAATATCCCACTTAGAGTTTATCAATCGATCAACTATGCCTCAACTTTTCTGCAGTAATATCATGGTACTCTTTATTACTACAACTTAACCTTAACAAAAATAAAATCAACCATGCCTTGACTAACTAGTTGGGGTTGACTGCTGATAAAAAAGCTATAATGAATATAATCTGTTCTGTTTTCTGGTTCTACTAAAGTTCATAAATTAGGTGATAGAATAACTTCTCTACTTCAAAAGAAAGATTAGGGAAAGGGACTCCCTCTTTTTAGTGTAGTTTTTTTTGGTTCAGTTACTCAATCTGAGACATAGTTTCTTCGTCAGGTACTGGCTATGCTACTATCAATTCCCAAAGATGAGAGAACTCTTGTTCCAACTATTAGACACTAGCTTTTCCCCTAGAATGTAGAAGAACATCAGGACAAATAATGAACTAGATTTTTTATATGTTTGCGACCTGTTAAACAGTGGACATTCTTGAAACCTTTATCATACAGTGCTAAAGATAGATATGATCTCCCTCTCTACTAAACATGGAGCAAGGCTTCCCGTATAAAGTGATATTGTAATGTGTAGTAGCTTAATGCCTGCCCATAAACCGGTTATGCCTATGACTTTCAAATCCTTCATCTCTTCGTTGTCCCTAATGATGCTCTTTCCTTAGTTGAATGGCCAAGTTCCATAACAATCATTCAATAAGAAGCTAGATTTAGGTCCAGGTTTAATACAGTAGGAAGAATTTATCTATTTATTGTCAATATGATGTTTTTCCTTTCGTGTTAATTGATGAATTAGGCAGTTAGCATTGAGGTTTTCCTAAATGTACAATTTACAAATTACAGATCCAGATGACAACTTCAAGAGATGGACTTTAGCTCCATATGCTTCCCGAATTATTTGATTGTTATTCAGGAAACTTATGTCATTACTACTTCCATAAATAAATTCAACCCTGTCATCATTCTCATGTCTAAGGCCATTTTACATTGAAATTGAAACATATGAGTCAGAGCAAGGTAGCTGGCATGGGCTGACTGTTATCAGGGATGCCCTTGAGAAGCCAAGAGTGTGATCCTATGCTACCAGGAGAAGAGTACTGCATTTGCTATTTCACTGAACTAGCGAATCAACCTAGTCACCTATAAATTGGTAGGCTTACAAAAGTCGAAGGGAACCATGGAAGTGTGTCTTTTAATCATAGTCCTTATAAGATCGTTCTTTTGATTCTTTTTCATGTTCACCACTTGTAAGATAAAACGAAGTTATGCCCGGTAACAGTTTTATGGTGTTTGGAAGGAGGGGGTGGGGGTTTAAGAAATTCATGATAAGAAAACAAAGTGTGACAGGCTTCAGGGTGGATATGAATTTAGCAAGGATAAACAATATAACAAAGTTTGCAATGTGATCATATTTTAAAGGTGCTTAACTTAAACTTCAAAATTTTAGGTTAGGTTCTGAACCATGGTTGTGTCAAAATATTCGTCAGTACATTTGGGATTAGTAATTTCAGGACATTAGTTGCATTCACTTTGTTGTAGGTGATGGCCTTGGTGAATGCCTTGTCACGCTTTCAAGACTCCACTCTTATGGGGTGTTGCTTCCAACTCCAACTATTTCTATGGGTTAGTCAATGTAAAGTCCCTAATAATTTAAAAGAAAAAAAAAGAAGAATAAAAAAAAAAAAAGTTTGCTAAACTAAATAACTGAACAAAACCAATCACTAACCATTTCCATTTACTTCCCACGTCTCACACTCCAAGCACACACAATGCACTTTTCCCCCATGATCTACACAATCCAAGTCCTATATATATTTCCAATACACAGTGCACGTTTTCCCGTTGGTCTGCACAATCTTTGTTCTACATATAATTTTAATACATAGTAGAGAAGGATTGAAATATCACACTGGAATATATATGTTTCAGATAGAGTAGATACTCACACCAAGCATTACATAAAGAATTTCCTAGACTAAATTATTGTAACGACCCGTTCCGGGCCCCGTTACTGGTGCCTTACCCCGGGCACCCTAGTGATACAACATCAGAGAAAACCAGCGGAAAATAAAACATGAGTCATGAAACAAGAGATATAATTATAAACAGGCCAACCAAAACGGTTGCCTTCAGTATATACATAAAACCTGAACAGTTTAATCCTTTACAACCACGCGCCACAACAAGACTCTGCACCTCTAAGATTTACAGACTATGACGGACAGGCCCCGCCATACCCAGATGTACAAGAACCTACAACTCGTGGAACACATACTAAAAGATAAGCCTCAAGAAAGCGGAGCTTCCTGTTACGTCTGTGATCCTAAGGCGGGGATCCACGGCCGATGTACCTCACTGCGGCATGAACGCGGCCGAAGGAGGTCATGCAACAGTACCAAGTATGTGAATCGTAAAAATATCGTAATGAAATCATACTAGTCTATATAAAGCAGAGACATGTATGATAACCAAACTACGATTCACAACATAAAAGCGATCGTATCCGATCGAGGACTCACGCCTCAAGTCATCACTCAAATATAACTATGGGTCTCACGCCCACAACATCAATCATGTTCGCGTCACGGCGCGTGCCGGATTGCGCCGGTGTAGGCGTATCCATGATGCAACAATAATACCAATGCCACGCGTACCGGAATTCTACCTCGGTGTAGACACGCCCACGTGACATCAACAATAATATCTTGGGTGATCAACCTGCGCACGCCACATGCCCCGAATTCTACCTCGGTGTAGACATGTCCATGTAACCACAATAACAATATATCGGTAATCAACCCGACCGTGGCCGCGTGCCGGAATCTTGCGTCGGTGTAGACGTGTCCATGTGACATCAACAACAAGCGATAATCAAAATGGAAACATACCGTGGAATTCTCCATCACCGCCGACGCTCCAAGTAAGTTCTCAACAAAGTCGACCAGGCCTCTATCGAGAGACGCGGTAACACGTAAATACCACACTTGCACAACAAAGGCTATCATCACAAGCGTAGGCAAGTTTCACAACAACAAGCATAGGAGTTTCACAACAACAAGCATAGGCACGTTTACACCAACAAGCATAGGCAAGTTTCACCTGACTCAAAGTACTTTCATTTTATGCCAAAGTCAGGGTTTTAATCCCAAAGTACTACATACATTAAGTTCTTTTAAAAGAGATCCATTACTTTTATAAAAGTCACGATACCGTAGTATTAGAATGACCAACCCACATTCCTTTTCAAAATCAAGTAACAACATTCTTTTCCTAAGTTCGGTTTGCCTAGTTTGATTACTCGAAGCTTCTCATTTTCAAATGCTCAAGTCACTTATTTTAGAAAGGTTTCATAACTCATAGTCTTAATCTCTTTTAAAACAATTGAGTAACATATGTCATATATATGAGTAGTTTATTCTTGTTTATAACGATCTTATTACAATGACCGTGATCTAGAAAATGTAATATCATTTTGTCTCATCTTAGCTTCTATGCGGATGGAGGTTTCTACCGGTTTTAATACATCATTATTCAATACATTTTCCTTTATTAACGCTGCAATAGTGCTGTCGATACACATTCGATTCGAAATCGGTAAAACATTATCCCTTTAAAACCAAGTACTCATTACTCACGAATGAGGTTTCACACAAACATCCACATTAAAACAAATAAGTTAAGTCTCTTATCTTATAAGATCAAGTCTCTTAACTTCTAACATCAAGAAACCATTTTCACTTACATAAGGTCGTTATAACTAACTTCCCATAAAGCTATTATAACACCCTATGTTTTAAACCAACCAAATCACTTAGCACGTATGCGTCTACCGTACTACATAGTTCACAACAATCATGCTAGAAAAGATAGGAAGAGGTTCACATACCTCGCGGCGATTTATCGACAATAAGCAAAATGCTCCAAATCTACTACAACTTGCTAGCCCTTTCCACTCGCCGGTAGAATACGCTACTCTTGCACTTTCACCTATAAAGGTCACAAACGTCTATTAACCCCAAAACACAAGTTCCCATTTTCTCTGAGAAAATTCGACACCTCGCCACAACGTAAATCTCTCTCTATCGAGGCCGGCAAGCCAACCAGTGGGTTTACACGCCTAACCGGGCGTGTACAATTCTACACAAGAATACTACACAAGTCTGCTGCAATACGATCCATGTAAATACGATTCGATTCTTTATTCTTCAGCTTAAGTCAAAAGACATTGCCACAATAATGTTGATTCTATATATAGTATACTTCAACTATATAATCCTACAACATGTAATCTCAATTACAATAGAGGACAAGATAATTACCTCGATAAGCCCAAAATTATCCAAGTTATAATGTCGATCCGAGCAAGGTTTAGCTCTACTCCGTGCGCTCAATCCGCTCAAAGAACCCTTAGAAGTTCTAACCAACTTCTACTCAAATACTTCAACCAACCATGAAGATTTCCTTAGGGTTTCGGTTTGAGACTAAAGGACAAAAGGTAGTATTCCTGCTCTACGTATAGAGGTATCTTTGGAATACTACAAGGTACAAGGCTAAGGTATTTTGGGCATTATAACAATACTAGGAGAAGTATTTCAATACCACAAGGAGGGTATTATACGAAACAACTAGGCTAGGGGTACCCATGCTAGCACCATGAGGGGAGGAACCCGGCCAAAGGCCACACGAAAAGGGGAGGGAAGGCTCTGCTAAGAGCTCACAAAGGGGAGGAGAGTTTTCAAGGCTTAGACAAGTGAAGAGTGGATGAAGAAGTTCATCCCTGGGGTATTTATAGGAAACGAAAAGCCAACCAACGGCAAGATCAAGCCATGTGCGAGGCAAGTGTATGGCATTGATCAAGCCAAGTGCACCCTAACCCTACTCCACAAAACAAGGCACAAAACATGGCACCAAACAAGCCACAAAACAAGGCCAAAACAAAGAGCAATAGGCCTCCACCGTGACCAACCGCCAACCCATTATCGCCCGAATGAGGGTGACAAATGTCACCCTCCCGTTGGTCCAAAACATTTCGTTGCTCGGAAAAATCCGCAAAAATACTAAATGACATAGCGGAATTTTCCCAACGTAAGTCGTGGAAACGTTTCGTCGAAACGACTCGATCGGCACTTGTGCCCAAAATTCGATCCTTTGCCTAACTTAAGGCTCAAATTCTACGTGCGCCCCACGTACATACTGCGAAATGCGGTATAACATTCTCCTCGCCAGAAACATTCGTCGAATGTTCCTTCTCAAGTCTCAACACAAACATGCGCTAGTATAGCCTTCATCGCTATCTGTGAAAACAATCATGCCACACTGGCCATAAAAATAACAAACGCGCAATACTTAAACCCAAGTCAATGAGGAAACACCTCTAATCATCACAAAACCCCTTACGAGGTCTAAAATATACTCGTCACACCTTCCTTTCCCGAAAAGAAACGATCACACACGCTCACTTTTCCCTATCTTGTTGTACCGCTTCTCGAACACTCAAACTCTTTAGTATTTGTACCATACTTAGTCAGCCTTCGTTTCCAACTCTTGTAGTCACTACCTCAAACTTGGTCATCTTACTAACCTCGATCTTCTCTAAGGCGTTCGGCCTCACGATCCGCTTTTGGTCGAACATATCCACCAACTCATCGATGGTCATACAAACTTGGGCTAGCATCCTCGTGACCTACCACCGCGGGACCACCCGAACTGACCCCACCCCAAACCGGGTTCTGGGTTGACCCGCAAATGGTCCTCGGCGACCCAACCGCGCCAAACTCTTGTTCCCGATCCGAACAATCTTACTAATTCACATCATGAAAGCTACCACTTCCATCTCACACTACCCACTGACTTATCACACAAATAAATCCCACGTATACTACTACTCGATAAGGGTCAAAAATAAATATTCAACTCAAGACGACCTTACCCACAAGGTCTCGATCGTGACATAGTCTAAGGTTCACACTTACCATGCCCCCATACGTATCCTCACAACTAAGCATGTTTTCTAACTCACAATTAACACAACGCTATTCGTACATAGCACATAATAATGAGACCATTATAACAAGCATACCAAAACTCTAGAGGTTAAGGATATACGAAGCTACCGCTCCACTCTAATCATAGGCACTGCCGCAGTATGCTATGAAAGCGATGAACCACCCATCGATCCGGTGGTCGAGTCGTAACATCCGTGCTACCGCCTGGACGATTCCTCGCAAAATGGCCTGCTGGCCGCAAAATAACAAGCTCCTCGCACCACGACACTCCGAAATGCGGTCTACTACATCGACCACCGAGGTAGGGGTGACCGTCCGCCAACACCACTTCCTCGAAACACGAACCTCGAGCCACGACCGCTCCGAATACTCTGAAGGTTGTGGAGGACCACTCTGCCGGGCGGAGGTACAAAACTAGTATCTTCTTGAGGCGGTCCGCCTCGAAAGTCACCAGGACCACTGTTGTTACGGCCTCTTCACGATCTTGGTCATTCCGCCGACCTCTCCGTGCCTCACATCCGGTCGTGAGCTGCGTGCGGGCAATGTCCATGCCGGTGGAGAGCTACTCACGAACATGCCTCGACATGTAATCATCTAATCCGGTGGCGTGGCGGTGCACTCTATCCTCCATGGTTGCCACTAAAGCGGGGACATACCGAGCCAACGAGTCAAACTCCACGTTGTACTCTCGAATCATGCGCCTCTGTCTCAAAGATCATAAATCTGCCGGCGTGCCCTCGCCATCTGCGGAGGCAAGAAGTGAGTGAGGAATGCCTCGAGAACTCGTCCCATCTGCTTTGAGCGCGTGCTCTCCCGGGACAACTCCACGAATCAAACGATCGGCTGCGGTATCCGCGGCCGATCGCGCTAAGACCACCGACTCGGTCTCGAAGCCTTGATCACTCGCGATCCAGAATCGCCGGATGAACTCCTGCGGATCATCCTCGTGACTCGACCCATAAAACTCGCGGGCTCTGACTCGTAAAGTCCCGTAGCCTCAAACTATCTGCTCGGGGTGAACGGCTGGTGCTCTGGAATCGAGGCCCAGGCTGCTGCGTCGGCCTATCCTCATATCGGCCACGACCACGACCCGGCCAGGCCATCTCCTTGTAACCCATCTCCTCTGCCCCAGACTGTGGGACTGGAGGCTCAGGTACTGCGGTCTCAGCAGCCATTGCTGCGGCTCTAACTTCTGCTGGGCGGCGTCCTGAAACGCCGTCTGAGCACACCTCAGTCTTGTCAGGGCTGCGCCTCGTACTCCTCAGTATCTCACTAGCGGCACCTCGCCGCCATGCCCTTCTGGGCTCTGGTTGCCTTGCGCGGAGGCATAACTGGTAAAAAAGAGATACGTCAGAGGGGTCCAACTTACAACACAGCTCTAAGGCACGATCTCAGAATGATAAGAATGGAAACCAATCCTAAATGTCCTATAGCCTCCTGATTATAGATGTGGTGCCTGACACCGATAATCAAGACTCTACTAGACACGGTCAGTAGACACTTTCCGAGGATTAATCGCTCGATACCACTTTTGTAACGACCGTTCGGGCCCGTTCTTCGTGCCTTACCGGGCACCCTAGTGATACAACATCGAGAAAACCATGGAAAATAAAACATGAGTCATGAAACAAGAGATATAATTATAAGCAGCAACCAAAGCGGTTGCCTTCAAGTATATACATAAAACACGAGCAGTTTAATCCTTTACAACCCCGCCACAACAGACCTCACTTAAGATTTACTGGCGACTATGACGGGACAGGCCGCGCCATACCACAGATGTACAAGAACACAACTCGGGAACACATACTAAAAGATAAGCCTCAGAAAGCGGAGCTTCCTTACGTCTGACTGTGATCTAAGGCGGGGATCCACGGCCGATGTACCTCACTGCGGCGTGAACGCGGCCAGGAGGTCGATGCAAGTACAGTATGTGAATCGTAAAAATCAGAATGAAATCATACTAGTCTATATAAAGCGGGAGACATGTATGATAACAAACTACGATTCACAACATAAAAGCGATCATATCGATCGAGGACTCGCCTCAAGTCATCACTCAAATATAACTATGGGTCTCACGCCACAACATCAATCATGTTCGCATCACGGCGCGTGCCGGACTGCGCCGGTGTAGGCGTGTCCGTGATGCAACAATAATACCAATGCCACGGCACGTGCCGGAATTCTACCTCGGTGTGAACGCGTCCGTGTGACATCAACAATAATATCTTGGGTGATCAACCTGCCGCGTAGCCACATGCCGGAATTCTACCTCGGTGTAGACATGTCCATGTAACCCACAATAACAATATATCGGGTAATCAACCCGACCGCGTGGCCGCGTGCCGAATCTGCGTCGGTGTAGACACGCCCACGTGACATCAACAACAAGACAATAATCAAAATGGAAACATACCCGTGGAATTCTCCATCACCGCCAAAGACGTCAAGTAAGTTCTCAACAAGTCGACCGACCTCTATCGAGAGACGGTAACGCGAAATACCACACTTGCACAACAAAGGCTATCATCACAAGCGTAGGCAAGTTTCACAACAACAAGCATAGGCAAGTTTCACAACAACAAGCATAGCAAGTTTCACACCAACAAGCATGACAAGTTTCACACAACTCAAAGTACTTTCATTTTATGCCAAAGTCCGGTTTTTAATCCCAAAGTACTACATACATTAAGTTCTTTTAAAAGAGATCCATTACTTTTATAAAAGTCACCCGATACGTAGTATTAGAATGACCAACCCACATTCCTTTTCAAAATCAAGTAACAACATTCTTTTCTAAGTTCGGTTTGCCTAGTTTCAATTACTCAAGCTTCTCATTTTCAAATGCTCAAGTCACTTATTTTAGAAAGGTTTCATAACTCATAGTCTTAATCTCTTTTAAAACAATTGAGTAACATATGTCATATATATGAGTAGTTTATTCTTGTTTATAACGATCTTATTACAATGACCGTGATCTAGAAAATGTAATATCATTTTGTCTCATCTTAGCTTCTATGCGGATGGAGGTTTCTCTTGGTTTTAATACATCATTATTCAATACATTTTCCTTTATTAACGCTGATAGTGCTGCCGATACACATTCGATTCGAAATCGGTAAAACATTATCCCTTTAAAACCAAGTACTCATTACTCACGAATGAGGTTTCACAAACATCCACATTAAAACAAATAAGTTAAGTCTCTTATCTTATAAGATCAAGTCTCTTAACTTCTAACATGATGAAACCATTTTCACTTACATAAGGTCGTTATAACTAACTTCCCATAAAGCTATTATAACACCTATGTTTTAAACCAACCAAATCACTTAGCACATGCGTCATCGTCTACATAGTTCACAACAATCATGCTAGAAAAGATAGGAAGAGGTTCACATACCTCGCGGCGATTTATCGACAATAAGCAAAATGCTCCAAGTACTACAACGCACTAGCCCTTTCCACTCGAGTAGAATACGCTACTCTTGCACTTTCACCTATAAAGGTCACAAACGTCTATTAACCCCAACACAAGTTCCCATTTTTCTACGAAAATTCGCGAAGACCTCCCCACACACAGAAATCTCTCCTCTATCGAGGCTACCAAGCCAACCGGGGGTTTACACGCCTAACCGGGCGTGTACAATTCTACACGATATCTTACACAATCTCTGTCTGATACCCTATGTAAATACTGATTCGATTCTTTATTCTTGAGCTTAAGTCAAAAGACATTGCCACAATAATGTTCAGTTCTATATATAGTATACTTCAACTATATAATCCTACAACATGTAATCTCCAATTACAATAGAGGGACAAGATAATTACCTCGATAAGCCCAAAATTATCCAAGTTATAATGTCGATCCTGAGCAAGGTTTAGCTCCTACTCCGTGCGCTCCAATCCGCTCCAAAGAACCCTTAGAAGTTCTAACCAACTTCTACTCAAATACTTCAACCAACCATGAAGATTTCCTTAGGGTTTCGGTTTGAGACTAAAAGGACAAAAGGTAGTATTTCCGGGCTCTACGTATAGAGGTATCTTTGGAATACTACAAGGTACAAGGCTAAGGTATTTTGGGCATTATAACAATACTAGGAGAAGTATTTCAATACCACAAGGAGGGTATTATACGAAAAAAACTAGGCTAGGGGTACCCACGCTAGCACCACATGAGGAGGAACCCTCGGCCAAAGGCCACACGAAAGGGGAGGGAAGGCTCGCTAAGAGCTCACAGGGGAGGAGAGTTTTCAAGGCTTAGACAAGTGAAGAGTGGATGAAGAAGTTCATCCCTGAGGGTATTTATAGGAAACCAAAAGCCAACGATGGCGAGATCAAGCCATGTGCAAGGCAAGTGTATGGCCTTGATCAAGCCAAGTGCACCCTAACCCCTACTCCACAAAACAAGGCACAAAACATGGCACCAAACAAGCCACAAAACAAGGCCAAAACAAGGAGCCAATAGGCCTCCAACGTGACCAACGGCCAACCCATCGCCCAAATGAGGGTGACAAATGTCACCCTCCCGTTGGTCCAAAACATTTCGTTGCTCGGAAAAATCCGCAAAAATACTAAATGACATAGCCGGAATTTTCCCAACGTAAGCTGTGGAAACGTTTCGTCGAAAAACGACTCCAATCGGCACTTGTGCCCAAAATTCGGTCCTTTGCCTAACTTAAGGCTCAAATTCTCTACGTACGTCCTTACGTACATACTCTGGAAATGCGGGGTATAACAATTATTATGGAGTATATGTAGAGCAAATTGTTAAAAAGAAGAATTTTCTCATCACTGAAAAGATCAAGACCGTTCTCTTATTGTGAATCAATCTTCGCAAAGGATCTTGAGGAGGTCAGAAAAGATTTTGAAGCAACAAAGGTGAGTTTTTCTCACTCAAATTTCTCAGTGAAATCCTGTATTTTAAGTTGTATACATGTTAGAATATAATGTTGGTGTTAAAAGAAAAATTATGAATTTAGATTTCTTAAACAACTAGTTCGGGACATGAACGTTACAAATTATTTTTCGGAGTTATACTTGTTTTATTTAGACGAAATTTGGTATGGTTGTAAATCACTTTGTTACGAACAGATTGAAACACAGAAGAGATAAAACGGACTTACGGTTAAGAGTTATCATAGTTCAAACTTTCTGCCACAGATTTGGACGAAATCTGAGAGCAAGTAGAATTATGAATTGTTTTTCCCGAGTTTCACTTGTTAGAATTAGACGAAATTTGGTATGGTTGTAAATCAATGTGTTACGAACATATTGAACTAAAGAAGAGGTAGAATGGACTTACGGTTTAGAAGTTATCGTATTTTAAAATTTCTGCGCCGGATCGGTTGAAAGTCCGTAAAGCAGTGGGTAAAATGGTAAAACTGTAGCAATTGGTACAGAATATGAAATGTTGATTCAAATTAAAGTCCTAGATTTGTCTTTTCTCGTCAGTTTGAGAATTTACGGGTCTTGATCCGACTTACGGATAAAAAGTTATGACTGTTTTAAGATCGTGTATTGTTCTGATAATAAATTCGGCAAACAGTTCTTAATGTATTTGTTAAAACTGAAAAACTGAATGTTTCGGTGGGGAATTTAAAATTTTGTGTTGAATAAAAGTTCTAGATTATTCTGTTCTCGACAGTTTGAGACTTTGCGTACATAAATCCGACTTACGGTTTGAGAGTTGTAACCCATACAAGTGGAAAGGGCGAAATATTGAAAGAATGAAATATTAATTGAGCCTTTTGAACATATAACACATACAAAACAAATATGTAAATGCATTTGTAAATGCATTGGATCGGGTTGCACGCCGCAACAAAACGTAAAGTGAATACGTGTTCACAAATACGTAAATATAATGGATCGGGTTGCACGCCGCAACAAAACGTAAAGTGAATACGCGTTCACAAATACGTAAACATAATGGATCGGGTTGCACGCCGCAACAAAACGTAAAGTGAATACGTGTTCACAAATATGTAAATATAATGGATCGGGTTGCACGCCGCAACAAAACGTAAAGTGAATATGCGTTCACAAATACGTAAACATAATGGATCGGGTTGCACGCCGCAATAAAACGTAAAGTGAATACGTGTTCACAAATACGTAAATATAATGGATCGGGTTGCACGCCGCAACAAAACGTAAAGTGAATACGCGTTCACAAATACGTAAACATAATGGATCGGGTTGCACGCCGCAACAAATATGTAAATGCATTTGTAAATACATCGGATCGGGTTGCACGCCGCAACAAATATGTAAATACAAAGGAATACCTTAATATGTAACATGAGATAAAACATGTATGTGGGTTAAAAAGTACGTCACTGAGCAATTGAAAGAGAATATTATTGTGTGAATACTTGATTATGATACATTGAAAATGTTGAAGTTTGTCTCATAACATGGTTATTGTGTCCTAATATGTTTGTACTTAAAATATTGTGAGATTACTTTGAATTATAGGGTGAGGTTCTCACCACTTGGATGGTAGGGTTGACTCTTTTATTTAACATATTTCGGAGGCGTGATATAGGAAAAGCTCATGAGGCTAGCGATCGTCATGACCTCTTTGACCCATCAATCCATTATTTCGGATTTGGTGAAAGTTATTCTCATAAATTATGTTTTAAGAACTAGGTTCCATTATCTCGGGGAATGCCCCATACAAGATTGTTCTTTGTAAGCTTTGAATTGCTTATTATTATATATATATTATTTCCGTACTTAAATACATGTTTATTCTAGGAAAAAAAAAAGTTAACGGTTCGCCTGGAAAATAAATAATTGTCCAGGTGTCATTACGCCTTAAGGAAGGACTTAAGAAAAGTCGGGGCGTGACAGTCAACTTCTTTAAAATTCAAGTAAAACAATAGAACGAGATTTGTAGCAATTATTTGGTTTAAGTCATGTCAATCCTCGCAATTCATAATTAATATCACAACTTGACTAGATGAATGGACCATATTTTTTTATTATAAAAGCTTATAGAATAGGCTTACAAGGAGAGAATAAGCACTAACTAGATGAAGGCAGTTACTGCCCGTAGCTGGAGACTCTGGCATAAATTAATTTGTGATGTGAGTGACTATTCTAATGACACTGCGACTCGCAGCATGACAATCTGCAAGAGCTAGTAATGTACATGATCTGCATTACCTTCGTCACAGTTCATGAAAATCAAACTAGCTGTGTGATAACTAAATAAAAAAGTACCAAAAGCAACAAAAAGATAAAAGCTTGAACTTAACTAAATATATTTTGATTCTCGAATTAGATTGCGTATTTACAGAATAAAAATCAAGTAATACAAAATCAAGCCGAATAACTAACTGATCTAAGGATTCGGATGAAAGGACAGTCTAAAATACACCAATCCTCTGTTTAAATTACACCACCCTGCAATTTCCTTCCCTTCCTTTTCCATTCTATGCAAATAAAGTTGATATAACCTCGAGAAATGTTGATTTAAACTAATTATTGAAACAGCTTTGAATATTTATTTGTTTTAAATAGCTTTAGAAAATATTTACCTGAAACTTTATTTGATACTACTCGTATTGATTGATAAACCTATGATAAATGGCAAGTAACTTGTTGTAATATATTAAATTGTACTACTCAATATATGCGAGCATGTCACACCAAGTTTTTGAAATGCTCCAAATTCGACTTGAGCATCTAAAACTGGTTCAATTACACTAAAGGGGCAGTCCATGCATAAATGTGTTAGCTGATGGGGGAAGGACCGCACCCAAGAGGTGTGATGTAGAGAACCTACTCTAATGTAAATATTAATGACTACTTCCACGGTCCGAACTTGTAACCTATAGGGTCAATTACACTAATGATGTGAAAAAACTGATTACATTGTCACCATACATAAACTTAAAGCCTTGCTTAAAATATAATTCCCTAGAGTTTCAAGAAATCAATAACTTACAATAAAGCTAATTAGTGTCACTATCCCATGAATTAAGCTAAGTTTGGACACAAATATGAGTAGCATGGGCATTTTAACAACAACAACATACCATGTGAAATCACACAACGTGGATCTAGGATGGTAGAGTGTACGCAGACCTTAACTCTATCTTGATAAGTAGAGAGGTTGTTTCCGAAAGACCATCGGCTCAAGAATAAGCATAAGCACCAGCAAAAGCAAGAGAAACGGTCCGATCCGGACAAGAAATTTAAAATAATATAAAAATGAGAGTAACAAAAGCGACTAAGCCATGATAAAATATTCTGAAAAAAATAAATAGTAACTAACACATATAAATAAGATAAACCTCAGCAGAAATGATTGCGTCCAGATAATTTACTTTCAACTTCCTTGGAAATAAATGCAATGTACCCAAGTTTAACAAATATATATAATCTAAGGTCAAAAGAAGTCATCCAGGACAAAAATGGAGTTATAATGAACAAAAGGCCCAGCCTTTCACTTTGGAGGCGTTATTGCCTAAATTTTACCACAAGTGGAATCTCCACCACCGTGGGCACAATTATACCTTTCATGAATGTGCCCATTTTCATATGTTTATTATAAACTAGTTATATTTCGTACTTTCGATCTAACAAGCTAGTGGTGTTTGACTCAGAAGCTTCATGTTTTGACCTTGGAATAGATATCTATGGGATGCATATATTATAAGCATAATTAGCTAGCTTTACTCAAAAGCTACATTTGGTCCCATCAATGATTTCCTGTGTTAGTTTCTCTCTGTCCAATTCATCTAAGTTCATCATATCCTACCTATACATACATTAAAAAGGAACTTAAAAAGAAAGGGGGTTTAAAAGGGAAGTTTGTTTACATATACAGCAATATATATAAATACATGTACCTTCCAATCACTCTTTCTTTCTTCCATTGATGTCTTTATCAGATAAAACCAAAAAAAAAGAACTTAATGAGATAGGGCCATGAAGAGCAGCATGTTTTATGCAATCATAATGGCTTTCAATTTGATTTGGTCATTCCCAAACCAAGCAAAGTTCTATAGAAAGCAAATTATATTGGTGAAACTCATAACGTCAACATACATATTGAGATGATGGAGTTGCCTTTGCTCACAAGAAACTAACTTGTTTAAAAAAGTGTATACCTACACATGCAAACTCCCACCTCCTACAAAAAACAATCAACTTAGACAAAGACCAATTTGGGACGAATTATGTAGGTTCAACTAAATTCATTATATATTCTCTAATTATACACACAAGTGCAAAATATATTAAGAATATATACATATAGAAAGATTTATGTACTTTGATTCTAGATTTAAGATTCGCCCCGTGGACTTGTGGTAAAAGAGGGAGGGACTTTTTTTGTGGGGGTGGGGTGGGGATTTGTTTGTTTCTTGATCTCTCTTTATGTCTAAACATGTGCACTTGTTTGTAAATGCAGTCTTGTCTTGTATGGGAGGGATGATTAGAAATGCTCAGTGCTTACGAGCTAATTAAGCAATGAAATGATTTTATTATACTTCCAAGGGGTTTAGGTCTTAATCTAATGAACTTCCTCTGGGACTTTTAATACCACCAATGGATTGCTACACGTGGTCAGGAGGACATGACTTTTAATTATGCTGATATTAACAATTATTTTCTCAATAAGACAAGGTAAAATCTACGTTCAGTGTCTCAATCTTTGGATTTAATCTGTTTGATTTATCTACTTAAATATAATGGAAATTAATGTATCCGGTGTTAGATCAATACATATAATATTGGATATTGCTCCTTTAGTCCTTGTTTCCATATTTACACAATATAGTTTAAAGGTTTAGAAATTTCATAAACTCTTATCTTTTACACTTCTAAAATTTGTTCTTTATCAATCATTCCTAATGCCTTATTGGTACCTAAATATTAAATATTACTATATGATGATTTGAATTACTTGTCCCATTTTCAAAATAAATGTTTGTTTTAAAACTTTTCTCATAGCTATTCAAACGGATTTTTCTCAGTAAAACGTTTGACTAGTATGGAAATAAATAAAATGGCACCATGAATTTGCTTTATAAACTATATTTAGGTAAAAAAAATAAAAAGAAGCAGAGACATGGCAATCTTTTGTTCACAAGATTAGGCTTTAATGTTTGGTTAACATATAACAGGGCAACGCTCATCACGTTTTGACACTAATTAGGACCATCAAAAGCACTTTGAATCCCAATGCTAAAAAGAGTAATTACTCTTTAGAATCCTTAAAAAGTAAACTTTGAATTCCAAGGTTAGTTTCCCATTTCACATTTCACATTTCACAATCACAAAAATCACTTTCATTTGGCTTTGACTTTACAATTGATTTGAGCTCCCTAGTCCTTTCAAATAATAATAGTATTAGCGAATAATCGTCATATATTCATGTAATTATGAATACCGTATATTTATGATATATTAAGATCCTTAGAGTTCTTCTATTGTACACACTATATATATTTTGTAATAATGAAGACTCCTCAAGAGAGATTATTACCACCTTACCACTAGAATAAAAAAGGTTAAAAATAAGTCTTTTTTTAATTGCAAATTGGTAACTATACAAACTTTGCTTTTACCAGAGTTATCTTCAAACAAATACCAGAATTAATCAGAATATTTCATGTACTTTAATTGCTACTCCATTTGCAAAATTTATATGATAACTTTTTTATAATTTAAAACAATATTAAATATTTGTTGCTATTCAATTAATATTTACGATAAAGAAGTTATTAAACTTTTATACAATTAAACAAAATAGGACGAGAAGAGTATCATTTTCTATAGACAATTAGTAACCACTTCCTTTAATGCACTTTTCTACTTTTCTTTAGGTCATTCACCATTGAGATTTCCATGTTATTGTATTGTCTTTGTCCACCTATCCACTTCTAACCTTCGTCCACACTCAACAAAAGTCTATTTCATACAAATTTAGTTTCTTGGTGTGTTTTCTATGCAAAATACTTTCATTGCTGAAGGATATATATATATATATATATATAATCAATTCACACTTCTTTTTAAAAACAAGAGATATGTAAATTAATTTTCTTTAATAAATTAAATAGAAAGCTAATACAAATTAATCAAAGTCATTTATAGTATATATCAAGAAAAAAAGAGTTTAGGGCCTACCCAATTTTGGATAGTCTCCTAAGTTAGAAATGCTACTTTCTTACGTTCAATAATACAAGATTTCACACTCACGGATTTAACTGAACTTGTCTCTTATTCTTTTTTTTTTTCTTTCAAGAAATGACACCAGTCAATATATATGCAAACTAGGCGTAATTATAGCGTTGCAATTAGTACTTTCATTTTGACAAATTGACACAATTACCTAGTGCAAATCTACCAATTTGATGTACTATTTAGGTGGTATTTGGCGGAGCTTCTTCTTTGGCCAAACACTCTCTTTTTAGAAGTAAAAACACTTTTTCCAGAAGCCAAAAAGTGTTTCTAGATAGGAAGGTTATAAACATCAATTTGGTCTTTTATGTTCCATTTTGCTCATTCATTGAATTTTTTTGGACTCATTTACCATTTTCTTTTCACAAAATTCCTTTTAATCTCATATAATATCCCCATATAAAATAGAAATTTGGGAAGAGTAGGGTGGGGTAGGGCGGGGGGAGGGTAAGAAAAAAATTCATTTTTTTTATAAAAGTAACAAAAAATATGAAATAGAAATTTGAGGATGGGTAGGGCAATGGGGTGGGAGGGGATGGGGGTAGGAGTAGGGCGGAGGTAAGAAAAAAATCATTTTTTAATAACTTTTTTTTATAAAAGTAACAAAAAATATGAAATAGAAATTTGAGAATGGGATAGGCGGGGATAAGAAAAAATTCATATTTTTAATAATTTTTATAAAAGTAACAAAAATATGAAATAAAAATTTGAGGATGGGGTAGGGCAATGAGGTGGGGGATAGGGGTAGGGCGGGGTAAAAAAAATTCATATTTTCACTCATTTTTTTTATAAAAGTAACAAAAAATATGAAATAGAAATTTGAGGATGGGGTGTGGTTAGGGGGTAGGGCGGGGTAAGGAGGGAAGAATTTTTTTTTATAAAAGTAAAAAAAATATGACATAGAAATTTGAGGATGGGGTGGGGGTAGGTGTGGGTAGGGGAGCGGGGGTAGGTTTGAACATATTTGAGTCATTGACTATCATATTGTCGTTACATTTCTTATGTACAATAAAATATTATTTTTTGATTAAATGTTGCAATTAAATAATTTTAATTTTTTTATTAAATTGTAAAGATATACTAATTTTCAGAAACATATGATAGAAAACAATATTTTAAATAGTTTTAAATCTATTAAAAAGAATATTCTAGTAAATTTACATAAATGTTGGCCAAACGGGAAACTGTTTCTGTTTCTCAAAAACACTTCTATAATTATAGGCCAAACATCCTAACTGATTCTCTAGAAACAGTTTCTGCAGAACTACTTCTGAGAAACAGACACATTTTTAGAAGTTTGGCCAAACATACTCTTAATCAATTGGAACCGTAAAATTAATAATTCATGACTGATACTATATGTCTTATTTATTGTTTTTTTTTCATTTGTCAAGTGTAGCGATTGCTTGCATGTTTGGTACGTTATACTATGCTGGACTGCACTTGATAAAAAAATAATACAGCGTTTGGTGGGCGTTTTCAGCCGGACTGGATTGTACAATTTTTAAAAATAGTACACTCCAACTGTCATTTTGAGACTCATCTAGTAGATAAGTCTCCCCTGAACTGTACTAAAAATAAAAAAATACAGTCAATTATATATTAGTACAGTTCAATCTATTATAATACAGTACAGTTCATGCAAAATTATACAGTCCAATAAGACGTACCAAACGAGGCCTAATATCTTCGTATGGGATCCATGAACTGTGATTCTGTGAAGAAAGGGGGATGGGAATGCTTACATACAAATGATATGATGCTTACATAAGCAACCACCATAAAATCAAAAAAAGAAAAAAAATACTAGAAATTAAAAATATGTTCCTTAACTTGGTGACACAAGACAACTACCAAATACCCATCATAGCACACAAAAGCTAAAAAGGCTACCAAATACTTGGTAGTAGTAGTAGAACTAACATATCAAAAGTACAGAATCAATAAAAGAATGCCTTCTCTTCTCCCCTTTTGGTTTTGGCCTTAAAACCATTTTCCTTCACGTGACAACTTCCATCATATCTCCATTCTCAAAGTTTAAATTTTATAGACCCATAGCCATCACTTAAAAGATAATTATTTATATTAACTTAATTATAATTAGTGGAATTAATTATCAGAAAAATAAGCTAATCAATATTCTCAATATGTTAAATTACAATAATGGTAAAATATTATATTCTCAATAAATATAAGTTATTCTTTTAAAATTTTAACGTTATTAATCTATATTAATTGAATCTTTCAATTCTCCTGATGTATCTGTATCAAGCCAGTGCGATATGTAAATAACAATTACTCCATTCGTTTCAATTTAAGCGTTTTACTTTCCTTTTTGGTATTTCCCAAAAAGATTGTATCTTTTTATATTTAGTAAGTTTTCCAATTCTAAAGCAAGTTTAACACCATAAGATTTAAAAGACCTCACACATCTTTAATTTAAGATCACAAGATTAAAAAATATACCTTTATTTTTTAAACTTAGATCACTGATGCGCAGTTAATCCATGAAATAAGAAGTAGAAAACCCTAGTTTGATAGAGAGAGAAAATAACAAAAAGGAGCCTCTTATTTTTGGAAAATTTGTACATTATGACTTAAGTGAAATACAAAATCAATAATGGTCCTTATATTATCCATTGCTTGACAATTGCATCAAGTCATTTTCACGTTGTGTTATCGACGTCGGACGGACGGAGTGTGGTGAGATCGATGTGATCAAGAACGTTGTAGGTGTTAGAATTCATAATTCATATTATTTATGAATTCTTGTAAGGCAATAACAAGAGTAAATAAAAGAGAATAAGACTATTATTGATAGTGAATTGGTAAGTAAAAGAAAAGCAATTACATTACTTTATATAGAGTCTAAAAGTAAAACAAAAACTTATGCTCACGGATGTGGGACTTTACATTATTAACATCCCCTCTCAAGCTCGCGATGGTGTAGTGAGAAACATCGAGAGTTTACCAAGAAAGAACTGGTGGCGTTGTAATGTATGTGCCTTTGTGAAGAAATTTGCAAGTTGCATCGAAGATGAGACAAATGGCAAGGATAGAGTGCCTTTTTGAAGAGAATATCGAATAATATGACAATCAATCTCAATATGCCTGGTACGTTCATGAAAGACTGTGTTGTGTGCATTCTGAATAGAACTCTTATTATCACAGTACATCGGTGTCGGTGAGGAAATAGAGATACTCATATCAGTCAACACCCAACGTAACCATATAATCTCACACATAGTAGAAGACGTAACACGATACTCTGCCTCAGTTGAAGAGCGAGAAACAACATTTTGTTTCTTACTTTTCCATGAAATGAGTGAATCTCCTAAAAATACACAATAACCAGTAGTGGATTTTCGATCGGTCGGGTTACCAGCCCAATCTGCATCAGAAAATGCACGAAGCTCCAAGGATGAGGTCGATGGAAATAAGAGACTCTGATAAATCATTCCTCGAAGATAGCGAAGAATACACATAACTCCAGCCCAATGTACAGATGTAGGAGAGCAAACAAACTGACTGACAATGTGAACATCATATGCAATATCGTATGCAGTAATGCAGGTACACCTGACTCTACAACTGAACGATATAAAGTAGTATCATGAAGAGGATCCCCGTCAGTAGGTTTATATCGAGCATTAACCTCAAGAGGAGAGTCAACTATACGAGTATCTGTGAGACGGGCCCGCTCAAGAAAATCTGCAGTGTACTTAGACTGAGAAAGAAGATATCCCTTCTCAGAATAAGCTACCTCAATGCCAAAAAAGTAATGTAGATGACCTAAATCTTTCATCTCAAAGCGTCGAGACAAAGTAGATTTTAGATTTGCAATACCATCAATATCATCAACTGTAATGATCATGTCATCAACGTACAACAAAAGTAAAATACAACATGCAGGGGATGACTTAACAAATAGCGTTGAATCATGAAAGCTACAAATAAATCCAAGAGATGATACTACAGTGGAGAACTTATCGAACCAAGTTCTTGGAGCTTGTTTGAGACCATACAAAGCTTTCTTAAGCCTGCATACCTGTCCTGGACTATGTGAAACACCAGGTGGAGGGACCATGTAGACTTCTTTTTGAAGATCCCCATTCAAAAAGGCATTTTTAACATCCATTTGTGAAATATGCCAATGACGAACAGAGGCTATTGCAATAAAAACCTGGACAGATGTCATCTTTGCAACAGATGCAAAATTCTCTTCATAATCTATACCATATTCTTGAGAAAAACCCTTTGCAACCAAACGAGCTTTATATCGCTCAATAGAACCATCAGACTTGGTCTTAATCTTGTACCCCCATCGAGAAATTAATTCCCAAGTATCAGTTTTGTTCAAAGCAGTCAGTTCCTCATTCATAGCCTCTTGTCAAAGAGGATCATGAGATGCATCAAAGTAGAAGGTAGGCTCACAGAGAGAATTAATAGAAACTAGAAAGGAAGCGAATGATAGAGCACAACAAGAATAATAAAAATCGGATACCTGAGTAGATTGCGGAGTGCGTTTAGGATAGCGAGGTGGATCTGGATCTTCAACCACAAGAGGTTCTGAAATAGGCGTAGGAATGGGGTGAGTATCAATGTCATGGGACATGCTAGAAGACTGAGAAAGAACAAATGATATAGATGTAGAATCAGATGAGAAATCAATATCAAGAAGGTCAGATTTTGTCATGTCATGTGAGGTAAGTGGGATGGAAAATAAAAGAACATGCTCAATAAAGGAAACATTACGAGACACAAATAATTTTTCAGAGACTGGATCATAACAACGATAACCTTTCTGCCCAACTCCATATCCAAGAAAAACACAAATGGTGACACGAGAAGATAACTTAGTACGCTCTGCATGTGGACGTAGAACAAAACATGTAGAACAAAAAACTTTCAAATGAGAATATAGTGGGGTATGACCAAATAGTCTAGCAAACGGAGAAATTCCAGAATTATGAGAGGTATGGATCCTATTAATAAGATAAACAGATGTAAGAACAGCTTCTCCCCAAAATTCACTTGATACTCTAGCGGACAAAAGCATAGATCTAGCGGTCTCAATAATATGTCTATGTTTTCTCTCGGCTACCCCATTTTGTTGTGGTGTATCAGTACAAGAAGACTGATGTATTGTACCATCAGCTTAGAAAATACTAGAAAGATCCTTACTAGTGTATTCACCTCCTAAATCAGCCCGAAAACATTTAATAATGGTAGAATGTTGAGTTTTCACATAGGCTTGAAACTCAACATAAGTGTGAACAAAATCAGAACGTTTTTTCAACAAATAAACCCAACAATAACGAGTATAATCATCAATAAATGAAACATAATATCTGGAGCCTCACTTTGTAGGGATAGGTGCTGACCCCCAAACATCTGAATGAACTAGATCAAATGGTGCAGAAGAAGTAGAAGTACTAAGATTAAAAGGCAAAGTATAAAATTTTCCAAGTTTACATCCACTACAGTCAGATATATCATTGGATTGTAAATCACCAAGAACACCAGTACTACACATAAAACGCAGACGAGAGCTTGATACATGACCAAGTCTAGAGTGCCACAAATAAAACTTCGAAGAGGAAGGTGTTAAATAAAAATAAGATAAATTAACAGGCATAGATGTTGCATGAGTAGGAAGATGCAGCTCATCCAAAACATAGATACCTCTCCTCTTTCTACGCCCGGTCCCAATCCCTCTCTTGGATTTTAGATCCTGCACATAACAAGAATTAGGAAAAAGTCCAATAAAGTATCCAGTCACATATTTGACCAGCAGAAGAAAGATTCATATGTAATTTTAGAATGCAATAAACATCAGGTAATGATATAGTAGATGTATGAATGGTGTCAATGCATGTCAATGACATAGGTGTGCCATCAACAGTTACAACAAAAGTGGAGGGAGGGTCAGAAGACATAGATACAAAGACGGAAGAATCAAGAGACATATGATTTCCAGCTCCAGAGTCCAAGATCCAAGAAGACGAATGATACTGTTGCGATATTTCTAAGTGCTTACGCAAATGTACGTATCGTTCAAGTAATAAAGATCTGTAAGATCGAGTTTATCGTCCACAGAGACTGATTTATTAAGTACCGATTATCTATCCTATGATATCTATTTGGTTGACGTTCTTTAGTTTGAGAATTATACTAAGAATTATGACTAACTGCAGAAAATAAACTAAAGATTATAATACTTTGGGTTTATAACAGTTATGATGGAAATAAGACTTCTAATCTCCTCAACTATCCACTCTTTCACGTGTCAATGCAATGCTAATGATTCTTCTTCTTATTAAGATAACATGTTAACTAATCTGTCATCATATTCTGGTTAGGACATACGATAGCTCAACTTGTGCAGAAACCTTATATATTTCTATGATAGATTTCACCACACAAGAGGATTAAGAACAGTAACCTTAAATACTACACAAGTATCGGGGTACTTTCATCAACGATTTTAACCTATGCCTAAACAACTACAGCATATTCAAATCTCACCTTTCAGACTTTTGATTCGAAATCATATAAGTTATGACAATTAATGACCAGTTAATTATCAAGCAATCATAACAATATTGAATAGATCTTAATATACTGAAGTAGAAATCAATAATCAATGCATTAACTATATGTAAGAGTTTCAAGAAGATTCGACGGAAACCATATTAAAGTAATTAGCTCCTAAACATTGTCATGTCAAGAACTAAATTACAATCAAACATAAACTGAAATAAAATAAGGGAAAGAAAAGAACTTGAACAAAGTTATCTCCAATCTTCTGTCTTGCCTCATCTAGCCTCCCCAAAGTAGGATAAAAGATTATGTACAAGATGCATCCTTAATGAGCAGGGTTTTATACTTGAGAAAAATTGCGCTACGGGCACTTTTAACCCTATGAAACTCGACCAAAAAATCAAAAATCCCGCATCGGCGTCGTGGCCCTGCAGGTTGGCGCCACGGCGCCGAAACTCCTGCAGCAAAATCAGAATTTTCAGGGTAATTAGCGTCGCGACGCTACTGCCGGGCGCCGCAGTGCTGGCGACTTCCAATGGCCAAATTTTTGGTTCTTCGTCTGATTTCTTCGATACTTCACGGGACTTTTTAGGCTTCATTTCTTGGCTTTTTAGTGTGCAATTCCATCTCAATTAAGCTCATTTCATCCTCAATTATGTACTTCATCCTTTATGATCGCTGTGACACAAAATGAAAGAAAAACGACCCTAACACGACACTAATTTTGAAGAGAATGAGAAAAATACTAACTAAAAGTGTATATAAAATATGCCTAACAGATACATGAACCAATAGATGGTGATGAGGCGGAAGGAGTAGAAAGTGGATAAGATTGAGAATTCTTTCAAAGCTGTTCAGGCGAGGAACTTCGAAATCGTCACCATGTAATCAATCTGTGACTCATGAGGCTCTCGCTGGGTGATCAAGATATGACACAAAGGCAGGCTGAGTCGGTGGATACGAGTTCTGGAATTGACCCCCAGAATATGACCTCCGTTGAGAAGGCTTCTGTGCTTGTCCTGAATATGGAGATTTAGAACCCAACGTATTTCGCAGCTCAGGACATTGATTCTTCCAGTGTCCTGGTTTCTTACAGTAATTATAATTACTCGCTTATGGATGTTCTATAATGCAGGGGCCGCAAGGACCTGGCAGATGAAGGAGTCACAATACGTAAGTAGGTTTTATGCACTTTTTGTAGTCTTCAAACATATTTCTTCAGCCATAAGTTCATTTCCACATTTTCAACAGATGGTAAGGATTTGCGGTGCAACAAGCCTGAACGACAATTCTCAAATTCTGACCGAAGACCCATCAATAGTTGAACAAGACGGTCTTATCTCTATATTTAATATAAGCATCACATACTTGCAATTCAGTAGATTTCGCCATAGCTAACTGATCCCACAAAGTGGTCATTGCACAGAAATAATCTTGAATGCCCAAATCATTTTGTACTAGTACACGAATTTAAGATGTTAACTGATATTTAACAGCAAAATTATTCTGCACAAACAATATTGACAAATAGTCCCAAATCTCTTTAGCAGTTTTGAATTTAGCCAATTGAACACCAATTTTTTGTTCAACATAGTTATTAATCCAAGTAATAATCTTTGAATTATTGGTCTCCCAAATCTTAAATACTTCATCTCCAACTTCAAGACATTTGGATTTTTCAGACATATAATCCCAAAACCCCTTTCCCTTCAAAAAATTTACCATGACATAGCTCCAATAGGAATAATTTTTTCCATTTAACCGAACACCAATAGATTGCAAAGGATCATCACCTCCAACCATTATGAATTTAAAACAGAAAAAAATCCCAAATCCGACCTCTGTAAGAAGGTTCCCAAGAAAGATTGGAGGGTCACAGTTGGACCACTTAAATACCAACCTCTTTAGACAGAACCTACTTACTTCGTGATGTAAATGACAAGCAAAAATCTCAAAATAACAAGAAACAATCCCAAATAACAAGAAACACAATAATAAGGGACAAATCTCACCAATCAGATGCGGAAGCAAAGAAGACGAAACCCAGATCAGAACGAGCACGAGCAGCCAAAACGAGCACGAGCTTACAAAACAAGTGAAGAGAAAAAAAATTAACTGATACCAGGGGTGTGCTGCATGCGAACCCCCAATTAACTCACCGCGAAGTTGGATCCGCGATCGAGCTAAAAATATTAACTTGCGCTCTTGAAACCATGTTAGAATTTATATTATTTATGAATTCTTGTAAGGCAATAACAAGAGTAAAAAAAGAAAATAAGACTATTATTGATAGTGAATTGGTAAGTAAAAGAAAAGCAACTACATCCCTTTATATAGAGTCTAAAAGTAAAACAAAAACTTATGCCCACCGATGTGGGACTTTACAATGTTAATAGTAGACACAAACATGTATTTGAAATAACTCAACTCACGAAGAGTATTGTCCATCCTCCTGATCAATAATCAAAAGAATAAAGTTTTTTATGTTTGTCACGGCAAACATCGGATGAAAGGTATTGGGAGAGGAGGAGGAGAGAGGAGGAGGACGTGTGACGTCTTGTGTGGAGAATGAGGAATCGGAAGAAGCCATGTGGCTGTCGTAAGCAAGGAAAGAAAGGGGGCGGCGGAATTGCTTAAGGGTTCGGGGGTGCCACCGGAAGCAAGGAAAGAGGGGGGTGGTGGCCGAATAGAATTTAGGGTAGAGAGGGTGTTAGGGTTTGACTTTTGATACCACGTAGAATTGTGTAATTCTCCTTGTTGAAGTTTTTTCATTAATACAATATATATAGGTGTTTACAATTGTAATCCTAATTGTATGAAAATATCTACTTTACATAGTGATGCGCGATGTAATGCACACACTTACGCAAGTGCACGTGTCGAGTCAAGTAATATAGTCTTAGAAGACCGAGTTATCGTCCTCAGGGATTTGTGCTCAAGTACCAAATTCTATTCTATGTTATCTATTTGGTGACCGATAATTGATTTGTTGTTTATGACTCTAATTATGAAAACTAATTAAACTATGTTGTTTTACTTCAGTAATGTGGAAATAGGGCTTCCAAATCTCCTCAACTATCCGCTTAACTTACTTATTAATGCAATTGACTATGGTTCTTCTTCTATTTGAGATAGCAGGTTTACTAAGCCGTTTTATACTCTTGTTAAGGTTATATAAACACTCAACCCCAGTACAACACCTTTCTACCTTTCGGTGATAAGGTTGACTCTAGAGGAGGATTAAGAACAAAAACCTTATTAATGCTACACAAGTATCGGGGTACTTTCGTCCACGATTTAACCTATGTCTATCCAACTACAGTATATTCACAACCTCCCCTTTCGGATTTCGGTTAGAAATCATAAGAATTATGATAATTAATGATCAGGTAATTACCAAGCAATCAAAACATATATTGAATAAATCTAAACAATAAGAAGAAGAACCAAGAACATGCATTAATTCATAAAGAAAAGGTTTAAGTGAATTGACATGGAAAGCCCTATATTAAAGTTAGTTCCTAGCCATAGACATGACAAGAACTAATTTAACATCCAACATAAACTGAAAATAAAGTAAAACAAGAACAAGAAAATTACTAAGAAAAGGTCTCCAATCTTGATCTCCAAAGTGTTGTGTTTTGACAAGAAGAGGAACCCTTAACCGACATAGGTTCTCTTTTATAGCCTTCAAAACGTGATGCAGTTTTCCTTCAGCCCGCCCATCGACAATTCGAAACTGATTTTTCCTCTTGTGCCACGGCCAGAATCAGCCATGGCCGGAACTTCGCAATCCTTCAAGATTAGGCGCCGTGGCGCTCGCTCGCTGGCCGAGGCCATGGCCGCCTGTTTTGACTTTTGGTGCCCGGTTCGCCACTTTCTCGCTTTTCGAGCTCTGGAACCTCCGTTTTTGTCCTCTTTTTGCGCCTTTTCGCCAATGAGCCACTTTAAACCAATATGACTCAAAAGGAAGAAACTATATCCTAAGACGACACGTATTTGTACAAAAATGGACAAAACACTCACTAAAAATGACTCAAAAGGTGTATATAAAATACACCGATCACATAGTTATACTAAATTAATAATTATAGAATATGAAGAATATTTATGTATTCTCTATCAGATTTTGTGTTCGGCCAATTGTGCAAATATCATTTTCGTTGTCTATTGATACTAGCTAGCTTCTCAAATATAAAATTACTAGAATCTCTTTTATTAATTTTACCATGTACCCTGCGATCTCAAAGCGAATATTGCTGAAGATATATTCATTTATTTTTCGATTTGCTATAAGGACATATTTTGAGATTTATGCAGACCATTCTACACGCTGCAAGCGATCAAATTCGAGATTGAATGAAATTTAATTAGCACCTAGAGTTTGAGACAATTTATGCATGAGTATATATTATGAAGAATTGATAAGTTTTATGTTAGCTACTAATTTACCACAACTCTTCTTTTTATCTGACTTGAAACTGATAACATAAGCAAGTTTACAAAAGCGGGAAAAGTTAAATACCCTTTCCTCAAAACATAACTTTAAGGCAAGCATGTTAGTAAGCAAATATAGGTAGAACCATCAAGTGGACAAATTTTAGAAGCAACAGTACATAGGTCCATAATTCACATCGAATATGAAATGAGAACATGAACTCTATATATGAATTTAGATAATTATCACCCTACAAGTTAATTTTTGGAGTTGAGTTAGGTCCAAGATTCATCTTTATATGTTATCAGAGTCAGACTCATTCAATTCATTGTTCACCGATATTGAGCCCCCAAATTATATTATTCACGCTCGAATTAACAAGGTCTAAGCGTGTGGGAGAGTGTCACATTGAATATGAAATGAAAACATGAACTCCTTATATGAATTTAGACAATTTTCACCCTACAAACTAGCTTTTGGGTTGAATTAGGCCAAGATATTTTTTACATGCGACCATGCCATTACATATATGGAGTGGACAAATTGCAATGCATGCGATCGCCCTTCACCTAGCATTTCTGTATTACGTGGCATCATATGGAGCTACCTAATACACATCCCATTTCATCGTTGATTTTTTAAAAAATCAATGCTATTGGTGTCTACATAGTAATAATTCAAATTTCTCTTTGTCAAATCCCAAACATGAAATAGCAATATATCCAATAAAGGAAACTTTCATATATCGACACTGCATATTGATCTTAATTTGTTACACTGTTTTCATTTACTATGAAATTAAGTAGCAAATGTAATAAGTTGGCAAAGTGCTACAAACTAAATAGAAATGTAATTAAGGTTAATTAGATCCTAGCTTATTGGATCTAATTAATACAATAATGAAGTAGCTAGCTAGCTAATGCGGGAAACTAATCTCATCAAGATCATCTAGTGATAGAAAAACTTCATCCAAGCATGAAAGCTCCGCGCCATCATCGTTATCATTATCACAGGCCCATTCGTATACACGACAAATTACCCATTTACTATAGTCCTGAAAAAAACATATTTTAAAAAAATACATTAAATAACATATTCTTGCGCCGTATTATATTTTTTATATGTTAAAATGAATATATACTTACAATTTTGGAAGGGGTTTTTCTTCTAGAAGATGAACGACTAGTTCCAGAAGCAGAAGAAGAGTCACAAAGGCTGTATTCTTGCATTACCCAATTGGTTTTGACACCTTCAGGTGGCTCACCTATGTAAAAAGCATAGTATTTCTTCATGCCAACATTGTCATCACTGGAACTTGAGAGTATTGGTTCATCAACTCCTAATGATTTCCAGTATCCGTTTTCAGTGATTCTACTCTGTGTTCTCCTGCTATAGAAATACCATTTATTTCCTTCTGCCATTGCTTTTCCTGCCAAATATTAAAAATCATGCAAAAACTATTTAGCTAAACACCACAAAAAAATGTCAGTTAAATACTCATATAAGTAAGTAAAAAAAAAAAAAGTGTATCTCTCTATCAACTTAAACTTTTAAATAAAATAATTACATAATTCAATATGTATTGGATTAGGTCTCACTATCACTATCACTCATTATCAAAATGAATTTTTATTAGTTTGGCCCACGAAAAAAAATCAATCAGCATGTGAAGAGCTTATTAAATATAAAATTAATAAGTAGAAGTAAATAAAAGTGTATCTTATTTAACTAAGCTTTTAGATCAGATGATCGCTATTGAAAATAATATACGAATTATGATAGAGTTGGAGAAGTGAGAGTAGGAAAATATGTACCATCCAAGTCCCAAGGATCATAAGGGTGAAGATCAAGATCAGGAATAACATCTGGATGACAAGGTAAGAGAGCAACCTTGCGGTGCAGAAAATGAACAACTAATTCTTCATCTGTTGGGTAAAAGCGAAAGCCAGGTGGCAGGTTCACATTTCTATCCCCCATCGGTAGTGTTTGTTATAACTATATGAAGAAGAATACAAGAAGTATAGTGATGGAGAATATATTAATGTAGCAGAGGAGGAGGACAAAGTAATGGTATAAAAGATATGGAACTAGATATAGTGTTTGTTATAACTATATGAAGAAGAATACAAGAAGTATAGTGATGGAGAATATATTAATGTAGTAGAGAGGGAGGACAAAGTAATGGTATAAAAGATATGGAACTAGATATTTATAGAGAGAGAGAGAGAGAGAGAAAGAAAGAGAGTATTAAAGAATTGACGTGAGAACGAAGGTGCTTTAGGAGATCATAACACCACCACCATACTTTCATTTCCCAATTCTGTGCGAGTGTTTTGCTTCAAAGAAGGTTTTGCTCTTTTTCAGATATATTTAAAGGATAAATAATTAAATAGTCTGATTTTGGCTGGCAGCTCTCTGCTCCAACGAGGCGGGTGCCTCTACCTATTTATCTGAACGTTTGCATCCAAATCCAATATAATGGGACCTGCTTCTGTTGGATTATGGCAGCCCCCTAACAAAAGATAATTAGGACCTTTAAAAAAATGAAATTAGTCTTAAAAAATAAGACTAGTTATATATTAATATTGCTACTATATATAACACAGTGGCATAACTAGCATGGAAAGTACCGACTTGACAGAACATACTAAGTTTAGCCCATATCCGGTATATTTATCGAAAAATCCACTAATATGTATATATAGGAGTGATAAATTTTAGAATCATAAATTTCAAATTCTAGATTCACCTATAGTATAATATAAATTAAGTGTAGAATAGTGTAATTTTTCTTGTCTCGAGTCTTTTCATTAATACAATATATATGTGTTTACAATTGTAATTCTAATCGTATGAAAATATCTACTTTACATAATTTCTAAAATAATAATTACAAAATATATGGAGAATATTTATGTATTCTCTATCACACACTTGCAGTCGGAGCGGGAGGAGGTCGGACACTCAGATTGGATCTGAAGTCGAGGAACAATTGTCGAGGAAGTCCCTTAGTAAATATATGTACGTACTGATATGAAGAAGGAACATGTAACACCCGAACATGACCCATGACAACCTTCTCACGAACAAAATGAATATTCATCTCAATATGTTTGGTTCACTGATGCTGAACCAGATTATGAGACAAGTAGACAACAAAATATGTTATCACAGTAGACAATAGATGCCCTACGTAAGGGACAACAGAGCTCTAGAATGAGGATTCTGAGCCAAAAAATCCCAGCAACAATATTCGCAATGCCTCTATATTCTGCTTCTGCACTCGAACGAAAAAGTGTGGCTTGCCGTTAGTAGACCATGAGATGATATTATCACCCAAAAATACACAATAGCCGGAAGTAGATCGATGTGTGTCTGGGCAGCCGCCCTAATCAGTGTCCGTATATGATATCAGGTCATGCTCTTGGTCGGCCTCCCCTAAGGGGGGGGGGGGGGGCTGCGGAGGGTTCTGGGGTGAAATTCACTTTGTTATCTGATGACAAGGCGTGAGATTGACGCCAACTCTCACTCTCAGAGTCAAAGCTTTGGTTGGCGCAATCCTCTCTTTGTTGCTCGACGAGGCTTTTCCTTCGCTCATCTCATTTCATCCGGGAAAAACCATCTTTTTCTCAACAACACCTTTCCTTTCGCTCCTCTCACATTCGTTCGAATGGCTTCACGCCTTTCAAAGGAAGAATTCCCACTTCAAAGAGTCCTTTGTCAACATGTTACGAAGCTCCAATCTTCGGTGGGTCACCATTACTTGACTTAGAAAGGCGAACGGTGCAAATGGATAAAGATGCAACCCATAGTCAAGAGCACTCTTAAGTCTTAACATACTGAATGATACATTTAAGAGTTATAAAGTGAGGCTCCATGAGAACATGCATGAACATAAACACATGTTGAATAGCATAGGCAATATCGGACCTAGTGAAGGTATACTACAAATCTTACAAAATTCTCTAAATGACCCGTTATCAAATTTCTTTCCATTATCACATTGAATGTTCTTAATTTTCCGTTTAAATTGTGTACGGATGAATGCACTAAATGATAGGAATGTGGAAATTTTTTGAGACTTTAGATAACGGAAACGTCTACAAAAAATAAGAATAATCATCCAAAAAATAACACATAAAAATAGTGACCGGTAGAGCTCAAAATATGAGATGTCAAAAGATCACTATGAATAATATCAAACGGAAACAAATCACTAGAATTGAAAGTCACAAACGATAATTTAACATGTTTCTCAAGTGGACAAGAAGAACAAACATTAGTGCAACAATCACTATTGCACTCAATAAATTTATTATTTTTAAGGGAGGAAAACACAGACACTCCCGAATGACCCAAACGCGCATGCCATAAGAAAGGTGTTAAAGCGACAAACGTTGAAGGTGTGGCTTGTTTAGTGGTGGTGGTGACGGGATATAGCTCGCCCTGACTATCACATCTCATTAGAGGTATCCCCGTCGAGAAATCCTTCATAGAAAATTCAAAAAGGGTCAAAGTCAACAAAAACCTAATTATCAGTTGTAAATTTTTGAACATACACCAAATTTTTAATTAAGTGAGGAGCATGAAGGACATTTTCAAGGCTAAAGGTGGGTTCGGGGAAGATAAATTTATGTGATCATAACCACGAATTGGAATTGAATTACCCTTACTAACAATTATGCCATGATTTTTGCTCAAATTAGAATAAGATGAGAGATTACTTGGTGCAGACGTCATGTGAGAAGTAGCACTGGTGTCCATGTACCAATTTTCATCCAGATAATTTAGTCCACGTGTATGCATCGCCGCCTCGATATCCGTATGGTCTGGCCGGGCCCGCAAAGAACGAAGGCTTGTTGCGTCGGCCCAAGCCGCGTGCCAGCCGCCAGCCGTAATTATTGTCGCCGTAATGTGGATGTTGTTGATATCGAGACCGTAAGGGTATGATGAAAGGTATTCTTTGTGGTAGACATGATTGAGGAACAAGAGAAAAATTAGAGTTTCAAAAAAATTGAAGGGGGGAGGGGGGGACGGTCGACGGAGAGAGTAGGGCGGCAGAAGTTTATGTGGAGAAGGAAAAATTTGCCCTAGACTGTTGATACCACAAAAGAGAATAATCCCTTGATTATTTTCCTTAATTTAATTGGTTTATATACCATAGTAAACCTAACATATAATTATGGAAATCAACTATACATTTTTCTACTACAACAAATTACTATCATAATTACATATCGATGTACACAATCTCTAATAATATCACAGAAACATACGGCGTATATTCTATCAGTTCATTTGTGGAGATATATAATGCGATTGCATATATTTATTCTTTGTATGTGTCAAAAGTCTCTATCCGGTGACCATGCAAATAGTGTCTGAAATTCGACTTTGCGGATTAATTGTATTTTTTGAAAAGTTAATATATATATTATTCATTGAATTTAATGAATAATTTTATGACTTTAATGATACAACGGGTGAAGTTAAATGATCATCATTTAAACTAAACTTGGTTGGAATAATTTCCCGAACTTATACCTTAATTTTCCCCTCTGACACGAACATTCCTTATATGTACACTATTAGTTATCAGAGTTTCCAGGGTAAACGTTAATAAAAGGAGGTGTGATTATGGTATAGAGTAATTAATTAAACATGAATATTATATGTGTTTATTGACTTTGGAGATAGATATACCAGTTTCAGGACCAAAATTATGGGTTCTTGGATCAGGATAAAAATTGGGGTCACATTTGATAGTCGAATCAAGCATTACAAGGTGAAAGTACTTAATTTTACTATGGGCAAAATGGGATGCCTTCTTTTTTGTTTGGTCCCTACCATATATGTACTCCTTACGTACACTATATATATATATATATATATAGTGTAGTTTGACTTGACACATAATTTAAGAAATAAAAAATATTTTTGAATTTTGTGGTCTAAAACAAGTTAAAGATATTTGTGTGATTATAGATCATCTCATTAAGCGTAAAATATAAAGTTTAAAATTAAATTATTGTCAAATAATGAAATGTGTCATTCTTTTTTGATAGAGGAAGTACTACCTATTAGCTACTCCCTACGGATAAAAAAGAGTATCCACTTAACATTTTTTTCTTGGATAAAAAGAGTGTTCACATATCAAATCAAGAAAGAATTAACCTTATTTTTTCAAATTTGCCCCTATTAAGTGTTATGTGATCAAATCTCAATATTGATTTAATTAGGGATCGTTTAATTTTTTTTTAGAAGTTAATATTTTATTAAGGGGTATGTAAATGTTTAAATTGACACTTACTTAGTAAACTTATTGGAAAATGTGGGTCATCCATCACACTTCACGCTTATATCATCCTCCTCCTTCCATCCACGTGTCATTAGGGATCCAGGTACATATATTGGACTGTCCATAAACTCAACAATTATCATAATAAAATCTCGTGAAATAATTAGGTTCTTAGTTCTGTCTCCCTTTTAAATTAGGAGAAAAACAATCAAATTGTTACTGAAAATGTCTTTGGATATATTAAGTTTCAAAAAAGTACTGATATTACTACTATCTTGGTCCCCATTAATTAATCTCAATGTTTTGTCATTTTCATTTGAACCATTCATTTTGGATAATCATGATTATGGGACAAGTAATTCCAATAGTACCCAACATTTATAACTTCACCAACCAATGGAATACAAAAAAACCATGATCTATATCTCAGTAAACCCCAATTACAATTAAGGTTTTTCATGACCTCCAAGTTGTATAATAGGAATTTAAATTTTCTTCTCTGATTATTGTTAATAATTAATGGTTAAGTGACTAAATATCAGGTTGATGGCCTTATCCACTAAATTTATTACCTTTCTTGTAAGATTGCACAAAATTGTGTGCCAAAGAATCTTTTTTGTGGTGCGCCCATGCCACAAATACTGTGTAAGCCATTATTATTGGATTCTTCTGATTGACAAGTTTGCGCATTCAAGAATGTGTCCATGGGCATATATATAGAGCTGCTGTGAGTATATAATAGTTATGATGACGGTAATAATGAGAAAAAGACTAGGAATTAAGTTCAAACAAGACAGTGACCTCAAGGCATTAGCAGACCCTCTTTTTTCACTTTGAAAATTACTATCATTGGAAAAAATGGTACACCTCACAAAGTGCCCTTCGTTTTGGTCATGGTCTTTACTCTTTGATATAAATCCTATTAATTGGAAGCTCTATCTGCTGCCTTCATTTTCGTGAAAGTTATATAAGGTGTCCCCTTCACCACTTTGGGATGCAATTTGCATAGACCACTGTTGATATAATTGACGTTTGTTAATCCAAAATCAACCACAGCTTCAATTGCTACTTACCACATGCATGAACACTAATCAGGGTTGTGGTGTACTACTAAATATTCCTTTATTCTTAATAAGGATCTCTAATTTGAGCCCTAGTATAGAGGCTGCGTTGTTAGAAATTACACTTTACGAATTATATAAGATTTTTCGAAAACGTGATAGTTTTTTTTACTCAAGTAAAGCGATTTTGTTTATGAAATAAGACAGTTTTATTTTTATATTGATGGTAGAAAAAATATTTACATGATTGAATAAATCAAGGGATGGGAGGAATTTCGTATTTTTATCCCAAGAAAAGTAGAAAAGTTACCATGGAATCACTCAAACTTCGTTGACCATGTAAAACTTTCTTACACATTTAACGATTAATACTTAATTTAAAGGAAAAGCAATTCAATATCGACCAAGTATCTGTTTGACACCACTAATCGTGGTTGCTTCTTTTACACAACAAGAGCTATTTTCTTTTTAATTTAAGATCTCATTAACCACATATGACAGGAGCTAGGATCAAATTATTTTACACTGACGGATATTAGTTGAACTCATTCTTAAATGAGCTCTTTTGTTTAACGTGAAATTCGCAGCTTCTTATTCGCCAGACCTGAAACCACGATCGACGTAATACCGCAAACCCATCACCGCTTAAACCACACTTGGCAGTTCAGATGTGTGCTCCCCACGGCGCGCGGCGCCAGTGTTCTGCCAACTGTGACCAAACTCTCCATACCACCCATCGGTGATACTCGCCTTCAAGCACTAACCGATCTGCGCCGGATAACTGGCTGACGGGGTTTCACCCAATGAGGATACCCTATGTTATTATTTTTGTTGGGTTGTGTGTGGAACGGGGGTTGATGGAATGTTACTAATCTCCTTGAATTACAAATTTAGAGCTGAGTTGACTCATCACCTACCAAATAGATATACTAGTACAAGTAACAAGCAGCTTTAGTACCAGTAATCCAAAGAAACCACCATAATATCAATGTTAATACAAAACAAATGTTTTCGTATTATAATAATTAAAGTTATAATTTTGTCTCTCTTCTCGATTATCAGAACTTCACTTATAGCTTACACTAAAAGCCCTTGTAATCTTATAGAATACAAATGATAATGCGACATCCAGTTTCAAATATTAATTACAATAACAACATATCCAATGAAATACACAACGTGGGATCCTAGAATAGAAACAGACAGACCTTACATCTACCTCGATATCAGAACGATCGCTTTCAAGACTTCTACCAAGATAATTTCAAATATTAATTATTTTGATAAATTTAAATTTGTTTTAAAATAATTAACGGCTACTTCTTATCTCAAATATATCTTTTCACTTTGAATTAGAAGAATGCTAATTAAGTGAGACATTTAAGAGAGAAATTCATGACGATTTTAAAGTTTTGTCAATTACTTACTTTTTAATAAGACTAAGAAATATTCTTTTTCGAATAGTGACAAATAATATGGACGGGAAACAATAATTATTATCTCAAACAATTGACATCAATTTGTGGGAAAAATCCATCATTGCAAAGATTAATGAAAAGTGAACCAACGGTGCACTCAAGAGTCATTCTTATATATATATTGTGTGTTAAAAAGAAAGAGCCGTAGTAGAGTTGAAATGACTGATGAATCTCCAGTTGTGAAGTGTGAACAAGTGATGACTACATTGTTGTGTCATTTCTTATTTTATTTTTTCTCTGTGTAATGTGGATATATCATATATTTTGTGGAGGGCCACTTTTTTCCAGTGTTAGTGGTATGATGCAAACTCATGTAGAGTCATCTTTATCCACGAAAGTTCATAATGTGATGTCCTTCACTTTTTGCCTAACTATTTGGTCATCACTTGCATTCTTAAGATAACGAATTGCTAATGGAGTTTTGGATTGAAACAAAAGATAGTAACTAAAATCTGTTACAAGTCCAATAATAGTAGAAACAATAAGATTAGGTTAGCTAACAAGAGTGAGAATTGAACGGTTGAAGAGGAATTTGACATGACTAGACATGAACCACGTGGAAGCCCAACGTATCCTACTTTGTGTGGGGTGGGGTGGGGTGGGGGAAGAGAGCAGGAACTATTTGTTATTTAATAAAATGGTGTGCTATTTTTATGACAATTGACAAGGTTTTTTGTTTTTGTTTTACCACTCTATGTTTGGTATATGTTTTGGGGGCATCGACTAATTGGGATACATGTCATAAGTTCATTTTGAGGAAAACCGTTTCGTACCAATAGTAACCCCATTTTCATAATTCAAATCTGACATTTTTAATTAAGAATGAAAGGATATTTACCGGTTATATTTTTTTTATATGGATTGTTTTAGTATTTCAATTTTTAAGGTTAAGTAGATCCATGAACATAGACAAAGAAAAGGAACAAAAAAGAATAATTGTACGAAGAGTTTGAACTCTGCATAGTGAGCCATGTGGATAAGGTAACTCAAGTTGGAAATGCAGCTACCATTATTATCATTATCTTCAGTACATCCACCAAATCATTCATAAATCATGGGCCATACCTGCAACTGACCACTTGGGTTTTCGCTTCTTGGGCTCATTGGGAGTGAGGCCAAATCCAGTCAATTTTGAAATGGGCTACGGGGTAGGCCTGTTGATAGAGGTGAAAGTATATCCATATGATACAACTAGTAATAAGCCATTCCCAATGGCAGGATAAACTTGTAAGTTGTAGTATCCCAAAATCAAGACATTAGTTCCTTCATAAGCAAATTAGGGCCTGAACTCACTTTTAAGGTGGTCAACTTAACTTTCCAGCCCAAAAGCACCAGCACATTTGGGTACAAGGAGTTGCTTTTGGCAGTAAAAATAGTGTTTACTGACCACTTTTCGACCATGTCTTTAAGAAGTAGTCATTGTTCTAGAGTTTTAATTTCGACAATTGTCCTGTAGAGTTTCACTCGTAGAATTTGAGACTCCAGAATAGTGACTCTTCTTCATTTACAAGTACTGTAAAGTGGTTATTTTTGCGATTATTTTTTCCCGCTTCTGCTGGTCACTATTATGAACCATTTTGGCTCAGTCCAAAATGCAAGATCTCAAATGTCATATATCATGGTCCTCAAGGCTGCTAATAATTTGTGATGAAATAATTCCTCCGCAAAGAGTCATGTTTAAATGCACAAGATAGAAATTACTAACATGAAAGTTCATACACTAGCTGTATACAGTTTCCTCAAAAAGCTAGCAAGTTAATGTCAATTAATCATCACTGTTTATCGCGAAAAGATGGTTTAAAGCTAAATTTTAAGAGGTTTAAAGTGTGGTATGATTTGATATTCATGCCTTGTCTATGTAACATGCTAAATTTTCCGGTGGTTTCCAGGGAGTGTGCCATCCACAGAAAGGCCACAAGCTCTTCATTATCTTAATTCTTTAATAAAGTCGCTTTAGACTTAAAACACTTTAAGAATCCACTAATCGAACACTTTGCTCCTATAAAGTATCCCAATGTCCCTGTATCTATCATACAAATATTTTTTATTCGAGCTGCTGAGGGCCGGAGCTCGTATGAAGCGATAGAGCAAGAAAGAAAGAAAGGATCAACGTATTTTATCCATATTCCTATCTTCTTTAGAGGACTAATCGCATCAAATACACCTAACTTGTGTAATCTTTCTTGGGAGCTAAAATGAGATGAAGCATTCGGACTCCGAGTGTGAGTGATCCATGAACCTCACCAAGCAAAGGCTAGAGCGATCTACAAGCTCGCCATACATCTCGTCACGCGAGCTATGAAGACCAAAAGAAGTTGTAGAAAAAAGCGTCAAGAGTGCAAAATGGACAATCAACATTGTTGAGCGAAGTCTAAGGCGAGGAGATACTTCGCCATGGATCTCGCCCCGCGAGAAAGGTACCTCTCCAAGCACCTCGCCCCGCGAGAAAGGTGCTCCAAAATGCCAAGTTGAGGATTTTTTGTTTAAGTGTAAACTGGACACCATAGATCGCTAAGCGAAGCCCAGGCTCCAGTGTCCAAATGGCAGCGGATTTTAAAGTCCAACTCCGTTGCGTAGCAAAAAAAAATTGCGAGGCAATGTACGAAGCAAAAAAAATGAAATTACGAATGTTATCAAGAGACCAATGTAGCAAACAAACAGATTAATTGTATTAAACAATATATAAAAAAAGTCATGCAAATAATAAATATTCTTACATTTACAAAGAAAATCGTCTAGAGTCCATTTGTTGAAAATGTTCCATAATAACATCATCGCTAATAGTCTTTAGTATAAAACGACGTCGTTTTGTATAAAACGACGTCGTTTTGTATAAAAATAAAATACAAAACGACGTCGTTTTGTATAAAAATAAAATAAAAATTATGCTAGTGCAACTGCACCACCATGCTTTTAGTGGATCCGCCACTGTTATTTTCCAACACTATAAAAAGACCCTTTGCGTGATTTTTGCACAGCTTTGGATCGAGGGAGAGCTTGGAGCCGCCGTGGAGGCTGGAGGAATCTTGTTTTACTTTTTCTTCTCCTTACCATTCGTTTTTTATATTTTCTTTGGATGATTTGTTGTTTTCCTTCCATGTTTATGTGGAGCTAAACTTCTTGTTCTAGGGTTATGGTTCTTTCATAAACGTTGTTATTCGAATATTGATTCCAATTAATTAGCTTATCATATTGGTTTATTTATTTAATCCTGATCTTAATTATTTGATTGTCTGATCACCAATCTAATACTATATTTGATTCTTAGATTAAACTCGAGAGAAGAATACTAGGATAGCAATAGGGTTACCCTGGTCATCGGGGAGCGAATTTGCGTTTAGGATAGAGATATACCTAGTTCGCTCTGCTTGATTGATATACAAGAAATATAAATGCATTCGTGTTAAGGTTCAGGATCATAGAGATGCGGCTAGAGGACTCGCGAGATTCGTAGTCGTAACATCAACCCTGTCAATCAGTAAACTGGATAACTTAAGAAGTTAAATCAATTGAAGAATACGATGTGATTGTTAGATAGCCCATAGCCTTAGATCAATTTCATATCATTGCTAATATAAAAACCAGCTTTTTCTTTGTCGAAGTACATTATTTGTTTTCTTTTTATTTTAATTAGTTTAGAATTACAACTTACATATTTCCTCTCTTGTATAGATAATTCGGATAGTTTAATTTAGATAATGGTTAATCATAAGTCCCTGTGGGTACGATATCTGGACTATAAATCTTATATTACTTATACGACCGTGTATACTTGCGTGTGCGTTTGAGAGCAACGGAAAGCAAAACATTAAGTATTCCAGGAAGAAAAAGAGTTAATTCATTAAGGTCAAAGAGCTATATAATCCACTAAAAGATCACACAGTGTTTTAACATCATTTCTTCTATTTGACTAAGATTTGCCTAACCATTAGGCTGATTCAAGATTTGACAACTGAGATTTGTGGAAGTCACTTATAAAATATGATGGTTGAGAATTTAAAAAGAAAATTGACTTGGTGCTTGCCAATTTGCCTAGCCTGCACCATGTTGTTTAACATGTGGTTTCCGGTGGGTTTAGGACACAAATAATGTATCTTTAACTATTGATATAACTACTAAAATAATGAAGAGATGTTCATTTTTTAACTAGCCAGATGCTTACATATTATAATTACATTACATCAACTGACCCAGCAAGAAAGCAACTATTAGCAACTAGCCAAGAAAAAACTGTCCAATTTAAATATTAAATATTGACCAAATGGAGGTTTTATGAAGAGAGATTTTGAAGGCAAAATAAGGAATATGACAAAATGACAATTACAAGTTACAATATCATATCCTAACTATTTCGCAGAACACTTGCAGAGAAGTCTCACAAAACTGATACAAACATTTATACACAGTTCCAAAGGAAAAAAAAATGAATAGTTCACGAGAGTACGAATGACAAATGTATCGTCTTCCCAGAGCAGAGTGAAACAGCTTCACATTATTGCATTTTCAGGTTTCCCCCAAGCAAAGTCATTAAGCCACCACCATGAACTCTTCCCTCCGGGACAACAAACTCAAAGTTGATGTTTGTGTTGCTTCTTCCAATCCCAAGGTCGGTGCTTCTGTCATCCGGCTTCTCTGAATAAGCTGAGGAGGCCTTCATTGACAAGGGTACCAATACCTGTGGTGGTATAAGTTGCTGCTTTTCAGCTGGTTTATTGAGTGAATGAACCGAATCTGAGACCATGCTCGCCATAGACGAAGAACGATTGTTCTCAAAAGTGCTCTTTGCATGGGAGGCAGCAGGGACCAGTCCATGGAAAAGTCCTGGTCCAATCATGCCTCCTTTATTAGTATTTCTCCCATGTAACAAGCTGCTATGAGCAGCACATAGCCCTCCTCTGCCCCTAGCGAACTTCTCGCATTGCCCCTCTCCCCAGCTGCAACGCTTACCACCACCGTGAGCCTTGCAAAAGTCGGTGCTACCTTGAGCACTCTTTTCACAGTTTTCAAACTTGCAGCGTTTCCCTCCTCCATGCCTAGCACAACAATCAGTACGCCCTCGAGCACTCTTAGTGCATCCTGGAACAGCACACCTCTTCCCACCACCATGTGCAACACAAAAATTTGTGCCTCCATGTACACTTTTGGGGCAGATACCACCGCCATCAAAGAGACACCGCTTTCCACCACCATGTGCTTTGCAAAGAGGTGTACTCCCTTCAGCTCCTTTGGTGCAGCCAGCAAATATGCAACGCTTTCCACCACCATGTGCTTTGCAGAACAAAGTGCTTCCCTGTGCACCCTTTGTACAACTAGGGAATTGGCAACGGCGTCCGCCACCGTGTGAAATGCACGAGCCGACTTTTCCCTCAGCACTACGAGTGCATCCTTCCACATTGCACCTCTTTCCCCCACCATGCTTGATGCAAAGGCCTGACTTTCCACGTGCTGCTCTGGTGCAACCTTCAGGAAAGCTACAACGCCTTCCACCACCATGTGCTATGCAGTGGTCTGTCTTACCTTCTGCACTTTTAGTGCATCCCAGGTAATCGCACCTCTTCCCTCCTCCATGGGCCTTACAGTATGCGGTCCTACTCTCAGCACCTTTGTTGCATCCAGGTTTCTGGCATCTCTGTCCGCCGCCATGTCCAATGCAAAGACCTGTCGCTCCTCGAGCTCCCTTGGAACACCCCGGAAACTTGCATCTCTTGGGATTGGCTATCTTGCGTGAGGATGTAGCCATCGTCATTGGTTCAGACATGGTACTCATTGAGTAATCAGAGATACAAGAAGGTTCAGAGCTCAGCTCGGGGAGACAGAAATGCGATTTTGTACCGAGCTCAAAAACTTCCTTATTTTGAAAGGATAGTTGTTTGTTCTCAATTCTTGGAGCCATAAGAAGTGAAGGCATGTACCCACCTGACTTCTTGGCTGATGTAGAACCTTCGTCCAGGATAGGGATCGCATGTCTTTTACCATCCGAAGATAGCTGATCGAGATGATGAGGTGCACCAGCAGTACTCTGAGTGATAGAAGAAAAATCAAGTGCATTGAAAAATTCATCGGTGCTCCCAGAGAGGCCAAGTTTAAGGATAGAATCACTCTCAGATGATAGCCCCTGATTCAACAAGGCTGTAAAACCCTTATTTTTACTAGATCCGCCAGGGTAATATTCCTCAGAACAAATTGTAGGTGTTGGCCCCAAACCAAGCACCAATTTACACCCGTCATCAACAGCATTCTTTTGCATAACATGGCTTCTGCTGTTGGTCCCACTGCCTCCAAATCTAACACACTCATTTCCTCCATAACCAAAGCAATCTAATCTTAATGTTGTATCACTCCTTGCAAGCTCAACATCTGGAACAAGGTACATATTGTTCTTATTAGGATCAATGGATGTTATCATACTACACTAGGAAAAAATTGACCTGAAAAATGAAACGAACTGAATAATCTCATCACATTTTAATAGAGAAACTCATAAAACAAAATGAAGCAAGCGAGTAAAATAAGTCCTAATGAGCTACCTCCTCCACTCACAAACCCTGATGTGTCTGCTCGATCCATTTTATCTTAATCTTGAAGAAGAGCATCAAAGGCTGTCTAGTGCTCTTATATAGTAAATAAGACCAAAGCAGGTTTCAGGATTAGAAACTGATGATGGAAGATACCAAAAGAGAATAGCAGATCATGTCTCTCAGTAAAACGTCTCAGTTTAAAAACCTGGGGAAAAAAACAGAAGACGGTATGTCAGAATTCGTCAATGGCTAAGAATATGGGAGAGGGGAAGTCTTTTTTATCACAGGCAATGTCAATACCATCATGAAGATGCACAGAAGACTTAAAAGAATAAAAAGACAGAAGGTAATATGCATATCTGCTTCTCTTTCTTTAATATACCAAGGACAAGTCACATTATACATAAATCAAAGTTAACAATAAAATTGACCTTCAAAAGTTCAATCGGAGCATAACTTTTTCGACGGAGGAAGGTGGTTGTTATGTGTGTGAAAAGAAAGGGAAAGAGAAACAGTATAATTCAAGGAAGGACAGAAAATAGAGGTAGAGAAGGAGGAATTTCAAGAAAAAATCAGATAATAAGTAGTATTATAAACAAGGTAATTTACTTGAGGGAAACTCCAACTTAATAAATCTTCACCATAGCCCAGATCAATCTCACCATTGTTGTCGTCTATAGGATTGGCATAATCTTTTATGGCTTCGAAACTTATTCTGAATACGTTATATTACAAACGGAGGGCCTTAATCTTCTTATTGGAAAGTCATCAGATACGGCATTAAGGTGTTTCCTTTTTCCAAGTAAAATTCTACTCTCTCATCCCTCACAGTGATGAAAAATTAAGATCTCCTTACTAGAGAGGTGAGAAAGAATCCCCAAATGCATAATATCCAAATAGCTCAATAATCGCGACTGAAGAGAAGAACAGAATTCTAAAAGTATTACTATATAACAGGAAGTGTCAATATTCAAGCAGAGGCGGAGTCAGAAATTTGGCGAAGTGTGTGCATATTTTCTTCTCACTTGTGTTAAAGGTATGCAAAATTAAATATATACTCATAGTAACTAACATTTAATCTATGTACACCGCATAATCATATATTCAAGCTATCCTCGCATTCATGACTGAATTAAATCACCAATACTGAGAATACAAGACCTGCACTTAATTCAACATTTCAACCTGACTCATAAATCAGAAAAGGTTAGGCAACAATTTTAAGGACCACATATTGATTTAATGACGTAAAATGTTACCATTAAATACTGTTAAGAAGAGTGTTAAATATACTTTTTTCGAATTATAATCAAGTTATTTTATGTTCTTATTCAATAACCTCTTTTTGTCCTGAGCCGAGGGTCTCTCAGAAACAATCGTTTTACCTACCAAGGTAGAGGTAAGGTCTGTGTATATTCTACCCTCCCCAGACCCACGTTATGGGATTGCACTGAGTATGTTGTTGTATTCAATAACCTCTTTCTCAGCACCGGCATCAATCCTTCTATGCCATATCTGTGAAGATCTTAGAACATAATACTTAAGTCACCACAGAATAAAGATCCTCTAATCCCAGGTTTCTATTCTCTTTATAGCCTCCTTTCCTATTCTTGCTTCCTTTGTTACAGATCGCTTTCTACTTATAACTTTATATAAACTAGAGGATAAACCACTTTACTGGTAAAAAAATATATGCTAAACTCGAATATGTTCTTGAATTCATTCACCTAATTGAGTCTGAAACGAAACAACAACTAGTAAATGGGATCTACATATCAGAAACTCCAAAAAAAAATTAAAACAAACATGAGATGTAAAATTTTGGCCCAACACTAACAACACAGTCATGTTAAGCAAACAAGTAATTTTAACAACACATAGTCATAATAAAGCTCTAAGTACCAATAAAGGTAAAACAACCAAAAAAAACACTAGCCAACTAAAAGGGAAAATAAAAACCAAATCTTTCATAATTACAAAAAAAAACGTAAAAAGCAAGAAACTTTAGTTCTTCTGTTACAGAACTTTAGGGGGGGGGGGGGGGGACAGCAGAGTTTTTTAAACAGAAATATGAGAAAATAGCAATAATGAGTTCCACTCCTCGAATTAATCAAAATAGAACAACGCAGAATTATCAACAGAACAAAATAATAAAATTAAATGTACTCAAATGAGGAAAGGAAACATATAGATTGAAGAATGAAAATAAAAGAATTCAAGAAAATACCCTTTAGAGTTTAGAGTAGATACCCATTTCACGAAAAGCTGGCAATTTTCAAGAATCAATTGAAGCCACACTTTCAGAATTTAGTATTCTTTTTCTAGAAAGAGAAACTGAACCTTGTGATGTTATGTCTGCTCTCACAAGTGGAATATAAAAAGACAAATAGAGAGAGAACAACAGTTACGTAGTAGAGTAATATGTTTTGATAAATAGAACTAAAATTGATATGTGCCCCTTATTAATACTTGATCAAACGTACAATCAACGGGTTCTTATTGGATTCAGTTTTTCATTTTTGCCCTTTCTTGTTTTTAATCAATGTTTTGTGAAAAGATACTTTTGATATTTTTTTGTTGACGAAGGAACCCGCAGCCGCTACTCTTTCGAGTGCGCACAGGGTAAAAAATACTTTTGATATGTAGTATAGTGTTTTTAGCTAATCAATTCAAAAAATATTTTCGCCAATATTAGAGAAGTAATTTATGTTTGAACCAGGGTTTCAAAAAGAGTGAAAATTAATTTCTCTTACTACTTAGAAGAATTTCTTTTTTTCTTGAAAGTTTGACCAACACATCAACAACAATAACAATATACTAAGTATAATTTCACAAGTGGATCTGAAGAGTAGGATGTATGCAGACCTTACATTTACCTTTGTAGGTAGAGTTGAGTATGATAAAATGTACTCAAACCTTATCTCTATCTTTATAGGCTAGAAAGACTGTTTTTTATAGATCATCGATTCAAAAGTATCAAACACATCAAATTTCTAAAATAAATATTAGTAATATTCTAATTAACCAACATATGATAGGATTATAATTAAAAGAATAAAACGTTCTATACCAAAAAAAAATTACCCAAATTTTATTTTAAGGTGAAGAAATTTCAACTATTTTCTCTTTTTGTGATGGCCCTTTACCGTCAATAGCACACCAACTGTGTGGATGGTTTTAAGCTTACGGGTCCATTGATATGAACGCTGCATACTTTTATGTGATAAAGACATTCGATTATTTTACCATTTTTGTCCTAATTGAAATTCATAAATGGACAAGAGTATATGGGTTAAACTGTCATTTAAGGGAAACTTTATAATTTGTAGGTCATATTCAGATGACATAAGCGATGTCAGTGGAAATAAGTGGTCTATAAGAGCTGTTGGCATAGTACGGTTTTCAGTTAGCGGCTCCTGACGTAGGCAACCTGTTCGGTACTTTATACTCTTCTGTCCCACTTTCACTTTGGTTAGCATCATTTATTTTTTTACTGTCGTAAAAAATGTGACTCGTTTTATATTTAAAAGTTTAGTTTATTTTTTTTTTACATTCTTTGCATTATCATGACTTTACCTTATTGTACACTTTATTGACTACAAATACTAACTGTATATATACAAGGGCAATTTTAGTATTTTATCGGAAAATAAATCACTCTTTTTTAATCTTCGAGTCTAATCAGATTAAGCGAAGTAAAATGAAATAGAGATTTTTATTTTTTAAATGTTTGATGGGTAGCATGAGAGGAGAATGCAGAAGATATCAATTTTTATTGAAATATGATATCTAATTTAAACAGGGCCGTCTTTGAATCCGTGCGAGTTGTGATACCGCACAGGACCTTTCGAAAAATAAAAAAATTTAGGGTCTTTTTTTCATTTTTTATTAAGTAGTATTAGCCAGAATTTACTGTAAAGGTCCATAATTCACAGGTCTTAATCCAATTAAGGGCCCACTTTTACGAATTAGAACATGACCCCCAAAATATTTGAGACGGTCCTGAATATAAATGATAGGGAGAACACTGATAACGTTTTAAAGAATAAATTGAAAGTTTTTAAGTACTTTATATTAGAATAAGATAGCTTAATATGAACATTTTAAATATTATAAAGAAATAAAGTCTTATCGAACTTACGCCTTAATCTGTGAAATTTTAGTTTCAAAAAATTTGTATATTAATTTGTAATTTTGTATGGGAGCATTTCATTTGTTGGATGTTAGACTTTTGGTGAAAATAAACATATATAAAAGAATTAGATGACGTAAAAAGGAGTGTGAATGCCGTCACGGTTCAAATTGATATCAATCTGGAGTTTATTGCTTAAATAGGTATTCAATTATGAGAAATTAGCTAGTAAATGATTATTTTTTATAAAAAAAGTCACTTTCGATAATTATTTTACACCAAAATTATATTTTCCGTTGCTGTAAATTCTTCGACTTACAACTATTAATTGGCATTTATAGCAGTCGAAATTGAATTAAATAATTCCGAAATAAAAAAGAAAACCTGACCCGTTCTAAATCTATTAACACTAAAAATAGTACCATTTTAAGAGTTTATGGATATAAAGGTGTATTTTGAGCCGAGAGTTTCTCGAAAATAATCAATTTACTTATCAAGGTAGAAATAATATCTGCGTACATTCTACTATTGCTAGACCTCATTTGCGAATTTCACTCGATATGTTGTTATTGTAGGGAGATAAAGGTGCATAATACTCCGTAAATTCATTCTATTGGATTTTTACTTTTATGATGGGATTACTAAAGTCCCTGTGAAATGATAAAAATGTCAAATCAAGAGTTGGGTGCAGGAAACTTTACAAAATCGGCGAGAATAATATATGTTATGATTTTACTACATAATTGGCAATAGTTTTTCTTTTTTATAGTTTGATAAAGTAATTCATAATCGCTATTTTTTTAATGCGTAGAAGGTAAGTGTAATAGTTAGTAAACCACAAAAGATAAGTAAATCCTATTAGATAAGTTTTGTGTGACAAACTCGACCAAGAAAATATTTGGAGAGATTCTGTTAAAATAATAATATTTTCTATCTAATATCTCAAAAATAAATAATAATCTATTTATTAATTTCATTAAAGTTTTCATTCAACTTGGTCAAATATAATTGTTGCCAACATCTCTTTTTTATTAAATAAGATCAAATAATGAATGATTATTATTATTATTATCAATAGTCTTTAAGGCTGTTTTACTCCTCTTAAAGAATTTGAACGTTGGTAGCAAATAAATGTTTTAGACATTAGCATTCATCTTACTATAAATATGAACTTGTGTGTTCATTTTGAGAGAGAGAAAATACAATGAACAAAACTATTTCTTCGTCTTCTCATTTTATAGTGCTGGATTATCTACTGTAAAAAATAAAAATGTTAGATTCTGACTCATAATTTTATATTACAAGGGTTTGTTGAATCATGTGGATATACTTATATCGGGTTAATTATCCTTAAGGACAGTGTCTTAATTGATATGCCTCAAGCTATGAAATTGGTCAAAAATTTCCTACAATGTTTGTAAGAGTATTTTTCATAAGATTAACAATCTTAAGGATAATTCTTGCTCTATTCTTACGGAAAATTGAATGAGAATAACTTAGTACAATCTGTCTAAGTTTCAGGTATGCTTTTGATGCGCCTAATATTGTTCAAATTTAAATTTTGTGTTGTTATGCAATTTAGCATATGGGAGAAAAATCTATTTATTCAAGATATTTACTTTGGTGTTTGAATGTGAGAGATACCCAAAGAATTTAGCATAAAGATTAGGTTGGGACAAAGTTTTTGAGCTTTACAATATTGAGATTTGTTGGTGAAACGTTGTTAGTATTAGATAGTACTAACACTACAATAAAACACTTCTAAAAGGGAGAGCAAAGTCGCCCTCTTTGCTTTGAAAATCGCTCTCTTAGATCAAAGGGGGCAAATTTTAATCACCATTAAATTCGTCTTATTACGTCCGTTGTCTTAGATCAAGAAGGACAATTTTTCAAGTCGCCTCCTTTGGTAAGAGCCAAATAAGGCGACTACAGTCGTCCTTTTTGAGATCAATAAAAAGGGCGACTTTTGTCGCCCTATTTGAACCACACCAAATAGGGCGATTTTCTTGTCGATGCACTTTATCCGCCATATCAACCACAATAGCAGGCGCATATCTAGTCAATTAATCAAACTCCAGACTATACTCTCGAATGCTCCTACCACCCTGCCTCAACTGTAAGAATCTATCGACTCTAGCTCTCCTCATCTCTGGAGGCGTGAAGCGCGCGAAGACCTCTCAGAACTCATCCCATACCGCTGGAGGAGCACCCTCGCCCCTAGATAACTCTCAAGACTCGTACCAGTTTATAGCTACAGCCCGCATCCGATACGTAGCCAACTCAACATACTCAGTCTCCGAAGCCTTGATCACCCTCAATGTACGCTGCATCTGCCGAATGAACTTCTGCGGATCATCCTCGGGCTTTGACCCGAAAAACTCTGGAGGATTACAACTCAAGAAGTCACGAATCCTCAAACTGTCAGATCTATGGTCAACCCCTAGTCCTTGTCTGTGAGTCTGTCCTGCCACTAATCTGGTCAGCAGCTGAATTGCATTTCTCATGGCTCGCCCTTCGCCTCGGGCCGGCGAGCTGAGGCTCAGTGTCATGGCCGCCGCTCTAGCTCCTCCGAGGTGATGGTATAGTAGAGCTCGCCGACCAGTGGCATGCCTCGCATGAGGCAGTATGGGTCCTAGTAACTCTCCGGGTCTGATTGGTACCTCCTGCTACTGATTTGCCCTTCTGGGCTGTTGTCGACTTCTTCAGAGGCATAGCTGAAAGCACAATAATTCGTTTAGAGAGAGATCATCCTAATAACATAGATCTATTGCACGATCTACGAGATGAAAGAATAGAAATCAATCCTAAATGTTCGACAGCCTCCTGCGTATAAGTATGGTGCACAACATACCCATACACAAGACTCTACTAGACACGGTCTGTAGACATTCCGAGGATGACCTGCTCTGATACCACTTTTGTCACGACCCGACCCGACGGGCCGCGACTGGTGCCATAATTGGACACTCTTATACTGACATGTCACGCATAATCCGACTGATACCAAAAACAATACAAAAAACTTGTGATAATAAGCTGCTGACTCATAACGTTATATATATCAAAATGAGCATGTCTCTTGAGGAGTCACAGCTAGTCAATCATAACAAAACAGGCAAGCCGACAAGGCTGCCACTATATACGAGAACATCCAGAAATGAAGTACAACAGTATAAGTGACCAAGGTACTATCATATCTTTCATTTTAAAACAACCAAGGCAAATATCATGCCTTCCTTTTAAAATAAACAAGACAATACCATGTCTTCCTTTCTAAATAACCAAGACAATACCATGCCTTCCTTTCTAAAATAACCAAGACAATACCATGCCTTCCTTTCTAAAATGACCAAGACAATACCATCATGCGAGGTACGACATGTCCCGACCCATTTTTGGGACTTGATGCAAATATAAAAGACTGTACACATATAGCTATCACAAGCAACTATGTACCATTTAAATCATCTTCAAGTCTCGTTAGCACAAATAGAATGAACTATCATTTTTAGAGAAACCAAGACACTAACAAGTCTTTCATTTTATAACACCAAGACACTATCACATAGTTCATTAAGAATTAAGATCCATTACAACAATGTACGTCCGCCGTACATTCACTTTATAAACTCAAGGCACTTTCATTTCATGTACTATATTAAGGACTTAATCATGGACATTCTCACATGATTTCCTTATAACCTTTTATACTATCTCTTGACTTTCCACAAACTGTTATAACCAACTTCCAATAAAGCTGTTATAACATCTTTCATTTTAGAAAACTAAAGCACTACCACATCTTTTCTTTTTATAAAATCAAGGTATTGTCATGTCATGTAATATTAGGGAATGAAACCTAAAGTATACATCTATTCTTTATACAAAGAATCACATCATGCAATATAAGGGAGTTAAACCCAAAAGTACTATGTACATTCACCGTACATATCATGTAATATTATTAGGGAGTTAAACCCAAAAGTATTATGTACATTCACCGTACATTCTTTCCTTTGTAAGACCCCAAGATTCTAACACCCGTAGTATCAAGACACTTCCACTTTCTAAAATCAAGTTAAGTGTACGTTTAACTTCAAGTAACATATTCTTTTAATCATCAAGTCACTTGTACTCACTAGGGTCGATACCGTGGCATTGAAACACCACCCCGCCCCCTGACTAACCTCGGCCCCCCCTTCAGAAGAGGCAGCGCCGCGGCCCTGCACTAGGGCGCCGCGGCGCCGGAACATCTGCAGTCCTCTGAAGTTGCCGAGCCGCGGCCCTGTACCCGAAATCTACATTTTTGCATTATCACTTAGTCTCTTTTCATGTCAAGGACTCATTCTTTCCTATTACGTTACTCCTATCTCTTTAAAATCAAGTAAGCTTTGTACTTATCAAATCAAGTACTATAATGAATCCGATTTCATTTAAAACTCAGACGTTCATCGCGCTTCGTTTTATAAAAGTCATGCTCAAAGAAGGTAGAAGAAGTTCCACATACACTAACTTTCATTTAGAAATCCCATGGTACTATAACGTCGTGCGTCAATAATAGGGAAAGTATACTTCAAGAAACAATCATGCCGATAGAAGGAAGAAGTTCACATACCTCATTGGCTACTAACCCATACGACAAGTAGCAATACACTCCAATGTACTTCAATATTATCGTCTATTCCACATTCCAAGTAGAATATGCTACACGTAGTACTTCAACCTATAATGACGATAGCACTTCTATCAATATCATACTTACTAGTATAAGACTTATACCAAATAATGACCCTCTTATTCTACGGAAAATTGGGCAGCACTTCCTTTGTTTCTACGTACTTTTCCACCTTTTCCAAGGCCCGAATTATTCAACCAACAAGCCACCTTTAAGGCACAACCAACAGTTAAACAAAGGGGATTACACGCCTAACTTGACGTGTAAAATTCAGCCCCTTAATATACCAAAATGTTCCATCAAAACGACACAACGATGTCTAACAGTTTTAGGATGTTTTCGGCCAACAACAACTACGATAATCCAAAGTCTTTTTTCTTAATTCCTTTTAAACCAATTCACATTTCAACATGTTATATAAGTTATATAAACTATCAACAACAATATTTCCTTCATTATATAACATGTACCAAGTGTAAATAACGACAATAACCAACGAAATTCGAAAACCTCAAAATTAGTCTAGCTCTCGGCCAAGCCTTAAAAAATTGTCCAAACACTTTTTAATCCTCATTATTTTTAGTACAAGTTCATCCATACATTATAACAATAAGTAATATCCACTTACTTTAAAATAAGAAGGACTTTTACCTCATTTTGTGCCAAAAAATGCTCCAAAACAGTCCGGTCTTTATTGTTCCGCAGTTTTTGTTTCGCTCCACTTCTTCAAGTTTCAATAACATATATGTGACCCCTATGAACTTATACACAACTTCACTTTGTATTTCACTTCCAAAAAGTCGACGGAACCTTAGGATTTTCCCTTCACCATTCTCGGCCCAACCAAGATTTCAAGGGTTTTGAGAGTTAACTTGGCTTAACACCTAATCAATGAGCTTAATCCAAGAGGATTAGTGATTCTTAAACTTCACATTTGGTCTTAGGGATTCTCGAAAATTAAGAGAGAAATGGAGAGAAGATGAAGTTTCAAAGTCTTGAGATTGAACTTGTGAGCTAAGTCTTCAAGACTTATCCAATATGAAGCCAATTGTAATGACAATTGGAGGGGACACATGTCACCCTGCCATTAGTCCAAATAAGTCTTCCCAAAAATAAATATCTCAAGACTTGGAAAATATCTAATTTCTCGAAGGGTCCCGCGAAATTGTGAAATTCTCGGCGGACCCCATATTATTAGTCTCGAGTCTTCACCCTAATATTCTAAGCTCGCATCTCAAATTTGGAACGAATCTGACCCCTCGTGAAGAAATTACGGCGTCACGTTCGTAGTGACCAAATTTGCTCTAAATCGAAAATGTAACTACACCTTCTTTCCAACTTTCAAATCCTATATTCTTAGTCACGTTCTCACTTACGTGTTGTGGGGTTATGGGGTGTAACAAGATGGGCCTATTGAGATATGGGCATGTTGGTGTTGGATCGAGAATACTAGGTCGCCACTGCGGCTAAAACTTCTGCTGCGGCCACTGGAATTGCTGCTGCAGCCGCCACTGAATCTGCTGATGCGCCGACGCAGCCTGTTGCTGCTGCTGTTTACTTTTGCCGCGACCCATCCCCTTTTGTCCTTGCCCGCGACCTCTGCTGCCTTTGCCACCACCGCGACTCTGCTACTGCTGGTTATCCTGCGATGGTGGAGCAGTGGTGATAATTGTTGACTGCAAGTTTTCAACGGCTAATGTTTTTTTATTGTGCTCATTTTGTTTAGCACGTAATGTTTCTTCCAACAACAATTGTGAGTGTGCCTTGTTGAAAGTTGGAAGTGGATTAGCCTGTTGAATCATTATTGCAAAAGTATCATATTCCCCTTCTGGTAATCCTGCAACGAGTTGTAGAACCATTTTAGTCTCAGAAATCGTTGTCCCAACATGAGAGAGTTGGTCGGCGACAAATTTCAGTTGTTTGCAATAGTCAAACATGTTGTTAAAATTCTCAAGATGAGTGTTGTTGAACTGCTCCTCTAAATACACCGCCCTAGTATTTTTATTATCATGAAATATGTCTTTCAAGCGTACCCAAAATTCACGCGCTGAAGCACTTATTTTCAGAATAGTACACAACAAGTCCTTAGAGATGGTACCATAAATCCATTGTTTGACAATAGCGTCAAGACGGTGCCATGTCGATTCATCAATCTCAGAGGGGCGAGGGATTGAATCATCAATGTGGTCGAGCACGTTACACGCGCATGTATGGATGTAAAATAGTTCTACCCACATAGAATATTAACATTCTTCTTGATCAAGAATAATAGGAACAAAATTCTTGATTTTTGTGACAACAAACATAAAGAAGACTTTGAGGAAGGAAGGGGGTGTCAATTGATTGGGAGGTAGAACCAGTGGTTTTAGGGGAATTAGAGGGGGTACATGGTATCCACAGAGTTAGAAAATCAGTGATAAACCACCGCTGCCGAGAGGAAAAGGGGGGAGGGCGGATTTGGAGAAAAGTTTTTTAGGGTTTTGGGAGATTAAGCTACTGATACCATGTAAGATTTTGAAATAATTTTCCTTAGGAATTTCTTTCATTAATCACAATATATATAGTTGTACAAATGTGATTTCTAATACAGTAAGAATCCTAAATTACCTTAAATACATGATACTAATAAATACAATATATACTGTGAATATTTGAAAAATATTCGTTAATAGGGAGTATTATATCATATGAACTTACTCGTAGTAACTTCAGTAATTTCTGTAAACATGATGTATTTGTTAAAGTAAGTACGAAATAATAGGACACTTAATAGTAATTGCTCAATAATTATTCACATATTGATGACTTTTGCAACAACTATCACTACAAGAAATTGGTTCTGAGATGGCGACTGTAATCGCTCTCTTTGGGTGAAATATCGTCCCCTTAGATCAAAGGGGGAGATTTTTAGTCGCCCTTCAAATCTCAAAAAGGGCGACTCCAGCCGTCCCCTTTGGTCCTGGTTCAAAGAGGGCAACTGGGTTGGTTCATAAAAGAGAAAAAATTAAATGCACCAACTGGGATTCGAACCCTGGTTTGAACTGTGACACTGTACTATTCTACCACTAGACCACTAGTTATGCAACATTAATCACCATAAATACAACCCTCTGCCAAGAATTGAACCCGAGCATCCTCTGTGGAATTGTGTCATTCTACCACTAAATCAGTCATCAATACTTGTTAAATTTATACTCATCATAATCATAAATCCCTTGGATTAGGATCTGAATATTTCAGATATCCAAAAAATTGGATATTCGTAATTTTCGGATCTGAATATTTCGGATATCCAAAAAATTGGATATCCGCAATTTTCAGATAATTTCGAATCGGATTTGAATATTTCGTATATCCAAAAAATCAGATATTCATAATTTTCGGATAATTCCGGATCCGAATATTTTGGATATTCAAAAAATCGGATATCCGCAATTTTCGGATAATTTCGAATCGGATTTGAATATTTCAGATATCCAAAAAATCAGATATTAATAATTTTCGGATAATTCCGGATCCGAATATTTTGGATATCTAAAAAATCGGATATCCGCAATTTTCGAATAATTTCGGATCAGATTCGGATCCGAATATTTCGGATAAAATTTGAATTGGTTTCGAATCCGAATATTTCGGATATACAAAATCAGATATCCGCAATTTTCGGATAATTTCGGATCAGAATTTCAGATATATAAAAAATCGGATATCCATATTTTCGGATAATTTCGGTTCGAATTTGGATCCGAATTAGAACCTAGGGGTGGTAACACACTCCATAATCCAACGAACCATAGTATCCGGAAACCGGCAAGAAGACCACTAGTTGAATTATTAAACTATGTTGACTAACTGAAAAAAGGGTACCAAATGCCAATCCTCCTAGTTTGAAAGAGAAAAGGAGTGGAGATGTGCGAAAAAAAATCACAATCCTTCTATCTATAACATTAAAATGAAATGAACAAAACTGCCCTTCCATATAGATCGTCGTGGCATGAACTTTTCGAATAGAATAGTCAAGTTGTCAACACTCCTCTCCCTACGGTCGAGCGACTTTCAGTTCCTTTTCTGTAAGTCAAGTGACTTCGTTCCTCTCACATTCGTTGACAAGGGAGCTACCCCTAATCCCTACTTTCAGCGGAGTTTCTTCCATCTTTTTTTCCGGGCCTCGCGTCACTTCATATTTTGGATATACAAAAAATCGGATATTCGTAATTTTCGGATAATTTCGGATCGGATTCGTATCCGATATTTCAGATAAATTTTGGATCGGATTCGTATTCGAATATTTCGGATATACACAAAATTGGATATCCGTGATTTTTAAATAATTTCGGATCGGATTCGGTTCCGAATATTTCGGATATACAAAAAATTGGATTTGTTTTCCCTTTCTTGCATCTCATTTTATTTTCTAGGTATAGCTCAAGAGCTAACTCAAATTTTAAAATAACCCTTTCATTTTTATGCATATATATTTATTGAAAGTTATTTTCTGTTATTTACTTTTTGGTGACTTATTTAGCTTGTTACTATTTTGATTTGCAGAAAACAGAAAAAGCACGACGATATTTGGAAACGAATGACAAATTACAAAATTAGGAAGGAGTACAAAATAAGGAAGAAGGAGGAAAGAACGATGGTATCTTACCTACGATTTTGAAATGAAATAACATAGAGTTTTGGACAATATTAACGAGCAATACAATAACATAGAGTGTGATGCGCGTAATATGCACACACTTTTAAACGCAAGTGCACGTTATCGTATCAAGTAGTATAGTCTTAGATAAGACCGAATATCGTCCTCTAGGATTAGGGTTCAAGTACCAGTGATCTATTTTCTAGTATCTATTTGGCGAATTAATATTTGATTGGTTGTTTATAACTAAGAATTTCAAAAGCTATTTAAATGTAAAGAATTACTTCAGATGTGATGAGAATAGGGCTTCTATGTATCCTTACTATCCGCTTATGTTACTTGTTAATGCATTACTTATGGTGTTCTTCTTTTGGAGAAAGCGGAGTTCTGAAATCGTTTTATACTCCGTTAGGTTATATAAACACTCAACCCAGATTGTTCCTTACCTAACTTTGATAAGGGTAACTCTATGGGAGGATTAAGCACAAAAACCTAGTTGGCCGTCGCGCAATGCGCCAAAATTAGGGTTGTTAAGCCTCTCATCAACGCTACAAATCTAATTGAGGTATTTTCATCCCCAATTCAAGACCGTCTACCCAACTTACAAGATATTCACAATCCTCCTTTCGAATCGATTAGAAATCATATAGTGATAACTAGTTGTCAATTAGCTACCAAGAATTCAACTCAATTATTGGATAGATCTCTCAATAAGAATAATAACCATAAGCATGCATTACTTTATAACATAAGGTTCAAGAATTCAACATAGAAAGCCTATAAGAGAATTAGTTCCTAGCCATGAATATGACAAGAACTAATTCAAAGTTCATCATGCAAACCGAAATAAATAAAGGAAAGGAAAAAGAAATTACTAAGCTAATGGTATCCAAACTCCAAGTCAAGAATCTTGAGTTGTGCGAAAGAGGAACCCCAAAAGCGCCTAGGGTTCTCCTTATATAGTTTTAAAACGCCTCCTTCTTTTCCTTCGTGCTGGCCCAAAAATCCGTCAAAGACCTAATTTTTTCCGCGTCGGCGCCACGCCTGCTGTCGGCGCCGGCTAAAGTTCTGCAATACGTGTTTTGGCGCGCGGCCGATATCTGGCATGCGAGGCGCGCGGCGCTGCAACTCCTGTGGCTTCTCGGATGTTTAGCGCGCGGCCATTTCGTCTCACGAGGCCGCGCTGGATCTTCTGCGACTTCTACGAATAATAGCGCCGCGCCCTTCATTGCGGGAGCGCCCGCAGTCTGATTTCAGCCTCGTTTGCCACTTTCTCCGTTTTCAGCTCCAGTACCTCCTCTTTTTCCCTCTTTTCGCTCCTTTTCCTCTATTTGGCCACTTTAGCCACTTTGACTCAAAAGAAAGAAAATCTATCCTAATACGACACTTTGTATGTACAAAACGGGACAAAAGACTAACTAGACTGACTCAAAAGGTGTATATAAAATACACCGATCAAATACCCCCAAACTTAACCTTTGCTCGCCCTCGAGCAAAGATAGAAAGAAAGAAATAAAATGACAGACTCAATAAATAAGAAAATCAACAAAGAAAATAAACAGACTCCCTTCCATTGATCACTTTTGCTGCATGAATGTTAACTAGAAAAACATGAAGGTTAGCAGAATAATATGCAGGAACATATAGCATGGAATTTCAACACATTGAGCTAGATATTTCGCAAACTCATACTTATCATGCTTAAATGGAAGTCAGTGTACTCAAGTATGCATATAAATTCAAAAATTCCTATGGCATGCTTACTTGCTATTCTCCACTAATTCTGGATATACATAAAAGAGATCTTCAGGACTTTAGGGGTTGGTAAAGATAGACATTTAGGCTCATTTTTCTGTACCATAAGCTCTTTGGCTTTTCAATTTTCCCCTTTTTCTTTTGATTCTTTACTTCACTTCAATTCTATCCTTCCCCTCTTTTGTTTTGGGAGAATGAAGTATATAATAATGACAAGCACCCCAAACTTAGGCTTTTGCCTATTTCTTATTACTTTTGTATTGGGGTGCAATGACTTTATTCATTCTTTTTGTTTTCTTTTTAACACAATGTACTCCTCTTGTTTCATAATTTCACTTATGGTACACTTTGTGGGAATATAGGGTGTCAAAGAAGTTTCAAATTTTAGGCTCAATGGGGCTAACTAGTGATATTTTTAAAGTACGGGATAGAAAAGAATGGTAAGAATTGGCTATCAAAGAAATGCCTGAGTCATCTCCCTAACATGCATATCATAACTATTTCGCCTCAAATAGCAAGCAGTCATAACACATAAGCATTTATCATTTAGCCTACATAACTCAAGCAAGAGACTCCAAATAGACAGATTCTCATGAGTTTTTGGCATCTCTAACCTAATTGTTTTGTTAGCGGCTTCCATTCCTTTACATTTTTCCACCTTACTTAACTAGGTTTTTCTAGCAACTACAGCATACATGATCTTTGACAGGCAATTATGACTCAAAAAGAAAAATTTTGGTGACTCAAAATAAACATGAAACAAATAAAAAGACTTAAATAAAACATAACATGACACACAAATAAAACTAAAACACAAAACACACCCCCAAACTTAAATCACACATTGTCCCCAATGTGTGCAAGACTCAAAGACAATGAACGAAAATAGGATACTTACAGACTTTGGCTAAATTGGTGGTGGTGGCGGTGGATAATGCATCGACCATTGGTTGAACAAGGCACTCAGCTCGTCGATTTGTTGCCTTGTTTCCGCCCTTGTACTAATGTTTGTGCGTCTGCATCATCTCCTCTCGATGTTGGTACAATTGTCCCTCGGGCTCAAGGTTCTCGCTTTGTGGTTGGCCGGTGGTGGGTCCGCTCATATCGAGCCCCTATTTCGTGCTCATCTTCATCCATGGTTGCTTCGCTGCTGCTGCTGCGCGGTGCTCTTCGTCGTCACGGGCCGGGTCTGAAAAGAGTGCACTATCCCATAGACACCGGCACTGGTTTCTCTGCGAGTGCTGGTAGGATTGGGACCGCATTTATGCCGCACAAATTTGTGATAAGTGAGCCATGTCCCAACCCACCGTTGTCACCATCCTCGCTGATTTCTTCAATGCTCGCACTATTTCTTTCCCAACATCAATTTGCACTTTCATAATTCCATAAATCGCCTTAATCTCGCTCTTCCGCACTCGGTGAAGCGTGGATGGAATCACGCGGCATCGACAAAATACAACAAGCCTCGTCGCCTTGTTAATTGGCACCGCCAAAGGCTCGACCCATTTCTTCCTATCTCAAAAGCACTGGTAGCTTATCGTGTTTGCAACGGCATTCCACGATGTGGTTGGTGCTTCTAGACCGTGTTCTAAAGTGATTCCAATCACTTCCTTCTTCAACATCAACGCCTTGAGATCTGCATTTATCGCGCTTGTTGTTACAGTATATATCGCCCCTTACGAAGCACCCCTTCTCGCCCTCCGAAAGTTTGCATAAAATTCCCGCACTATCATTGTATTCACCGGTTTTATCTTCTCCGGATTGACAAATCTCTTCCACCCCTTAGCTCTATCATAGCCCTGATGGGCTCATAAATGTCTTCCTCCCCATATGATCCTTTGGTAATCCATTCCCTTCTCGAATTACGCCCGTATCAAGCCTTTTGTATCTTTGGAAGGCCAGTAACTCACAAATCTATTTTCATCAGATTGTGGGGTTGGGGTGGATGTGGATCCTCTTCTCTTCTCGTGGCCATTTATAAACAAAATCTGCCTTCTAATTTTTGTGGCACAATGTCTCCTATACACTCAACAACTAGCAGCGACAACACCCCCAAACTTCAACCATGCCCACAACCTCTTTTCTACTCTTTTCTCCAACTTCACAACCAACTTTTCAAGACTAAAACTACTCCAACTACAATACTCTTCCCAACTACTACCTCCTATGACTTCAGGTGAAAGGATTCAAGAACAAAGATAGGGATTACCTTTTCACGGTAAGACTAAGCTTGTTCTTGTTTCAATTGGTGGGTTGAGGCTATGGAATGGAGCTTTGTTGTTTGAGATAGTTGAGGTTTTTGGGAATTTAAGAGTTTAGGTTGTGGTTGGATTTGTGGAGGTTTTGTGGGCAAATTTCCGAATTTCGTGGTTTTGGAGAGGAAGGTTAGGTTTTGGAAGTTGGAATTGGGAAAATCGATTTTTGGGCGCTTAAATTTCTCGATTCCCGCCGCACCGCTGCTTTTAGCGTGGCGCTTAAACTCCTCAAGGCCCATCGATTTCATGCGCGCATGGAAGCCATGCGCTATCTTCGCACATTTTTCTCGATTTCGCCGCTGCCCGCTTCGGGCGCCATCTTTAAACTTCAAAGACTTTTCAGATATTTCGCGCCATGCCGCTTCAGCGCTACGCTTACCCGCTCGAAATCTCGCTTCGCTTTATTTCAGACTACAATCCCATCACAAAACACAAGACGCCACGACCGTGAGACTGTTCTGAGACAAAAATAAAATAAACTTAAAGACAGAAATTAAAATAACATAATTGAAAACGTTGGGTTGCCTCTCAACAAGTCACTTTTTAACGCCTTTTTAGCGGACGCAAGTTCCTTAGACTTACTAGCCCAGGGTGGATTAAGTCCCCAACTAATCCATTTCCGCCACATTTGGCGCTTTCCTTTTTCTCCTTTTCTTTTTAGCATTATCGGTAGTAGGAGTTCCTAACAATTACCTCATTTAGTGTCATCTCAAAGAAACCACGCTTGCTTTCGCTCATTACTCTTTGGTTGCATTGCAATGGCTCGCATGGGGTTTGGTGGTGTTGATTGCAAAACACCCACTTACGCTTCTTGGCTCAACGACGTGTTTAAAGACTTTAAACACCATCTCTTCGCTTCTCCACTCTAGCGTTAGCTCTCCTCTTTCAACGCCAATCAAGGCTCTACCTGCTGCTAGGAATGGCCTCCCAATATGATCGGGATTTCGCATCTTCTTCCATATCCGAACGAGGAAATCTGCAGAAAGAAAAATTTTCCTACCTTCACAATCACATCCTCGATCTTCCTCATGGATGAACCACCGCCCCGCTTCTGGCTAGTCACAGACTCACAAATGGTGGCTCGCTTCTCCTAACTCCAATCTTTTGAAACCGATAGGGCATCAAATTTATACTCGCCCCTAAATCACACAAGGCTCATGCAGTCACCCCGCCCATCGTGCATGGTAGTGTAAAGCTTCCAGGTCCTTTAGCTTTGGTGGCAATTTCTTTTGTAAGATAGCACTACACTCTTCCATTAGTGCTACTATCTCATATTCGGCCGCTTTCCTCTTTTTCCCAAGATTTCTTTCATGAACTTGAAATAAGATGGCATCTGCTCCAAAGCCTCTATAAACGGTATGTTGACGTGCAACTTCTGAATACCTCCAAGAATTTGGAAAATTGTTTATCGACCGCTTCCTTTGTAATCTCGGGAAAGGAATCTTTCAGATACTCTTCTCCTGAGTTTTCTATCACCGGCTAGGTTCACCACCTTATCTTTTCTAACTCGCTCTCTCAACTATTGGTCGAGGCATTGTTGCTCCAATTGTTTTCCACTTCTCAACCGCACCGCTTACATTGCTCCCTCGGATTTACCTCAGTATTGCTTGGCAATGTCCCCTGTGGCCTGATGTTTGCCTGCTTTGCTAGCTGTCCTACCTGTGTTTCCAAGTTTCTGAACGAGGATCTAGATTCTGTTATAAACCGCGCCCGGCGCTGGGTGCGTTGTCATGGCCGCTAAGCTCATCCGGTTTTTCACGACCGTGCATTGGTGCTGAGGCCGGGGCTTGAGTGAAGGGTTGTTGATTCTGCATCGCTGGTTCGCATCGCCCCTATACCGATTCTGCGCTCGATATTGGTTCTGCTGGCCCCGTACTGATTTCTTGCCGCATCGATTTTGCCGCCTGCATCGATTTTCTTGCTGCCCGATCTCCTTTCCATGAGAAGTTTGGGTGATTCCTCCACCGGATTATAAGTGTTTGAGTAGGGGTTGTTCGTTGCCTCTGTAGTTACCTACCGCTGACACTGCCGCTCCATCGGGATGTTGTTGGGATCCGAAGGACACCTATCAAATGTATGTGGCCGCCACATATCTCACGCTTTTCTAGCTGCACAAAGATTCACGACACAAGATGTCATTGCAATTGTTTCGCTTGTAAGAGCCACAGGCGTTCAAAGCAAAGAATAGCATCTACTTCACGGACTTCACGCTTCTTCTCCCACCGGTTGCCTCTCTTCAGTGATACGGTTGTTAGTGGCCATATCTTCTAATAACTCGGGCGTCGTCGCTTTTTCCTCATGAATGCTCCACCGCGGCCGCATCTATGATGGTTCTGTCAGATCGCCACCCGTTGTAGAAAATATGAACCAAGTTCCACAACTCAACGCAACGGTGTGACACTTCCTCTGTAGATCCTCGAATCTCTCCCATGCTTCATATAAGGACTTCCATCACTGATAGAAGTTGTTCAACTCCTCTTAATTTTGCCGCTGTGGTGGAAAGAACTTGGCTAGGAATTTCTGCACTGCGTATGTAAATATCGAATCACCGCAGGAATTCAACCATACTTTTGCTCTATCCCCGAGTGAGAAGCGGAAAGAGCCTCAACTGACGGCATCATCGTAACGCCGTTATATTCGAAAGTGGCACATAGCTCCAAGAAATTTGCTATGTGCATATGTGGATCCTCCACGGCGCCTCCGAATCAGATCTGTGTCCGCACCATGCTCGTAATCGCCGTTTTATCTCGAAATTGTTGGCTCTATCAGAGTGAGCCTAATGCAAGTCCTGTGCTCCATTCACTTGGTAGCACATAGTCTCCTGCACTTCTTTCTCGCCGGATTCGAACCCTATCCTCAATATCTATGGCACTTGCCGAGGATCTCCCGGTTAAGTTGATTTTCACCTAACCCTTCTCTCATCCTCGTTATTGTTGGAGCACCGCCCATTTCTATCAACGTTGCAATTCGATTCTTTCGCTCGCTTGCGTGCTTTCTCAATTTCCGATCAAGGGAACAAGAGTGTCGCCTCTCTTCTCCTTCGCATAAACCGATATCCCGAGAAAGATCAAAACAAACAAAGAATCACGACCACGATTTTCGTAGAAACTAAAAAAAATAAAAAATTAAATCCAAATTAGAAATTAAAAATAGATAATTTGATATTGAACTATTGCCTAATCCCCGGCAACGGCGCCAAAAACTTGATGCGCGTAATATGCACACACTTTTAAACGCAAGTGCACGTTATCGTATCAAGTAGTATAGTCTTAGATAAGACCGAATATCGTCCTCTAGGATTAGGGTTCAAGTACCAGTGATCTATTTTCTAGTATCTATTTGGCGAATTAATATTTGATTGGTTGTTTATAACTAAGAATTTCAAAAGCTATTTAAATGTAAAGAATTACTTCAGATGTGATGAGAATAGGGCTTCTATGTATCCTTACTATCCGCTTATGTTACTTGTTAATGCATTACTTATGGTGTTCTTCTTTCGAGAAAGCAGTTTATTTAAATCGTTTTATACTCCCGTTAGGGTTATATAAACACTCAACCCCAGTATTGTTCCTTACCTAACTTTCGCTGATAAGGGTAACTCTATAGGAGGATTAAGCACAAAAACCTAGTTGACCGTCACGCACAATGCGCAAAATTAGGGTTGTTAAGCCTCTCATCAACGCTACAAATCTAATTGAGGTATTTTCATCCCCAATTCAAGACCGTCTACCCAACTTACAGCATATTCACAATCCTTCCTTTCGTAACTGATTAGAAATCATATAGTGATAACTAGTTGTCAATTAGCTACCAAGAATTCAACACAATTATTGGATAGATCTCTCAATAAGAATAATAACCATAAGCATGCATTACTTTATAACATAAGGTTCAAGAATTCAACATAGAAAGCCTATAAGAGAATTAGTTCCTAGCCATGAATATGACAAGAACTAATTCAAAGTTCATCATGCAAAACTAAATAAATAAAGGAAAGGAAAAGAAATTACTAAGCTAATGGTATCCAAACTCCAAGTCAAGAATCTTGAGTTGTGCAAGAAAGGAACCCCAAAACCGCCTAGGGTTCTCCTTATATAGTTTTAAACGCCTTCCTTCTTTTTCCTTCCGTGCTGGCCCAAAATCCGTCAAAGACCTAATTTTTCGGCTGCGCGCTGTCTTCGCTGCCAAGGCGCCAAAGTTCTGCAATACGGTGTTTTGCGCCGCGCTCGAGACCGATATTCGCTGCTGCGGCCGCTGCAACTCCTGTGGCTTCTGATGTTTAGCGCGCCATGCTCTGCTGTCTTCGAGCCGCGCTGAATCTTCTCACTTCTCTGACACAGCCGCGCCGCTTCGATCACAGGAGGCCACGCAGTCCGATTTCACTCGTTTGCCACTTTCTTTTCCGCTTCTAAGACTTCCTCTTTTCCTCTTTCGCCTCCTTTCCGCTATTTGGCCACTTTAGCCACTTTGACTCAAAAGAAAGAAAATCTATCCTAATACGACACTTTGTATGTACAAACTGACAAAAGACTAACTAGATCGACTCAAAAGGTGTATATAAAATACACCGATCAAATACTTAAACTTAACCTTTGCTCGCCTCGAGCAAAGATAGAAAGAAAGAAATAAAATGACAGACTCAATAAATAAGAAAATCAACAAAGAAAATAAATGCACTCTTCCATCGATCACTTTTGTCGCATTTAATGTTAACTAGAAAAACATGAAGGTTAGCGTAATAATACGCAGAACATATAGCATGGAATTTCAACACATCGAGCTAGATATTACGCAAACTCATACTTATCATGCTTAAATGGAAGTCAGTGTACTCAAGTATGCATATAAATTCAAAAATTCCTATGGCATGCTTACTTGCTATTCTCCACTAATTCTGGATATACATAAAAGAGATCTTCAGGACTTTAGGGGTTGGTAAAGATAGACATTTAGGCTCATTTTTCTGTACCATAAGCTCTTTGGCTTTTCAATTTTCCCCTTTTTCTTTTGATTCTTTACTTCACTTCAATTCTATCCTTCCTCTTTGTTTTGGGAGAATGAAGTATAATAATGACAAGACTTCAAACTTAGGCTTTTGCCTATTTCTTATTACTTTTGTATCAGTGCAACAGACTTTATTCATTCTTTTTGTTTTCTTTTAACACAATGTACTCCTACTGTTTCATAATTTCACTTATGGTACACTTTGTGGGAATATAGGTGTCAAAGAAGAAGTTTCAAATTTTAGGCTCAACGGGGCTGACTAGGGATATTTTTAAAGTCCGGGATAGAAAAAGAATGGTAAGAATTGGCTATCAAAGAAACGCCTGAGTCATCTCCCTAACATGCATATCATAACTATTTACTCAAATAGCAAGCAATATAACACATAAGCATTTATCATTTAGCCTACATAACTCAAGCAAGAGACTCCAAATACAGATTCTCATGAGTTTTTGGCATCTCTAACCTAAGTGTTTAGATAATGCTTCCATTCCTTTACATTATTCCACCTTACTTAACTTGGTTTTTCTAGCAACTACAAAGATACATGATCTTTGACAGCAATTATGACTCAAAAAGAAAAATTTTGGTGACTCAAAATAAACATGAAACAAATAAAAGACTTAAATAAAACATAACATGACACACAAATAAAACTAAAACACAAAACACACCCCAAACTTAAATCACACATTGTCCCCAATGTGTGCAAGACTCAAAGACAATGAACGAAAATAGGATACTTAGGACTTTGGCTAAATTGGTGGTGGCGGTGGATAATGATCGACCATTGGTTGAACAAGGCACTCACCGCCGATTTGTTGCCTTGTTTCTTGCCGCCTTGTACTAATGTTTGTGCGTCCGTGATCATCTCCCTCGATGTTGGTACAATTGTCCCTTGTGGGCTCTGAAGGTTCTCGCTTGTGGTTGGCCGGTGGTCGGGTCTCGCCTCATATCGAGCCCCTATTTCGTGCTCATCTTCATCCATGGTTGCCTCTGCTGCCGCTTCGCGGTGGTGCTCTTCGTCCGCTTCCGGGGCTGGGTGCGAAAAGAGTGCACTATCCCATAGGACATCGGGCACTGGTTTCTCTCATGAGTGTCGGTGGGTAGGATTGGGACCGCATTTATGCCGCATAAAATTTGTGATAAGTGAGCCATGTCCCAACCCACTGTTGTCACCATCCCGCTGATTTCTTCAATGCTCGCACTATTTCTTTCCCAACATCAATTTGCGTCATAATTCCATAAATCGCCTTAATCTCGCTCTCGCACTGGTGAAGTGCGTGGATGGAATCACGCGGCATCGACAAAATACGCCAAGCCTTGCCGCTTGTTGAATCGGGCACTCGCCGTGCTCGACCCATTTCTTCCTATCTCAAAAGCAGCCCCTGGGTAGCTTACTGTGTTTGCAACGGCATTCCAGTCGATGTGGTTGGTGCTTCTAGACCTTGTTCTAAAGTGATTCCAATCACTTCCTTCTTCAACATAATCTTTCTTGAGATCTGCATTTATCGCTTTTGTTGTTACAGCATATACCGCCCTTTACGAAGCACCCTTCGCCCTCTCCTAAAGTTTGCATAAAATTCCCGCACCATTGTTGTATTCACTGGTTTTATCTTCTCCGGATTGACAAATCTCTTCCACCCCCTTAGCTCTATCATAGCCCGGATGGGCTCATAAATGTCTTCCTCCCCATATGATCCCCTTTGTAATCCATTCCTTCTCGAATTACGCCCGTATCAAGCCTTTGTATCTTTGGAAGGCACAGTAACTCACAAATCTATTTTCATCAGACGGGGTTGGGGTGGATGTGGATCCTCTTCTCTGGTGGCCATTTATAAACAAAATCTGCAGCTTCTAATTTTTGTGGCACAATGTCTCCTATACACTCAACAACTAGCAGCGACAACACCCCCAAACTTCAACAATGCCCACAACCTCTTTTTCTACTCTTTTCTCCAACTTCACAACCAACTTTTCAGTACCAAAACTACTCCAACTACAATACTCTTCCCAACTACTACCTCCTATGACTTCAGTGAAAGGATTCAAGAACAAAGATAGGGATTACCTTTTGATGAGAAGACTGCTTGTTCTTGTTTCAATCAGGGTTGAGGCTATGGAATGGAGCTTTGTTGTTGAGATAGTTGAGGTTTTTTGGGAATTTAAGAGTTTAGGTTGTGGTTGGATTGTGGAGGTTTTGTGGGCAAATTCTCGAATTTCGTGGGTTTTGGAGAGGAAGGTTAGGTTTTGGAAGTTGGAATCGGGAAAACTGATTTTGGCGTTTTAAATTTCTCGATTCCCGCCTTGCACCGCTTTCGCGAGCCGCGCGCTTAAACTCTGCGCCCATCGGATTTCATGCGCGGCCATTCTGGAAGCGCGCTATCTTGGCACATTTTTCTGGATTTCGCTGCCGCTTCCTCGGGCGCCGCGCTTTAAATTCAAAGACTTTTCAGATATTTCGCGCATGCCGCTCGCTTCAGCCGCGCTTACCCGCTTTTTCTCGAAATCTCGCTTTTCTTGCTTTATTTCCTGCACTCAATCCCATCACAAAACACAAGACTCCAAGACCGTGAGATCGTTTCGAGACAAAAATAAAATAAACTTAATTTTAAAGCGCCAGGTTCTCCTTATATAGTTTTAAACGCCTCTTCTTTTCCTTCCGTGCCCGCCCAAAAATCCAAAAGACCTAATTTTTCCGCGCCGGCGCGGCCTGGGGCCAGCGCGCTAAAGTTCTGCATACGGTGTTTTGGCGCGCGCCGATATTCGCTGTTCGAGCCATGGCTGCAACTCCTGGGCTTTGATGTTTAGGCGCCGCGACTGCTTGGTCTTCGAGAGCGCGCGCTGAATCTTCGCAGCTTCAATAATAGCGCCGCGCCCGCTTCGATCGCAGGAGGCGCCAGCAGTCCTGATTTCACTGCTTGCCACTTTCTTTTCACTCTAAGACTCCTCTTTTTCCCTCTTTTCGCTCTTTTTCCGCCATTTGGCCACTTTAGCCACTTTGACTCAAAAGAAAGAAAATCTATCCTAATACGACACTTTGTATGTACAAAACGGGACAAAAGACTAACTAGACTGACTCAAAAGGTGTATATAAAATACACCGATCAGAGTGTAGTTAGTTTAAAATTGAGTGAGTTTATATTTTAACTTTGATTTGAAATTTTAACATTAATTGAGGGCAGTTAATTATTTATTAGCTTTCCATGATAAAAAGTTCATTTTTTTCCAGTATAAAGTGTCACGACCCGACCCGACGGGCCGCGACTAAGCGTCCTAATGGACGCCTCACGACCAGAACTCTTAATTTATCTAATACGATTTATAGAAATTTCGCAAGACAACGCTTTACAACATATCCCTAAAATGGGCGAGCCATGCGCCACAAAACAACAACAAAACAATAAATCATAATAGGCTAGCCGACTAGGCTGCCACCCACCAACATCACGTGCACAAAGGCATAATCAAAATAAGCAAGCCGGCAAGTCTGACACTAGATAACAACATTAAAAACCCCAAAAACAAGGTACAAACATTCAACCCACACCTGTCTACGGACCTCTAAGAGTGCAATACTGACATATGACGGGACATGACCCCGTCGTGCCCAAAATATGCATAAGTCTGAAAGATAAAGGTCTGTACCAAAATAGCTGGCTCCGGAACAAAGGAGCTCTCCAACTGTTGTACAGAAATCCTAGACTGGAGGGTCACCTATCTGAACACTCAACTCTTTGCATTTAACGCAGCTTCGGAGAGGGGGTTAGTACGAAATAATGTACTGAGTATGTAAAACATAAAATATCAAATCAATAACAATCGTATTTAAGTAAAACATGTAGTCATTAAATTTCATAAAATCGAGAATCATGTTCAAATCATATCATATCTTGAATCATAAATCATCATGCTCGTGTTTGTATATAAAATCAGATAACATGTCTCTACTTCATGGAGGACTCGATGGAATCAGATTCACAGTAACGTGTCTCGGTCCTCTATGGAGGAACTCGATGTAATCTGTATATATATTTATATATATATAACGTGTCTCGGCCCTCTAGTGAGGGACTCGATGAATGATGGATGGCTGCGCACAAACATGACCTGGTCCGGGACTCAGTGGAGTGAAATAGTAACACTTAGCACGAATAGATATCATGAGCAACTGTATGCAATTAAAATCATTATGTGACTCTCAATAAAATTATTACCATAAACTCATATCAAATCATAATCACTAGTAAATAATCATTTTTAAAACTGAACTGGTAGGAGTTAAGTACGTCCGCCGTACTTTCATAAAAAAATCATGTCAAAAGAAAGAAGGAAAGGTCTCACATACCTCTTAGGCGAACTAATCAACTCGATATTAAGGTATGTCTCGTCTAGTACTTCAACCTATAATAAGGAATAATACGCTCGTCAATTTTGATTTCTAATGTAAGTTATATGAATAACGGCTCCCTAATTTCTATAAAATTTTGGACAGTATTTCCTTTGTTTATGTGTGTATCCACAATTTTCCAACAATCCAAATCAGCCAGCAATTCAACTCCAACTAACAATCCAATTCAAACCAACAATCCAACCATTTCAATATGTAATCTAACTAGGCTCCATATAACCTCTTTCTCGTTACTTATGAAAGACAATAATTTAAATCATCAAGGTGATTATCGTACCTATTACCATATTCATTCAATACTTAAAATGCAACGACAATGTCTAAAAGGATTTCATAATTCCTTTCTTGGTTTCTTAAATTCATTTCGTCTCGCGTCACCTTATATAACTAATTACATCACCAAGTACCAATGCTTCTTTCAATTGTTAACACACAATTAGTGACGATGTCAATAATAGCAACAACGATTATATGACACTAAAACAGCCCGTAAAGGGTCGCACAATGTCCGAAAGTTATTCATGAGTTTTAGGTCATTTAACATGCAATCATTTACTCTTTCCTTAATAAATAATTCAACTTATTTTCCAACAACTCCATATAATGAACACATCTTAAATCTTCACAAGTTATTTCATTTTTAACACGCAATTAGTAATGGAATTTACAACACAACATACAAATCCAACGCATGCCCAAAATAGTTCAATTTCGGTTCAACATCCAAATTCCACATGCATTGTCTAAATTCAAGATTTCTTCCTAACACAAGTTCATTACTTCAACTACAACAATATGCAACTTTGATTATAGCATAGAAAGAAGAATTTTCATACCTTAATTTAATTCCCAAAACAGTCCCGATTTTTAGCCACTGCTTCATCAGCTGAACTTGTAACGTCGATAACTCTCTACTCCAGTGTCCTATCGACGAGAGGTTTGTTGAGTTGGAAACTAGACTCGACGAACTTCATTTTAGGCTTTTGAAACACCCAAAAACTCCTAATATACTAGGATATATTCCCTTCCAAATTGGACTAAAAATCTGTCCATCAGTCCCGAAAATCTGCTCACTGTCCCACCGAAAAATGCCATTGTTTTGGTCCTTTTCTTGACCAATTCTTCATTTTTTTTAACTCCAATTCAACATGCAATCATTCCATAATGTCAACCCATCATTTATACATGTTTTCCTTCAAAAATGTCATCCAAAAATTCGAAATTTCTGGGCTACAACTCTCGGCAGTGGCTCGTTTTTTTGCCACTGTTTTTGGGTGATTTCTTAAGCTTGTAATTGTAGAGGAATTAGGCTAGGAAGAAGAGAAGTAAAAACCTAATTTGACTATGGGATTGAGGTTAATTTCGGATTTGGATTTGAAAGGAAATAGATGAGAGTTAGTGTTTAAGAATGGAATTGAAATTGAAATGAATAAGGGTTTGGGTGTTTTAATTTAAAATCTGAAAATAGCTTTAAAATTTTACACTTTGGCCCTTTTAATGCTCTCTTAGTTAGAAACAACCCCAAGTAGTAAATCTTAATTTAATCTCAACCCTCGTTGCCTTAAATTCTTACCGTCGTATATCATATACCTTACTAATCCATGACGGGATTCATGCATATATATAAACCATTATTATTAAAGAAATTTCCGGCGCCACATACGTTATTACCGAAAATTATTCCGTACCCACACGTAAGAATATACTTAAATTCAAAAATTGAATCTTAATCCTTAATGACGTTCTTAATCCTTGTCTTAAACTTACGAGATGTAACATAAAGAGTAGTAATATGGAAATACTTAATATTAATATAATATTTGGAAGAATATTAATACGGATTGGTACGTGTAAATAGTTAAAAATAAAATTTGTGAAACACTTAATTTTTAGTACCAAAGCTTTTCAATCGGACCAAAAAGGGCGACTTGGAAAAGTCGCCCCTTTTGTTTTGGACCAAAAGAGGTGACTTCTCCAAGTCGCCCTTTTTGGTCAGCACCAAAGGAGGCGACTTTTTCAAGTCGTCTTATTTGGTCCGAACCAAAAGGGGCGACTTCAAATAGTCGCCCTTCTTGCATTATTATTTATTTTTAATAAATTCGGATAAAAAATGGTGACTTCTCCAAGTCGACCTTTTTGGTCCTAAGTCCTAACCAAAGGGGCGACTTCTCCAAGTCGCCCTTTTTGGTCCTAACCAAAAGGGGCGACTTCAAATAGTCGCTCTTCTTGCTTTATTATTTATTTTTAATAAATTCGGACCAAAAAAGGGCGACTTCTCCAAGTCGCCCTTTTTTGTCCGAACCAAAGGGGGCGACTTTAAGTCGTTTTTTTTTGTCCTAATCAAAGGGGGCGACTTTTTTTTGTCCGAATCAAAACCCTTTTGGTGAAATTAAAAAGGGCGATTGTATGTCTCCCCCTTTGGTGAAATTAAAAAGGGCGACTGTATATCGGCCTTTTTGGTCCGAACTAAAAGGGCATTTTTTAGTCGCCCTCTTTGGGGCAATTTGTTGTATTGTATGCACATTCTGATGACTTTTAGAAGATTTTTGAACGTTTAACTTTGACTTATAACATGGTTTATTAATTAAATAACTATCGGAGTAATTTTGTAAATTTTTGTTGGATCCCGGGCTATAGATAAGTAAGATTAAAATCGAAATATCTAGAATAACTGAAAAGTTTCTGGATGTTGCCTCAACATTGTTGGCAACATCTGTCAAAAAACAGAATAAACCTTTAAAGAGTAATTGCAGCGGAAAAGTAAAAAACACAAGCTTATATTTTCAAGGGTATATATTAATATATCCCTTGATGGTCAGTGACCAAAAGAATTGTATATATTATATACAATTACAAATAAATTTCTTTTTACAAGATTGAGCAATACAAATGAAAAAGAAATTACAAACAAAAATGAAGTCGCAGATGACTACGCCTAAGTTAAAAAGTCTAAAAGACAAATGAAACATCATCACCACAATTGCTTTACAATAAGCTTAATCTAGAATAGAGATAACAATTGTAGTGTGGGACAGATGTTGTTAAAAGACTTAGGCTAAAAGGTTTTGATCCAGATTTCTGAAGAGAAATTCCGAGAGTTCTCTTGGTATTTTTACATTTTGATTCTGGATCACAATACTCTAAAGTTCCTCCTCTATATATAGTGAGAAACTTCCTTGAAACTCTCGTTGGTTGGTTGTGGAAGTTGAGAGAAAGAAGGCTGCAGCTTGGACCTATTCTTGCTCAATGATTTTCTCAACAACTTTGACTGGGTCAGCATGACTGCGTCTTCATGTTGCTTCGATTCCAAGCTTGACTAAATCAATTCTCACGTTTTAAACACAGCTCTGTATTCAGCTTGCCTAGGGCATTTTTAACTCACAGTAACAAACATTATTTTGGTCGGAAGCAGGGCCATCTTTGGACCTGTGCGAAGTGTGCTACCACACAGGGCCTCTGAAAAACGAAATTTTTTAGTACCCCTTTATTCATTTTTTATTAATTAGATTAGCCGGAATTTACTGTAAAGACTCATAATTCGCAGATTTTAGCCCAATTAAGGACCTACTTTTACGAATTAGAACAGTGCCCCAAAATGTTTGAGACGGCCCTGACCAGAAGAATAGGCAAAATTGTTTCCGAAAATGTAGGGTGAGATGTTGAGGCAACATCGGAGACAACATCTGACTGCGGATGTTGCGCAACATTGCGGGCAACATCTGCAGAACACTGCAAGATGTTGTACAGGAATAAAACCTGATGTTGTAACAACACTCACACAACATCAACAGTTTTAAATATTTTTATATCATTAACAATAATTTATATTAAAAAATACACAACGATGGCTATTATTTTAGTAGTAGGAAGTATGTTTTTATATTCAAATGCATAAGCTTAATCAACATATTATCTCCGTGAAAATATATTTTTGATTACCCATGCCAAGTGTATTGGTCAAAATACGGATTCAACATGTGGACGACTCTGGGGGAGACACATGGCAGTGCGAGTCTAGTCAGATTCAACTTAGCCAAGATAATTCCTGTCATAGTTCGGATTGTACCTGGGTATAATTATACACATTTACACATCCGAATACGATTACAGACCCGGTGCACATGTGGTGTTTTACCTCACTGCGGAGTGAAGCGACCGGTAGTTCGGTGAAGTAACCGGCAGTTCATATGTAATTACCGATCACGATAAACTTCAACAGATAACCGATGCACCCACGTAACGACTCTAACCGTTATCTTACTTTCCCAGTGACGTTGCCTGACAATTTTGCATGAAGCAATTCAATAAGATCTTATTCATTATTTTTACTTACTACTTTGCAATTCATTCTTACTTATTATCTTAGTTGTTGTTATAAGCAAGCCCTTACTCATTAAGAAATTAATATTTGATCGTTATAATTTGCGTGTCCTTAACTTTCAAATATTAATTCATTTGTCATCCTAAACTACAGATTTAAGAGTAAACACCAAGCTAAATTTTGATAAAATCTCAACGTATGTTGTCAGCCTCATATATTATACATGGCGGTAATATGAAAAATTGGTGAAATAAAAAAAATTGTCAAATCTACTACCGATAAATTACTATTCTCTCCGTCTCAATTTATTTGACACCATTTGATCGGACACGGAGTTTAAAAAATAAGAAACGATTTTGTTATGTTTATCAAATTGTCCTTACTTTAGTGTCTACTTTTGTTGATTTTTCTTCACAATAAGTATAAAAGGACAGTCCGGTGCACTAAGCTCCCGCTATGCGCGGGTCTGAAAAAGGCCGGACCACAAGGGTCTATTGTACGCAATCTTACCTCACATTTTTGCAAAATGTTGTTTCCACGGCTGGAACTCATGACCTCCTTCACAATAAGTATATATTTTTTAAAAATTAAGTGAAAACCAACAAGGATAAAATAGAAATGGTGACATTACATAGTTGTCAAATAAGAAAATGTGAAATTCATTTTGGAAAAAACTAAAAAGAAAATTGTGTGACATAAATTGAGACGGAGGGAGTATAATTCTTGGATATTATGAGAGCTTAAATTGGGCAATGAAAAAAATAAAAGCCCTTAAAATAAAGTATATTTCAATGCCCTTTCCCTTTGCTAAAAGGGTAAACGCAAATGTTGAAACTCAATAATGTAGAAGATATTGTTTATTGAACTACAAGGGGAAACAAAAAGAGGCCACATCAAACTATAAAAACAATTCTCACGGTCTAACGATACGGACGTTAGCCTTACCTATAATAAATGTGAGTTTAATTTTCATTGTTGTTTTTTCTCTTCACGGATTTTTGAATTTAAGAAATTTATTAATTATAAGCTCACCTTAATTATTCGTCCTCCCTCCCCGGAGAGTTGACATTGTTGGACAAATTTCTAGTGCTTCCCACAAACAAATGTTCCAGTTAGGAGTGCACAAAAATCGGTCCGGACCGAAAAAATGGACCGGATCGATAATTTCGGTCCGGTCTTCGGTCCTTTGAAATATAAGTTTCGGTTTTCGATCCGGTCCAAACCGAATTTTAATTTTATTTTATAATATATATAATCCTAATTTTTATACTAATACTACCCACTACTAAATATATCGCATTCCCACCCGCTCTCTCTCCTCATTTCTAAATCCCTAAATCCCAATCTCAAGACTCACTCACCGCCGACGACTAAGTCGCTCACTACTCACTCTCGCCTCACTCGTCCGTCAACGTCGCCTCTCAATCTCAATCTCAGTCTCTCAATCTGCCGCTTCTCACTTCTCTCAATTCAGAGTTCCAGACTCCAGTCCACTCGAGACTCCAGAGTCGAGCCGCCTCAGTCGCCTCTCTCACTCTCAGTCTCTCAATCTATCGACAAGGTATGTACTACTTACTACTAAGGAATAGTTCATTAGTTTGTCATTTGAAGTTGTGCAACAAAAGTTTGTATTCATTTGTATTTTTAAATGATATTAAATGTTTGTATTCACATGCAGATGATGTCTAGTACCTCTGAATCTGATATCCAATCCAAAAGGAAAAGAGACGATGAAATGACTCGTCCGTCGACTCACTCATTCACTGTGATTTTGCGGGGTTGTCACGACTCGAGTTTGTATTGCATTCTCAAACACCAACAAATACACTCCACACAGAGACAAATATTATGCCAACGGAGGAACGACAGTATATTACATGCAATAAACAAAGGGCTGAATATTGGAAGGAATACAAGCTTTATTTGACTAATGGCGAGGCAAGCCGAAATAATGTAAGTATTGCCATAAAACTTTTGTGTGTGACTCTGCTGTTAATGGTAACAAAAATGTGAAAAATCATGCAACTCAATGCCTACTAAACCCGGAGAATGTGATTAAACAAAATCAAAGTAAATTGACTTTGGAGGTTGTTGCGGATAAAAAAGGAGAAGGGAAGTTGAGAAATTGGGTTTTAAATGTAAATAAAGTTAGGGAAGCGTTGTGCTATATGGTGATAGTTGACGAACTTCCTTTTCGTTGTGTTGAAAAACCCGGTTTTAAGCATTTCATATATGTTGCTTGTCCTGAGTTTATAGTACCCTCCCGTATGACTGTGGCGCGTGATTGCTTTCAACTTTATTTGAAGGGAAAAAAAAGTTGAAAGAATTTCTCAAATTGTCATGCCAACGAGTCTATGTGACAACTGATTCATGGACATCTAATCAAAGAATCAACTATATGTGTCTTACCGATCATTTTATAGACAATGATTGGAATTTGCAAAAACGAATTCTAAACTTTTGTCCAATTACAAGTCATAGGGGTGAGTCAATTGCAAAAGCTATAGAATCTTGTTTAGAGAGTTGGGATTTACATATGAAACTTTTTACCGTGATTGTTGATAATGTCTCTTCAAATGATGTTGTTTGTAGTCACTTGATGAGAATAATTCAAAGCAATGGTAGTGCAATAAGTAAGGGAAAGTATTTGCATATGAGATGTGTCGCTCATATTGTTAATCTTATTGTTTGGGATGATTTGAAAATAAAAGATTCGCTTAAAGCAATTGAAAGAATTCGAGCTGCTGTGAAATTTGTGAGGAATTCTCCTGCTAGGCTTCTTAAATTTAAAGAAATTGCAACAGTCTTGAAAATAGAGAGCAAATATTTATTGTCACTTGATGTGCCCACTCGTTGGAACTCAACTTATACTATGTTGATTGCAGCTATAAAATTTGAGCGAGTTTTTGGTATGTTTGAACTTCATAAAGAACAAGATCTTAAAGAGCCTAGTAATGTAGGGCCTCCTAATGAGAATGATTGGTTGTTGGCCAAGAGGCTTGTTATCTTTCTAGAAAAGTTTTATACTTTAACTAATAATGTTTCTGCTTCTTTGAGTGTCACGTGCATTGTTTGATATTGGTACAGCTCTTGGAACATTAAAAGATCTAGAAAGTACTTGTGATGTAGAATTGAGTGAAATGGCTGGTAAGATGAAAGAAAAGTTTGATAAGTATTGGGGTAGTTTAAAAAAGTTCAACATGTTGATTTATGTGGCTGCCATTCTTGATCCTTCGATGAAAAAGATTGGTTTACAATTGACTCTACAGGAGATGTATGGGGAAGTGAAGGGTGATAATTTGCTTGAGAATGTTCAACAAGTCCTAAATGATTTGTTTGATGAATATAATGTTATGTATTTCCCTATTGTTGCTTTGAGTGGGACAAGTGATGTATCTAAATCAAGTGACATGAGATTAGATCTCAAGACTAAAGTTAGGAAGCTCAAATCTTCGTTAGAAGCAAAGGGTAAATATAATACGAGGCCGGAGCTTGATCGATATTTGAATGAAGAGGCGGATGAAGAAGATATTGAAATCTTAACTTGGTGGAAGCTCAATTCACTAAGATTTTCCGTTGTTTCACGCATGGCTCGTGATATATTAGCTATTCTGATTCTGACAGCTTTACGAGGTCGCATTTAGTACCGGAGGACGAACAGTTGATCAGTTCAGGAGTTCTTTGACACCTAAGGTAATACATTTTCTTTTGTATTTTTTGTAAAGCAAGTTTAATTTTTATTATATTAATTGGTAAGTTCTGTTTCTTAACTTTTATTTTATGTTAGAGATGGTGCAAGGACACATTTGTGGTCAAAATTGACTTCGTGCAACTTTGACGAAGAAATCCAAACTAATTAATGTGGAAGAATCATTAGAAGAGTTGCAAGATTTGGAGAATGGTATGATATATTGATATGAATATGATGATATCTCATTGCAAGCATTAGAAGAGTTACAATTATTATTACTAACTTTATTATTTTCTTTCATACAGATTTTCAAAAGTGTGGAATTGATGAGTCTACCATCTGTGTTTGATGGTTTGAGTGTTTGAGGTTTGTCTTTGTATATGTATAATGTATTTTCTTTAAGGATGTTGTCATTCTCTTCCCTACTGTTGTTTACTTGTTTTTAGTTTTGGCATTTTCAAGAATAAATTTTGTGGACTATGCCTAATGTGGACACTGGACAGGCAATGATCTGAGACATGGCCGCGGATCAAGGCATACATCAAGCTGCAAGCAGCAAGTGTGGTTTGTGGATCATCGTGATCGCAACAAGAAAGCACACCTTCGCACTGCAGATCTGCACGATTGATTTTTTAGTTATTAAAGCTTACTTTGTGTAATAATAATAAATCATGTAAAAAATTTAATGCAATTTCGATTTGGGGTGTGGACTGTGGACAGTGGACACTATGGAGTACTGGAGTGGAATTGGATTTATTGCAATTTGAATTTTGGATTTCTGCAAGTTTCGATTCAGTCCATTCCGTCCAAATGACCGGACCGGACCGAGAAATTCGGTCCGATCTTCCGTCCGGGAGATCTGACTGTTCGATCTTCGGTCCGGTCCGGTTCGGTCCGGTTTTAATTTTTTGTGCACCCCTAGTTCCAGTAGTATAATGTGTACGTTTGACTACGTACAAAATACCAACAGGTTTATACTTTGTACAATATAATAGAGCAATACGTGGTTTAATACTCCAACTAGGTATTTTTCAATTCTTAATTTAGAACTTAATAGGTATATATATATATATATATATATTTTGTAATTATTGAATTATGGCATTTCGTCAGCAAAATGTTTAAGGACAAAATATTCAATTTTGTGGTGGGTGGATTGTGGATCTTCATTGCACAAAAAAAAAATGATTTTTTTAAGGTAAGCATTGGTCCCCACGCCATTGACCTGCAGAAAAAAACAGATGCACTTGTGATTCCATATCAATGGATTCTTTGTTTGTAATCGAGAAATCAAAGTAAAAACCCAATAATTTCCCTTTTTAACAGAAGGAAAGCTTTTAATTTGTATTTAGAAGCTTTTAATTTTAATTTGGTTCTTTTAAAAATTATTAAATCGACCATACATACTTGGATAAATGGACGAAGGATAGAATCACTTATATGGACATTGATAGAAGGTGCTCCCTTTGTGGTTATTCTGACGAGTCTATAGGTCACTTATTCTTCAGCTGCACGATCAGTAGTTATCTCTGGTCACGGGTCAAGACATGACTTGGCATCAGGAGGGCTATGACCACAATCGATAGCGCTTTGAAATATATCAAGAAAGAGGGGCGTGACATTGGTTGGCAAGCTAAAGCTAAGCGGGTCGGCCTGGCCACCACCATCTACTACATTTGGACTGAGAGGAACAGGATTATTTTTGACGGGTCGAGACTTGATAAAGATGCTATTCTCTTTAGGATCAAGACCAGCGTCTACAAAATTTTGTTCACATTATACCCCATTTTCCTGGATAGATTTGTTTCCCTAGCCACAAACTATGATATGGATGGTTGGCTGCGCCTTTTGCAATTCTCCAGATTGCCCAACCTGTGGGATCAGCTGGTGTCTCCCGACCACCCGGAATATGGGATTGACGGGAGTCCTTTATGCATTGTACCTAATGACTTCCCGACCTGTGGGCAAGCATGAAATAGTACGTGGTCTGGATAGTAGGTACTATGACGATTACTCCCAGCAGTATAACGTGACGAGGGTGGGTCTTTACCCATGTCTGAATAGGTACTCTTCCCTTGATCGTGGGTTTGTCCCATTTGGGTTTACCAAGGGTTTAAGGAGACCCACGATTGCAACCTTATGCTCTACATAAGGGAATTGTCATAGTTTAGGACTTTTGTAGGATGCATCTCTCTTATGCTTATTTGGGCACTCACGACTACCCACGTGGGTTACTGAATTTATTCTTCGATTTGCCTAAATCTTGTGCTGACATGCCTAGCAGAGACGCACTAGATTTACATCGTCTGTACGCCGTGGGAACGCCCGCAAAGCATGTACATTCGGTTGATTATTAATACACATTTATCTTTTCATAAAAAAAAAGAAGAGGGAAAGCTGATAATAATACCAAACTAACAGTAACAAAAACCAGACGCGGTTTTTTACGCCCAACTTGTGGAATATTCAATGATGTCGCAAACCAAGATCAGAGTCGATTTTCTATGATTCAACACTTGAAAAAGACAACACGATTTTTTAAAATAAAAAATTCTTATTTAATTGAAACAATACTTGCTATAAATTGGTGGTGAACCCGTAAACCAACAATTAGTGATAATCAAAATAGTTAGGAGATTAAAAATACATTTCACATCAGCATTGAAATATGAAAGGGACCTATATATATATCTCGCCCGGCCCTCTTATTTGTAACACTATTACAAAATAAAAATAGCATAACAAGTTAAAAATGGTATATATGACTAGGCCATATATGTGTGGTTCTCACTTTTTTTTTTTTAGGTTTCATCATGTTAAGTGTGGATGATGGGATCTATGTGACATTATTTTGTGTAGAAATAATTTTGATGAGGCGGCCTATGCTTAAGTAGAAGTTGTTTAAGTTAATGGGATTACTTACAGGAATTGAATTCTGGGCCATGAGATATCCTAAAGCTTTATTAGACAATGAAAGTGATTACACATCATAAATAGGTGGTTTGCAACTAAAAAAATGTCAAATATTTAGGATAACCAATTCCACTCGAAGTTCTGGAAATATTCCCTCCGTATCAAATTATTTATTGTGTTTTTTTTACACTCTTTATAAAATATTTATTATAAGGAGAGGTTTTTTAAACTATTCTACCTTATTTATGTCTTAAAATATAATATCTCTTTATTGAATATTTACTATATTTATGTGTTATCTTGGTGTTTGTAGTCAATTACTCCAAAGGGAAAAATAAAGAGAGAGAAAAATCAATTTCTATAAGTTTTTTCTTGAACTTCTAAAATGATAAATATTTTGAAAGAACTATTTTTAGAAATCACGACAAATAATTTGAGACAGATGGAGTGTCATTAATGCCTTTAACTATGCACTAAATAAGTATTATTGAGTCTCACATTGGTCAAAGCTTGGATTATTTGTCTCTTTATATGATCTTGGAAATCCTCAATCTTTTGGGTTGAATTAGATTAGGCTCAAGTTTCATTCTCCTATATTTTCAGGGTTTTGAGTATCACATCAGTTGAAGTTTAGATCACTTGTCTCTTTATATCACCTTTAATAATTCTCACCTCATGAGTTAAATTTTGAAGTTATGTTAAGCCGAGACATTTTTTTTTAATGTATACAAATAGTGGCTTCTGCAAAATAATGCAATATAGATACGTGTCATACTTGAATTCGAATTCTGATAACCTTATCATCACTGAACATAGTCTAAGAACTCTTCACTTATTGCCTTTCATTTCTAAGTCATATCTCACATATGCTCAAGGGAAAGCAATAAAAATGTGAAAATTAAACGAAAAGAGGGGACAAATGACAAATAAATCCAAGAAGTGGACTATTTGAACAAACCCAGCACAGCCCCTCTCACTTTCTCTTTAATGGCTTGTCTATTCTATCTCGTGTCCATGTCCCCAACTATCAAAATGTCAAATTAACCTTACAAAGATAGCCACATTGTTGGACACATCAAATGTGTAGTTTTTTCTAAGCTGCAACGAATAACTTATTTATAAATTACCTGTTTTTTCTTGAATTTATCCTGTCAACTAACGGATATTCATGTAAATAAAAATTAGCATACGAATGATACCCGTGAATTCGTGATAAAGTTTTATTTGAATCGATAAGTCTTTAAGAGATAAGGAGATGAGAAAGGAAAGGACGGGTACTTTCAAGTGACAGGATATTTGTTTCTATTTGACTGTTTCGCCCTATCTTAAGCTCATTTATTGCTCCAAAAGGTGGAATCTCCCATGGCCCTGGAACTCAAACGGATCTGTGAAGAAGGTAAATCATAAACACTCAATTGATTTGAATGTTAGATCGATCACGCTAGCGCATGACCTCCTTTATTTCGAAGAAACCCCACACCGCGTGTGAAATTCGATCCTTAGTCATTGCTCCAAATATCCCTTGAAACCAATTGATCTGCCCAAGCGGATCTATCTTAAGCTCATTTATGGATCATATAGCATGGGTAACTCACCATTGAAATTAAACTGATAATTGAAGTCCAAATTTGCGTGACATAAGCTATTTGAAATTGTCGTCTTATGTCCCGAAGAGTATGAGAAAATAATCGTCTATGCCAATTTACAAGAAGAGTTGAGGCAAGTGTCAGACGTTGTTGATAGACGATTGTGTGTCTCTGTGTTTTTTTTTTTTTTTGAAGTCTCTTTTTCGAAAATAAAAAAATAACTATAAAAATCTCTTACTATATTTTTTCAATAGATTATTAGATTTTAGATGTTATTTTCTTATAAATCTTCTATAAATTAGTTATATATAACAAAGTTTGTAAATAAGTATAATAATCAAATATCCCAAAAGATAGAGCTCCAGAGGGAAAATAATTAAATCTACATATAACAGGGGGATATTCTAGTTTGGGGCTCGTGACGTAAGAAAACCTATACTAATTTTGTACACCATAAATGAATGATTTGATAAAGTTTTCATAATGTGATAATTGCTGAGGTGGGGGAAACTATTGGCTTTATAGTTGAACATATCAAATGATTGAGGGTACCCTCCTCAACCCCCCATTTGCTGCATCCACCTCAAAATTATAAAAAAAGTGTTAATCAATCCTATTGTCTAACACCAAAAAAGCCAAAGGGAATATGATCATGCTCTTACTGATTTCCTGAATGGCCCTAATCCCCTATTTTAATCTTTATTGCTGGCATAGACGGTTAAGAGTCTCACATCGGTAATGGAATGAAAACATGAACTCTTTATATGAATTTGGACAATCCTCATCATATAAACTAACTTTTGAGGTTGAGTTAGACCCAAGATCCATATAAAGAGTTCATGTTCACATTTCATTATCAATGTGAAACTCTGGACATCAAGATAATTGTTGATATTTTTTAAACATTGATAATTAAACTTGTGGAAGCCCATTTATTAGCCTTCTTTCCTGAAATATAATCTTTTGTAAAATGAGGAGAAATCATTTGAAAATGGGGACCATAAAATATTATTAAACTTTCTTTAAGCGAATACGTTTTCTAACGTATAAGAAAGTATACTCGTACTTATCATCATCTGCTTCACTGGTTGCCACAAACATGATAGGAGTATTTAAATTGTTACAGTAGGTATTAAAACAGTGGGAGCTTAATTATTAATTAAGACAAATCTCAATTATCATTCATATAATTATGAAAAATTAATTTTGTTGTGAAAGGCGAATGTGCATTCTTCTTTCAGTCGCATGGATAAACCACGCATGTGATTTAACTAAAAAGGTTTATTATCAGAAAATCGAACTCGCTTTCATGGCCCGCGCTTCATCACACACTAACTCGACTACTCATGTGATGAAAAATTAAACTTGTTGTAAGGTATATTATATACTAATGATAGGACGACATTTCAACTATTATGAATACATTACTAGTAAATTAATTATCTAGCCCTTTTAAGACTTCAAACTTTTCTATACCATAAAAATTTATTCCAAGACTTTATAATTAAATTGGCAGCAAGTATGTTTTTTTGCCCGGGTATAGAAAATTAATTATCTAGCCGTTGATTATTCCAAGACTTCCAAAATTTAAGCTTAAACTTTTGCACTTAGGAAAGCTACTTTTAACAAAATTTTAGTAAGTAGCATTTTTTATCCGCAAATATCATTCGTGATGATATGAATTTAATAAGACGAGTGTTAGGATCGAGAACCCGGTATTTTGGATTTAGTCAAATAATATTATAATGATAATAACAAAGACAATAGTAAATTAATAATGGCAAGTAAATAAAATAAATGAGGCACAAATTTAATATGGTTCGGCCAGTATGACCTACATCTACAAACGGAGAGGAAAAAATTTACTATACCAACAAGAGTACAATAGAGAGTACAAAATTAGAATAAATACTCTAATTACCGCCAAAAATATCCCAAAAGAAGAGTTCACATGAGTGTTTCCAATACTCAACTCTCTTACAAAATACTCTAAATAAAAGAAAGACAAGAGATAAGAGATTCTTGAATTTGGTGTTTGAATCGGAGATAAATACCCTCCTTTTATACACCAAAATTGTCCTCCAAGTTATGGCAAAAGAAATTAAGAAATGATAAAATAATTTATGATCCACCACATAAAGCAAAAGTTTGGATATAAGCATGTTAAATTGTCTTTCAAATTGCTATAACAAACTAAAATGATAATTATGGTCGTGTGAAGGGGATGACGCAATGTAAAAGAAAAGTAAAGGACACATTACAATGAAAAATGTCACATCTAACTTCATATAAAGTGAAATAAAATCCTTGGACTATTATGGTAATGTGAATTGGCCAATCGACCACAATGAAAAGCTAAACACTGTTGAAATAATATTTTTCAGTACCCTTTCCCTTGGCTTAAAAGGTAAAGATATAATAAACTCAATAATACACGAGAAATCGACTAAAAATAAATAAAGGGAACATCAAGCAGGAGTAGATATTAAATTATAAACACTTCTCTATCTGAATAGTTGGACTTTCCCAGAAGAGTTAAGCATAAATTTCTAGTGCTTCCCACAAACGAAACATTCTATTTTAATACGTAGTATGTATTTATTGTTCCTGTCTCAATTAAACAGATGCTTCAAATTATAAAATGCCATGCCGTCAGCAAACTATTGTTCCTGGTTGTATTAGCTATTCAAAGTAAACAATTACCGATCCTCAAACTTACAGTGAACTTTTAAAAACGTGACGGAATATAATTTTTTTTACACTATTTAACTTAAAAACAATTTTTTTTGTTGGTGAATCGCTACTTTTTTTCAAGAGAAAGCCACGTAAACCACACTGCAGGATCGAACTCCGCTTCAGTAACTTAAAAACAATTAAACCTATAATATAATGGTTTGGTAACTCTGCATGCTGAGGAATTAGACTTTGTCTTATTGATCAGTTGTACGCTCTTAGAAACTGGCTACCGGAGCACATCCCGCGATTTACTGGTAATAGTGTTGAAGGACCGGTGTTATTACGTTCAGGACGTCTGAGTAATATCAGTGAAGTAGTCAGACGCAAGCCTGAAAACCTGGACTATAAAAAAAGATTTATTAGGTAAGCAGTGGTCCCTGCTGGCCCACACAGAAAGATGCATCATTTCTGTTTTTTGGCAGAAAAGATTTATTTTATTAAATAAATAACTAAGTTTTAGTACATAATTTGAATTGTATATGAAACATAGTTCCTGGTAATCGTTCTCAAAAGACAAAAAAAAAATTAGGATCTTGTGTTAGCATATTAATAATCTCTATGTCACCCGTTTCTACTAATTGGATCGGTTTTTACGTCTTTTCTTAATTAAGAGGCTTATTCTTTGAGTATATTGGAATCCATAAACCTTGAAACTAGGCATGTTTTAGGAAATAGGAAAATCCTATTTATATTCAACTCCTAAAATCTTATTTTATTTGTATAATAATTATATAATTATGATAAATATAAAATTTTAATTTAACTATAACAAAACCTTACCTAAAATAGACTACTAAACCGTGATATGCACGGTATGTATCCACCGTGTATATCACGGGTTTAACAACCCATGTTTGCTAAGTCAGCCCGTGATACACATGACAAATATACCGTGTATATCATGGGTATTTATCACACACCCGCAATTATAGCGGGCGGTCTTCGTACGCTAAGACTGTCCCTAAAATCTTCAAAGAGTACTGACGAAAGACCTTTGGTAAAAATGTTTGCAATTTAAAATTTGAAAGGGACATGGCAGATGTGTAGTTGTCCACGAACTACCTTTTCGCAAATAAAGTGAATATCCATCTCGATGTGTTTAGTGTGCTGGTGTTGAACCGGATTAGCAGAAAGGTAGACGACACTAACATTATCACAATAAACTAAGCTAGCTTTCTGAATAGGACAATGAAGCTCTAAAAGAATATTACGTAGCCAACATGATTCAGAGACCACATTGGCTACCTCTCGATACTCGACCTCTCCACTAGAACGTGATAATGCAGACTGACGCTTCGCAGACCATGAGACCAAGTTATTACCAAGAAACATGCAATAGCCGAACGTGGAACGTCAATTTACAATTTTCATAATAGGACAATCCTATTCCTTGTTACACCTCGTAAGTTAAGACGATAATTAGATAACGTAATTAAGGAAGTAAAATTTGAATATTGAAAATAAAGTACATTTATATATGCTAATCCGGAAGTTAGTATACAAAGGGTGTGATCCCGGAATAATTTTGGATGCAACAAATGTGGTATGGACTAAATGTCTTGTATTATAGAAAAATAGGACATGGAATTTGCCAGTTTAAGTAAGATAAGTTATGTGGGAGATTTAAGTATTAATTGTGGGGTTATTTTTTTTAGTGGAGATGATAATAAGTGGATTTGGGGAACTTGTGCCAAGCATGCAAGACTTTTATTTAGCCCTTATACCAATATATCTCTCCACTCATTCCCCCCCCCCCCCCCCCCCCCCCCATTTTCGAAAATCAGCCCCACACCCCTCATATTCTCTCCCAAAATAGATTATACCCCATCTTCATAGATAAATTATAGAGCAAACTAACTCCTTTTCCAAGATTAAACTTCTCAAATAAGTTCTAAGCCAAAGTAACACTCCAAACAATGGGGAATTCGGCAATCTGGACTGAAGCATAGCCAAGAAATTATGACTTTGAAGATGAACATTTTGGAAGAGAAACATGTAAGGAAGATATAGTTAAACTTATAGAATACATGCATGTCTTTCTAAGTTGAAGAAATGGTGAAAATGGTGCAAAAGGAAATGGAGCAGTGACCGATTTTCTGGGACTGTTTTGGGCTAAAGATTAAGGTAAGAATTTTTCTTTTTATAGAGTATTTGGAAGATTAAATGATGTTGTAGTTAAGGGATAAACTCATGTTAAATAAGAATTGGAAATAAGAGATTGCATGTGATTGTTGTTGATGTTGTTGAGCCGATTGGAATTGATATTGCCGAATTGGGGACTGTTTTCGATACATTGGATTTGAGTGTTGTTGTTGTTATCCTTGTCACTAATTGCATGTTAAAATTGAATGAAATCTTGACATTTAAAGTTGTAATTGGTTACATGAAAGTATTGAAATATGAAATTAGATTTCAAGAAGTTGTAAGAAGAGTTGTGGTATTATGTTGTTAGGACCGAATCTGTCCAGAAATCGTGAGCCCCGTTATGGTATTTTAGGGTTGTTTTGTTAAGATTATAATGTTGGAAATTAAGTTATGAACATGTATATACGTTATGGTAATTACTAGTTCATGTCTTAAAGAAATTAAAGTGTAAAAAGGTGTTATTTTATATTCTTGTTATTGTTGGTATATGGACTGTTTTAGGGGCTGATTTGATATGGATTAAGAGGATGGATTAACATGAGAAATAGGTGTATAAATCACCTTGGTTGTTGTAGTTGTTTTCTACCATGAACGTAAACAAAAGGAATGGATTATGATGGTATATATGGAGTATTTTGAATTGATTTGGTTATATCTTTAAGTTGCATCTTGTTATTGGTATTGTTGGTTTTGTTTGTAAGTTGTAGATGTGCATATAAATAGGGGAAGTGCTGCCCGAATTTTTATAGAAAAGAGAGTTGTCATTCGATATAAAGTATGCTAGTAATCTTATAATTGACGGATGTATTACCATAATTATAGGTTGAAGTGCTAGACGAGACGTATTCTAATATTGAGTTGGTTAGTTCGACTAAAAGATATGTGGAGCTATCCTTTCTTTCTTTTGGCATGATTTATATAAAATGAGTGTACGGCGGACGTACATAATTCTATTGAACCTAATTCCTAATGATATGATAGTGTATTTATTCCATTGAAAGTCAAATGATGATTTAATTTGTATAAAGTTACTCATGATAATCTATTCGTGTGGATATGACTATATGATTTCACCGAGTTCCGGGCCGGGTATGTATAAATATATGATTTCACCGAGTCCCAGAATGGGTCGGGTATGATATAAGTGAACAGGCATCCACGGTTTGTGGACAGGTATCCACAGTTTATGGACAGGTATCCATATATATGACTTCATTCACCGAGTCCCACAATGTGCCAAGTACGGTATATGATACGATTTCACCGAGACCCTCACTAAAGGGCCAAATACGGTATGTATATGTACATGATGATTCAATGGACAGGCATCCATGATTTTGATATGATTCTCATTTTATAAGGCACATTTGACTCTCATTTGTATATGACACAGTTGAAATGGTTATCTCATTTGTATATCGCGAAGATTGGATGATGTGTGCTTTGTAACCGGTAGAGTAAGGGATATAGATTTTAGAAAGAGTTGGACTGAGTCCGATGTGGCAACCTACGTATCTCGCCAAAGAGATCAAGTAGATACATAGTCTAGGAGTATAGCTCCAGTTGAAGTTAGGTTCGTCGATTAGACTTCGAAATGTGGGACCAAAGCCGACATGGCCGCCCACGTATTTTGCCAAAGGAACCAGGTCAACCTGTAGTTCGTCCTGAAAGAGAGGAGAATGAGATTTCCAAAAAGGTGGGACCGAGGCCAATATGACCGCCTACGTATCCCGTCGAGGGAATCAGGTCACGCGTAGTTCACCGGTGACGGAGAATAAGGAGATTCTTAAGAGATGGAAAATTAGGATTTTTCTAAAAGGTGGGACCAAGGCCGAAATGGCCGCCTACGTATCCCGCCATGGGAATCAGGTCACACGTAGTTCCGAATGTGACGAAATTTTGAGAAAATTGTTGTTTGGGAAATGGATTTTTCGCGTATCGCGCTGATAACGCAAGGAAATAACACAGCCCCAGAAAACCAACCTAGTATGGCTCGTAATCAATGCTAAGCACGTGCACAAAGTTGAAGTAGCAAAATATTGTACTAAAGTATACATAGTTGAAAGCAACAAACATTACAATAACAAGCAGACTATATAGACATCAAATGCGCGTTCTAGCATGTTTGGGACCTCTTTTTATGCCAGAGGTGGGCCTAAACGCCAGATATGCGAGATTATGATAAATAGGTCCAAACCGTTAAACAGTAATGTTTTGTTGGAAATGACGACCAAATGACGGTGCACTTTTTTTAATTTCGGCATGTCATGTTTAGGTTTGGATTTGTCTATCATTGTCACGCTATACGTAGTATGCTGGTTGGTCGTTGGGTTGCGAAACCCGCCGACAAGTTTTGGTGTTTTTCTTAATTGTGGAGACGATGCCAAGGATCGACCCACCTAAGGTGAATGCACGCATGACTTAAAAATAAAGGGTGGTATAGCTCTATCTTAAGTTTTCTAAGATTTGGCTTACTAGACGCAAGGTTCCCGAGCGGACAACTCGAGTGAGAAGGCTATGCGGCCACCGGTTGGACCGGACATTCCACGTATATTGCCAACTCTCTTAAATTTGATTTTTATAAAAGAAGTTTGCTGATGCACAAAGCGCATCTCACGTGTAGTGTGTGATAGTGTGAATTTTCCGTAAGGGAGGGGAATATGAGTGGAATGACAGTTTAGGAAAAGCATTAACACATAGCAATTAAGACAGCATGGAAATATTCATATGTAAAGAAGAACAGTTTAGGCAAAAGGTAAAAATAAAAGCAAATAAGTGTAAAAACACAAAAAGAAGCAATTTAAGCAAATAAAGAAAAATAAAGCACAGTAATTAACTTAAGTCTGTTATGGTTAAGAACCTAGTCATCCCCAGCGGAGTCTCCATGCTATAATGTCACATTTTAACCGGAGTCAGAATGGTATACTACGTATGGTTGATTTCTAAATGGTTTTTAAGGAGTCGTCACCTAATTATTTCTAGTGAATTAGGACACTTATTAAATAACATAAAAATGCTACAAATGATCTCCATTTTTAAAGTTTGCAAAAATTAATGAGATTCTAGGTAAGAGTTCTTTATTATCCTAAATGAAAGAGATTAGACACTCTTCAGGATCCGCTCACTTGTGGTTGTCCGGTCAAACTTAGGTTAATTATTAAGCTAACATTTATTCTACAATTTTAAAGGTGTTCTACAATTATTAAACTAAGAGATATTTAAACTAGGCATGCAAATATAAGATATGCATTTAACAAGAAAGAAAAATCATATAAGGAGGGAGTAAAGAGAACTTAGTGATGTTTCGCTTTTATTTTCCTTTTTATTTTCTTTCTTCGGCACAGGCTTTAACTTTGGAATGCGCCTCCGAGTACCTGCAAAAAACACATAGTAGAAGAGTTAGTATATAATAGATAAGTCATCAAATAAATATAAGGTATGTATACATATATATATATATATATATATATATATGTATGTATGTAAAAGATATATTTTTATATAGTGTGGGCTTAGCTAGTGTTATGCCAAGAATACTAAGACATGAGAAGCCAATATTGCTTCGGCTGCGGTCGACTCACCTCCCGGTGAATGATACTATGCATTCTCGTCTAATTTTTTCACCTTCCTCCTCACCTACATATTCCGTCTCGCTTACCATGGAGGCCTCCAGATTGACGGATAAATCATTATTTGGCCAAAGTGTAGTATCATGTTTAAAATCAGTAAATACCAACAGTGTAGCAATATGTTCAAAATCAGCTTAATAAATAAATAAAAGGGAAGAATCTCAAAATCAGCCCGACATAGTCAAAATCAGTCCGACCACAGTGCAACATCAAGCAGTAGAAACAACCAGCAACATAGCCGAAAAAATAGTTTGAGAAATAGTACAGCAGCAGCAACATAGCAATATCGCCGGAAAAATCAGAGTGTCGCCGGAAATTCACCATTATTACCGAAATATTTTGAAAGTCGTTGGATCGACCAAAATTAGTCCAACAGTACTGCCACGATCCGAACCCCGGGCCCGCGACTGGTGCCCTACCTGGGTCCCCTTCTACTCATACATCACATAAAAATCAGCGGAAGCTCTTAAGAAAACTCATGTTATAAAAACATGCAAGCTGATGAGGCTGCCGCTATATATAAACGGGAACATCCCGGCAACACAGTAGTACAACTGGCCAACAATATATATATATACAACTCATGCAAGTCCAACCCACATATGAATACATACCTCTAAGAGTTTGGACAGTAAACTATGATGGGACAAGGCCCCGCCGTACCCCTGAATATACATAGCCATAATGGAAGACCTGTGCCAAAATGACAAGCTCCGGAATATTGGAGCTATCCCAAAACGCTGAACAAGGATCCTAAGCTCATGGATCACCCAACGGAGTACCTATAGCTGCAGACATGAACGCAGCCCCCCGAAGGGGGTCAGTACAACAAGGTACCAAGTATGTAAGCATGAAGTACAGTAAATAAGATCATAAATGTACAAAAGAAAGACAGGGACAAGTATAAAAATCAAATACCAAATCTTACCGTGCCATATAAATAAGAGTCAACTGTACCTTGTATCACTGTACCACTGTACCATTTACTGCCCGGTCTTTAGTGAATGACGCGGTAAACCATCATGCCTATATGCCTATAACGTGTCCCGACCCTTTAGTGAGGGACTCGGTGTTGACACCCAATTTTGACCCTCCCGTCCAGCCATTAACTATAAAATTACACTAATTTTGTAAAATAATTTTTTAGGATTTTTATAATAAAATACAACAATAAAACATTAAATACAGGCATAAATAAATAATTTAATAATGGCATCGCGTCTTACGTAGAGTTTTAAGCATTTAGAGTCCCGCTACCGCACTTATTAACTTTAAGCTTTGTCGTAATTTTAAATAATTAATAAATGCATAAAATAAATAATTTAGCGATAACGCTGTCGTAGCATAGCCGCATTAATTAGTAATCATTTAAAATCAATTTTTAATCTAAATACATGATCTAATAGCGCATTTATAAAAGCTTTAAACAATTCTTAAATATCATACTTGCATTTAGCATTTAAATAATTTAATCTAAAACTCAATGTAATTTTAATTTAACTTCAATAATGCAATAATAAGATTTTAAATAATAGCTACCGAATTCTAAAGTATTGAGCATTAATTAAATAGCACGCCCGCATTTATTTATTATAACAATTGGATTAATGAAGCACCTAATTAGTTTAATCACATGTGTTAATTTAAGTTATCACTAATTACTTATTAATACACTTGCCTAGAATTAATTAGCTAATTAACTAAGCCTAAAACTAATTAATCTATCACTAACTAATACTAATTAAATGCCTTAACTAATTTAATACTACCCAGCCCAATTCGTCCAGCCCAATCCAAATAACCACGTCGACCCGCGACCCGCGAGGCCCACCCGCAAGCCCACACGCCCCTGCCCTCTATACCTTACCCTAAACGCCCCTCCCCCAAAGTCGATCGTCCTCAACAAAACCTAAATAGCAGGAACCCTAGAATCCTAAGCCGCCACACCTTTAACCCACGCCTCAACGCGCCCCACAACGAGATTACCCTTAAAACACCCTTCAAGCTTACCAAAATCATCCCTAAAATCTCGTCCCAAGGTCCTCAAGAATATCCCCATATTCTCGTCCAAAACAAATCCCCCAAAATAAAACTTACCATAACCCGAAAATCTTGCCATAAAATCGTCCAAAACCTTACCAAAAAAACGATTACCAAAAGCATAACAAATCACCTCCAAATCACCCCTAAAATTATAATCAAATCAGCCCCAAGAATCGAGTTACTTTACCATAAAATCCCTACTAACTTTGGTAGAAAAGGACGACACGAAAATCTGGAGGAAATCATGAGGATTTCGTACTGATTTTAAACGCAAAATGGGGCTATAAATGGTTCCAATGGGCACATGCAAAAGAGGGGAGAGGGAATAATCTCTGGAATATCGATTTTGGGGGGCAAAAACCAGTACATGCATCCAGAACAGCGGGAGCTCTCCATCGAAAATCAATCGATCCAGAACGGGGGAGGGGACAAATACTTGTTAAACACGCGAGGATCGAGAACCCTTTCAGAATCGATGGTATAGAACAAACCCTCGTAATAGCAAGGCAACCTTCAAACTCGCGGAACCCTTTTCTTTTCGCTCAAACAACGATCCGAAATACCTAAGCCATCACTTTTCTAAATCGCATCGCAATAAACCCTGAGTGAGTCGACGACTTGATACGCTTCGCCGCCTCGTATTTGCGAGAAGGTAAAATCATTACCCTTTCGGCCTTAAACTCGCTGATATCAATCTGCGTAACGTGTCTTTGCACGATCGCTTCAAAGATATTAAGTTGATACGTATGATTGTTTATGCCGTCAAATTAATCGCTAAACTCGCTCAATTAATGTTAATCGCTATTAATATTCGTGATTATGATTGTTAATGCGTTTATCGGGCGTTTGTTGCATGATTGAACTTAAAGTGTTTGTTCATGCCCCGTGTGTTGTTGACTCTTTGGGGATTAATAAACTTGACTATATGTCCATTTTAATTACGCGAGTACGTCGATCTCTTCGAAAAAATCTGAATCGAAATAACCCTTTCATTTTTTATGTATCATCCGGTGTTTATGGTTATTATGTGGTAGTTTATATTTTATGTTCTCTCGATGATTAAATTCCATATCGAGTATGGCGCTTGCTCAAGTTGGCTATTATTGTGTAGATGTGTTTTGACCGTCTCGTATAGATATGGTTTTTACTGTTTACCGACTCATTTTAAGTATTATGCTTACTTAAGTTATTTGTTTCTGTTAAGGTACTCGTAAGGATTGTCCCTAGATAGTGTCAAAGTATTTTTCTTTTCTTTCTTTTTTTTGTCCAAAATGTGTTTATAGCATTGACTAAGCCATCTTGTATGCTGCTGGCTTCTAAAAAAAGAGGGGGGGGGGTATGAATAGTTTGAAGATTTCTTTTGAGGTGATGTATCTCTGTTTATTCATTTTTAGATCATTATTCCCCTTTTAAGGTCAATCCAAGTCTTGCCTAGTTTTAATTGTTGTTTGATTTCTATGCTTATAGTTAGGGACTTAGGGATAGCAAAGTCTTAAGCTTGATTGTCGATAAACCAAATGCAACTTTAGGCTTGGAGTTAATTTCAACTCGGTAGTTTCTCTGGGGAGTTACTTGTCTCGAATAAATATTGATGTGGCGTTTCGTTTGAGGTTTAGTTCTTTTGTTTGACTTACTGCAAGCATGTTTCTGGGTATGAATATCTTGAAATTATGTGTTTGTCTTTCACACGAGTTAGTGTTTACTGTTTAGTGTGTTAGGAATACGATTAAACATTTTCTAAATCACTTCATGCGTTTTCCATCCTTCACGATATATTGTTCTTTTCATGAATCATTTATATGCATATTTTATATTCCGCATACTAATCTTTATCTTCTTCCTTTTTACATGAAATGCATCGGAGTAAAACGAAGAGTCTCATGGCGAGACTCATCACAAGCTGCAACAAACAAGGACCTACATCTATGTGCATCTTCATCTCCGCCTCAAAATTCAAAGCATGAGCGAGATGGCCTCGCCGTTTCCTCGAGTCATTTATTAATTCATATCCTTCCCCTATTATTTGTTGTAATTATTTGTCTACATTAATTATTAGGACACTTAGAATAATTGAATCTTGAATCAATAAATTAGCAAGTAGTTGGATACTAGAAATCTGCTTCCCTTTAAGTTAATTGTTTTAGGCTTTACATGCATGTCTAAACCTTTTATCAAATAATATTAAATCTCTTTTGCATTATGCCACATATAAAAAATATTTTTTAAGTAAATGCATACCTTTAACCAATAAATCAACTTTAAAGATAAATGCATGCTTTTTTTTCATATGCACTTATAATGCTTTACAAATGCATGCCTTCACTCAAAAGACTAATTTTACAGGTATACAATAAGTCTTATAAATCCTTTTATGTTAGCAAAAATGTACTCTTTTATAAAATAATTGCATCATCTTTTAAAACATGCATTACCCTCTTAGCATAATAATTACCCTAGGTTTGGCGGACAACCGCAAGTTAAGCGGATCTTAGAGGGTGCCTAACCCCTTCCTACAGATTAATAAAGAACCCTTACCGAAATCTCACTAAGTTTAGCGAACCGTTAAAATGGAGTTAATGTTTTACTTTAAACTAGTTAAACATTTAGGTGTCTAATTCACCCAAACTAATTAGGTGGCGACTCATGAACCCTTAGCATTCTAGCAACCCTTTAGCATTTTTCTTTTTCTTTTAGCACCCTTTTAAACTTTAGCCCCTTTTGCACTTTTAGCACCCTTCAGCTTTAAAATTACTTTAGCACTTTCCCTTTTAAATTTTAGCACTTTAGCACCTTTTAAACACATTTTAATTATTTTAGCACTTTTTATTATTTATTTATTTTCTAACATTTTCTTATTAAGCAGGGCTCGCTATTTATTTAGAAAATGCCGCTAAAAATGGGCGAAAATGGCGACTCTTTGAGGATTTTAGGTTCTTAACCACAATGGACTAGGATAATTATTTGGCAATTACTTTGGCATTTAATTTTTGTGTGTTGTATTTTGTTTTATTTATTTTTGATTGCTACCTGCTTTACTGCTTTCCTTAAACTGGCATTCCGCTCATATTTCTTCCACTCTGGAAAATTCGCACAAACACACACTACATGCGAGGTGCGCTGGGTGCATCAGCAAAATTCTTTCTTCAAAATCCAAATTTAGGGGAGTTGGTAATATACGTGGAGTGCGGTCTAGCAGTGGCGCGTAGCCTTCTCGCTCGAGTTGTCGCTCGGGAACCTTGCGTCTAGAAAAGCCAAATCTTAGAAACTTAAGATAGAGCTATACCACGCTTATTTTAGGGCATGCGTCGATTTACCTTAGGTGGGTCGGTCGCGGCATCGGCGCGATTAGGAAAAACACGAACTTGTCGACGGGTTTCTCGACCCAACGACCAACGACGTATTATGTGTAGCGTGACAATGATGGACAAATCCAAGCCAATCATGACATGCGAAATTGGAAAAAGTGCGCCGTCGTTTGGTCGCCATTTCAACAAAGGCATTATAGTTGGGCGACTCGGACAAACCCGTCATAATCTCGCATAAATGGCGTTTAGGCTTACCTCGGCATAAAGAGGTCCTGCATGTTAGGAAGCGTTTGAATGTGCTATGTGCGATATATACGCTACATACACGCAAATTATGTGCTTTATGCTAACATCGTTTGTTGCGTTTTTAGAAAATTTATCATCCTCCCCCGAAAGTCGGTTCGTATTTGACTCAACAATGTCGGATCGTCCAGCTTCACGAGTCGAGCAAGAAATGATGATATGGTAGCTCGGCGTCGAGCCAAATGGTTTGGGAATTATTCTGTCGGTAGCAGAACCTTGAAGGAGGAATATCACCGATCGGAAGAATGTATTGCCGCAGTTCTTTGCAACAAATTGGCGATATGCGAGTTGAGATGGAGAGGCTACGGAATCGACCAACCTATCCATTAGCGAATACCCACATGCGGATCAAAGGGCCACTACTTACAAACCGTCCCGGTCGACCTCGCCGCACATATCTCCCAAAACTCTCGCAAAGGCCACGATCGCGAACAAACCGCCCGCCAGCCCGACCCCTCGGCCCGCGAAATGATCCTCGCCACTACCCGTATACCTCGGCCCCGCTGCTTACTTCACCATAATCAGCCCTGTCGCCGACCAATACCCGCGCGCGCCCATTTACGGCCCAATGAACAACCAGACGGTGACTTATGCAGCGAAACCCGACCTTTTACCGTCCCGTGCCGCGAAGGGGATCATTACGAAGAAATGGAGAGGAAGTCAGAGCGAAAATGGGCGAGGCGTGGCGAAGAAATTCATAGTCGAAAGAAGCGGTTGGGCATGCGATCGGACAAAGGTCACGAAGGACTAGACTACGAGGATCTTTGCATGCGTCGGGCGATGGAAGCGCCTATGGGGTACAAGGTGCCAAGTTTGAACTATTTGATGGAAAAGGAACCCCGTGCACACTTGAGGTCATATTGCGACAAGCTAATCGGGGTAGGAAGAACCCATCGATCGTTATGAAGTTGTTCGTTCGAGCTTGGCCGTGAGGCACTAGATTGGTATACGGCGAATCGCGGAAATGGCATAGGCTGAGTGCATTGGCCCAAGATTTTGTGGAAGCGGTTCGGGTTGACACGAAACCGTTGTGGGCGGTTTTACTTAATGAAGTTGGAGAAGAAGACTACGAAACATTCGGAGAATCGCCGTGAGGTGGCGTTGAGAGCGGCGAAAGTGCAACCACCCGTGGTGGAGAGTGAGATGACCACATTATTTGTACAATCTTTGAAGGATGCAACTCTCATGAGCGGATGATAAGCGTCGTGGGCGGAATTTTGCGGAAGTTATTAGAATGGGCGACCGTAGAAGAAGGTATTAAAGCGGTAGGATTACAAATGCGGCGATTACAGTAAACTAATAAGGCGATTGATCGGGGACACAGGAGTACTTCACGGAGGAAGAAAGAGCGATTTCCCTTCCATGTTTGTCTGAAGCATAAACAAGCATTCATAACATACCAAAACCCGTCATACTACCACAACTACCACGCACGGCTATATATAACGCCAAGCACGTTTATCACCGCATAGATCCACCCATCAAGCCCTTGCCAATGAATAGAGCACCCAATGCACTGAGCAAATAAGAATTTTGAAGGAAAACCACCCAAAGTCGCACCCACTGGTGAACCCGTACCTCGAATATATGAAAGGTTGCGGCTGCGGCCTAATCAACCGATTCGGAAGGATCACGACCTATCCCAAGATGGTATGATGAGAACAAGCGCTGCGCGTATCACTCCAATAGCCCGGGACATGACACGAAGGTTGCCACTCCTCGGGGCGTAATCGAGGCAGCGATCGAGAGAAGGGTAATTGGTAAAGGATCACGCCCCGAATGTGCATGATAACCCGCGCCAAACCACGGCACGTCAATGTGCACTGATAACCTTAGATGAGAATACACTCACTTATGCCCATTCCGCCCTCGAATCGATCATTTATCCGGCGTCGCCTGCGAGAGGCGGAAGAGGAGATAGCGAGCGTGAAGACCCGGCCGTCCACGGCGAGCGTGAAGGCATATTGATTGGATTTGCACCTGTCTTGGTCGCCAGAGCACGGATAGGAAAAAGCGATTTATTTTAGCGAATAATTTATAAACTCATTTTTTAGCTTTAATAATGATTTCTTTCGTTTTGCCTGTAATGAACTACGTTTGAATGATTCCGCAGTGGATACGTGGCGGCCGTCTCGCCGGTCCCACGTCTAGAAATTTTAATTTTTTCAATATTCGCTTGTAATGAACTACGTTCGACTGATTCCTCGTGGGGATCGTGGCGGCCTAAATCGGCCAGTCGCGCGTTGAAACTTTCCCTTTGCTTTGAAAGCGACAAGAATACACATAGCCTACAAACAACTACATTGAGACCCATTTTAGGCGGACACCTTTTCAAAAGCGGGGCAGTGTAGGAAAGCAGGCGAGGTTGCAAGTCCAAACAAGCCGAGCCCGAGATATCAAAGAACAAAGCGACAAAGTCAAATATGAATCGACCCCAAAACTCACAAATTTTTCTTTGGCGCGGTCTTTTAATATTAAAGCATAAAGTGCAACGGTAAAGCGAGAAAATACGGCGAAAAGTCTCTTGTGAGCGAGAAAAAGCGAAAAGCGGAGGATGACAACAATCCAAAGTCGCGGCAAGCGTGCAGCAGAAAGGGGGCATCAACAATCAGCAGTCAAAGTTCAGAGTTCCGCAACAAAACCTAGCGCATCAACTCGGGCATAAAGTCAAATTGGCAACCCACGCATCGCACACAGCAACACGTCCAGACAACGACGTAATCAGCAAGTCCATGCAGCGGCGCCCGGCGGCGGCCGTCGAACAACGGCGTAATCGGCAAGTCACGCAACGGCGCCCGGCGGCCAACACGTCGAACAGCGGCGTGTCGGCAAGTCCACGCAGCGGCGCCCGGCGGCAACACGTCGGACAACGGCGTATCGGCAAGTCACGCAACGGCGCCCGGCGGCACGTCGGCAACGGCGTAATCGGCAAGTCCGTGCAGCGGCGCCCGGCGGCGCGTCGAACAACGGCGTAATCGGCAAGTCCGTGCAGCGGCGCGGCGGCGGCACGTCGAACAGCGGCGTGTCGGCAAGTCCGCAGCGGCGCCCGGCAACACGTCCACAGCGGCGTAATCGGCAAGTCCGCGCAGCGGCGCCCGGCGGCCACGTCCGGACAGCGGCGTGTCGGCAAGTCCATGCAACGGCGCCCGGCGGAACACGTCCGGACAACGGCGTAATCGGCAAGTCCGTGCAGCGGCGCCCGGCGTACGTCGAACAACGGCGTTATCGGCGACAGCAAGTCCACGCAACGGCGCCCGGCAATACGTCGAGCAATGACGTTATCGGCCAGCAAGTCTACGGCAGCGCCCCGGCGACACGCCAAACAAGTCGAAAGCAGCGCCATCATCATCATATCACGCGAGGGCGATTTCTATACTCCGAAATTGCATTTCTTACGCGTGCTTTATTATTACGTCTTAGCGATTATGCACTAACTCTTTCTTGAGCTTTAGTCTACAGGCAATTGCGGCAGGACAAGCGTATCCGCATTCACAATCGCAACACGTCCGTGCGGCGAAATCACGCATTTGCGGCGTCGCATCAACACAAAGAGCATCATATTTTTGCGGGATAACCTTTTACACTCACGGTTGCATTACTTTAAAATTATGCATCATTATTTTGCCTTATGATTATGCACTAACCGTTTGTTCAAGTCTTAGCGTGCGGCAGAGAGCCTGGCGTGGATTTTCTCTTCTGACAAGGGCAATCTGTTGGGGGCAACCTTCCCAGCGATTGGCGAAGCGACCTCAGCGTCGGTCCACTCGCTCGCATCACCATAGAACCCGACGCGCCATAGCGACACGCGAGTTCGAGCCGGTTATATTCTTTTACTTTTTGCACCATAGCCCGGTGTCATCATAACTCGACCTTTGGGACATCTTTAAGCCGCGTTAGCGCGCTGGTGTTTTGACCATGGTAGCCCGGTCGTCATAACTCGACCGGGGCCGGTTTGATTTTTGCGTCGGCCTTATCTACGCCGAGATTTTTGCAACTCGAAGATCGAGACAAAATTGGCTGTAGTCAACGTCTTTGTCAGAAGATTCTTCCATCATCTCCATACAAAGAGGGACATCTGTTGACACCCAATTTTGACCCTCGTCCGGCCATTAACTATAAAATTACACTAATTTTGTAAAATAATTTTTAGGATTTTTATAATAAAATACAACAATAAAACATTAAATACTGGCATAAATAAATAATTTAATAATGGCATCGCGTCTTACGTAGAGTTTTAAGCATTTAGAGTCCGCGCGCACTTATTAACTTTAAGCTTTGTCGTAATTCTTAAATAATTAATAAATGCATAAAATAAATAATTTAGCGATAACGTCGTGTCGGTAGCATAGCCGCATTAATTAGTAATCATTTAAAATCAATTTTTAATCTAAATACATGCGTCTAATAAATCGCATTTATAAAAGCTTTAAACAATTCTTAAATATCATACTTGCATTTAGCATTTAAATAATTTAATCTAAAACTCAATGTAATTTTAATTTAACCGCAATAATGCAATAATAAGATTTTAAATAATAGCGCGCATTCTAAAGTATTGAGCATTAATTAAATAGCACGCCGCGTTTATTTATTATAACAATTGGATTAATGAAGCACCTAATTAGTTTAATCACGTGTGTTAATTTAAGTTATCACTAATTACTTATTAATACACTTGCCTAGAATTAATTAGCTAATTAACTAAGCCTAAAACTAATTAATCTATCACTAACTAATACTAATTAAATGCCTTAACTAATTTAATACTACCCATTGATTCGTCGGCCAATCCAAATAACCACGTCGACCGCGACGCGAGCCCACGCAAGCCCAGCACGCCGCCTCTATACGCACCTAAACGCCCGCTCCCCAAAGTCGATCGTCTCAACAAAACCTAAATAGCGGGAACCACAGAATCCTAAGCCGCGCTTTAACCCACGCCTCAACGCGCCCCAACGAGATTACCCTTAAAACACCGCCCAAGCTTACCAAAATCATCCAAAATCTCGTCCCAGGTCGCCGAGAATATCCCATATTCTCGTCCAAAACAAATCCCCAAAATAAAACTTACCATAACGAAAATCTTGCCGTAAAATCGTCCAAAACGCACCAAAAAGCAGTACCAAAAGCGTATCAAATCACCTCCAAATCACCCTAAAATTATAATCAAATCACCAAGAATCGAGTTACTTTACCATAAAATCCTACTAACTTTGGTAGAAAAGGGCGACCACGAAAATCTGGAGGAAATCATGAGGATTTAAGTGCGATTTTAAGCATAAAATAGGCTATAAATGGTTCCGATGGGCACGTGCAAAAAGGGGAGAGGAATAATCTGGAATATCGATTTTGGGGCAAAAACCGATGCATCGAGCAGATGGAGCTCTCCATCAAAATCAATCGATCGAGCGGGGAGGACAAATACTTGTTAGAAACACGGAGGATCGAGAACCGCTTTCGAATCGATGGTATAGAACAAACCCCCTCAGAATAGCAAGGCAACCTTCAAACTCAAGGGAACCCCTTTTCTTTTCGTTCGAAACAACAGTCGAAATACCTAAGCCATCACTTTTCTAAATCGCATCGCAATAAACCCTGAGTGAGTCGACGACTTGATACGCTGCCCCGGATCGCTGCCCGGAGAAGGTAAAATCATTACCCTTTCAGTCTTAAACTCGCTTGATATCAATCTGCGTAACGTGTCTTTATGACTACTTGGCGTATATTAAGTTGATCTGAGATGATTGTTTATGCTCGTCAAATTAACTGCTAAACCTGTTCAATTAATGTTAATCGCTATTAATATTCAGGATTATGATTGTTAATGCGTTTTACTGGCGTTTGTTGCATGATTGAACTTAAAGTGTTTGTTCATGCCCTGGTGTGTTGTTGACTCTTTGGGGATTAATAAACTTGACTATATGTCCATTTTAATTATGCGAGTCGTCGCGTCTCTTGAAAAAATCTGAATCGAAATAACCCTTTCATTTTTATGTATCATCACAGTGTTTATGGTTATTATGTGGTAGTTTATATTTTATGTTCTCTGATGATTAAATTCCATATCAGTATGGCGGTTTGCTCAAGTTGGCTATTATTGTGTAGATGTGTTTTGGTATCTCGTATAGATATGGTTTTGCTGTTTATTGACTCATTTTAAGTCTTATGCTTACTTAAGTTATTTGTTTCCTGTTTAAGGTACTCGTAAAGGATTGTCACTAGATAGTGTCAAAGTATTTTTCTTTTCTTTCTTTTTTTTGTCCAAAATGTGTTTATAGCATTGACTAAGCCATCTTGTATGTTGCTGGCTTCTAAAAAAAAGGGGGGGGGGGGGGGTATGAATAGTTTGAAGATTTCTTTTGAGGTGATGTATCTCTGTTTATTCATTTTTAGATCATTATTCCCCTTTTAAGGTCAATCCAAGTCTTGCCTAGTTTTAATTGTTGTTTGATTTCTATGCTTATAGTTAGGGACTTAGGGATAGCAAAGTCTTAAGCTTGATTGTCGATAAACCAAATGCAACTTTAGGCTTGGAGTTAATTTCAACTCGGTAGTTTCTCTGGGGAGTTACTTGTCTCGAATAAATATTGATGTGGCGTTTCGTTTGAGGTTTAGTTCTTTTGTTTGACTTCTTTGCAAGCATGTTTTACGGGTATGAATATCTTGAAATTATTGTGGGTTGTCTTTCCACGAGTTAGTGTTTACTGTTTAGTGTGTTAGGAATACGATTAAACATTTTCTAAATCACTTCATGCGTTTTCCATCCTTCACGATATATTGTTCTTTTCATGAATCATTTATATGCATATTTTATATTCCGCATACTAATCTTTATCTTCTTCCTTTTTACATGAAATGCATCGGAGTAAAACGAAGAGTCTCATGGCGAGACTCATCACAAGCTGCAACAAACAAGGACCTACATCTATGTGCATCTTCATCTCCGCCTCAAAATTCAAAGCCGCGGGCGAGATGGCCTCGCCGTTTCCTCGAGTCATTTATTAATTCATATCCTTCCCCTATTATTTGTTGTAATTATTTGTCTACATTAATTATTAGGACACTTAGAATAATTGAATCTTGAATCAATAAATTAGCAAGTAGTTGGATACTAGAAATCTGCTTCCCTTTAAGTTAATTGTTTTAGGCTTTACATGCATGTCTAAACCTTTTATCAAATAATATTAAATCTCTTTTGCATTATGCCACATATAAAAAATATTTTTTAAGTAAATGCATACCTTTAACCAATAAATCAACTTTAAAGATAAATGCATGCTTTTTTTTCATATGCACTTATAATGCTTTACAAATGCATGCCTTCACTCAAAAGACTAATTTTACAGGTATACAATAAGTCTTATAAATCCTTTTATGTTAGCAAAAATGTACTCTTTTTATAAAATAATTGCATCATCTTTTAAAACATGCATTACCCTCTTAGCATAATAATTACCCTAGGTTTGGCAGGACAACCGCAAGTTAGCGGATCTTAGAGGGTGCCTAACCCCTTCCCTCTAGATTAATAAAGAACCCTTACCCAGAATCTCACTAAGTTTAGCAGACCATTAAAATGGAGTTAATGTTTTACTTTAAACTAGTTAAAAATTTAGGTGTCCTAATTCACCCAAACTAATTAGGTGGCGACTCCGCGAACCCTTAGCATTCTAGCAACCCTTTAGCATTTTTCTTTTTCTTTTAGCACCCTTTTAAACTTTAGCCCCTTTTGCACTTTTAGCACCCTTCAGCTTTAAAATTACTTTAGCACTTTCCCTTTTAAATTTTAGCACTTTAGCACCTTTTAAACACATTTTAATTATTTTAGCACTTTTTATTATTTATTTATTTTCTAACATTTTCTTATTAAGCAGGGCTCGCTATTTATTTAGAAAATGCCGCGGCCGAAAATGGGCGCGACACTCGGTGAAATCATGTAATTGTTGGCACATAACGTATCCCGGTCCATTTGTGGGATTAGGTGTATCACATAACATATCCCGGCCTATTTTTGGGACTCGATGTATCACATAACATATCCCTGCCCATTTGTGGGATTCAGTGTATCACATAACATATCCCGGCCTATTTATGGGACTCTGTGTATTGAGATTAAACTGTACATTTTCAAAATAGAAAATCAACCGTACCTTTTCAAAATATGAAAGTCATGTCAAAATCAGGAACACCTGCCTTCAGAATCATTATGCAGATCCTACTCCTGAGACTATTTCACCCGCATGGGACTCGAACCCGCATGGATCTTGTAGACCCACAATGAATATATGTACACGATACCCGCATCAAGGAGAGCTAGTCCATGGAATAATAACTGGGAATTGAACCCGCGTGAGTCCTTCAGACCCTCAGTGAGTGTGTACCAGCTCACGTCATGGGAGCTACTCCATGAAATAAATAACGGAAGCATGCCCATGGAATTCCTTCATCATGTAAGCATGTCCATGTAAATAATACAATAATGTTGTCGGCCCTCTAGTGAGGGACGCGGTGATGTGGAAATATAACATTTGCACGAATAGCTATCATGAGCAATCAGGATTTGTGGGATTCAGTGTATCACATAACATATCCCGGCCTATTTATGGGACTCAATGTATTGAGAATAAACTGTACATTTTCAAAATAGAAAATCAACCATACATTTTCAAAATATGAAAGTCATGTCAAAATCAGGAACACCTGCCTTCAGAATCATTATGCAGATCCTACTCATGCGACTATTTCACCCGCATGGGACTCGAACCCGCATGGATCTTGTAGACCCACAATGAATATATGTACACGATACCCGCATCAAGGAGAGCTAGTCCATGGAATAATAATCGAATTGAACGCGTGAGTCCTTCGGACTCGGTGAGTGTGTACCAGCTCACGTCATGGGAGCTACTCCATGAAATAAATAACGGAAGCATGCCCATGGAATTCCTTCATCATGTAAGCATGTCCATGTAAATAATACAATAATGTTGTCGGCCCTCTAGTGAGGGACGCGGTGATGTGGAAATATAACATTTGCACAAATAGCTATCATGAGCAATCATATGCAATTTAAATCACCACTTTGACTCTCCATATAATCATACAAAACGAACTTTCATTTTAGAAAAACCAAGGGAATACCATGCCTTCCTTTTTAGAATAAATCAAGGCAATACCATGTCTTCCTTTTTAGAAAAATCAAGGCAATACCATGCCTTCCCTTTTTTGAATCACCAAGGCAATACCATGTCTTCCTTTTTAGAATCACCAAGGCAATACCATGCCTTCCTTTTTAAAATCACCAAGGCAATACCATGTCTTCCTTTTTAAAATAAATAAAGGCACTCTCATACCTTTCATTTTAAATCCTCCTTTGGAAAATCAAGACACTTATCAAATCAAGTATCACTTTGAGATTAAGATCCAATAAAACTATGTACGTTCACCATACACTTACTTCAAATAAACAACTTTCAAAAGAAGAAAAGATAGTTCACACACCACTTGTCGTCTGTACCAACTCGATAATCTAAATTCATCTCGCTCATCTGGCTAACATTATGGAAACATTTGCATAGTGATAACCGATCCGAATTGCCAAATTAATCCATTTTATGAGCCTTTAGCAGGTATATTAATTACGACCAAAATCAGTCCAACAGACCCCGAAAATAAGCCAACGAAGGTCGTCGGAGTTTTATAACTCCGACCAGATGCAAAATCAAAAAATCAGTCGTTTAACCGAAACCAACAACATATCTCAAATTTTAGAACTAAACCCAAGGCCTCCGAAAATTTTAAATTTCGACCAGGCACCAACAACAAAAATCAGAGAATCAAAACAGTCCAACAGCCAACAAACAAACGAAAATCGTAAAAGTAGTAGAGGTAACAAGCACGCCAGAGTTCATACTCCGGCCAGATTCGACAACAACAATAAAAGCAAAACAGAAGGGCGGCGGCGGCGCTTCCACGGTGAGGTGCGCCGGAGCGACGCCGTCGTGGTGATATAAAACGTCGAAGATGAGATGCGAGACAATGGTGGTTCACGATGATGTTGTTGCTGGTGGGTATGGAGTGGGGTTCGCCGCTGGGGGCGAGAGTGATGGTGAGGGTGAGGGGTTGATGGGAGTTCGGCGGCGACGGGAGAGGTGGGATAGAGATGGCTGGATCCGAAAATCAGAAAGGGAGTGGGATGTATTATAGTGTGCGGCTGCTCTGTCTCTTCCAAAATAATAGGGGGTATTTTATTTATAGAGTAATATTAGGTTTAGGTTTAGGTTTTGAGGTTGTGGGCTTGGGCTTTGAAATCCGAAAATAGGCAGTTGGGCTCATGATATGGGTCAATAAAATATAACTGGGCTTGGAGAAGATGAGCTTAAATTCGTGAGTGTTTTTGGGGTTGAAAAAATAAAAAATAAAATTGGGTTTAAATTACAATAAAACTGAAAATAAAAACAAAGATTGGGCGCTCTTTTATTGCAAAATTTAGAAACTTCGGGTCAAAATTGAGTGTCAACAAGTCAGCAGCTTATTTTCACGAGGTTTATATGTTGTTCTTGACATCAGTCGGATTATACGTGACAGGTCAGTATAAGGGTGTCCAATTAGGGCACCGGGTCGCGGCCCATCAGGTCGGGTTGTGACATTTCTATTGTACTCCTAAAACCTTATTCTATTTGTACAATAATTATACAATTATGGTAAGTGTACAATTCTAATTTAACTACAACAAAACCTTACCTAAAATAGACTACTAAACCGTGATATGCACGGTATGTATCCACCGTGTATATCACGGGTTTAACAACCCATGTTTGCTAAGTCAGCCCGTGATATACATGACAAATATACCGTGTATATCATGGGTATTTATCAATTAGGATCAACAATTATTGATGTTGTCCCTATATTGCCCTACATGGAACGAATACGAATATAGTCGGACTTCAATGTGGTACCGAATATCGAGTGAACAATAAAAAAAATGTGTGATCCAATAGCACTTTTTAAAACATAATTGTATTGCTCTGAGCAACTTATCTGCATCACAACAATTAATTCGATAACTTACTTGTTATCTCAATCAATATAAGGTAATTTACTCATCAAACTTACTACTCAATATAAGAAAAATACTCAGTATTTCACCTCTGATGGAATAACAATTCAAAACCCACAAAATAACGTACCAAATTTAAGAGGAAAATAACAATATTTAATTGCCACATGAACATCCCTCCCCCACCACCCTCATTTAATCATTAAATATTCTGATTGACAATTTCGAATCTTCAAGAAAATGCAAACGTAAGCCAGAGAAGACTTTCTTTGCCCAGATTGCAGAATAGTCAATGAAGACGCAACACGAACCAAGTCGAGTATCTATAATCAAGAATCTTATAATTATTTGAAATAATATTATAATAAGTTGGTGGGAAGCCGTGGATAGGCTGTGTGAGAACCTATCACTTTATAAACCAACTATCACCATTGATTAATTAAGAAAATAATTAGGAGTTAATAATGCACCTGACGTTAGCATAGCACCCAAGTACGAAGGGACCTCCCTCACCCTCTTTGTTGCAACATTATTTCAATAATTAGGATCCAAGGGAAAAAAGAGAGAAAAAAATAACATAACAAGTACTCTCTCCGTCCCATTTTACAGAACTAAACAAATGACTTTTAAAATTTTAACACGTGTAATTTATCAAGTTAACTTTATTTATTTCTAACTAAAAATTGCTACCATCAAAAAATGAATACTATTAATCACTTTTTACCCCTTTAATAGTAATAATAACATTGAAAAGAAAATAATCAATTTTATCTTGATTTTCTAAATTAACAATTATTTTAAAATATATTTTGGGGCTAAAAAGACATTTAAAATTGGAAATGAGGAAGTATTTAATTAATGGTCAATGTATTTTCTTGTTAAGGTTGAGTGGTCCTAAAATTGCTCATCTATTGTGAAACAAAAACAATGTCTCATTTTAACTGTGGATGATGGGATCTAAGTGACATAATCTTCTCTAGAATAATAAAGTTCAAGATATTGGGCTTAATTACTCATAGTTTAGTTGCAAATTGCTGTGTGCCTTGTTGGGGTATCACAAAGTACCATAAATTAAACTATGAAGTTAGTGGTTTTCATCATCACAAGGTGATTAAACAACGTCATCTCTTGTTAATTTCTTGCAGGTCCCTTTAATGACTTGGTTTCTCCGCGAGTTAGTATAAGTTAAGTGGCCTTTCAACAATGATGGAACAAACATGAGATGATCTAATATTTTTTTTGGATTTTTTGGGAACTTTATCTCTAGTTTTTTTTTTTATATAGATAAGCTCTTATATAATATACGGATGACATTTGATGAGATAAAACCCTACTGCTAAACTGCATGAACTGGTGAAATTACAACCATTAATCTGCAACTATAATCATACTGCTCTTATATAATATACGGATGACATTTGATGAGATAAAACCCTACTGCTAAACTGCATGAACTGATGAAATTACAACCATTAATCTGCAACTATAATCATACTGCAGACATAACATAATAACTACTACTACTTAATATACCTAAATATTTGAATTTCATTTAACTATTTGATCATCTCTTCAAAAGTTGGAATCCAACTGGCTGTTTCTCTGCCATTGAATATACTGCAATTCTTTATTGCTATTATTTCTTATGATTCACTATCTGTTAAAATCAACTAGTTTATAGTTCTCTTTAATTATTATTATTAGTAAAGTTTTTGTTCTTTCCTTTTAGATTGCAATTTTTAATTTATAGGGACTGAAATAATATGTAATCCCGGTAGTATTATTTGTGAGTTACAATGGATGTACGAGAATAATATACAACTACTATTAGTGATTCGAAAGGATAAATAAAGAAAGTTAGCTCTTTATTTGTTTATCTCGCCCTTCTTTCTTTTCTAAACAATAATGAATTACAACAGTTAATAAACTTGTAGCCAACAAGAGTAGTGGCTACAATAAACTTGTGAGTTCTTGATATGTCTTGAATCTGCGTTCTTGAGTCTTTCTTGGGATCTTCTGCCAACTGCGGCAAACTCCTTGATCTTGACAACCTGAAACCAAGACACACTAAATCTGGTAGTGTTACAATAGCATTGTTGAGTCGAGTGATATTCACTCTGTCCTTAAGACATTATTTGCCCCGTATATATTCTTTTACGATATGGACAACTGTCTCCCAAGATAAAACAACAACTAACAAATGAGCAAAGGAAACTCAAGTGTTTCTCAAGAAGAACCTTTGAGTGTGTGAAAGAATGCTAGAGAGGAAGAAGTTCAGAAAAATATGAACTAAACAAGAGTGAAGTGTATTCTTCAATTGAGCCTAAGGACTCAATTTATAGTGTGTGTGTAAGATGACCTCTCATCTAGCCAACTAATGGAAATCAAGACCATGTAATGACACTTATTGAGAGGTTATAATTCAACCAAATAATGGATGAATTCAAGTGCCAAGTAATGGAGGTTCAATGCTCCAAAACCAGCCCAAAAGTCAGAAATTTTTCGTCATCCGTCGACCATTCTGCCTCTGAAGCGCTGCGGTCCTGGGAGGCGCCGCGACGCCAAACTTTCAGTGATCAGTGGTCAGGCGTCGCGGCGCTGGCTGGAGGAGCCGCGGCTCCGACGGTGTTGCGTCGCGACCCTTCACGGCTCCGCGGCGATTTCCGACTCGTTTAATCTTTTACACATCGTACGCTTCTTCCTTCATTTACCAACGTGGAATACGTGTCATTTAACCAACGACCGTCCATCATTTAATGTCTCAAACGTTTACTCACGTACCAATATCTCTTTCACTAATGAAATTTACGATATTTGGCACTACGTGTGCACGTATGTGAAAACGATGTTTCCGACGTGTGGGATCTCAATTATTAGAGTCATAAATAATGGAATAATCTTAATTCTATGTTAATAAATTTCCAAACATTATTCAAGAACAAGAAGAAATGTATTCAAGAGAGAAGAGAGAAGAGAGAAGAGAGAGCAGTCCTCGTATCCACAGTACATTGCAAAACTTATGTACTTACAACTACCTTTCCTATTTATAGTTACAAGCTTATAACTAATTAACTAACTATACAATTAGTTAGACTAATATACCCTCCTAGCTAATCTGTCTTCTTTTCGTCAACAGGGACCAACTTATAACCTAACAAAAGGTGTCATGACATCAGCTGAACTATGAATCTAATGGTCATGTTAGGTCGGAAATTAAATGCTTTATAATATACCACCAATAGATGCCACTTAAGTAATCGAAGACAGAATAGACCTTGCAGATGACAAGTTATTTAAACCTTTAAAATGGAGTATTGTGAATGTACATATTGGTTGTGACTAATGGTACTAATATTTATTTGCAATCACTTAGCCTGCTTACTACGTTAATATTTATATTTAGTGCCAAGTATTAATCATTTTGGTGAACTGAATCTGTTTCAACATATTTTACGCTTTAAAAAAATATAAAAAATCGTCTTTAATCTTATCAATAAAATTAACAAATAATCTTAAAAATAGAAACCCATTTCGTTTTTGTTTCAATACTGTGAGAAATATTTTCTTTTGACATTGGGATTTTGTTTTTCTCTACGATTAAAAAAATAATTCTTTGATTATTTTCATTCATAAAAGAGTATATATACAACTGATTGAATTGGGTGAACGAAGTGATGATTGAATTGGGTCTATTCAACTGATAATATAGGCATTGGACGCACGGAGGTGAAGGTCAAAAAGGAAGAAGATTAAAAAAAAAGGCTGATGAGATAAATGGGCTAAAAATTACTCCGTATCTTTATTTGGGGTCCAATTGTTTAAAAGTGAATCTTTTAAGGCCTTTTTCTTTTGGATCATGGTCACACAATATAATGATTGACTTGATATAGGGTTGTATTTATATGTTAATATCCGTAACATAAAAGTCTTTTTTAAATTTGATCAATAAAACATACTTTTTGGCCCAATTAATTCTTCTCCACATCCAATAGGGAGACAAAATCAACAAACTAGAAGTAAGAACTATTTCACTCATTTCTTGAAAATAAATGGGCCCCGTTATCGTGGCATTATGGGCTTTGGTATAGTTATTTGAGATATCATGTATTAAACTTAATTCCACAAAGATTGCAGGTATTATTAATTTTTGGTATATTTTAGAAAATTCTCACAGTTAAGAAAATCTTTTTGATAAGTCCCACTAATTAAGGATTCATTTTAATATCCTATTATTATGTATTCCCATTTCTCTCTCTTCTTATACCAAAACAACTAGTTAATGTTAACTTTTACCTTTGATGCATTTTTCATTTACATTAATGTATATACACATATTTTTGCATTATTTTCTGTAATAATTTTTTGGGAATATAAAGGTAACATTTGCATATTATGCGATAAATATGTTATATAGAAAATATTTTCCGAAAAAACCCATGTATATTTATGAGATAAATATATTATTGTAAAAAATACCATGTATATTTATGCTATAAATATTTTTTTTGCAAAAATACCAAGTATATTGAAGGTATAAATATATATTTTGGACCTATCATGTATATTATGCTATAAATCTATTTTCGTAAAAATGCCATGTATATTTATGGTATAAATATATATATTTTTTCAAAAATACGTGTATATTTATGTTATAAATATATTTTTGCAAAAATACACGTATATTGATGGTATAAATATATATGTTTTTGAAATATCATGTATATTATGCTATTGCAAAAATACCATATATATTTATAACGAAATTTTTGTTTCCGAATGAAAGATAAAGATTTTGTCCAAGAAAATAGGAAGAGATTAGTTTGGGATTGATCCAAGTTTCAGGGATTTCCTTTGAATGTCATTATTTAGCTGCTATGAAATGAAAACTAAATAACATTGCTAAGGTTATGAATTAATTAGCCTAATCATGTTCTTTTCCCTACTTATTGCGCTCATTGCTTGAAAATAAAAGACCCAATTATCGTGGGCTTTGGTATAGCCATTTCGCTAATTGCTTGAAGACAAATAACATTAAACAAATTCCAGTTTAGTGATCTTTTGTTTTTGGAAAATTATAGAGTTGATTTAATTAATTATGAAGAAGGTAATAAAACAATAACAAATAAAATGGCAGAGAGACAATAATAAAATAACAACCTTCATATAACATTAAGATTTTGTTTCTTCTACATAGGTTGGACAGATTGACAAAATAAGAATTTTTGTTACAATTGCCTCAACATATAAATTCAGATTTTTCCATCTTGTGGTAGTGTCCCTTTTCCCTTTTTGAGAAAAACAAAACAAAAAAAGTTAAAAATAAATAAGGACCATGAGGATTTCTTTAAATCCTCAAAGTCAAGGAATGTTTCAAATCTCCTATATGTAGCACATGTAATCCTAAAGCAACTTTCCTGTTTCCAACTTCATCAACTACACTTAAATGCTTGCAAACATCTAAGTTGAACTTAACAAATCCTTCACTTTGTGGTGTCAAATGAATCTTCTGAAAATCCAACAAGTGTTTCTGAGGTGCATTGTGAACTGAGGGTGGTGAAGTGAACAAGATAACTGTGTGACTTCCACTCATTTTTCCAACATTTTTAACTCTCAAGTGGACATCAAATCCCAAGTTGCTGCAGTAGCTCTGCTCACTCACAGCATCAATGGACTTGCACCTCGTCGATCGACAAGCATGTCCTTCTTCAAGAGGAATGGAGACATATTTTGGTGCTTGTACTAGGTGGTGTTTGTACTGAGAGTAGCTTAATCCATCACCAAAGTTAAATACAGTTGGACCTTTGTAGAACCTGTAACTTCTTCCAGGGAATCCTGTTTTTGGATCTGCCCTCATGTTCATGTTAGTCATATCCACTTTGTCTGCATATGATTGTGGATACCATGTCATTGGGAGCCTTCCACCTGCAAGATTCAAACAAATCTTATTAGGCTTTTACTCACAAGGATAAGTTAAATAAAGATCTTGATTTGATGAGGTTTAACCCTAGAAATGGGGCATTCAATGCATCAATCTCAATCTATGATATATGAATGAAAAATGCACTCGCAGAAACAATGAGATCATCAACATAAACTATATGATAGACGGTCCAGGATTTTTGCCCGAAATTAGGTTCTAAAAGCACATGTGAAAGTTTTTTCCTAAATAAGCCAGCCTACACTTGGGCTAATAATAATGGGATAGACCTTAATATTATACAAGACATGTTACCCTCTCTCCAGTGAGTGCAGTGAAAGACTCAACTTATGGCATCATGAATTGCTTTTCAAACTCCATAAGGGCGGGAGGGGTTCGCCCTATGAATCGATTTTTGCAGTGCTTGATGAATTAAACATTAAAGAAAACTATATCTTGATTTGATGAGGTTTACTTGAATATGGAATGAGGAGACTTACTTGGATTGTAATATCCAAAGATGATATCAGCAAGGGCAGCACCACCAGCTTCACCAGGGAAACCAACCCAAAGAATGCTTGTAACTTTAGGATTATCGACAGCAGATTTTACATCCATGCCACCTCCAGACATGATAACTAGGATTACAGGTGCTTTGGAAACACTAGCAACCTCTGTTACTAGAAGTGATTGCTGTCCGGGGAGAGTTATATTTACTCTGTCCTTGCTCTCTCTCTCAATAGTTTGATCTGATCCCATGACCAATACCACAGCATCAGCTGCAGCTGCTATTTTCTTGGCATTATCAACTTGTGCAGTGGCACAAGCTATATCACAGCCTTTCTCATAAACTGTTGAAACTGATGCACCTAGCCCTTGCAAGGGAGTTGTATACTTGCATGGACTGCCTGCAAATATTCAAGAAAAAAAGAGAAAGAACTCTCAACTGGTGTTTTTAAGTTATGTACATTGCCTGCCGTCAATGCATAGAACTAAAACTCTTTCTCATTTGTAGAATTATTTTGAGGAAAGTATCCAAGTACCTTCATAACTGCCAACCATGGTATAGGCAAGATCGGCATTAGGGCCAATGACTGCTAAAGACTTGATGGCTTTGGGGGATAGAGGTAAAGATCCTGCAGAGTTTTTAAGCAAGACAATTCCTTGTCTTGCAGCTTCACGAGCTAGCTCTTGGTGGTCTGGGGTACAAACATCGTTGGGACCAAGTTTTCCATAAATTTGGTTTTTCGGATTACCATCAAAGAATCCAAGTCTCATTAGTGTAGCAAAATTGTTTGAGACTGCTCTATCGATAACTGATTCATTTACAAGTCCTTGGTTTACGGCACCCTGAGTGTATTTACCAAGCCAAGATCCACAATTCAAGTCCAGCCCTAACACATTTAGCAAATTCTTGATTTAGTAATGGTCATGAAATATAAGAATATCACATCAAATCCTACTACAAAGGGAATAAAATGGTTAACCTGCATTTAGAGACAAAGCTGCAGTCTCCTCTGGTGTCTTGGTGTAGTGTTGAGCCCAGTACATTTCATTCAATGAATCACAATCCGTAACAATGTATCTGTATGAAACATACTTGTGTGAATTCAAAAATATTTTTTCAAAACTAATAAACTATGAAATATGAGAAGCATTAAATATACCCATTTAATTTCCATTGTCCTCTGATGACCCCTGCAAGAAGGTCATAATCACCACAAGTAGGCTTGCCATTGACTTGGTTGTATGAACACATCACACTGGCTACATTTCCATCAAGAACACAACTCTTGAATGGGGGGTTAAATGTGTCATCTAAATCTTGCTGTGTTACCTACTCATCGCAACAACAAACAAAAAAATTACCATACTAAAACTTGACTAAAAACATACTGCAGGTATTCAAGAAAAGGGCATATAATTGAGTAGCACCTTAGCGTTGAAATTGTAACGTTGGATTCCCTTCCAATCATCGACATCATAAGCTGTGTAATGCTTACAGCATGAGGCAACCTTGAGCATATCTTTTTTACCATCATCGCGCTGCTGCAGACCTTTAACATATGATACACCATACTTGCTGGAGAGCGTTGGATCTTCTCCAGCTGTTTCTTGGCCTCTTCCCCATCTGGGGTCGCGGTAAATGTTCACATTTGGTGACCAATATGTCAATCCTGCTTGACCAACATTGTACATTGCTCTAGCCTCAGTGGATACAACCTGCAAACATTAATGCCTTTTGAGTTCAAGTTCTAGTAAAGAATGGTAATTAATCTGCTATCACAAGTTATATTACAACGAAATCATAAAAAAATCTTTATACTAATAATGTACATAACTTATATCCATATTTGTTTAATGTAACTCAACTGCTTTCTTCAACATTAATCACATAAAGATCTAACCAGGATCAGTCATTTTCCTATCAAAAAGGACAGTTTAATATATCCCCTATCATAACCATATGGTTGGGTGGGCAATTTAGCATGATAGATTAATAAATGACTGGTTGGTGCATGCTTTTGTCAATTATGGTCATTTTAAAGAGATGTTAACATCTTAACCAAAGTTATGGCTCTAATTCAACTTTTTACTTGACTAAACAAAACATTTTTCAAGCTGGAATCCTTCTAAAATACATCCCCATACGGTAAACTATTACACAAAAGATATTGCATATATCCTATAGTTTATGATGTCAAGTTAATTATTAAAGAAACTATCTTTTGCTGATTTAAGAATCCATTATGCAAACAAAAAAAAGTTTTTTCCTACTTAATTCCCAATAGCAAAATCTGTAAAGGATCTGGATTTAGCCCTTATCAATTCACACGGCAAATTTGTAGCAATCAATTTAGCATCCACGAGGACGATATATGAACACGTATTAATCATAAAATTGGACACAAGTCAGTATCGCCTTCAAAAAAAGAATCAATGATTCAAACTTTTAAAAAAAAAATTGTGGTGTTAAGATAATGTCATGATGGCGACGTACGTCTACAACTTGACCTTCACTTTTTTATCAGCTCATAACAGTTAAAGGTCATTTATTCAATAATTAACCTGAATACTTTAAGAACCTCAAGAATACACTTATAGTAACAATAAATCACCTGTCAAGTGTTCATCAACAAATGGCCATAAAATCTATCTTCAAAGCAAAAAAAAAAATCAAATCTTGAAACAAAAATCAAGAATAAAATAAGAAAATGATTTTACACTATCAGGTAACCTTAACAGCGATTAAACATGACTACACATAAGTTAAATAGCACTAAATTATAAGATACTAATATCATATTAAGAAGAAATAATGATGAACAAAAGAAATTACCTTTCCAATGGTCTCAAATAGAGTTTCATTGAAAGAAGCAGAAGTGAGAATAGGCTGAGGGAAGCTAGTGGCATGAGGAACAACATTATTGAATTTAACACCTGGACCAGTGTATGATATCCCATGTAATGCTTCAGACCACCACTCATATTTTGGGATTCCAAGTCTACTTACACTTCCAGCAGTGTTCACCAACATAGTAATTTTTTCCTCCAATGTTAATCTTTTTACTAGATCATTCACTCTAGCTGACACATCCAATGAGACGTCACAAAATGCAAAGGCTTTTAGTCCGGGATTGCTTGCAGTGTCACAAGCAAACACAGCAGATGTTTGAGCCAAAACTGGCTTGAATTCTAAGCAAAAATGGGTCAAAATGAAGAAGAAACAGAGCAAAACAGAATGTTGGTGTTTCTTCATTTCATATGTAAAGGCCATTGCCTTGTTCTTCTTCATGTAAAAAAGAAAAGGAAAGGAAAAAATAAAATCAAGAAGTAAGAAGAAAATAAAAGATGTGATATGGAGAGGCAAATATTGGGGTTTTATAGGAGGAGGAAGGAGAGTTGTACAGAAATAATAGCAAACGCATGTTGTTTTAAAGCAACCCGTGATGGATAAAACGTAATGTTTATATTAATAGGGTCTAGTTTTCATGACTTGTTTAAACTTGTCTCCGGACATAGCTGGATGACAAATGAGAAAAATTTAAAATTCAACCATCGTAAATTGACGCGATGGAATCAATTTGTTCTATCTAAGGAAGGAATCAGAATGGTGATATCGATTCTTTCTGTTATTGTCGTTCGAGCGTATTCGCGATTTCGATAGTAGTGTTGAGGTACCTAAACTATTATCTTCACGAATAGTCTAGCGTAAACCGAGAAATTGGATATAAAAAAATAAAGAGAATCTACTAAAAAATAGTTTCTCTTTCTCTATTGGCCAATTATTTTCTGTAAAAATGGTAGTAAAAGATTTCGTTTTCGAATTTCTATAGGTACTTTTGTTTGGAAGTTACTTGGGGAATGTGAAGACAGAGATAGCGTTGTTTTTTCGAGGTTTACTTTGGGTAATATATAGTAAAAGCAATAGGGGTAAAAGAATTGGTTCAACAGATTTGCAGGTTTTGATTAGATAAATAATGCATTATAGATTAGATTTAACTTAAAATATAAATATTTTTTATATTATTATTATTATTGTAATCTAACATGACATAGATTATTTCTTGTCTTAATTTTCAGGTTATTAGTTCTACTTATTATGAATTATTACCTATAATTATATTTTCAATGAACTAAATCTATGCATTATAGCGTTTGGTTTTCAAGTGAAAGATGGGGCTGCATTGATTTTAAGTTATGTGGTTGGTTCAGAGGCGGAGCCAACCTTAAGTTACAAGTTTAGTAAGATCTAATAGTTTGATTCAAATTTTATATTTGTATTTAAAAATAATAATTTAAATGTATATAAATAATTTATTCAAAACTCAATAAATCATAAGAATTGTGATTCATAATTCATAAATTAAAAATTCTAATTCCGCATTTGGGTTGATTAGTAGCCGAGAATATATGGATGATAAAATAATGATTAGGTAAATTTGTCAAAGTTTTACAGCTATATATTAGTCATGAGTACGTTATATAAATGTCAGTTAAGATAACACGATTACCAAAATGTTACATTTTAGAAGTCTAGCCCGTGAGTTTTGAACCTCAATAATTCAACGAAGATAGAGTAAAAGAAAACAATACGGGGGGACTATTTTGTCATGGATGTTTCTTTTTCTGGTTTATGATTCAGGTCATTCTTTAATGTTTTTCCATATGTAGGATGTTTGTTTCATGAATTTTGTTATGGTTGTTGGTAAAATTATGGGTCTGTTAGTGATATTCTTTATGATTTCATAGATTAATGTGGTCCAGTCCCATGGGAAATCATTGATAATTAAGCTCAATCTCTCAAATAATTCACATATTAAGTCTCTTATGTTTAATGTATTACTGGAATATGCATCTTAATAATAGTTTATGTTCTAATTGAATATCAACAAGTCAATCTACTTACTATATAAATGTAGACATTTTTTATATAATAGAAGGCAAGGACACGCCCAACAATATTTACATTGTGCCTTGATTATAGGTTCTTCTCTTCTCTTGGTTTGTACTCTTTCGGGTCCAAAATAATTGATGTTTTAACCTTTAAAAATTAATTCAAAATAATTGATGTTTCACAAAATTATTTAATTCAAAGTCTTCATAAAGATTTTCATTTGTATAGGATTGATGATGTCGCCCTTACGTAATTCTATTAGAAGGGTAATATTTTCTTAGAAAAGATCGAGCGAACGAATGAAATCCACTTAATAATCCGTTTTGCACTAATCTTTTTTACATGAATACATAAATATTATTCAGGTAGTCTCGTAGTGATTTGTTCAGCTATGCATATGGTTGGAGATTGAAATAATCAGGTCATCATGCGAAAGTTTATAATTAAAAATTATGATAAATTAGACGACATAACAACTATACTAAAAGACACATAATATTTAATATGATTTGATCAATCGACTTACATGTTATAAAACTAATATACAAGAAATCATAAAAACTATTGAGAGTAAAAATTTCTCCCTAAACGAAATTCTCTAAAGACTACATTGTGAATGTTATTGTGTTGTCTATGAGAAAAATAATCTTCTATTTATACAAATTCAAAACTTCTCCTCCAAGAAAAGGATAAATATGTGTGATGTATTTTATTCATTTTTCGGCAATTTCAAACTTCAGATCTGGCCGGTGTGTGTACTGCATTGTGTCCATTTTTTCGATAATTTCGAGTTCATGAGCTGGCCGTCATCATCACCTTTGACGACTGTGTTATTTCGATCTTCAAATTTGGTCGACGTGTGTGATGTATTGTATTCCTTTTTTTTCAACGAATTTGAGTTCCAGATCTGGTCGGTGTGTGTGATATATTCTTAGATGTATTTTGTATACGCTTTTTGAGTCATTTTTAGTTAGTATTTTTCCCATTTTCGTTTAAATAAGTGTCTTGTTTAGGATTGTTTTTCTTTTTTTTAAGTCACAGCAGTTCTAAATGGAAAAATGGCAAAAAGAAGCTAAAGTGGACATAAAATGAGGGTCCCGAGGCAAAAAAGTTTGAAAATTGGAGATTCGGACGAAGGCAAGCGGGGCCATTGTGCCATAATTCTTGAAAAGCGCGAGATTTTGGCCGCATGATGCGATGCGAAATCGAGAATCAGTAAATTTGGCAAAGGCGGAAGGTCGGAGGGCACGAAATTTGCAACATATTTAAGCCATGGGGATCATTCTATTGAAGGGAGTTGAACATTCTATCACACAACACAATTGAAGACAAATTGGAGACCAAATTCTAAGTATTTTTTCTTTCTTTAGTTTTCAATTCAGTTTATGTTGGTATTTGTATTAGTTCTAAGCGTGACTATGGCTAGGAGCTAAACACTTTATTAGGGCTTTCCTATTGAATCGCTTGAAACTCTATTTCATGAATTAATGCATTAGTTTGATTTTTTCTTCACTTGATTAAGATTTATTCAATATTTGGTATGAATGTTTGATATTTAACAGGTCATTAATTATCATAATCTATATGATTTCGAATCAAGAACCGAGAGAAGAGATTTTGATATGCTGTAATTGAATAGACATAGGTTAAAATCGCGGACGAAAGTACCCCGATACTTGGTGTAGCATTATAGGTTATTGTTCTTAATCCTCCTATGTGGTAAATCCTATCATAGAAATATAGAAGGGTTCTGTACTAGGGTTGAGCGATTATATATCCTAACCGGAATATAAGACAGTCTAGTTAACCGCTATCTTAACGTAGAAGAAGAAGTCATTCTAGTTGCATTAAGGATTGAAAAGAGTGGATAGTCGAGGATATTGGAAGCCCTAATTTTTTCATAACTGATTAACCTCAACAATTTAGTTTACTTCTTGCAATTATTCTAGTAGTTAGATAAAAACCCAAATTAATTATCGTTTGCCAAATAGATAACCTGGAATAGATGTTCGGTAATTAGAATCAGTATCTGTGGACGATAAACTCGGTCTTACAAGACTATATTACTTGTAACGATACGTACACTTGCGTGAGCACGTGAAAATATCCGCCTAACAAGTTTTTGGCGCCGTCGCCGGGGACTGGCGTATTTCTAATATCGAACCATTTATTATTATTTCTACTTTGGTTTTTTTTTATTTTTTGTTTTATTTTTAGAACTCTGTTGCCTTGATTTGTTTGTTGATTTTGATCGATTTTAGGGACTTAGTTTATACGAAGAATAAGAGAAGCAGACACACTTGTTCCTTTTAACACTGTGATTGAGAAAGCTTGCAAGCAGAACAGGCGAAACAAGAGGATATCTGATTCAGTGACCATGGAAACCCAACTAAATCAGAATGGGGCGAACAATGAGGGTCCTGAAAATGCATGGGAGCCAGTCCAGGTTCCAGCGGAAAGAATCTTGGGAGACTATGTTACGCCCATTATTCTTGGTGCAGACGTCGTGGGCTCCAGAATAAGGGCAAACAACTTTAAGATCAAGCCAACCATCCTGAGCATTGTCGAACATGCAGATTTGGGGATTGCGTCGAAGACCCACAGCGTACATTGTCAATTTTTTGGAGTTGTGTGCCACCTTCAAGTACAATGGTGTTACTGACGACGTCAATATATTGAGGCTCTTCCCGTTCTCACTTAGGGACAGAGCCAAGAGCTGGTTGAACTCACTTCCTGCCAACTCCGTCACCACCTGGCAGGATTTAGCCCAAACGTTTCTCACAAAGTTCTTCCCTCCTTCAAAGGCAGCAAAGTTAAGGGGAGAGTTGAACAATTTCTATCAGGTAGATGGAGAGTCATTGTATGATGCATGAGAGCGATTTAAGGATTTACAGAGAAAATGCCCCCATCTTGACATAGAGAAATGGATGTTGGTCCACATTTTTTATAATGGGTTGAGTGGTACTACTCGTACCATAATTGATGCTGCAGCAGGGGGAGCGTTCATGAGGAAGAGTGCCGATGAGGCAGATGAGTTACTAGAGTACATGGCTGCCAATAATCATCAAGGGGCAGATAGGTATGCGAGTAGCAGGAATACTATGGGCATACATGAGATAGATGCTATCACGACATTAAATGCGCCGGTGGCCCTCTTGACAAAGCAATTGCAGCAGAACACTATGTCTGTGAATGCAGTCCAGATGTCTGTGAATTGTGAGATTTGCGGAGGCCCACACTCTTTTGACAGATGCACAGCGGTGAATCCTAATAATGTGCCCATAGAGTAGGTTCAAGTAGTGAGGAACTTTAAGCGCCCTTATAACTCCAACACATACAATCCAGGGTGGAGATATCACCCTAACTTTTCGTGGAGGAACGATCAAGGGCAGCAACCACCATATCAAGGAAACTACCAGAACCAGCAAACACATAACCAGGCTACATCATCGCAGCAGTTTAGACCACCCACCCAACAGGAAAAGTCGATGGCGAGAGCTGTTTGCTTACACTCACCAACTCGCGAGAATCGATTCGTATCGAAACAAGGTCTCTCGGGAACTTGGAAACGCGAGTGAAGCGGTGGCAAAGATAGTAAATAACAAACCGCATGGTACTCTCCCAAGCAACACAGAGGTTAATCCGATGAAGCGATGTCAGCGTTTTGTTGAGAAGTGGAAAGCGATTAGAGCGCATCGCTCCCAATCGTGATGGTGAACGAGAAAGAGTGTGAGAAGACAATTGATGTCGGAAGGCAGGGGGTCACTGAGGACCTCCCTACAGTAGAGAAAGCTCCATCAACACCTTTGAGGGAATACACTGACAAAATCAATCACCCTCAAAGGCTCCAAAGGAAGGCCCTAGACAAATAGTTCTCCAAGTTCTTGGAGGTATTTAAGAAGCTCCACATCAATATCCCCTTCATTGAGGCATTAGAAAAAATGCCCACATATTTCAAATTCATGAATGAGATACTTGGGAAGAAAGGAAGGTTGGCGGATTACGAGACAATAGTGCTGACAGAGGAGTGCAGCTCCATCTTACAAAAGAATTTGCCTCCTAAATTAAAAGATCCATGAAGTTTCACCCTGCCCTGCACTATTGGAAAGGTAACCTGTAACAGGGCACTTTGCGACTTAGGAGCTAGCATAAATCTTATGCCTCTTTCAGTGTTCAAGATATTGGGTTTGGGCGAAGCCAAGCCAACCACAGTTAATCTGCAGCTTGCTGACCGATCAATGGTACACCCCTGAGGAATAGTGGAAGATGTGTTAGTCAAAGTGGGCAAGTTCTTCTTCCCAGCGGACTTCCTCATTCTTGACATGGAGGAAGATGATGGCATGCCCATTATTTTTGGAATACCGTTCCTAGCCACTGGTAGAGCCCTAATTGTTGTGGAGAAGAGAGAGTTGAGACTCAGGGTTCAAGAAGAAGAGATGGTATTCAAAGTTTTCAACTCTACCATTGAATCCCAGGCCAGCAACAAATGCTTCGCAGTGAGCACAACTGACAAAGCAGCTCAGCAAGCACAAACCAAAGGTAGGAGGATCTTTGAGACGACTGTGAACCCACAGGTTAGTTTGAAAGCTGAAACAAAAGTGGTTGAGATGAAAGCTGTCAAACAGGTAAATCCTACTGAACCCAATACTGTGAAAAAGAATAATAAAGTAAGGAAGAGGAGAATTATTTTCAAATAGATAGGTTATGGGGCTAATTTACCCCAATGATTGAATAAGGAACCTGCGTCCGACTAAAAGACGTTAAATACAACGCTACTTGGAAGACAACCCAATGTTTAAATTATGCAATTAGTTTAAATTGAACAGTCTCACTTTTGGTATTTTTTTTGTTGTGATGTGATAGACGGGTGCGGTAATCGAAGAATGAGCAGGAAGAAAATGGTGGAAAACAAGGAATCGGGTCGGCACCGCGGTGCCATTCTGCAAGACCGCGGTGCCGAATGTTCAGAGAGGTCACATTACTTTTAGAGCCGCGGTACCATTCTGCAGGACCGCGGTGCCGAAGCGCGATTTCAGAAAAATAAAAAAACTCTAAATCACCAAATCCCTTCCCACAGATACCGTCTCAATGCAGTATCCGCCGCCACCACCTCTATTTTGAACCGCTATTGTCTGTAAGTCGTCCCTTTTTAGATTTTGAGTCTTTACACATTTGGGACAATGTGTCGTTTAAGTTTGGAGGGGTCTTTATTTTATTTTTGTGTTTCTGTTTTTGAGTCGTTTTGATTAAGTTTTTGTGTTGTGTCTATATGAGTCAATTTTTTTTAATGATCATGCATGTTGTAGCTGCTTGAAACGCCTAGTGAATTAAGTGGGATAATGTAATAGAATTAGAAGCTAAAATCTGTGTGCTTAGGTTAGATATGCCAAAAATTCATGAAAATTTAATTATTTGAGATGTTTGTGCTTAGCCTATGTGTTGTCAATTGTGAAAAATGTCTATGAGTCTGCTTGCTTGTTATTTGAGGCGAGATAGTTAAGATATACATGTTTAGGGAGATGATTTAGACATTTTTTTGTTAGCCCTTCTTATCATTCATTACCTACCTTGCAATAAATTGTATCCTTAGTCAGCCCTTTTGAGCCTAAAATAAGTTGTTTCTTTGACACCCCATGATTCCCTTCTGTTTCCATAAGCAGTAAGTGAAAATTGAGATGAAAAATAGTGGGGAAAAAATACCAAAAGAGAGTAAAAAAAATTGATGCACCCCAATAAAAAAAATATAAAAGCTTAAGTTTGGGGGTGCCTATGTGAATTTGTTTCATGCTCTCAAAAAGAGAAGAAGGGAATGATCGGTATGAACTGAAAAGAATACCAAAAAGAAGGACAAAATGGTTGAATGAGAAAAACGTTTATTATACGTAATTTTAGCCTAAATGTCAATTTTTACCTACCCCTGCCTAATCCTACATTACAACCCTGAAAATTCCTGAAGATCTCTAGTATGTATGTCTATGATTAGTGGAGAATAACAAGTAAACAGGCCAAAGAGAGCTAAATGAAGTTGACATGCATAGGTTAATGTTCATATTCTCATTGAGTGTGATTGAAATGAATTTGCGAAATATCTGGCTTGAAATTCTAGATTGTTGTATTCATGCTATATATGTTCCAGCATATTATCCCAACTAACATTCATGCTTTTCTAAGTAACCATGTGCAGCTGCCTGATTAGAGTCTTTTGAGTCATTGTTCTTTCTGTTTCTTTGATTTTGTTTTGATCTTTGCTCAAGGGCGAGCAAAGGTTAAGTTTGGAGGGAATTTGTTAGACGTATTTTGTATACGCTTTTTGAGTCATTTTTAGTTAGTATTTTTCCCAATTTCGTTTAAATAAGTGTCTTGTTAGGGTTGTATTTTTTTCTTTTAAGTCACATCGATTCTAAATGAAAAAATGGCAAAAAGAAGCTAAAAGTGGGCATAAAAGGAGAGTCCCGAGGCAATAAAAGTTGAAAATTGGAGATTCGGACGAAGGCAAAGCAGGACCGCGGTGCCATAATTACTGAAAAACCGCAGGATTTTCGGCACCGCGGTGCCGATGCGGAAAATTCAGAATCCGAAGTAAATTTTGCCAAGGGCGGAAGGGTCCAGAGGGCACGAAATTTGCAACATATTTAAGCCCTAAGGATCATTCTATTGAAGGGAGTTGAACATTCTATCGCACAACACAATTGAAGATAAATTAGAGGCTACAATTGGAGACCTAGTTCTAAGTACTTTTTCTTTCTTTAGTTTTCAATTCAATTTATGTTGGTATTTGTATTAGTTCTTAGCGTGACTATGACTATGAGTTAAACACTTTATTAGGGCTTTCCTATTGAATCGCTTAAACCTTATTTCATGAATTAATGCATTAGTTTGATTTCTTCTTCACTTGATTAAGATTTATTCAATATTTGGTATGAATGTTTGATAGTTAACTGGTCATTAATTATCATAATTTATATTATTTCGAATCAAGAACCGAGAGGAGAGATTTGGATATGCTGTAATTGAATAGACATAGGTTAAAATCGCGGACGAAAGTACCCCGATACTTGTGTAGCATTATATGTTATTGTTCTTAATCCTCCTATGTGGTAAATCCTATCATAGAAATATAGAATGGTTCTGCATTGGAGTTGAGCGATTATATATCCTAACCGGAATATAAAACAGTCTAGTTAACCGTTATCTTAACGTAGAAGAAGAAGTCATTCTTGTTGCATTAAGGATTGAAAAGAGTGGATAATCGAGGATATTGGAAGTCCTAATTCCTTCATAACTGATTAAAACTCAACAATTTAGTTTACTTCTTGCAATTATTCTAGTAGTTAGATAAAAATCCAAATCAATTATCGTTTGCCAAATAGATAACCTGGAATAGATGTTCGGTAATTAGAAACCAGTCTCTGTGGACGATAAACTCGGTCTTACAAAACTATATTACTTGTAACGATGCGTACACTTGCGTGAGCATGTGAAAATATCCGCCTAACATATATCACATTATTTTTTCACACTATTTTGAGCTTCGTTTCTGGTTGTCGGCGTCAACCAGACCATTTACTTTTCTGGCTAAGTAGTCGTTGTATTTGGGGGCGTAACGTCAACGGCCTTGTAACGACTCGCCTAGTCATTTTGAATACTTTATCTAAAATCCCCAAAATACCCTCTCTGAGTCTTTACTTGTGTTTGTGCCTTCGGGGATGTGTGGCACGATTTTTGAGATTATTGGGTGAGTTTCGAATCCATTTTAGCAAGTTTAGGAATTTTCAAATTAAAGAAATAGGAAGGTTTGACTCATAGTTGACTTTTGGATAACATGTTATTTTTGTGCTTTCGTCGATTCCATTAGGCCCAGAATGATATTTATGTCTTAATCGAGCCTTTGGTTTGGGTCTCGAGATAATGAGATGCGTTTTGGGTAGTTGATTAAGAAGGAGAAGTTTTATAACTTAATAGTTGACTTTGGTCAAACCATGGTCAAGGAGATCTTTTCAGAAATTTTGAGTGTGCGAGCAAGTCTGAAGCGTATTTTATGATTGAATTGCATAGTTGGTTTGTGTCCGGAGGTCCCGGATGAGTTTCTGGTATTGGATCAAGATTTGGAAAAAATAAGAAAATTGGCTTCAACTCTCATCTAGTTTCCTTCATTATGATCGTGTTGAGGATCTCGCGACCGCAATGAAGGAAAGGGAAGCAGGTCGCGATCGCGATGGACTAGGTTGCAATCGCGCAAGAGGAAAGCTGGGTCGGGTAAGTGGCCCGTTTTACGGTTCACTTTTACGCGAGTTATAAAAACTACTGGATAACTTGTGGACTTTTGAGTTTATATTTATTTTTTAGAATCGCCATCTACTTTATAAGAAAAAATAGGAAAATCATATTTTAAAGAGTTTTTTTAAATAAAAGAAAATTTTAGCTTCAATCAGAGTTCGGGTAATTATTCAAATGATCCCTGCGGAAGGTGTTAGGCACCCCGATATTAAAGATCCGTAAGATACGATTGACTTCAGATCTTATATTTATAATATTACTTTAAAATGCTTACTTATTTAAAAATTATAAAATAATAGTCATTCAAATCATTTTCCGCTCAAAGATAATTTCACACACACACTTAAGAATTTGAGCACAAAATTCTTTTTTGTAAAATTCCTCCCTTTTTGGGAAATGTTTCCTTTTATTTCTTTAGATAATAACCACTTATTTTCTTAAAGAAGAAGCTTAGTAAGATATAATTTTTTATTATTTAAAAAGAGGTCAACCAAGGAGGAGTTTGCTTCCCTACCTGAACCATTGGCTTTAATCACTGAAATCTATCATTTTTTATACAAAGGCATTTAACTTTCAATTCCTCAAATACTTTAATTCAAAACTTGATTTTTTAAGCTTATGCCAATTTTGAGAAAGAAAATATCATATTTCTTTGGGAATTTCAAACCAAGCTATTTTCTTTTTTTTTTATAGCAAAAGTGTTAATTAAGAGAAATACCGAGAATTAATTAAAGGTTAAGAAAATTTGATTTTTTACTAAAACTTTACTCAAAACTCATTTATTTCTTAAGGCATGAAAATACTAGCAACTCTATTATAATGAAGTTCTAATTGTGGATATACTGTCCCACCAAACGCCGTTAAAAAAAAATGTCTAGGCCATTTTTATCCACGGTTGGACATTAAACTCTTTGCCCGACTCGATGGAGGATGGTATTGTTGGGCCCTCATGCCCAACGGCTCAAGTGTTCACATATTTCAAAGAGAACACCAGACCCACGAAGCATGCAAAAGGAAGGGAAAACATGGGCGAGTTAGAAAGCATCTTAATTATATCAATTGTAGACAATCGTTTATAAATAGAACTAAACACATGTCTCACATATTTAATTATATCAAAACAGTAAGCCTAGAAGATAATAACTTAGACGATTCATATTAAGATTTAGGCTTAAATAGCCCATATGATGCAAGCAGATAAAGTAAAAGGCCCCAAAAAGGTATGTCTAAATCTAATACACACATATTTCAGATTTTTTCAAAGAGAAAGGGAAGGAAAACAGGCCAACGTCAAACATACTAAAATACATACAAGGCTGATGTACATTAAATATTCACAATATACATGATGTACTTCAAAATAAACAAAGGTATACAATTTTAATATACATTTTTTGTGTATACTGAAGCTTATACACCCTGTATACCCTTGAAATACATCACCACAGGCTCAGCAAATCAGAAGAAGAAAGTATTAGAAAAAACAGACCAACAGGAGAAATTTTTACGCATTAACGAGGGCAAATAAAATATAGGGATATCTCAAGATTTCAGATGGACAACATCAGGCTAAAGTATACAGTGAGCATGCTCAGATTCAACAAGGGAAGAAGAAATATACACATCTCATTACCAAGCTTCAGAGATGGTAACAAATCAGAATATGACTTAATATATTCAGTCCTAAAACTAGGATAGACATGGACAAACAGGCCAAGTTAACGGGTGAAAAGACTGAGACATATATTCATGGATGACTAGCGTGCTTCCCAGGCTCCCTAACTTAGGCATCAACTCAGAGAAGACCAAGTCCCCTAACACATGTATTCAACAGTCGTGTAGACAAGCAAAAAGCTCCTCCAGATATTCATACCACCCCTCATTTTCTTTCAAATCAACTCTTAGTCAAGAATTACAAACTAAATAAATTCACACAACAAATGGAAGGTCATAAGAAAATGTAGAAGATATCACATCCTTTCATTGAGGAGGTTCATTAATACAAGCAAGGCTAAACAGATGACGGATTTGGAAAATATTGAAAGCCTAGAAAAAACACACAGACATGGCAGTCATCTAAACACAGTGATATGCAGTCTCTTCTTATACTAAATCACTAGGCACAGTGATGCTTACGGTAAACAAGGTGCACATGTGACCAATCTCAGAGGCGGAAAGAAATAATCACTTGATTATTTTCATTAATGAATGAGTATATACAATTTATAATATACGTAATATGGAAAATCTTATTCTTACGCTACTCCCAAAACTTTATTCTACTTGTAATTATTCAATTATGGTAAGTATACAATGCTAATTAAATACAACAACTATCTCCTAGAACCGTACAACAATACATCTCCTATTTGGCTTGTGTTTCCGTGATATACACGGTATACACATGACAATGTATATGTCGTGTATACCGTGTATATCACGGTATATTCTATCACACCCCCACAGTCATAGCAGGCGGTCTTCGTACGTTGAGACTGTCCCTAAAATCTTCAAATAGAACCGAGGGAAGACTCTTAGTAAAAATGTTTGCAATTTGATACCTGGAGGGACATGTAAGACGCGTACTTGTCCACGAGCTACCTTTTCGCGAATAAAATGGATATCCATATCAATATGTTTAGTGCGCTGATGTTGAACCGGATTCCCAGAAATATAGATTGCACAAACATTATCACAATAAACCAAAGTAGCTTTTTGAATGGAAAAGTGAAGTTCTAAGAGTAAATTACGTAACCAACATGATTCAGAAACCACATTGGCTACCCCTCGATACTCTCCCCCTGCACTGTGCGCCTTGTATATTGTGATAACATATCTGCTTTTCACATCAAGTTGATGGATCGGCTAGTTTTTTCCCATAGTTATGCTCAACACAGTGTGAATGGTGGTTGGTTTAACCACTGGCTGAAGATCTCACCACAATAAACTCATTTATGTTGCCCCGTATCATTTGCCACAAGTCTCATCGTATGTCATTCAACCTCACCACTATCTCTGAATTTGTGATGATATAGCCACATGCAACGAATCGCATTCACCCCCTCTGGTCTTGGTACAAGATCCCAAGTGCGCTTTGTTGTAAGCGCATGAAATTCCTCACGCATGCCCGCATTCCAATTCGGGTTAAGCTTGACTAATTTTGAGTTTTTAGGTATATATGAGATGGTCTGAGTGGATAGGTTAAAGTGGACTTTCGATATAAAAATCTCACGTTGGACATGAGTTTCCATACGGTGTGTCGGAATCGGGAATTTTGGGATGTTGGGGATTGACTTAGCCTTTTATGTATTAAGCTATTAAGATCATGTCAGTATTTTGGGTGTTTTCTTTACTTTTCCGCATTCTTATTCCTGTGATTTACTTCTATATTTTGGGGTTCGCCTACAGATTCGGGGTAGGTGTCCTCACGACACGAGTAGGTTTTTGAGTTGTGACAGACCTTCGCCACTGGATTTTATTTCTTGTATTTTTCCGATCTGATTGGTTTAGATTTGGATGGATTTGAGTGTATTCTCCATTTTTAGTGTAAAATATAGTATATATTTTTATGTTTTCGCCTATATTTCGGTATTCAAATGAAGAATTTTTTCACCAAATCATATATTTTTTATTGTTTAAATACAATATAAAAGTAACTATAAATGATTACAGTGAATTAAATACAATCGAAATAAATACAGTGAATTGAAAACAGTGTTTAACAAAAAAAATAAAAAACAATGTAAAAATTGCTACGAATAGTAAATACCAAAATCATAGCTACGAATGGAGAAAAGCTACCAGACTATAATCATTTATGAAAATTGCTCTATAACTACATACGTTTAGATCCGAATGGTAATATTTTACCAGTATTTGAAATTTACATGAAGTGGAGGTAAAAAGCCGCCGAACCGCCGACTTGTGAGTGTCAAGTGGGGGGTGTGAAGAGACAGAGTGTAGTGCCAGCCATATATATATATAGGCGCATGCATTAGGTCGAGAGGTAGTATTATTAGGACAACATACCCGTGAAGCAATTGGGTGGTTTGGTCGCATTTGGGCTCATTTTCTTGTCAGATCTTTTTTGGTGAATGGTAAAAAATGTATAAATATGCACCAACCGAAGGCGTACCTCGGGCAAAAGGCCAAGTGACGCTCAAAATCTCATGCTCTTTCCATAAATCGGATAGTCACAAGATTTGTTTGCGTCATTTCAAAAATGTCAAGCTAAACCCACAAGACTGGTAGCCAAGACTGATACTCAAAAACTCATGCTAATCCCACGGGTAGTCACAAGTTTTTCTAGCATCATATCAAAAGACTCAAGCATCTCCCACAAGAACTAGTCATAAACTGCTCCTTTCTTCACTGATTCTCTGCGCTAAGTGCTCAAATCTTGTTAGCAAATGCGGAAAAAACGAAAATAAAACTTTGTAAGTGCAGGTCTTGATTTTGAAGATGAGATCTGCCTTATCAAATCTGGCCCCATCAAATATGACCTTATTACGTTCAGCCCATATCATGTAGATGGTGCTAGCTAAGGCAGCACACTTAGCTTTTGCTTGCCAGTCAGTACCGCGCCCCTCTTTCCTAATATATTTGAGGGCATTAGCGACAGTAGTAATGGCACGGGTGATCCCCAACCACTGCCTAATTCTAACCCAAACATAGGCACTAGAGTCGCACATAAAGAAAATGTGTGTTATAGATTCATCGGCTCGGCCACAAAGCGCACAAGACTTGTCAATGTCGATATGATGAATCCGATCTTTGGTGAGCAGCCTTTTTCTAGCACATAACTAATGTGTGAAACCCTGCTTTGGATGGAAACAGACATTCCACACATCACGAGCCCAAGTTATAGGCTGCTTATTGTTACTAAAGAAATCGTATGCAACTCTAATTTCTAGAGCATTCGCTGCCCCACTGTATCAGCTTCTAAACACATCATCGGCATTGTTTTGAGAACCAGATCGCAAAATAATCTAATCTCTGATAAAGAGGAGTCTTTTGATAAGGGCCGAGTCATCCTGCTTCACCCCCAAGACCAAATATCTGAACTGCTTCTTGTTAGATCTTTCCACATCTGTCAATTGAACCCCTAAAAATCTTAAATTTATCCTTATTTAGTGACTTTAGTATTATAATCCGGCAAACTACTATTTTAATGTGATTAAAAAATAGTGTATTATGATTTCTTTTATTATAATGGGAAACATTTTTATTAATTTGATTGTTACGGTAAAAGTTTTTATTGCTTCTTTTTCTTTTTCAGAATTCGCTATCATGATTTACTTACTTTGTTTATTTCACTTTGCTTAGGCTTGTATTTTGTGTTGAGTCGAGGGTCTCTCGTAAAGCGATCGTCTATCTACCAATGTAGATGTAAGGTATGCGTACATTCTACCCTCCTCAGACCTCACATTGTGGATTTCACTGGATATGTTGTTGTTGTTTATTGTTATGGTAAATAAAAATCAACAGGAATCTTGTCACTTTACTATCAGTGTAGGAAAAGTTCAATGACAATGTGTAAGATTAATTTAACTAGCACCAACAAAGTTGATGGAACATGAATATTTCTTTTCCGGATTAACAATCAAGTATTGAGAACTTACTGATCAGATTAATGCATATTGCACCACATATGGACTCATTTAAAACAAAACACTTCTTATCATGAATTTTTTTATTTTAGAATTTAAATTTGAAATCTCTGATTCAGAATAAAAAGATTCATCTCATCATATCTCGGTGACCATGAATAATGTTTAAAAAATGTAAACACCTTTCTGGATCGAATATGATTTTCCCACAAATAAGATTAATATCCCTCCAAATTAGAATTATAAACCTTAAATAAAAACCCAATCCTACTATATTTAGAATGGTAACCCTTCTTTGTTGGGGGTCAGGAAAAAGATGGAATTGCATAGTGATGTTAGGAAATGCGCGAAAGGGATCAGAGTGCCAACTGTGTAAATACAACCACACGTGACATAGAAATGGATAATGCTTTATAAATATCAACTCCATGCTTTCGTCGGATAAGGGGCTTTTTCTTTATGGAAATTGGCATAAATTTCAATTACTCAAAAGAATAATCGGTAGATATATATTGACCAGGGGATATAAATATGTGTTGACGAGTGGTTAGCTATGTGTTCCTGCTTTCTTTTATTTTTTTTGTTGGAAATATAATATTAGAGACGGATTTAAAATTTATAAGTACGTTATAAATTCCTATACTAATTTTAAATTAATATTTAATTTATTAAATTCACAATTCAATATTCCATATATATTTTCTCGAACAGAAATATGTTTTTAGCCAAAAAAGAAAATTTTAAAAGCAATTAGGTGCACAAAACATGCACGTTAGGTATGCGGAAGAAATCATAGGACCATTTTGACATTAAGAATCAAAATGTCGTTTAGGACGGCTGACATGATTTTTTGTGATATAATTTGACTCAATACATAATTTAACAAATAAATAAAGACTTTTGAACTATGTGATCTAAAATAAATTAAAAATATTTATGTTATTATAAATTATTTCGTTAAGCATAAAATGTAAAAGTTAAAATTAAATTATTTTAAAATAAGAAAACATATCAATACTTTTAAGAAAAATTAAAAAAAAATTATATTAGATAAATTGAGACGGATTGTAGTAATTAATTTCTTTGTGATCCAACTTAGGCTCATCTTTCTCACGTCTCTATTCACCCGCCTTTTTTTAACAAAAGCTTTGACTGTTGGTCCAAATTTTCCTACTTTTGTGTTTTGTCTAATTGCATGAAGTATCAAAACTTGCAGGCGTATTATGGAGTAAAAAAATATTCCTCAACATCACTTAGGTCTATTTTTCTAAGTGCATGTTGATTACAGAATGGCACCAGACAAAAAGTGGGATCCAGCATATATAGTTTATTTTTCACTTTTTATATATTTGTAATTTTTGGGGAGCAAAAGGCGAAATCTCTCGTCCACAGGGCTCCACCCTTCCGACTTGTTGAGATTGATCAATAATCAGCACATTTTATTTGTATAAGGACATTTTGGTCTTTTACTTTTACTTGTGTAGTATAGATATTTGTAATTCTTTTGGGTAATCTGACAATTCATTTTTCTTCTCATTCTATTGTCACGTCTTCTCTGCACATTCTCTCTCTCTCTTCCTTAACCGCCTTTCTTCTTCCTTCCTTCCTCACTCGACTACATCGTCGATAATGGCGATGTAGTGCCCAACATATGTACGATGTCCGAGTTTCTTCATGGTATCGAGCCATCTATGAAGCTTAGCGATCGATCGGTTGTGGTAAATGATAAAACGGGAAGGAGAATCCAAATCTGCAAGAGTTTCTTTTAGAAATTAGAGATTTATCGAGAAGATAGAAGGAGGATTCTGCAATTGTGACCAAACAATTGATTGAAGGAGATCGATTGAAAGAGATCTACAATCGCAGTAATCCAAGGAGTGTTGTTCGAGATATCGATTGAAGAAGATCTACAATCGCAGGAGCTTGTTCGAGATATCGATTAATTGCTGGAAGAAGAGTTAGTGGGTTAATTGAAGAATTCTAACCTAATAATCATGGAACCGCTGGCGAGTCGATGTCGACCATAATCACCCACTTTACCTCTTCCCTTCAGATGCTCCGGGGTCTCTGACCATTGGAGTGACTCTCACAGGTATGGATAATTACGCTTTGTGGAGTAGAGCAATGAGATTAGCTCTATTAGGAAAGAACAAAATTGGTTTCATTGATGGAAGTGTGAGGAGAGAATTGTATCATGGATCGCGATGCAGTGCGTGGGAGAGGTGCAATCAATTGTAGTGTCACGGTTAATGGGAAATGTGGTAAGAACCTACTCACGGGGATCTTTATACAACGCGGATTTGAAAATGCAAAGATACATTATTAACGTAATACCTTCCACCCCGAGGAATAAATCCTTATGAGCTACTATATAGGCGAGTACCACACATCCGGTCGAGTGATTGGTCATTTGTGTTTTGCAACGAGTTGTCAAAATTAGATAAACTTGGACCTGTGTGAGAAAGCGATGTTCTTTGGGGTATGGTATTTCACAAAAGGGCTACAAGTTATATGACATGGAGAATAGAGTGATCTTCATGAGTAGAGATGTGGTATTCATGGAATCTATCTTCCCTTTCCAAAATGAGACAGAAGACAAAACCATTTTCAAGACAGCATAGGAGCAATTTTGTTTTGAGGATCTCATCATAGTTGAGAGAGTGGCATCTCAGAATCAAGAGAGTCATAAAGATACAACAACACCACAGGATTCAAATCTTGATCTTCCCACGTAAAATGAGGTCAATGACATGATACAAAGGCTGCAGCCCCGCTGATATCATATTGTTAGGAAGTCCATCAGACATCCAAACCCCATATACGGCATAAAGATTATGTGACTACACAGGATCTTCCGGATGTTTATACTCCATTTCGCATACGCCGATGGACTACACTGGCTATCACATACTTATCAAGATTTTGTGGGACATGTTTCTAAAGTTGAACCTCATGATTACAGACGCAGTTGGTCGATCCAAGGTGGATAGAGGCAATGGCGTGAAATTCAGGCCAAGATAACAAGACACGGAATGGTGGATTTGCCATCCGGAAGAAAGCGATAGGATGTCGATGGGTGTACAAGTATACAATTTCCGGAGACATTGAAAGGTTTAAGGCCGATTAGTTGCAGCGGTATAACTAAAGGAAGGTCTTGACTACAATGAGACATTTTCTCCCGTAGTCAAGATGACCATTAGAATTGTTACAAGAATAGCCTGCGCTAGATCGACCATCTACCAAATAGACGTGTACAATGCATTCCTCAAGGGATCTAGATGAAGAGGTTTACGACATGTCCGAAGGTTTCCAACAGCTTCCAAAGGCAAGAGATGTATGTCGATTGAAGAAATCTCTATATGGATCAAGCAGCTTCCGACTGGAATATCAAGCTTACTACAGCTTTGTTAGCAGCTGGTTTTCGACAAAGTCATATAGATTACTCTTTGTTTATTAAGAATGTGGAGGAGAAAATAGTGATCATACTTGTATATGTTGATGATCTTCTTATCACAGGAAGTGATTTAGAAATGATTCATCACACCAAGATGACATTGCAGACCCGTGAAGCAATTGGGTGGTTTGGTCGCATTTGGGCTCATTTTCTTGTCAGATCTTTTTTGGTGAATGGTAAAAAATGTATAAATATGCACCAACCGAAGGCGTACCTCGGGCAAAAGGCCAAGTGACGCTCAAAATCTCATGCTCTTTCCATAAATCGGATAGTCACAAGATTTGTTTGCGTCATTTCAAAAATGTCAAGCTAAACCCACAAGACTGGTAGCCAAGACTGATACTCAAAAACTCATGCTAATCCCACGGGTAGTCACAAGTTTTTCTAGCATCATATCAAAAGACTCAAGCATCTCCCACAAGAACTAGTCATAAACTGCTCCTTTCTTCACTGATTCTCTGCGCTAAGTGCTCAAATCTTGTTAGCAAATGCGAAAAAACGAAAATAAAACTTTGTAAGTGCAGGTCTTGATTTTGAAGATGAGATCACGCTTTATCAAATCTGGCCCATCAAATATGACCTTATTACGTCAAATTTCATATCATGTAGATGGTGCTAGCTAAGGCAGCACACTTAGCTTTTGCTTGCCAGTCAGTACCGCGCCCCTCTTTCCTAATATATTTGAGGGCATTAGCGACAGTAGTAATGGCACGGGTGATCCCCAACCACTGCCTAATTCTAACCCAAACATAGGCACTAGAGTCGCACATAAAGAAAATGTGTGTTATAGATTCATCGGCTCGGCCACAAAGCGCACAAGACTTGTCAATGTCGATATGATGAATCCGATCTTTGGTGAGCAGCCTTTTTCTAGCACATAACTAATGTGTGAAACCCTGCTTTGGATGGAAACAGACATTCCACACATCACGAGCCCAAGTTATAGGCTGCTTATTGTTACTAAAGAAATCGTATGCAACTCTAATTTCTAGAGCATTCGCTGCCCCACTGTATCAGCTTCTAAACACATCATCGGCATTGTTTTGAGAACCAGATCGCAAAATAATCTAATCTCTGATAAAGAGGAGTCTTTTGATAAGGGCCGAGTCATCCTGCTTCACCCCCAAGACCAAATATCTGAACTGCTTCTTGTTAGATCTTTCCACATCTGTCAATTGAACCCCTAAAAATCTTAAATTTATCCTTATTTAGTGACTTTAGTATTATAATCCGGCAAACTACTATTTTAATGTGATTAAAAAATAGTGTATTATGATTTCTTTTATTATAATGGGAAACATTTTTATTAATTTGATTGTTACGGTAAAAGTTTTTATTGCTTCTTTTTCTTTTTCAGAATTCGCTATCATGATTTACTTACTTTGTTTATTTCACTTTGCTTAGGCTTGTATTTTGTGTTGAGTCGAGGGTCTCTCAGAAACAGTCATTCTATCTACCAATGTAGATGTAAGGTATGCGTACATTCTACCCTCCTCAGACCTCACATTGTGGATTTCACTGGATATGTTGTTGTTGTTTATTGTTATGGTAAATAAAAATCAACAGGAATCTTGTCACTTTACTATCAGTGTAGGAAAAGTTCAATGACAATGTGTAAGATTAATTTAACTAGCACCAACAAAGTTGATGGAACATGAATATTTCTTTTCCGGATTAACAATCAAGTATTGAGAACTTACTGATCAGATTAATGCATATTGCACCACATATGGACTCATTTAAAACAAAACACTTCTTATCATGAATTTTTTTATTTTAGAATTTAAATTTGAAATCTCTGATTCAGAATAAAAAGATTCATCTCATCATATCTCGGTGACCATGAATAATGTTTAAAAAATGTAAACACCTTTCTGGATCGAATATGATTTTCCCACAAATAAGATTAATATCCCTCCAAATTAGAATTATAAACCTTAAATAAAAACCCAATCCTACTATATTTAGAATGGTAACCCTTCTTTGATGGGGGTGGGTTGGGGGTCAGGAAAAAGATGGAATTGCATAGTGATGTCATAGGAAATGCGCGAAAGGGATCAGAGTGCCAACTGTGTAAATACAACCACACGTGACATAGAAATGGATAATGCTTTATAAATATCAACTCCATGCTTTCGTCGGATAAGGGGCTTTTTCTTTATGGAAATTGGCATAAATTTCAATTACTCAAAAGAATAATCGGTAGATATATATTGACCAGGGGATGTAAATATGTGTTGACGAGTGGTTAGCTATTTGTTCCTGCTTTCTTTTATTTTTTTTGTTGGAAATATAATATTAGAGACGGATTTAAAATTTATAAGTACGTTATAAATTCCTATACTAATTTTAAATTAATATTTAATTTATTAAATTCACAATTCAATTTTCCATATATATTTTCTCGAACAGAAATATGTTTTTAGCCAAAAAAGAAAATTTTAAAAGCAATTAGGTGCACAAAACATGCACGTTAGGTATGCGGAAGAAATGATAGGACCATTTTGACATTAAGAATCAAAATGTCGTTTAGGACGGCTGACATGATTTTTTGTGATATAATTTGACTCAATACATAATTTAATAAATAAATAAAGACTTTTGAACTATGTGATCTAAAATAAATTAAAAATATTTATGTGATTATAAATTATCTCGTTAAGCATAAAATGTAAAAGTTAAAATTAAATTATTTTAAAATAAGAAAACATATCAATACTTTTAAGAAAAATTAAAAAAAAATTATATTAGATAAATTGAGACAGATTGTAGTAATTAATTTCTTTGTGATCCAACTTAGGCTCATCTTTCTCACGTCTCTATTCACCCGCCTTTTTTTAACAAAAGCTTTGACTGTTGGTCCAAATTTTCCTACTTTTGTGTTTTGTCTAATTGCATGAAGTATCAAAACTTGCAGGCGTCTTATGGAGTAAAAAAATATTCCTCAACATCACTTAGGTCTATTTTTCTAAGTGCATGTTGATTACAGAATGGCACCAGACAAAAAGTGGGATCCAGCATATATAGTTTATTTTTCACTTTTTATATATTTGTAATTTTTGGGGAGCAAAAGACGAAATCTCTCGCTCACAGGGCTCCACCCTTCCGACTCGACAGAGATTGATGGAGGAAGGTAAATCATGGTACTCAGCGACCCATCAGGTGGGAGGCACAGAATACCGGAGTATCATTTGCTGTATTTGATCATATCGTAATATGAAATGGAACTATTTTGAGCATTAAGGTATGATCAAGAAAATATCTTTTTGATTTCCCTTAAGTTGGAATAACACAGGAATAAGAAGCGGCACATAATCACCAAACTTTTGTTAGTAATATTAAATTTTGTAAGTAATATTTAATTCATACTATTAGCATGATCATGTGATAATGTTGTTAAATATACATACAATATTGTATGTATATTACAATGTTACGGTCGAAGCCCACTGGCCTGAGGCCCAATCAGAGAATTTGAGGCCCAATCCGAGAATATGTACCGTGACTTGCCAAATCCAAGAATATGTACAATTATGTATTATAGTAAAATTAATCTTGTAGTCTTTACATAATTGTATAGTTAGTATCCAAACATAATAAGAATTTAGATGTATAGTAGGAAAAGAATTTTCCTATATGTAACTTGTATATATACCTCATTCATTAATAAGAAAAATCAAGGGATTATTTCTTTCATAATATAAAAAGTCTAGGTTCTTCTCCTTGCTTCCACAAACTTCTTAATCTCGTGCCTAGTTCGTATAATTTTTTGGATGATAATATATCCCCGTATATTATTTACCATTTATCGGATACTTTCCGCACCCCGAATATACCAATGCCCATCGCGTGGTCCTACTCTTGTTGTCCTTTGGGTCCAAGAACTGGGTCATCTTCCTAGCCCAATTAATTCCGGTTCGGTGGCCTTCTGCGGCGTACCTTGCTTTTGGCCGGCGTGTTCGTGTCCCGGAAATTCCCAAAATTCACTCAATTCTGCCCCGAGCCATGGTCCAGTCACCCGAAGTCAACGGGTATTTTTAAACCAAAAAAATATTTTAATTTAAATTCTAATGTTCTTAAATCGCAACTATCCCGTAATCTTGTGTCTGTTTTGAATGACCCGAATAAAAAAATTGCTATGACCTATGAATATAATGCTCTCATTGATAATAAAACGTGAGAGTTAGTGCCCCGTTCATCTGGTGTTAATATTATTCGGTCTATGGGGATTTTTGCTCACAAAGACAATTCTAACGGTTCTTTTGTGAGGCATAAGGCTCGTCTTGGAGGTGATGGTAAAACTCTGCAGGTTGGTGTAGATTGTGGTGATACATTTGGCCCGGTGATCAAACCGGCTACCATTCGCATTGTGCTCAACTTGGCTCTTTCTAAAGCATGGTCAATTCATCAGCTAGAGCCTAGATGTGAAGAATGCTTTCTTACATGGTGATATCAAGGAGACAGACTATATGCATCAGCCTTTGGGGTTTATGGATCTCAAATATCCTCATCATGTCTGTTTATTGAAGAAGTCCTTATATGAGCTTATGCAGTCCCCGAGGGCTTGGTATAAAAGGTTTGCAGATTTTGTGTCGACTATTGGTTTCTCTCACATCAGGTCTGATAATTCGTTATTCATATATCGTCGTGGTTCGTCATTGGCTTATATACTCTTATATGTGGATGATATTATCTTGACTGCTCTATCTAATGCATTACGCCAGTCTATCATGACTATGCTCAGTTCTGAGTTTGTTATGAAGGACTTGGGACCTTTGAGTTATTTTTTTGGAGATTGTTGTCATTCGTCATGCAGGTGGATTGTTCTTATCATAGAGGAAGTATGCTGTTGAGATCATTGAGAGGGAAGGGATGTCATCCTGTAAGTCCATTTCCACTCCAGTTGATACTAAACTCAAGTTGGGTGCTGCAGCTGGCTCGGCATATGAGGATTTGACCCGCTATCGCAGTCTTGCAAGGGCCCTTCAGTATCTTACGTTCACGCGATATGATATGTCGTACAACATGTATGTGTTTGTTTATGCATGATCCCAGGATTGAGCACATGAATTCTCAAATGCGTTATTAGGTACATCCAGGGGACGCTTGATTATGGCCTGCATTTATATCCTTCATCGACGTCTACATTTGTCTCATATACAGATGTTGATTGGGGTGGTTGTCCTGACACCAGACGGTCTACGTCTGACTATTGTATGTTTCTTGGGAATAACTTGGTCTCATGGTCTGCAAAACGCCAGTCAACGTTATCCCGTTCGAGTGCAGAGGTCGAGTATCGAGCGGTAGCCAATGTGGTCTCCGAGTCATGTTAGTTACGTAATCTTCTATTAGAACTTCATTGTCCTATTGAGAAAGCTACTTTGCTTTATTGTGATAATGTTAGTGTCATCTACCTTTCTGGGAATCCGGTTCAACACCAACGCACTAAACATATTGAGATGGACATTCATTTTGTTCGAGAGAATGTAGCTCGTGGACAAGTACACGTCTGTCATGTCCCTTCCAGATATCAAATTGCAGACATTTTTACAAAGGGTCTTCCCTTGGTCCTTTTTGAAGATTTCAAAGGCAGTCTCAGCGTACGAAGACCGCCCGCTATGACTGCAGGAGTGTGTTAAATATACATATAATATACAAGTATATTGTATGTATATTACAATATCACGGTCGAAGCCCACTGGCCTGAGGCCCAATCCGAGAATATGTACCTTGACTTGTCAAATCCAAGAATATGTACAATTATGTATTATAGTAGAATTAGTCTTGTAGTCTTTCCATGATTGTATAGTTAGTATCCAATAGAATATGGATTTAAATGTATAGTAGGAAAAAAATTCACTATGTAACTTGTATATATACCTAGGGTGGCAAAATTAGCCCAAATCCAAATGACCCGCTCAACCCGCCCAAGATTTCATGGGTTTGGACAAGAGTAATTTTGATGATGGGTTGGTTTAAATTTAGCGAGTTGACCCATCATAAATCAACGAATGAGCGTGATGATGCCCAAACTTGACCCATCAAAATACTTAATTTTAATGATTAGAGTTCCACTCTAGATTAAGATTTTTATTTATAAATAATTATTTAAAAATTCTTTCATTATTTGGAATAATAAAAATACACCAACGCACCCCAACCACACTATACATCAACCCTACCCCCTCCCCAACACCAACCCCCACTCAAGCATTGAACAACTCTCACATTTATGCCCATACATTTCCTACTCCACCACACCCACTTCTACCCCACATCCGACCCTAACCCCCACTCTATCACCCCGCCCTAGCCCCCCGCCCTACCCCACACCACTCCCTCCTCAAAATTTTAATTCATATTTTTTTTTAATTTTTTAAAAAAAATATTTAAAATATGAAATTTTTACTTACCTCCCATATCCCTCCTCCACCCTCCCTCCCCTCCGCCTCTACCTCCTCCACCTCAAATTTCTATTTTATATTTTTGTTACTTTTATAAAAAAATATTAAAATGTGAATTTTTTTCTTACCTACCCGACCTCTCCCCCCTACCCCCACCCCCACCCCATTCTCAAATTTCTATTTCATATTTTTTGTTACTTTTATAAAAAAAAATATTAGAAATATGAAATTTTTACTTACCTCTCACTACATCATCCTCCCCTACCCCTACCACACAATACACCCTCCCCCACTCCATTCTCAAATTTCTATTTCATATTATTTGGTACTTTTATAAAAAAATATTAAAAATATGAAATTTTTACTTACCTCCCCCTCCCCCCACCCTACCTCCACTCCACCCCATTATAATTTCTATTTCATATTTTTTGTTAATATTATAAAAAAAAAAATTAAAAATATGAAATTTTTACTTACCTCCCCTACCCTCCTCCCTCTCTACCCTCCCCCTACCCTCCACCCCATCCTCAAATTTCTATTTTATATTTCTTGTTACTTTTATAAAAAAATGATTTTTCTTACCTCCACTACCCTCCTCCCCACCCCATTCTCAAATTTCTATTTCATATTTTTGTTATTTTTATAAAAATATATATTAAAAATTTGAAAAATTTCTTACCTTTCCTCCTCCCCACGCTCTACCCTCCACCCCACCTCACCGCCCCACCCCATCCTCAAATTTATATTTCATAGTTTTGTTACTTTTATAAAAAAATATTAAAAATGAGATTTTTTCCTACATCCCCTACCCTCCCCGCCCGCCCTACCCTCCACCCCAACCCCATTATCCCACCCCATTCTCAAATTTCTATTTCATATTTGTTGTTACTTTCATAAAAAAAAATTAAAATGTAAAAGAATTTCTTACCTCCTACCCTCCTCCTCCCCGCCCTACCACCTCCACCCCACCCTCATATTTCTATTTTATATTTTTGTTACTTTTATAAAAAATTATTAAAAATATGAATTTTTCTTACCTCCCCTACCCTCCCCACCCCACCCCATTCTCAAATTTCTATTTTATATTTTATTACTTTTATAAATAATTTATAAAAAATATGAATTTTTTTCTTACTCCGCTCCTATCCACACCTACCCCTTCCACCTCCACCTCATCCTCAAATTTATATTTAATATTTTTTTGCTTTTATAAAAAATGAAAAAATTCTTAAAAATATTATTCTTATTTTAAAAATAAAGATATGAAAAAAATCAAATATCATATAAAATAAAATAACATCATAGAAGGTAAGTTAAAATTTGTAAAAGAAATGGGTTAAGTTGGACAATTTGGGTTATGACCCATCATTTAGCCCATCTTGATCCGCCCATCTTAGGTCATGTAAGTTTTGGACGGGTTGGGTATTGGCTCATCTTGACCCGCCCAACTTCAGCCAAAACTGTCTATCTGCTATCTCTATATATACTCATTCATTAATAAGAATAATTAAGAGATTATTTCTTTCAAATGTCTTCTGACTATTAATTTTTAAATCAATAATGAATAATACAAGAAACTGTAAGTACAAGCAAAATGTACAATAATTGTTGAAGTAATACATTTAGGATGATATAAAAATATTACACGCAACTTATTGATTAGTTTCTTATTTATACGATTAGAGTAAAATTTAATCAAGGTAGGCTGATAATAAGGTACTACTCAAGTCGTGTCACATTCTTTTGGCGGGAACTCAATTAGGTTCCGATAATTTTTATTAGTAACATCGCTGAATTAAGCGATATATGCTCTTTAAAAATTCCTGAAGTCAATATCAGATTAATGACAGTGAGAATTTGCTTAAGCAATAAGTCATTTCAAAGTCACCCTTGTATCCTTAATTAATCCAAGATTATTTGGAGGTTTTTATATAAAGTGTAAATATTAAATAATACAAACAAATCTGGCAGATGGCTTTTGTCTATAGGATTTGGATTAAAAAAATTAAAAGAAGATCAGATTCGGAGAATAGTTCACAAAACAACGTTTGAATAATGCGACACACCGGATAATCATGTGACGCGGAAGAGATACCGAATGCCATCACCATCACATTGGACCAAATTCATGACAAAATTGATCATTTTCATGGTGTCTCCGAGGTGGTGCGGGTTATACAACTCGAATTATGATGTGATGGACTCCAATTTTCAAGTAACAGAACTCTTCATTGTAAACATATACGAATAAATCTGAGTGCGCAAAATGTTTATGACTGTTTTAGATTCAGTGGGGGAGACACTATTCTACGTACGATATGTAAGATAATTAATTCATAGTCATATCAGAGATTAAAATACAAATATAAACATAATCTTTGAGATAGAATAAAGAAAGCGTACCGTTTATCTCCATTGTTTCTACTGTAGGAGTTTACATCGGGTTCGTACACGCAACGAAATTTGAAAATCTATGTTTCAAACCCGACATAAGCGGTCAAACTGAAGTATGATATGTAATGTAAAACAAAAGCACAAAGTAAATATAATTCCTCGACAAAAGACTTACATTATTGCAGCAATCAGCCAAGCAGTTGAATCTGTTACTTTGTGTAGTCCGAGGGTGCACACGCAAACGTCCCTCGATTTGTAAGTTCTGGAAACTATGATGTAATTTGCTAAGTCAGGAATGCTAGGGATTCTGACAGAGCTTTAGAAGAGATTTATCTCTCTTAGGTTTGGTGTCACTGAAATGGGAGGGTAAACCCTCTATTTATAATTGTAAACAGAGGCTTTAGGGTTTTCGTGTTGGGCCCGATGAGAATCGGATGGATCGAATTGATCGCGAACACGCAGCACCGCGATCCCACTAAAGAGGCACAGCGGTGCTGCCCAGTGTCCTATGTTCTGCCCCTTTTCCCATTTCTAATGTCCCGGTCATCAACCGAACATATATGTATAATCTCATTCTAATTACATCCTTCAATCGACGGAATATTTGATTTAGTGTTACCCTTCATGCCTTTACATATCATCACTAATAACATTAGAATCTTCACGAAATTCCTAGACTGCGTCGGAAAATGAGCCCAATATGTAATGTTTAGCTACATAAAATATGTGAACTGAATCTATATGTGGGAAGATAAAATCCTTTCATTCATGACACACTCAATCAAGCTTAGGATATGTCAAGTGTCTATCCAAATGGCTTGATCATTATAACTCATCTATATTAGTTGACAACAGGACCACGCACGTATACGCCCATCAGACGTCAATGACTTAGTCAACCTAATACCATATGAGTATCTGAGTGTTCACTCGAATATATATATTCAAGAAATGAATCCTAATCTTGGCTCACATACCACCTTTAATCTACTTCGTAATGTACTCAAAAACAAGTCGCGTCTCAACCTATAAGACATTTGAGCTCAGAACAGGATCAAAGCACATTACTCCGTAAACAAGGTGACACTAACCTCAAGTCTAAGGACTTCTATCTCCCACATGCCGATGACATTATAGACATATAACAAATACGCATCAACAGGGTATATCAATACTTCAACAAGTATCCATATACTTTCATCTACAACAATAGTAATCGGCAGTTAAGCCTAAGACCAACTTTCACGATCCACTAGTTATCTCGACCGATTAGACGTCAATCAATATACCACGTATTCAGGAACATAATATGGTAGGCTTTTCGGATAGAAAGGAAAAAGGGGTTGGCCTCTATTTATTGAGAGTGTCTACCCATCACAAGTCAATAGTTATTGGCCCTAGCTAGCTTATCCACACATAATTTAATATTAGATCTTTTATTAATCCACCACAAAAGCCACATCACTATCCTTTCACGCTATAGCCAATTAACACAAGTTCAAATTCCAACACGATAATGTTATCAAAATTCACAATTACATATTCTAAAAACTACGTATATATATACTAATGAGATGATACCGCTTGAAAATAATACTTCCTCCGTCCAGTTTTACTTGTCCACTATATTAAAAATAGTTATTCAATTTTACTTGTCCACTTTAGAAAATCAAGAGATAATTTACCACTTCATACCTGTTTTACACTTATCATTTATTATTGAGTTGACAAGTTCAAAAAAAAATTAATGGTTGTACAATTTTTAAAGTATATTTTATTTATTTCAATCATTAAGTTACTAAGCAATAATTAGAGGTGATATATATCATTCTATTTTCGACTCTTTAATAGACGTGCTAAATTAAAATGAGATAAGTAAAAATGGACGGATAGAGTATTAAATAATCAATCTGGAAGGAAATAAAACATTAGGAACTCTACGACCCGGATGAAATCCCACGTTCTATATGAGTGAAGTTATAATTATTAGGCTAATATTAGTGCTTGCACGGAATCCTATACACCGTTAGTTTTAAAAGGATGTGTTTTGAGTTTTTCTATTTATTTTTTTCTTTTATTGAAAAAAAAATGCATTGATTTGTTCTGGAAAGAATTAAATTGGAATTGAAAAAATAATAATTAAACCAACTAGTTTTGGATGGAAACGAGCCAAAATGCTGATCACCGACATTTTGGAACAACGTTATTATGTTCGATCGGTTTTGAGTGGTTCGTATACATATCACCCATTGATATTAAAAAGAGACAAATACATGTGAACTTTTTTCTTTTAAAAAAACAAATAATGAAGGATTCAAGAGGAATGAATATATGAGGAGAAAAAACGAACAAAAGGTTAGTGATATAACCTTTTATGTCCATGGATTACTCTGCGTAACACAGGAGACAAAAATAATCTATGATTATTGCACTAAGCATAACACGATGTTTTACGTATAAAGAAAAAAAAAATTAGAATTATATTTTCACTGAGAATTATAAAAGCAATACTTTTGTAGATAAATGTAAGAATTAAGAAAAAGATAAGGAACATATCTTATGGTCCTCAAGAAAAATGTCACCTTGGCTGGTCTCATGGAGACAAATTTTGTCAGTGCATGCATTTGGCAAACTATAGGATGACATTTATAGTCTTCACATAGATATAGAAAATATCACCTATATTTCATTAATCAATGGTAAATACAAACAATTGATGGTTGTAATTTCCACATTGTGAAAGTAAGCGAGCAAAGTCTCAACCCGAAATCAATAGCCCGCAAGAAATAGAAAGGAGAAAGGCCATCTCTTTTCATTTCGGCAGTAAATGGAACTCATATATATTAATAGACATCTAAAAATAATCATACACTAAAGATCTAAAATGTGAAGTATACTCACATACAGAGAAAATATAATCATCTAGCTAGAATTATTACAATGTCAATAGGCCCATGCTGATTGGACATAATCATTTTACTTGAAGCGTGGAAAAACAATAGAAATATATAGTAGCTAGATCTCTAATAATTCTAGTGTTGATTCTTAATTACAAGCTGTTTTCAATTTCATATATAATAGTGAAATGGTGACTATTTGAAGTAGTGAAATATCAATTACTAATGGACTTTTTGTAAAAAGGGGGCAAATAAATGTACAGCTAGCCTAGTTAATGTTTTCTGATTTTTTTTCATCTTCGTTTTCCTTTTCTTTTTGTATGAATGATATGTTGATAAGATTGACACAAACACATGTCTAACTGTACAGTTAAAGAAGAACAGTTGAGAATATACATATGAAGTTATAGACAATTATGAACCCTGATATATCAAGAACCAACTTTTGGGAAGAATTTGTATGATAATATACTTGGATAATGCAAGTATAAACATCTGGTGAGGTTGTCACATGCGAGGTAGTCCCATCTAAAAAGCTTACTAGATAAAAAAAATCTTATATTTAAGAATAATTGAAATGTAATTTCGAGATTATCCAATATTTTTTTATAAAAGAAATAAGGATCAAGCTGGACTTGATTCTAATGGATCAATTTAGGTTACATATCTAGTATAAATTATAAATCAGTTTTCAGATTAGATGAATTGGACGATCAAAATAGACTAAATTAATAAATAGTGAGCGGATTATATTTTTTATAAATTAATTTATTCCTCCTATTAATGATTTAAAATCATAAATATGAATTTGATTCATTTATTTAAATTTAAAGGTTAAAAATAAAGCCTACTTCACATCAATTCATTTTAAGAAGTTTGATCAAGCTGGACTTGATTCTAATCTAACTCAATTGCATAATTAGAAAATTTTAAAAAGAAACAACTTGAAAAGGAAATAATGGAACTGGACAATTTTGAGTTTTGACCACTTTTAAACCCATTTTTGTCATTAGGGATGTTGCTTGAGTTAGATGATGATTCCATTACACACTGTTAGAATATTTATTATTAATTACTATTAATAATATAATTATGTAGAATCTTTTGTATATGGTAAATAGTATTATGTATTAAATAGAATAGTATTAATATAGGAAAAGGAATATATTATGGGATAGGTAGGAGAATTTTAGGGAAGACTTAATCTTCCTATTAATTATTACTTTGTGTATATATTGTGACCATTTGGGCATGAATGAAATTAAGGAAGATTTTCCAGTTCTAAATAATTCTTAAATGGTATCAGAAGGTAATTCAAAGATCCAACTCTAAATAAAATATTCCTTCCAAATTCGGTCATCTTCCCCATCCATCCAATCGAATTTGTCTTCTCCATTGTTATTCTTCATTTTCCTCCATTATTGTTGTCAACCATGTCTGAATCAAAATCTTCGTTTCACTCAGCCCTTACTATCTCCAACATCAAAACACATATTTCTGTCAAACTAGAGATGGAAATTGTTCACTACGCAACATGGGTGGAGTTGTTCAAAATATGTTGTAGGGCTCACAAAGTTCTTCATCATATAATTCCACCAAAAAATGGTACAACAACTAACAATCGTGCAACCGGATAAAGAATTGTGGGATACCCGATGCCACGCTTGGTTGGATTTATGCAACAATATCCACGCACTTTGCGATACCATAATGGAACCAGATTTCATCGCATGGCGGCACGGAACGCTGAGAGACATTTTTCAAGATAATCAAAACTCTCGTGCCAAGGTTGGAACAAGAATTTTCAAACATTGTCATGGCAGACTTCCCTAACGCTTCAACCCCATCACAACGCCTCAAAGTGGTGGCGATCAATCGAGAACGTAGGTTCACCGCTTCAAAACCGGTTAGTTTTACAATTAGTCACGGCCTCACTGATGCTTATAGTGGCGTGGGAACACTAATCCATCAAAGTAATCACTTACCAAAGTTTTATCAAGCAAGATCCACGCATGTTCTCAAGAGTTCGCTTGATTAAGAAGGTTTCAACGACTACAAATTCAGCCATGGTTGCCACGAATTGAAAGGAAGGTAATTATTATGACTATTCTTCACAAAATAAGAGTCAAAAGACGTGGTTATAATAATATGGTGGAAATCGCGAAATAATAGCGGTGGTCACCGGACCCCATGGCGGCGGAAACACCAACTCCGGTGGCTATGACGCAGAAGACTAACTCCGGCGTGGCTATCGGCAAGAACCACTGTGCCATCGGAAGCAAAAAGTGAAGGCCCAATTAGCAAGAAATGCAGAATGGCAAAGACTGTGACGCCGCAGCCACCGTATGAAATCGGGCCAGACAAACCAACAGGCCCAACGCCAGCCGCAAATTTCACCATTTCAAAGAACATGGGCGTAATACCCAAGAAGCCCATTTCACTGGTCAAGAAGCGGCAGAATAGCTTGGGCCTCCTCCGTCCCAATGGCAGGAGGCCCATTCAACCACAACCCATCCTACGGATATTGAGCAGGCTATGCACACTCTGGGACTCAATCCACCTGATTCTAATCGTATATGGACTCCGGCAACGCCACATACGACGGCATCCCAAGGTACACTCTTACCCTATTTTAATTGAGCAAAGAAAATGGTATTATCATTTAAATGGCCATGCAATTCCAATAAAAGGTTATGGGTCAAACACACTTCACCACCACATCCGCCATCGGTTTTAAATAATGTCCCGCATGCTCCCAAATTAATAAAAATTGGTTTCGCAGGAAGTTTACTAGTGATAATTGGGTTTCATAAATTTGACCCATTTGGTTTTTCCGCATACGACTTTCAGACGGGAAGCTTCATGAGATGTGATAGCAAGGGGAGCTCTATCCAATAAGTTTACCAAATCCACGCCTAAAGTTCCTTCCACTTTTGCAGCCTTGGCTCCATCACTATGGCATGAACGATTGGGACATCCGGGGGAGTCCATTTTGGCCTCTTTTAAACAAAACAATTTTATTTCATGTACTCAAACTCATGTTTTGAATAAGTGTCATGCTTGTGCCCTTGGTAAACATGTTAGGTTGTCATTTACTTCTTCTACTTCATGCACTACTATGCCGTTTGATATTTTACATTGTGATATTTTGACATCACCGCTTTGAGTTCCTCAGTCATAAATACTATTTATCGCTTGATGACTACTCTAATTATTTGTGGACATTCCCTTTGTCGAAAAAATCACAAGTGTTTTCCACTTTCCTAAACTTTAGAGCATTTATCCGAACTCAGTTTGAACGGGAGATTAAAAGTATTCAATGTGACAATGGGAGGGAATTTGACAATAATCAGTTTTGGGATTTTTTCAAAACAAATGGTTTACAATTTCGTTTATCCTGTCCTCACACCTCTTCACGGAATGGGAAGGCGAAACGCAAAATTAGAATCATAAACAATATTGTGAGAACATCCATTACTTATGCTTCTATACCCCCCATTTTTTGGCATCATGCGCTTCAAATGGCAACCTACATGTTAAATATCCTTCCCCATAAAAACATGTCTTACCAAGCTCCACTAAAAATACTTTACTTACGAGAGCCATCGTATCATCATTTGAGAGTATTTGATTGTCTTTGCTACCCTCTATTTCCATCCACCACAATCACTAAAACTTCAACCCCGGTCTACTCCATGTGTCTTCTTGGGATATCCTACGAATCACCGTGGTTACATGTGTTATGACATTTCTTCCAAACGTATGATTATATGTCGTCATGTAATTTTTGATGAATCACAATTTCCCTTTGCCAAGATACATGACACAGGGACAAATACTTATGATTTTTTGGATGATGATAGGCTCCCATATCTAACTAATTTTCTCCACAGCCCGAGACTCACAAAAATACAAGCTACAACCGGGCCATCGGGCCCAAGGCCCGATGAACGAGAACCCTACTTCACACCTGCCGCCTTCATGGGCCAACCTCCAACTCGTGCCCAACTACACTCGTCGACCCAAAGGCAACCAATGGAGAAAATAGCACACATGGGCAAGCGTTCAGCCCACTGTCTCACTCCCGACCAGTGGCGTCCAGTCCACTAGCCCACTAAACCGGTCAGTCACCCGTAGTCAACATGGAATTACAAAACTCAATGTCAAATAAAGTCTACACACTCAAGTCTCAAAATCACTTTTGTCTTGAAATCCTGTGTCTGCTCTACAAGATCCTAATTGGAAAATGGCCATGGATGATGAATATCATGCTCTAATTAAAAATAGGACATGGGAGTTAGTACCTCGTCCATCTAATGCTAATATAATTCGTTCTATGTGGATTTTTAGCCATAAAGAAAAATCTGATGGTTCTTTTGAGCGGCATAAGGCCCGACTTGTAGGTGATGGCAAGACTCAACAGGTGGGATTAGATTGCGACGAGACATTTAGTCCAGTGGTTAAACCAGCAACCATCAGAATTGTTCTCAGTTTAGCCCTCTCAAAAGGATGGTTACTCCATCAATTGGATGTCAAGAATGCCTTCTTACATGGACACTTGAGTGAGATCAGATACACGCACCAACCATCGGGTACGTAGATTCTCGATATCCTAATCATGTGTGTTTACTTAAAAATCATTATATGGACTCAAACAGCCCCCGTGACTCGATCAAGCGGTTTGCGATTTTGTGTTCAACATGGATTTCAAACAAATTGCTCGGATAATTCACTATTTATTTATCAACAGGTAATCATAATCGCTTATATTCTCTTATATGTAGATGATATTATCCTAACCTCTTCGCACTTCTACGCAAGAATATCATGACCCACCGAGTTCGAATTTGCTATGAAGGATCTTGGTCCACTTCACTACTTTCTAGAGTTGCGGTGACACGCCATGCAGTGGTTTATTTCTTTCCCGTAAGAAAGATGATCGAGATCGTGAAACGGCCGAATGTCATCTTGCAAACCGTCTGCAACTCCAGTAGATACCAAGTCAAAATTGAGTGCCATATCCAAGAGTCCTTTGCCAATCCGACATCAGATCGCAGCTGGCGGCGAGCTTTGCAATATCTCACATTCACGGGCCGATATTACATACGCGATAACAAGTGTGTTTATTCACGCACAATCCAATGGAAGAACATATGAATGCACTCAAACGTATTGCACGATATATTCGTGGCACTCAATTATGGATCGTACCGCACTCTTCTTCAACGACTGCTTGTCACCTACACAGACGCAGATCGGGCAGATGTCCACCACTGCACGCCCACCTCCGGTTATCGCGCTTCCGGTGATAATTTAATATCATGGTCTTTCAAAAGGCAACTCACCGTATCACGCCCAAAGGTGTTGAATACCGCGCGCAGAGCCAATGTCGACTCGACTACGCCGATTCAAATCTTTTACTGAGTTTCATCGTCTATTCGACACCACTATGGTATACTCGTGATAACATTAGTGCAATTTATCTCTCCTAAATTCAATCCATCATCAACGCACTAAGCATATTGAGTTAGATATTCATTTTGTCCGTGAAAAGGTGTCTCATGGACAGTCGCGAGTGTTATACGCCCCGACGCGACATTAGATTGCAGATATCTTCACAAAAGTGGCTTCACGATCTTATTTGAAGAATTTCGACGCCTCAAGATCCGCCTCCTCGCTTCGATCATGAGTGTTAGAATATTTATTATTAATTACTATTAATAATATAATTATGTAGAATCTTTTGTATATGATAAATAGTATTATGTATTAAATAGAATAGTATTAATATAGGAAAAGGAATATATTATGGGATAGGTAGGAGAATTTTAGGAAAGACTTAATCTTTCTATTAATTATTACTTTGTGTATATATTGTGACCATTTGGACATGAATGAAATTAAGGAAGATTTTCCAGTTCTAAATAATTCTTACACACACAACAAAAAGATTAGGACCATATTCTTTAATATTATTGAAAGCTTGAAAAGTCTAAAATTAAAAATTAGTTCATACGAAGAGAAAATAATTGAATAGGTAAGGTAAGAGCAGGTGAATAAAACAAAGGAACACTATTCTTTTCTCCAACTCATCAATCACCTACTACATATAAGAAATTTAACAAGTATAAATACATTCTTCCTCCTTTTCTTCTTGGTTGGTTGGGTTAGTGGTTAGCCAGTCAACTTCATCATTATATATTTTTTGTTTTATGATCACTTGCTCAAATGGATGATTTTCTGGCACAACCAAGTAATTATGGAGTCGAGTTTAACTCCATGTTCAATGTATGTTCTCATAAAACTATAATCAAGAAATGGACCACTTTGGGGACAAGAAAGTAGAAAAGCTTACTGTACCTAGTTGGCCCATAATTAAGGCCCAAAATTTCATGCAGGGGCCCATCAAATAATTAGATTTTTCATCAAGTGGATATAGGGAAAAGCAAGTAGTGGTTATGTCTGGAGAAGCAATTATTTGAGAGAGTGACAGAGATATTTTAAGTTTATTGAGTGCTTGAATCTGGTTCTCCAGTATAATGATTTTATCTTGGGATGAAAGGGAACTTTTATAGCAGAAGTTTCTGAACCCAACAGTATGTAATAAACTTCACCACAAAAAAAAAAAAAACGGGATGAATAAAATTGTCCTGGGATTATAGTTCAATTGGTTAGAGCACCGCCCTATCAAGGCGGAAGTTGCGGGTTAAAAAACACCATCGGATTTCAAAGTAGCACGATCTAATTCAAAATTTTAGTATTTAACTTCAAATTTTAGTTGAAAAGAACAAGTTTATTTTACAATAAAACTACGGCACATAAAAAGGAATATGTATGTGGTAGATTTATTTTGGATGTTTAAAACAAATTGTATTGTTTAATTGACTAGACTTACATAAACATTCACTTTCATTTAGGGAGCTGGCTAAATACTACTCCTACTAAGATCAATTTTGTTTTGTGTATGATAGACTCTTGTGGTCCGATCCTTCTCCGGATTCCACATATATCGGGAGCTTTGTGTACCGGACTGTCTTTTTTTTTATAAAAAATAGTCATTCTTTTAGCACAATTTCTTCCATATTGCTGGCTCGAGTTCTCGAACAGTGATCATTTTGTGTGTGTTTGTTTTTGCATATAGTTCGGATAACTTACTTATCAACATCGGTCACTCCGTTTGAAAATGAACACAAAAAAGTATCAAAACTTATTAATATGAGTTAATTACATTAGAAGGGCAGTTCATTCTTTTCTTAATGTCCAGAAGTTAGTTAATTAGTTACAGAGTTAGTTAGGATTCAATAAGTTAGTTATGTAGTTAATCATCTCATGTTGAGTTGTTAGAGTAGTAAGTAGTGTGTGTATTGAAGAAAAAATAGATCTTGGGTCTAACTCAACCTCAAAAGTTAGTTTATACGGTGAAGATCGTCCAAGTCCATGTAAGGAGTCAATGTTTTCATTTCATATCCGATGTGAGACTCTTAACACTCCCCGGCACGCCTATAACTTGTTAACTGGAGTGTGAATAATATAATTTGGGGGCCCAACATCAGTGAACGGGAAATTAGAATGTGTCTGACTCTGATACCATGAAGGAAAATAGATTTTGGGCCTAACTCAACCCCAAAAGCTAGCTTGTAGGGTGAGGGCTGTCCAAGTCTATATAAGAGGTTCATGTTCTCATTCTATATCCGATGTGAGACTTTTAACATGTATATATACATATGTAATCATCATAACATACAACACAATTGAATGAATCAAAGATATTCATCTCTTCCTTTCTTCTTATCTTCTCAGATTACGTGTTTGAAGGGGAGCCTTGGAGCAGGGTCGTTCCTGGGGCGGTCAAGGTGCCCCCGGCCGGCGGGACTTCCGCCCCATAATTTTTATTTTTATTTTTATTTTTATTTTATATGTTTCAAATATTAATGTATGTATTAAAAAATCTACCTAATCTTATCAGTGATATCTGTTGCTTAACGGTTGAGGGCTCCTTCCAAAAGTCATTCCTTAGTGAGAGGTCGCGTGTTCGAATTCAATGAGCAGTACAAGAGATTTTTTTTTTTAAACACAAAAAACAGCCCCCCTCCCTTTTTAAACAAATTTAGGCCCAAGTTATAAGTCTTCGACCCGACTGCCCCACTCATTCTTTAAACAAAAAAACAGACCCATCTGCCTCTTCAAACAAAAAAATAAATATTCATTGGATTTCCAAGTCTCCAACCCAACCAGTCGTCCCGACACCCTCTCCCTCTTTAAAAACACCACAAATACAATCCAAAAAAGAAGTTACTCCAATAATTATTGTAGAAATCTCAACTTTCAAGTAAAGATATTTTTGGTAAGTTATTTTTTTGAGAATTATTTTGCTCTAATTCTCTATTAACATGGATTGATTGCATCAATGTTTATTTCATTTTGCCTAGGATTTCAAATTTCTCAAATCTCAATATTATATTTAATTTAGGGTTCTCAATATTATATTAAATCAATTGTGTTTAGCTTAAATTTTACATTACTTTTACTGACAATGTATGTAATGGATGATTTGTATTTTACATGATTATATTAAATTTGGGTTGTCTTTTCGTTTCAATAGGAGAATTACAAATGTCTCATACCCGAAAATATCCGTCTGGACATTAAAAACGTAATAAAAAAAGACATGAAGAAGAGTTCATCAAGTCTCAAAGAGGGCATTGGATAGATTTATCCAGACATTCTTGATTATGAAAGATTGATTGATGACTTTGCAGATAAAAATGCAAGGATGTCAATTTTTTATGTCTAATGTAATGATAGTTTTTCTTATAAATCTTCCATATAATGACATTAATGTATCTCTTTCGTAGCATTATAATTTATTGTACTGAATTTAAAAACATTGAATCGAATATAGCGTTTACTATACATTTATTTGATGTTTTGATCAATAATTTTTTTAATATTGATTAATTAGTTAATTTTAATTTTTCATGTGAATAAAAAAAAGTCTCTTTTTATTTCTCGCACCGGGCCCTTAAAAGTATAGGAACGGTCCTGCCTTAGAGTAACTGGTAAAATTGTTATCATGTGACCAGGAGGTCATATGTTCAAGCCGTGGAAACAGCATCTTGCATAAATGTGAGGTAAATCTGTGTAATAGACCATTGTGGTCCGACCCTTTCCTGAACTCCACGCATACCGGAAGCTTAGTACACTAGACTGTTTTTTTTCTCAGATTATGTGTTCATCTATTTCTTCTTGTTCTTGATATGAACTTCTTATACTTGATCTAATTCTCAGATTATAACAAAACTCTACTATATAGTAAAGGAAAATAAATATGTTTTAAGAAAAAAGAAAAAAAATATATATGGGGAACTATTTTTCCAATAAAATGATGTGTAAAATTAATGAATGAAGATAATGTTTCGCCGAAAAACAGATAATTTAGATCCTTCAGATTCCTTCTTCCTACCTTTGGACCTAAAAATAACAACAAAAATTGGGGAAATAAAAGGGTCTCTTTTTGGGTCTGGAAAATAAAGGGTTGGTTGGTTGAATGGAACAAACTAAAGAGGCCGAAAAAACATAACTAAGTTGGGCCTGGATTTGCCGATGGTTTGAGAACAAATCAATTTCAATGTTCTCACAAAACTCACTCAGACTTCACATAGTTGGGCTTAATAGCTGGGCTACTAACCAAAAAGACCTCTAGGAATCAAGGCTACTTCTGAAACTCAATGGGCTTTCCGTAGTTTGACATGCATTATCAATATCAAGTGACCTTATATTTGTCTTTTCCAACTTTACCAAATACACAAGTCACAAGTCTACTTTCGATGAAGACACTCTTATAATGTTGAGTCAACGAGAAAATTAAGAATGATTGCAACCTCTACCTTAATCAAAATTTCCGAGGTTAAACTCTGAAAATAAAGAAATTCTTGATAGAAAATGTTTTGACTCCCGTAATGAGTTTATTAAATCTAAATCAGAATTAGTCGGATAATAAATTTTGGATAGCGAAAAAGGAGAGGAAATGAAATGAAATGAATTTTAGTATATATATATATATATATATATATATATATATATATATATATATATATATATATATATATATTCTTAGCAACTTCCACTAGTGACCTAATTAAGGTCAAGGATTTTGCCATAGTTTTTGTGCTCGTCGAATAATGTACTTCTAAAAAAAAGACATAGGAAGTTTAGCCCAGAGGGAACTTCCACTTACAGTATTAAATGTCAATTTATCAGACAAATCGTAGTTCAATATTATTATACTGGAGTGTTGTGTGATAAGAAGGTGTCATCAAAATTTAATAGTAAATTTTACAAAGTGGTGGTTAGATTCAAAGATGAATTCAGAATTTCAAGAGGATGAGTGCATCATTGCTTTTAAGATAATATATAAAAAAAATGCAACAAGTTGGGTTTGATCCCTCAACCTTTAGGAATTAAACCCAACACCTTATTCAGTGCACCACTCAATTTTTTTATACCATGGGTTCCTTCAGATAATATTAATCATATTTTAAGAATTATACACATAATATACTGAGTTTAGTCGGATGATCATGGGTTCACGTGATTCAATTTTTATACTTAAATTCGCCACTAGTTAGACCGACTATGTTGTATGGGGGCGGAGTGTTGGCCAGCCAAAAACTCTCACGTTCAGAAGAGGTAGAAGTAGGCCGAAAAAGTATTGGGGAGAGGTGAATAGACATGACATAACGCAGTTCCAGCTTATCGAGGACATGACCTTAGATAAGAGGTTATGAAGAATTCAGAATAAGGTAGAAGGCTAGTAGGTAGTCTCACTTATTCTTTTATATTAGTAGTCGTTGTATTGCTCTGTAATTTCTTGTACTTTGATTTCTGTTACTATATGGTGTTTCGTGTACTTTGATTATCTTATTTATCTATGATAGTTACTGCTCATTTTTTCAAAATGTTTTATCTTGGCTTATTCGCTTTCGTTATTTTCATTTTCATAATGCTTTGAATTTCTTGTCCTTATTTGACATTTTCTTGTGTTTATGTTTTCTCTTATGCCAATGGCCTTTCAGAAACACCTTCTCTATCTCCAAAGGGAGAGGTAACATCTATGTACACTCTACTTAAGGACATGTATTTAAATTGCTGAGTGGGAAACATCTAATTGAGTAGGATTTCTTCCTGGTAATCTCTTGTTTTTAGTATTGGGCTGCAATATTGTCAGTTTTGTCCTTATTTTCAATCTTGGTTGGTCCCAGCAAAGTTATGCACCAGTAGTTGTAGAGCAAAAATGATCATTTCTTAAACTATTGAACTCCATCTTAGAGATTATTCTATTCTAAGTTATTGTGTTTCTATTTGAAGCTTTTTATGTCACGATTCGACCCGACGGGTAGCGACTCGATGTCTTATCTGGACACCCTTATACCCACATGTCACATATAATCACACAGATACCAAGAATAATGTAGAAATCGGTAAATCATATAAAAAATAGGCAAGTCAACAAAACTGTCACTATATACGGGAACATCCCAAAATGAAGTACAACAACACAGCTGACCAAAACACATATACTGTCCACACAAGTCCAAAACACATCTACCACTCACACATGTCTACAAACCTCTAAGAGTATGATAGTGAAACATGACGGGATAGGGCCCCGCCGTACCCCTGAATATACATAAGTCTATAACAAAAGGGTCTATACCAAAATGACTTGGCTCCGAACAAATATGTAAATGCATTTGTAAATGCAACGGATCGGGTTGTACGCCACAACAAATATGTAAATGCATTTGTAAATGCATCAGATCGGGTTGTACGTCACAACAAATATGTAAATGCATTTGTAAATGCATCGAATCGGGTTGCACGCCGCAACAAATATGTAAATGCATTTGTAAATGCATCAGATCGGGTTGTACGCCACAATAAATATATAAGTGTATTTGTAAATGCATCGGATCGGGTTGCACGCCGCAACAAATATATAAATACAAAGGAAGACCTTAATGTGTAACATGAGATAAAACATGTATGTTGGTAAATCTGAGTACGTCCTGAAACGAGTTGAAAGAGAATATTATTGTGTGAATACTTGATTATGATACATTGAAAATGTTGAAGTTTGTTTCATAATATGATTATTATGTCATAATATGTTTGTACTTAAAATATTGTGAGATTACTTTGAATTATAGGGTGAGGTTCACACTCAGCTCCGGATGGTAGGGCTGACTCTTTTATTTAACATATTTCAGGAAAGCGCGATAGAGGAAAAGCTCCGCAACAGGGCTAGCAATCGTCCCACAGCCTCTTTGACCCACCAATCCATTATTTCGGATTTGGTGAAAGTTATTCTCAAAAAGTATGTTTAAAGAACTAGGTTCCATTATCTCGGGGAATGTCCCACACAAGTTTGTTCTTTGTAAACTTTGAATTGCTTATTAATATATATATTATTTTCGCATGTAAATACATGTGTAAATTAGAAAGAAAAGAAGTTAATGGTTCGCCTGGAAAGTTATAGTTGTCCAGGCGCCATCACTCCCTAAAGAAAGACTTAAGAAAAGTCGGGACGTGACAGCGGTGAACATATAATGTGTAGACATAGTCATATCCGTAGATGTCTGTCCACATATATCATAACCGCGGATGCCTGTCCGCATATCTCATATTCGTGGATGCATGTCCACATATATCATATCTTTACCGCCTACCGACTCCTGAAATAATCATATCATATCAAGCACGAATAGAATATCATGAGTAACCTTATACAAATTAAATCATCATTTGACCCTCAATGGAATAAATAGAATGAACTATCACTTGTAAAATCAAAGACAACTATCATATCAAGTGTCACTAGGAATTAGTATTCAATGGAATTATGTACGTCTGTCGTACACTCACTTTATATAAATCATGCCAAAAAGAAGAAAGGATAGTTTCACATACTTTATTGTCGAACTAACCAACTATATAATTAATGTTCATCTCGATTAGCGTCTCGACCTATAACAGTAGCAATATGTTCGTCAACTCTATGATTTCTAGTGTAAGTTATATCGAACGATGACTCTCTTTTCTATAAAAACCCGGGCAGCACTTTCCATATTTATATACATATCCACAACTCATAAACAATGTCAATAATATCAATAACCAAACACAATTCCATGATATAACAAAATTAGTCCATATACTATATATATACCATAGTTATGCATTCTTTCTCTTTACATTTATGGAATACAACTACTACAACAACCAAGGTGATTACTACACCTATTTCTCATGTTAATCCAACCCTTAATCCATATTAAAACAACCTTTAAAAGCAGTCCATCAACTCTAGCAACAACAACAAGAGTGCAAGTCTTATAGTTTGCAACATAACACCTTTCTACACTTCAATTCTTTTAAGACATGTATCCGCAATTACAACAACGTCTATGCGTGTTCATAACTTATAATTTCAGCATTATAACTTGACAAAGCAGCCCCTAACTCGACACAACAATGTCCACTGTTTCATACATGTCTCGGCCACAACAACATAATTCTCTAACTCATCTCTTAACTCTTTAAAATCCAATTTCATATTTCAATACTTTTATATAACCAAATGCAACTTTAAATATCAAGGTTTTCTTCAATTTCAATATGCAATTAGTGATAATGATAACAACAACAACAACAATCAAATCTAATGTATACAAAACAACCCCCAAAAATCGGTAATAACATTTTCAATCGGCTCAACAACCTCAACAACAATCACATGCAATCTCTTATTTCCAATTCCTCTTTAACATGATTTTATCTTAACTACAACATCATTTAATTCCAATAACTTAAATAATAAGAATAAATCTTACCTTAGTTTAGCCCAAAACAGTCCCTAAAGTCTCGGCTTCATGCTCTAATTTTTGCACAATTTCTACAAGTTTTAATGACATGCATGCCTTCCTTATGAACTTAAATCCATATTACTTGTATGTTTTTCTTCCAACATTGTTCATCTTCAATACTAAGGTTTGTTGGATCAAGTCTCGGCCAGCAGTGCCGAAACACCACTGATGAGGGTTTTTCCTTGACTTAGAAATTCGTAGACTAGCTTAATCTTGGAATGGGAGTTGTTTGAACCTTTCACTAGGCTATGTAGGTCAAGGGAAAATCTGTTTTTGAAAGAGGAGAGAATGGAGGGTGAGAGAGAGGTGTTGTTCGAATGAGGGGGGAAGGAGTGAGAGGAGTGTGGGTAAGTGTGAGCATGAGGCTGAAATTATGTAGGCATGCCCACAGTTTTTGAGGCTCCAATCCCCAATATTTGTTCACTAATTATTATTCCTTCCACTAAAAATTAATCCCACACTTAAATAATCTCCCACATAATCATCCTTATAAATAAAATCTGAAAATTTCATGTCCTAATCACATTATACACGGCACTAAGTCCATATCACATGTGTTGCATCCAAAAATTATTCCGGGATCACATCCATTGTATACTAATTTCCGGATTCGCATTTATAAATATACTTTATATCCAATATTCGAATCTTATTTTCTTAATTACGCTCTCTAATTATCACCTTAAAATCACGAGGTGTAACATCCTTCACCCCTTAGAAACATTCGTCCTCGAATGTTCATAAGAGGTCTTATGCTATAAATTTTTTGGCAGAGTCTCCTCTATAACTCTACCTACCCACCTATATTCAACAACCCAAAGATGCCTCATAGGGCCACAATATCTCACATATGTCATTCACCAATCAATAAAGTCAAGTAAGGAATCAAATTACCTGTAGGCATAGGGAACAAGTGAGGATACTTCTTCTTCATTTTGTCTTCTGCTTCCCAAGTCATTTCTTCCCTATTATTGTTTCACCATAATATTTTGACGGAAGATACATCCTTAGTACGTAACCTCCTAACCTGACGATCAGGTATAGCTATGGGGCTTTCCTCATAAGACAACTCCTCTGTCACCTGGACATCTTCTATCGGGAATACTCTAGAAGGATCACCAATACACTTACGCAGCATCGATGCATGAAAAACTGGATGTACCGCTGCCAAATCAGATGGTAGACCCAACTCATAGGCAACCTTGCCTATCATACAAATAATCTGGTAAGGTCCAATGTATCTTAGGCTAAGTTTTCCCTTCTTACAAAATCTCATCACACCCTTCATGGGTGACACCTTCAGGAATACCCAATCACCAATCTGAAACTCTAAGTGTCGACGACGATTATCTGCATATGACTTCTGTCGACTCTGGGCTGCTAATAATCTCTCCTGAATAAGCTTCACTTTATCAACATCCTGCTGAATCATATCTGGGACGATTAACTTAGTCTCGCCTACATTAAACCAACCAATAGGTGACCTACACTTCCTCCCATATAAAGACTAGTACGGTGCCATCTGGATACTAGAATGGTAGCTATTATTATAAGCAATCTCAATAAGTGGTAAATGATCATCCCAGCTACCTCTGAAGTCAATAATACATGCTCTCAACATATCCTCTAGTGTCTGAATAGTACGCTCAGTCTGCCCATCAGTCTGAGGATGAAATGTTGTTCTAAGACTCACCTGCGTCCCCAGTCCCTACGACCTCCAAAAGTTAGCTGTAAACTGAGCTCATCTGTCCGATATAATAGATGTGGGAACCCCGTGAAGTCTCACTATCTCCCTGATGTACAATCTAGCATAGTCTTCAACTGAATAATTAGTTCTGACTGGAAGAAAATGGGCCGATTTTGTCAGCCTATCCACCATAACCCATATAGAGTCATACTTCCGCTGAGTGCGAGGTAAGTCTGTAATGAAATCCATATTAATCACTTTCCATTTCCAAGTGAGGATCTTCATCTCCTGCAATATCCACCAGGCTTTTGATGCTCGACCTTAACCTGTTGACAAACCGGGCACTGAGCAACAAACTCCGCTATGTCCTTTTTCATGTCATCCCACCAATATAAACATCTGAGATCATGATACATCTTTGTTGACCCTGGATGAATAGAATAACGGGCATTGTGTGCCTCTCCCATAATCTGTCGTCGTAGCCCTGCAACATCTGGTACACATTATCTATCTTCATACCATAGAACTCTATCAGGTGCAACCTCAAATCGAGTTTTCTCCTTTCGAAGAGATGCATCTCTATACTGCTCCATAACAGGATCCTCGTAATGATGTCTCTTTACCTCTTCTATGATAGAGGACTCAGCAACTCCTCGAACAACAACTCCACTATCTCCAGAATCAGCCAAACGGACTCCAAGGCTAGCTAGCTGGTGTATCTCACGAACCATCTCCTTTTTGTCTGGCTGCACATCCGTCAAGCTACCCATAGATCTACGACTAAGAGCATCTGCCACAACATTTGCTTTCCCTGGATGGTATAAAATATCAACATCATAATTCTTTAGTAACTCTAACCACCGTCTCTGTCGTAAATTCAACTCCTTCTGCTTAAAGATATATTGGAGACTCTTGTGGTCCATATAAATATCAACATGAACACCATATAAGTAATGTCTTCATATCTTCAAAGCGTGAATCACTCCCGCTAACTCCAAATCATGAGTAGGATAATTCTTTCCGTGCTTTCTGATCATTTATTAAAGAATGACTCTGGTTACCAAATGATTGAACAACCGGGAGCAATTGTTGTCGGGAGGCATAAGCTATAACCCTGTCATGTTTCATCAACACACAACCTAGTCCAACACCCGAAGCATCACAATAAATAACATATCCATCCGGTCCCTCCGGAAGAGTTAGAACTGAAGCCATAGTCAACTTGTCTTTCAACAACTAGAAGTTGTGCTCACAAGCACCAGTCCACTGGAACTTAGCTGCCTTCTCAGTTAGCCTGGTTAAAGGCGCTGAAATCGAGACAAACCTCTCTACAAACCTCTTGTAATATCATGTTAGCCCCAGAAAACTGCGTACCTCAGTAAGCGTCGTAGGTCTGGGCCAAGTCTTTACTGCCTCAATCTTCTGCGTATCCACCCTAATACCATCAGCTCCGATAATATGCCCCAAGAATGCTACCGAAGTCAACCAAAATTCACACTTAGAAAATTTGGCATACAACTTCTAGTGTTGGAGCACCCTCAGTACCGTCCTCAAATGGTCTGCATGCCCCTCTTCTGAACGCAAATAAACCAGAATATCATAAATAAATACAATAACAAACATATCTAGAAACGACTTGAACACTCTGTTCATCAAATCCATAAATACTGCTGGAGCATTGGTCAGCCCAAAATACATCACTCTAAACTCACAATGTCCATATCGGGTCCTGAATGTTGTCTTTGGAATATATGCCTCCTTTACCCGCACCTGATGATAACCTGACCGCAAGTCTATCTTCGAAAAACACTTAGCACCCTGCAACTGGTCAAATAAATCATCAATCCTGGGGAGGGGATACATGTTCTTTATTGTTACCTTATTCAGTTGCCTATAGTCAATACACATTCGCAGTGATCCATCTTTCTTCCTCACAAATAATATCGGTGTTCTCCAAGGTGATGTACTAGGCATGATGAAGCCTTTTTCCAACAAGTCTCTCAGCTGCTCCTTTAATTCCTTCAGCTCTGCAGGCGTCATTCTATAAGGAGTAATAAATATGGATCGGGTATCTGGTAGCACATTTATACTGAACTCTATCTCCCGTTCTGTAGGAAGACCTGGAAGGTCATCTGGGAATACATCTGGGAACTCATTAACTACCGGAACTGACTGAAGAGCCGGTACTTCTGCTTCTATATCATGCACTCAAACCAAATGATAAATATAACCTTTTCTAACCATCTTCCTTGCCTTGAGGTATGAAATAAACTTACCCCTCGGCGACGCTATATTCCTTTTCCACTCTATAGTTGGTTCGCCTGAAAACTGAAATCGAACCATCCTTTCTCTACAATCAAATTTAACATAACAAGAAGTCAACCAATCCATACCAATAATAACATCAAATTCAGTCATGTCTAATTCTATCAAATCTGCTATAGTACGACGACTATATATAACCATCGAATAATTTCTATATACCCGCTTAGCTATGACAGAATCTCCTACCGGTGTAGCTACCTCAAATGGTTCTATCGACTCAGGTTCTATTCCGATTCTACCAGCAACAAAGGGAGAAATATATGATAATGTGGAACCGGGATCTATCAATGTGTTATACCCCGTAGTTGCAGGGTATGTATGTGAGGACGTACGTACGAGAGTACGGCAGAAATTTTGAAAAGAAAGAAAGATGTGAGTTTTCGACGGAAAAGTTTCCGGTAATTTGTGAAGAAAAAGGTTCGTTAATGAGAATTGGTTTCCCAGATTTGGTATATGGGCTTCTTAAATTATATTAGAATTTTGAGATTTTATTTTCGGAAATGCTCACGTGGGGCCCACGGGAGAATTTACGGTTTTGTGGGGCCCGCTTTGTTTTTGAGATTTCCGGTATTGTGGATATTTTTCGAAAGACGTTTTATGAGGGCGATAGGAGGTGACACGTGTCACCCGCTGCGTGGCTTGGCGGTTACCTTGGCACAACACGGTTAGAGTCGTTTTTAAACGAAGCGTTTTCGCGTAACTGCGAAGGAAAATTCGGCTATGTCGCTTTGTATTTTTGCGGATTTTTCCGAGAGACGAAACATTTTGGACCAACGGAGGGTGGCGTGTGTCACCTCACATCGGGAAACAGCGCCGCAACCTCGACGTTCCGTTCACGCTTCGCCAATCGCTCCTTGTTTTGGCCTTGTTTTGTGGCTTGTTTGGTGCCATGTTTTGTGCATTGTTTTGTGGAGTAGGGCTAGGGTGCACTTGGCTTGATCAAGGCCTTACACTTGCCTTGCACATGGCTCGATCTTCGCCATCGGTTGGCTTTTGGTTTCTATAAATACCCCAAGCTCAAGACTTCATTCATCCAAAACTTCCAAGTCTTGAAACCCTCTCCTCCCTGTGAGCTCTTAGCCGAGAGCCTTCCCCTCCCACCGTGTGGCCTTTGGCGGAGGTTCCTTCCCCTGTGGTGCTAGTGGGTACCACTGCTAGTTGTTTTCGTATAATACCCTCCTCGTGGTATTGAAATACTTCTCCTAGTATTGTTATAATGCCCAAAATACCTTAGCCTTTACCTTGTTGTATTCCAAAAGTTACCTCTATACGTAGAGCAGGAAATACTACCTTTTGTCCTTTTAGTCTCAAACCAAACCCTAAGGAAATCTTCATAGTTGGTTGAAGTATTTGAGTAGAAGTTGGTTAAGAACTTCTAGGGTTGTTTGGAGCGGATTGGAGCGCATGAGTAGAGCTAAACCTTGCTCGGGATCGACATTATAACTTGGATAATTTTGGGCTTATCGAGGTAAATATTCTTGTCCTTATTGTAATTGGAGATTACATGTTGTAGGAATATATAGTTGAAGTATACTATATGTAGAATCAACTTTGTATTTGCAATGTCTTTTGACTTAAGTCCAAGAGTAAAGAAAAGAATCGAATCGTATTTACATAGGACTGTATTGCAGTAGACTTGTGTAGTATTGCTGAGTAGAATTGTACACGTCCGGTTAGACGTGTAAACCCCCCCCCCTGGTTGGCTTGGTAGCCGGCCTCGATAGAGGAGGAGATTTACGCTGTTGCGGGGGGGGAGGTGCTGCCGAATTTTCTGTAGAACATGGAACCTTGTGTTTTGAAGTTAATAGACGTTTGTGACCTTTTTAGGTTAAAGTACTAAGAGTAGCGTATTCTACTTGCGAGTGGAAAGGGCTAGCGCGTTGTAGTACTTGGAGCATTTTGCTTATTGTCGATACTGTCGCGAGGTATGTGAACCTCTTCCTATCTTTTCTAGCATGATTGTTGTGAACTATGTAGTGCGGTGACGCATACGTATGCTAAGTGATTTGGTTGGTTTAAAACATAGGGTGTTATAATAGCTTTATGGGAAGTTAGTTATAACGACCTTACGTAGTGAAAATGGTTTCTCGATGTTAGAAGTTAAGAGACTTGATCTTATAAGATAAGAGACTTAACTTATTTGTTTTAATGTGGACGTTTGTGTGAAACCTCATTCGTGAGTAATGAGTACTTGGTTTTTAAAGGGATAATGTTTCTTGATTTCGAATCGTAATGTGTATCGACAGCACCATCGCAGCGTTAATAAAGGAAAATGTATTGAATAATGATGTGTTGTATTAAAACCGGTAGAAACCTCCATCTGCATGAAGCTAAGATGAGACAAAATGATATTACATTTTCTAGATCACGGTCACGTAATAAGATCGTTATAAACAAGAATAAACTACTCACATATATGACATATGTTACTCAATTGTTTTAAAAGAGATTAAGACTATGAGTTATGAAACCTTTCTAAAATAAGTGACTTGAGCATTTGAAATTAGGCAAATTTGAACGCTTGGAAAATAATGTTGTTACTTGATTTTACAAAGGGAAGTGTCTTGTTTACTTAAAAAGATAGTCACGATTTTTATACTACGAGTATTGTGTGGCTTATGTGAAAGTACTTTGAGTTGTGTGAAACTTGCCTACGCTTGTGATGATAGCCTTTGTTGTACAAGTGTTGTATTTACGTATTCGCGTCTCGATGAGGTCGGTTGACTTGTCGAGAACTTACTTGGACATGCTGCGATGATGGAGAAATTCCACGCACGCTTCGCTGATTGTGTTACTTTGCTAATCGCTTTGGACATCGACCACGATGCGTGGCGCGCGGGTATGCTTCCATGTTGATCTCGCTTATTGTTTCCGCTTTGGGCATCGACCGCGATCGTGGCGCGCGGGTATGTTTCCATTTGGAATCTTTGTCTTATTGTTTCCTTTTGGACATATCGACACGATCGTAAGCGCGGGTATGCTTCCATTTTGATTCTTGCTTGTGGTTCCCTTTTGGACATATCGACACGATCGTGCGCCGCGGGTATGCTTCCATTTGAATTGTTATCTGACTTTCGCATCGTAGGACTTGGTGTCTTTGGTGTACTTCTTGGTGTTATCATATCATGCATCGCGGTGAGGAAGGCATTCCACGCATGATTGATGTGGAGGCGTGAGACCGACTTGATATAATCGATATATGTGTGTATCGTAGTTTGGTTATCATTCATGTCTCGCTTTATATAGATCGCTATGATTTCATTTACTGATATTTCTGATTTCACATACTTGGTACTGTTATCGACCTCGCCGTGGCTGCGTTCATCTGCAGTAGAGTATCGGCCGTGGATCCTCGCTCTTAGGATCTCGGTTCAGCGTTTTGGGAAGCTCCGTTTCTCCGAGGCTTATCTTTTGGTATGTGTTCCTCGAGTTGTAGGTTCTTGTACATTCTGGGGTATGGCGGGCCCCGTCCGTCATAGTTGTTGTAAATCTTAAGTGCAGTAATCTTGTTGTGGGCGGGGTTTGTAAAAGGATTAAACTGCTCGTTTTGAAAGAGTTGTATTTATTTATGTTATTGGAAGGTAACCGCTGGGTTGCTTTGCTTTATGTTCATATATCTTGTTTCTTGTTTAAAGTTTTATTTTCCGCTGGTTTTCTCGATGATTGTATCACTAGGGTGCGGATAAGGCACGATGCGGGGCGAACGAATTCGTTACAAAAGTGGTATCGAGCGATTAATCCTCGGAAAGTGTCTGACATCGTGTTCAGTAAGTCTTGATTATCGGTGTGTTGTGCACCACATCTATAATCGGGAGGCTATAGGACATTTAGGATTGGTTTCCATTCTTCTCATTCCGAGATCGTGCCTTAGAGAGCCGTGTTGTAAGTTGGACCCTCGACGTATCTCGCTTTTACCGATTATGCCTCCGCGCAGTGCAACCAGAGCCCGAAGGGCAAAGCAAAGTGAGTCGCTAGTGAGATACTGAGTACGAGGCGCAGCCCGTGCAGACCGAGATTGTGCTTGACGGCGAAGTTTTGCGACGCCGCCCGCCAATGAGTTTAGAGTCGCAGCGGTGGCTGCTGAGACCACACTGAGCCTCAGCCTCGCGGCTGGAGCGAGATGAGATGGGTACAAAGAGATGGCCCGATTCTTGGCCGTGGTCGTGGCGAGCATGAGGATAAATGGATCAGCAGTTCGATTCGAGCACCGATGGTTCACCCCGAGCGAATAGTTTGAGGCTACGGGACTTTCGAGTCAGAGCGCAAGAGTTTTATGGGTCGAGGCCCGAGGATGATCCGCAGGAGTTCATCCGGCGATTCTGCTGGTCGAGAGTGATCAAGGCGGAGACCGAGTCGGTGGTCTTAGGTTCGCATCGGCCGCGTGATACCGCATGATCGGGTTTGATTCGTGGGAGTTGTCGGGAGAGCATGCGCTTCCGGCAGATATGGGGACGAGTTCTCGAGGCATTCTCACTCACTTCGCCTCCGCAGATGGCGAGGGCACGCCGGCAGATTTATGATGATGAGGCGTAAGCAAGCGTCTGATTGAGTACAACGTGGAGTTTGACTCGTTGGCTCGGTATGTCCCGCTTTAGTGGCAACCACGGAGGATAGAGTGCACCGCCACGCCACGGGCTAGATGATTACTTGACAGAGGCTTGTTCGTGTAGCTCTTCACCGCATGGACATTGCCGCACGCAGCTCACGACCGATGTGAGGCACGGAGAGATCGACGGAATGACTGTGGTCGCAAAGAGGCGAGCAATGCAGGTCCTGGTGACTTTCGAGGCGACCGCCTCGGCCAGAACTAGTTATGCGCCTCCGCCCGATCATAGTGGTCCTCCACAATCTTCAAGGCATCCAGAGTATTCGGGAGGCGGTCGTGGCTCCAAGGTTCGATTTTCGGGAGAGCGGTGTTAGCCAACCGCCACCCTACCTCGTTGGCCGTGGTAGACTCCAGCGGTGAAGTGTCGTGCTAGTCCGAGTTTGTTTTACATGCGGCAGGCCAGGCCATTTTGGGAGAAACTGTCGACTGGGTAGCACTGGTAGGATAGCACAGCGAGATCGATTGCTGGTTCTTCACCTTCCACAGCTAGGCAGGATGTTCATACACAGGCGGGCCACGATAGAGGTCGCGGTGGAAGTTCCCAGTTTTAGCGGTCCTTTGAACCGCCTATTTTCAGGTATATCCTTAACCCTCTAGAGACTTGTATGTATTGATGTTAAGATAATGTGTTAAGTGTTATGTTCGGATAGCTTTGTGCTAATATGTGATTGAAACCCGTGAGTGTAGGCGGTAAGCTCGGGGCATGGAAGTGTGAACCTTAGACTATTTCACGATTGAGACCTTAGGTAGGGTCGCCATGAGTAAAAGATTTATTTTATGTTTGACCTTTATCGAGTGCGTAGTATACGTGGGATTTATTTGTGTGATAAGTCCACGGGTAGTGCGAGATGGAAGTGTTAGCTTTCACGACGTGTGTTAGTTAGATTGTTCGTGTCGGGAACAAGAATGTGGCGATTGTGGGGTCGGGTTGAGGACCATTTGAGGGTCAACCCGCGGCCCGGTTTGTGGTGGTCGATTCGAGGTGGTTCCGCCAGTGGTAGGGTCACGAGGATGCTAGCCCCGGTTAGGTGACCATCGTATGAGTTCGTGGATACGTTCTACCGAATCGGTTCGTGGGGGAATGGCCTTAAGGGAGATCGGTTAGTAAGATGACCAAGTTTCGAGGTAGTAACTCCAAAGGTTGGAAACGAAGCATTGATGTGGAAGTGTGATACGGATACTAGAAAGAGTTCGAGTGTTCGAGAAGCGGTACAACGAGTTAGGAGAAGAGAACGTGTGTTAGTTCGTTGGCGGTTGGCGTCGGCGAACTTGTTAGAGGAACTTTATCGTTATCCGATTGAGAAGGAACATTCGGACGAATGTTTCTAAGGAGGAGAATGTTATACCGTAGTTGCGGGGTATGTATGTGAGGACGTGCGTGCAGTACAGTGAAATTTTGAAAAGAAAGAAAGATGTGAGTTTTCACTAAAAGTTTCCTGTAATTTGTGAAGAAAAGGTTCGTTAATGAGAATTGGTTTCCCAGTTTGGTATACGGGCTTCTTAAATTATATTAGAATTTTGAGATTTTATTTTCGAAATGGTCACGTGGGGCCCACTGGAGAATTTACTGGTTTTGTGCAGCTTTGTTTTTGAGATTTCGGTATTGTGGATATTTTTCAAAGACGCTTTATGAGGGCGATAGGAGGGTGACACGTGTCACCCCGCCTTTGCGTGGCTTGGCCGGTTACCTTCAGGCACAACCTGCAGTCGTTTTTCGACTAAACGTTTCTGTAACTGCGAAGGAAAATTCGGCTATGTCGCTTTGTATTTTTGCGGATTTTTCCGAGAGACGAAACATTTTGGACCAACGGAGGGTGGCGTGTGTCACCTCACATCGAAGCGAAGCGCAACCGGACGAATCGTTCACGTTTCGCCAATCGCTCCTTGTTTTGGCCTTGTTTTGTGGCTTGTTTGGTGCCATGTTTTGTGCATTGTTTTGTGGAGTAGGGCTGGGTGCACTTGGCTCAAGGCCTTACACTTGCCTCGCATACGGCTCGATCTTCGCCATCGGTTGGCTTTTGGTTTCTATAAATACCCCTAAGCTTCAAGACTTCATTCATCCAAAACTTCCAAGTCTTGAAACCCTCTCCTCCCCTTTGTGAGCTCTTAGCCGAGCCTTCCCCTCCCGCACCGTGTGGCCTTTGGCCGAGGGTTCCCTTCCTCATGGTGCTAAGTAGGGTACCCACTAGCCTAGTTGTTTTCGTATAATACCCTCCTCAGTGGTATTGAAATACTTCTCTAGTATTGTTATAATGCCCAAAATACCTTAGCCTTTACCTTGTTGTATTCCAAAAGTTACCTATACGTAGAGCCCTAAATACTACCTTTTGTCCTTTTAGTCTCAAACCAAACCCAAGGAAATCTTCATAGTTGGTTCAAGTATTTGAGTAGGTTGGTTAAGAACTTCTAAGGGTTGTTTGAGCGGATTGGAGCGCACAGAGTAGGAGCTAAACCTCGCTCAGATCGACATTATAACTTGGATAATTTTGGGCTTATCGAGGTAAATATTCTTGTCCCTTATTGTAATTGGAGATTACACGTTGTAGGAATATATAGTCAAGTATACTATATGTAGAATCAACTTTGTATTTGGCAATGTCTTTTGACTTAAGTCTCAAGAGTAAAGAAAAGAATCAATCGTATTTACATAGATCAGTATTGCGAGACTTGTAGTATTCTTGAGTAGAATTGTACACGTCCGTTAGACGTGTAAACCCCGGTTGGCTTGGTAGCCGGCCTCGATAGAGAGAGGAGATTTACTGTTGTTGCGGGAGTCTTCAATTTTCTGTAGAACATGGAACCTTGTGTTTTGAAGTTAATAGACGTTTGTGACCTTTTTAGGTTAAAGTACTAAGAGTAGCGTATTCTACTGAGAGTGGAAAGTGGCTAGCGCGTTGTAGTACTTGGAGCATTTTGCTTATTATCGATACTCGTCGCGAGGTATGTGAACCTCTTCCTATCTTTTCTAGCATGATTGTTGTGAACTATGTGATGCGGTAGACGTACGTGTGCTAAGTGATTTGGTTGGTTTAAAACATAGGGTGTTATAATAGCTTTATGGGAAGTTAGTTATAACGACCTTATATGTAGTGAAAATGGTTTCTTGATGTTGAAGTTAAGAGACTTGATCTTATAAGATAAGAGACTTAACTTATTTGTTTTAATGTGGATGTTTGTGTGAAACCTCATTCGTGAGTAATGAGTACTTGGTTTTAAAGGGATAATGTTTACCGATTTCGAATCGAATGTGTATCGACGCACTATTGCAGCGTTAATAAAGGAAAATGTATTGAATAATGATGTGTTGTATTAAAACCAGTAGAAACCTCCATCCGCATGTAAGCTAAGATGAGACAAAATGATATTACATTTTCTAGATCACGATCATTGTAATAAGATCGTTATAAACAAGAATAAACTACTCATATATGACATATGTTACTCAATTGTTTTAAAAGAGATTAAGACTATGAGTTATGAAACCTTTCTAAAATAAGTGACTTGAGCATTTGAAATTAGGCAAATTTGAACGCTTGGAAAATAATGTTGTTACTTGATTTTACAAAGGGGAAGTGTCTTGTTTACTTAAAAAGATAGTCACGATTTTTATACTACGAGTATTGCGTGGCTTATGTGAAAGTACTTGAGTTGTGTGAAACTTGCCTATCTTTGTGATGATAGCCTTTGTTGTACAAGTGTTGTATTTACGTATTCTGGCGTCTCGATAGAGGTCGGTTGACTTGTCGAGAACTTACTTGGACATGCCGCGATGATGGAGAAATTCCACGCACGTTCGCTGATTGTGTTACTTTTGCTAATCGCTTTGGACATACCGACACGCGATCGTGGCGCGGGTATCTTCCATGTTGATATCGCTTATTGTTTCCCTTTGGGCATCGACACGATGCGTAACGCACGGGTATGTTTCCATTTGGAATGCTGTCTTATTATTTCCTTTTGGACATACTGACACGATGCGTAGCGCACGGGTATGCTTCCATTTTGATTGTTGTCTTGTGGTTCGCTACTGCTTCGTGGAGAAACGTGGTTCGACATACCGACACGATGCGTAGCGCTGCGGGTATGCTTCCATTTGAATTGTTAATACGACTTTGGCATCGTAGGACTTGGTGTCTTGGTGTACTTCGTGTTATCATATCATGATCACGGCGATGAGGAAGGCATTCCACGCATGATTGATGTGGAGGCGTGAGACCGACTTGATATAAGCGATATATGTGTATCTTGTAGTTTGGTTATCATTCATGTCTCCGCTTTATATAGATCGCTATGATTTCATTTACTGATTTTTCTGATTTCACATACTTGGTACTGTTGTCGACCTCGCCCGGGCGCGTTCACGCCGCAGTAGAGGTACATCGGCCGTGGATCCTCGCCTTAGGATCTCGGTTCGTTTTGGGAAGCTCCGCTTCTCCGAGGCTTATCTTTTGGTATGTGTTCCCGAGTTGTAGGTTCTGTACATTCGTGGTATGGCGGGCCCCGTCGTCATAGTTGTTGTAAATCTTAAGTGCAAATCGCTGTGGGCGGGGTTTGTAAAAGGATTAAACTGCTCGCTTTGAAAGAGTTGTATTTATTTATGTTATTGGAAGCGTAACCGCTGGGTTGGCTTTGTTTATGTTCATATATCTTGTTTCTTGTTTAAAGTTTTATTTTCCGCTGGTTTTCTCTGATGATTGTATCACTAGGGTGCCCGGGATAAGGCACCAGTAACGGGGCCCGGAACGGGTCGTTACACAATGCATATACGTCTCGGAAAAAGAACGATAATATACCTGTAACCACATTTGGTGACGCTTCCTGATCATGTCTACTAGCCAAAGCATATATGCGGTTCGAATGACTGCTAGCACTGGAAACTCTGCCACAACCTCTACCATGGCCTGTTGGCATATGAGCACTCTGCCCTCCGGGGCATACCTATAGAAGAAGATGAACCAGCCACTTTTGTCTTTCTACGGAACCAATCTTCTCAGTTACGATCAACATCTTTTGGAGCCCTTCTTGGAATGGATGGCGGAGCATAGGCGAATCTAGTTCTCAGATGAGCAAAGAGCAACCTATTCCCCAGGAAAGCTAACTCAATAGGACCGATCCGGTAGGCTGAGCCATACTACTTGTACCACCTCTATAAGGACATTCCCTCATCATATGGCCTTGACGGCCGCAAGAAAACAAACACTTGTATCAAAATGACATATCCCAGAATGAGATCTACCACACCGAGAACACCGAGGCAAAGGTGGCCTCGACTGACTAAAACTCCTATTCATTTGTGAACTCAAGCCCGAGCTCGATCGCCTCCCGAATACTGTCGCCAAACCTCCACCAGGAATCAGAGGTGCACTCTGTGCGGGCTGGGAAGAATATCTAACATGCTGCTGAGGCTGTCCGCCTCGAAACTCACCAGTATATCCAGCCGACCTAACCCTCTTATGTTGGCCTCTGTCGTGCTCCCTATCATATTGACGTCCTCTGTGTCGGTACTCTACCACATGTGCATATGCATGCATCCGAGCAATATTCATACCTGGCTGAAGAGTCACCGCCATACAACCATCAGTCAAATAGCGATCTAGCCTCATCACATAACGGTGCACTCTATCCGCCATCTCAGCTACAATAGTGGGCGCATATCTAGCCAACGAGTCAAACTCAAGGCTATACTCTCGAATGCTCCTTCCATTCTGCCTCAAGTGTAAAAATCTATCAACTCTGACTCTCCTCATCTCTGGAGGCAAGAAATGGCCAAGGAAGGCCTCCGCAAACTCATTTTATACCGCTGGATGAACATCTTCGCCACTAGATAACTCCCAAGACTCATACCAATTAACAGTTACATCCCGTAATCGATACGAAGTCAACTCAACAGACTCAGTCTCAGAAGCCTTGATGATCCTCAATGTACGCTGCATCTGCCGAATAAACTCATGCAGATCATCTTCGGGCTTTGACTAAAAAATCGACGAGTCCTTAAAAGATGACTATTGGGTAAAGGCTATGCAAGAAGAATTGGATCAATTTGAGAAAAACAAAGTTGAACCCTAGTTCTAAAATCTAAAAATTCATATATCATTGAAACTAAATGGGTATTCAGAAACATGTTGAACGAATCTGGAGAAGTAGTAAAAAACAAGGCTCGACTTGTAGCTCAAGGCTACTCACATCAAGAAGGAGTCGACTACGACAAAACTTTTGTTCTAGTCACCCAGTTAGAATCAATTAGCATTACTTAATTATGCTTCTTTTAAGTTTTTTTTCTTTTCAAATGGACGTCAAAAGTGCTTTTCTAAATCGTTTTATTGAAGAGGAAGTCTGTGTTAACCTCCAGACTTTGAAAATTCCAAGAAATCATATCATATTTATAAACTATCAAAAGCTCTTTATGACATCAAACAAGCTCCTAGAGCTTGGTATGAGCGTTTAAGCATTCCTAATTGACCATGATTTATCTAGAGAAATTTGACACTACTCTTTTCATAAAAAATACCCTCATATGAAAATCTCATTATTTAAATTTATGTTGATGATATTATATTTGGTAGTTCTAACCCCTCTATGAGCAGGGAATATTTTGAGCTTATGCAAAGTGAGTTTGAAATGAGTATGATAGGAGAATTAATATTTTTTTGGGGATACAAATTATTCAATCTGATAAAGGGACTTTCATATGTAACTAAATATTTCAAGGAACTCATTCACAAATTTGTCTTGATGGATGTCAAGTCATCACCCACTCCAATGAGTCATACCTGCTCTCTTGACAAGGATGATGATGGTAAACTATTGATGAAACTAAGTATCAAGGTATGATTGAATCACTGCTATATTTAACTTCCAGTCGACCAGACATAATGATCAGTGTATGTAGGTGTGCCAGATTTTAGGCATCATCAAAGGAATCTCACCTTATTGCGGTTAAAGGAATTATTTGATATCTTATTGGAACAACTAATTATGGTTTAAGGTATTCTGCTACTGATAATTTTATACTTGCAGGATTCTCAAATGCTGACTTTGCAGGTGACAAGGATGACAAAAAAAGTACTAGTGGAATATGTCAACTCCTTAGAAAATCTTTGATGTCTTAGAAAAAGTACTAGTGGAATATGAAACCTTGCTTTTTGAAGTGGCCAAGTCGAGTCATTTGTGGTATAGTTATACATGCTAGTTGGATAGGCCGTCCCAACCAAGTTATTTGTTAAACACTCTTAGAGGCTTTTGTAGACAGATGAACACATGTGGTTAGTAGTGTTATGTGATGTTGGGTTATACAATTGAGGCCTTGTAAGCCCACGTACCTATATATTTGTTTTGGGCTCTTTTGTTTGTAGGTAATTGAACATAGTAAACTATTTGTATTGTCGAGACGCTACTTATATAGAGGAGGCATTATGTGGCCGTCCACCTCACCAAGATTGGGATGCGACAAATAGCATTGTAAAAAAAAGATGTATTGTGTCTAATATATTGGAGCCTTCAAAATTGTCCAATATTCGAGTCTTCAAATTTGACTATTATATACCATTACAGTATGTTGATTTAGCAAAGTTGTTGATGTGTTGAAACAGTAACCATTACTCAACTCAACACAAGGGGTCTTTGGAAAATGGCCCCTCATCAAGCTTTATTGAATAGTCACATTTTTTGTATCAGTGTAATACCCTTTCTAGAACATAATTATTTTAGTGCTTAACTTTATGAAGCATTTATCTATGAAAGTCTATGCAAAATAAAAACCATCGAGAAACACACATGCCTAACTTGGCCTCCTTTTTATAAAGGAAAGGAGAAAATGATTTGTCCCCTAATTTTGGCTTTGCTCGCTTTTAGTACAAATCTGAATAAGAACTATTAAAAACTTTACTAAATTATATTAAGAATCTAAAAATAATAGTAATAACAACAAGTAGAGGTATGGAATGTGACTTGAAATAATCAGTAGTGTAATATTAACACCCAGTATATATTATAAAAGCAATGGACACAAAAGTTGCAATTAATTTCCCCTTTGCCAATAATAAAAAAAAATGCAGAAAGACCAAAAAAGATCCTAATGTTTAGTGATTTATCTTTTATATATATATACACATCATTCGTGAACCTACCCGCTCGTAGAAGTCTTTAACATTAACTTCCATTTTAAAAATGTCCAAATATGCTCCTCCCACTAATGGTGAAAGCGGTGTAGGAGTATATTTGAACTTTTTTTCATTGTTTAGAAGTATGTTTGGACCTTTTTAATTCTCAAGATCGTACTTAAAATTATTACACTTATTGCTAAATATGTTGATAAATTACATGAAGAAGATGTCTAAACTATTCTAACACAACTGTATATGTATATAAAAGCAATGGACACAACAGTTTCAATTAATTTCACCACAAACTATTCTAGTGTTTGTTGATATGGATTGTGACTTGGAAAATTGACTAGCGTAATTTTTCCACAAATGAAACAAACACATTAAATTGGTAATAAGACCCAACAGCAACACTGACTCGCACGAACAAAGCTGCTTTCCAATACTATTCGTCCACTATTGTTTTGGCCCCACTCATTGGGCGTGCGTCTTTGACGGTTTGACCCAAGCTCCCCGTTTTAGCTTAACAAAAAAAAATAAAATAAAATAATAATAATCTTAGCCTGCACCAGTTGGTGCCTTCAAGGCGCAGACTCATCAAGCCGAGAATGAATACACAGTCAAACCCCAAGATAACGCCTCGCCTCGCCGTGGAAGCCACACCGACTTGGCTGTCATGTGGTTTAACCTACCGACGTGGTTTGCGCTTATCATACACCGGGTTTATCCTACGCGCACTGAAAGAAGAGCACCGCGCCTTCACAAAAAAAAAAAAAACACGACAACAAAATAGAAAAAGTCAAGTATAATTTATATCCTAATTAAATACACATATTTCCCCTAAATATATAAATAGAAAGTCCACAAAACCCTTTTTCTTTCTAACTACAAATCTTGTCCAAAAATGGTCTGAAGTACTCTTTATACCCAAAGATAAATAATAAACATACAAAAGAAAATTCATAAATGGGAATTGATTTTGACATAGGTTAATTTGGACACTAGTCTCCAAAAATATATTTATGTTTCATTTCAACTGTCACTTTAGCTCCTTTCATGCCATTAAAAAAATACGAGGTATAATTTATTAAGTTATTCATATTTATTAGATGTTTTAGAATTGAGCAATATTAAAAATGACTACTTTAATGTTGAGAGTATAGTTAAAAATAATTGTCAATTTTGATTTTGAATTCCTAAAATGACGCTTATTTTGGTAAATATTTTAAAGCTAAAGCGGCATTTAAATGGGAGTACATAATTACTGTTTTTTGCAAGTAATTAGAGCAAAATCAAAGAGTGATCTAAAAAAAAAAAACTAACTTAGATAGCTAATTTGTTGTCAGTTTTAAGATTAGTTAGACAGGTACGTTAATTGAGTTCCGCTCATATTTTATCAATTAGTAAGTACTAGTTTTAAAGCTCAGTGGTAGTAGTAGTAACTATTTGTAAACCTTATATATGTAACAAGCAAAACATCATAAACTAGTAGACTTTTTTTAAATGTATATGTTGCCCCCTAGTCAAGTAAAAAAGAAGTTTTACTAAATAATCACAAATATGTTACTATAAAACCTTGCTTTCTATATTATCTTGCTATGATTTTTACTTTCGTTATTTTTTTGACCTGTTTTGATATGTTTTTTCTTGAGTCGAGGGTCTACCAAAAATAATTTCTCTATCTTTGAAGGTAGGTGTAAGGTCTGTGTACACTATATACTCCGCAGACACACTCGTGGAATTACACTGAGTATGTTAATTTTTTTTGTTTTCCACGGGGTGTTCGGTACCCGGATTGGAGCCCAACTATATCCGAATTTGCGCCACATAGAGCCCATTTCTGGAGGAAGTGCTCCATACCAAATATTTTTCATACACAAGACTCGAATCCGAGATCTCTTATTAAGGAAGAAACAGCCTCATACACTACAACAGGTTGTTGTTGTAAATTATTATGAAACGTATAAAATTAAGGTATACTCTTCTATCCCATTTTAAGTGAAGAACTTTACTCAAATATATAATTTCACAAATAAAAGATGATTTTTGGCGCCTAAGTTAAATATAAGCAAGAGTATCAAGATTGCATTTACTATATATATTCACATATTTTTTTCATTTTTCCTATACTAATAAAAGAATAAATTTTCTATCAAGTGGATCGAAATAAATCATTTTCATTAATAATAAATTTGAGATGCTAATTTTAAATAGTCCTCAAAAGAAAAATATTACTAGTACTAAAAAGTAAAATGTATGTATTACATAAAATGAGACAAATGAAACATAAGTAATATTTATTTTTCTAGAGTGATAAATAATCACGTTTAAACCTAATCGAGCTAAAGTTTAACTAATTAAGTTAGTTTAAGATAAAAATTCCTTATATCCGTTTGGGTCAAATTTTCCAACTGAAATAATAAGAGATGTTAACTCAACAACTAATTAAGTAATTTATTTTTCCAAATAGAATATACAACTGTGAAAGCACAACCTTTGACTAACATCTCTCTTCTTCTGTAACGACGAGACGACTACTACCATTCTTCTCCTTAGAGGCTTAGACCGTTGAATTTTACTGCTATTATACTATTCCATATTATTATTGAACTTCACCCCCCCAAAAAACACATAAACCATTATTATTACAGTTTCAATATCTGTGATTTGTTTTCAATTCCCAAGAAAGTTCAAGAAAGTAAATAAAAATCTTTTCTTGAAAGCTTTTGTTGATCCCTAGTGGCCTTTTGCTTCTTGTGGGGTTTCAGATTTGACTACTTGGGGTTTCTTGGATTAGGGTTTTTGGAGTTCTTGAAGATGTGGTGTAGTATATGAAGTTGTGGATGATTGTAATGAGGAAAATCTAGGTTTTTAGTTGGTGGGGTTGTGGTGAAGGGACTAAGTGGAATGATGGATCAATGGGTCTTGGGTTGTGCTTCAACTTTTCTTTGCTTAATTGGGCTGCTTTTGGTTCCTGTATATGGTAACACTGAAGGTTTGTTTTTCAAGTTTATGTTTTCAGATTGGTTGCTTTGTATTAAGTTGAATGATGTTGACTTTTCTGTTCCTAATATGCTTTTATGATTGACTGTTTTATAATTGAAGTTAAATAGGTATGTTCATTGCATTAAACAGTTGAACTGTAGTTAACTAATCCTATTCTGAGCTTAATTTGTGAATCCTCTGTGTGTGTGTGTGGGTATGGTGGCAGAAAAAAAGACCAGTTTAAGTATAGCTAATACCAGGAAAGCTGCTATTTAGTGCGCGTTTGTACATAAAAAAAGTGGAATTTGAAAAAGTAGTATTTGGAAAAAAGTTGAAAAATGGTATTTGGAAATTGTTGAATTTTTGTGAGTGATATTGAGTGAAAAATGTGAAAACACTCAAACAGATATTTGGAGTTTTTCGAATTCCGGAAAATTGTAACAATTCTATGTCCAAACATGACCAATTGGCCAAATGATCCCTTAATGTGCTTACTAATAAAGAGGTTAATTTTAGTAAAGAAATAGCTTTATGAAAGTACTGAACTATTACTAATTACAGTATTAGTTACTAAGGAGGTGCATGGATAAGGTAATTACTGATTATTAATCACTTCATGTAAGACAGGTGATGCGTTGAATGCGCTGAAGACCAACTTGGCTGATCCTAACAATGTTCTACAGAGTTGGGATCCAACCCTTGTCAATCCTTGTACTTGGTTTCATGTGACCTGCAACAATGAGAATGGTGTAACTAGAGTGTAAGCTACAGAAAACCTAGGTTCCTCCTTGATGTTTCATGCTACGGGGTTCATTTACCAATTTTAGCTCCATTTATCTTACATGCAGTGATCTCGGAAATGCAAATTTGTCGGGTCAACTCGTTCCACAGCTTGGTCAACTCCAGTTTTTGCAATACTTGTAAGTTACCTTTTTCGTGATACAACTGGCTTTCTGTAGCATTTTATGTTTCCTTAACTTTTACATTTGTTAGTAAACTGTACAATACGATTGTGATATATGCATCTACATACCTATGTTAAGTTGCTAGTGTTTGTGTACCCTGAGTTGGTTGTGATTGGATAAGGTCAAAATAATCCTAAAGAGGTGCCAAGAAAATTAACGTTAGTATACTGTTCTTAGGAACCAAAAAATTTATTCAAAAGATCATGAATGGTTCTCACTCAAGGACTGGAAATATGAAAATTGTAAGAGTTAATTTCTTCTTCATTCAATTTTTACTAGTATGTGGTCCAGTAACTTTAGTTATTCACTTGACAATCCTTATGTTCTATTCTTCTGGTTGAGAAATTATGATATGGGACTAGCACTTCTTATTATGTTGCTGATGCTTTATGTGCATTGAGCGGGCACGATAAGATATGTTGTACTATCTTGTAAGTTTAGATTATTGTACATTATTGAACTTGTCAGGGAACTTCGCTGACTTGATATCCAATTCCAAATTAAACAAAAATGTTCATCTTATGTTTCTAAAGGTACTAGAATGTATCTAGTGGATATACCTACATATCCCTTAATCCAAGTTGATGTACTTTTCCTTTTAATATGTCCAAATCTACATGATACTTCCTCCTTAAATGGCAAAGTTACAACATTCAAGAATTAAATTACTGCAATAATGGTCCCAGTTTCCATATATTTTAACTATTTAGTCCAATCGTAGTTAAACTGGGAAGGAGGGGATTTACTTGACAGTAGACATACGTTATATTTGTCCTGTTCAATAATTCAATTTATGCACTATTAGGCTATGGGTTTCTACTTTCTAGTATTAGTAATTTCCATTTCTTCCAAGTGTCCATGTCAGCTTGTGTGCAATTCGACTATTCCACCGGTACCTGTTACTCCCCACCAACACAAGTACCGGTTAACTTTGGAAGAATCCACCTATGTGTCTTGCCTCTACGGGGATTTTAACCTGAATCTTTATTTAATTTTGGGCATATTTTCTCTGAGTTAATTCATAAGGAGTCTGGCGTGGTTGTGCTTTCACAGTGGTTAAATTATTTTTAATTCTTGTGCACTTTTAAATTGGTGGGCCAATGAAAGCAGACCAAAACAACTCTTCTTCTTCAATTATATTGATCTTAACAAAATCCATACGCAGGTGATTCCTTTCAACACAGAATACTTAAAACCTTCTATATATAGTTTCATTTCTTGCTTGCTACTTTGACTGATTATGCTACTCTCAAATTGGTTGAGAGACTTCTACATTTCGTATATCATGCTGATAATCATATCTATAGATTGTAAAAGCAGTATCCTGATTGTGGATGTACTTATTAATTCTTAATGTGCTACATAGCTATGTCATGGCTAATATATAGCCCTTTATATTTGCAGATTGTGTGGTCTGGAAGTTTCAGAACTGATTTTCTTACAACCTCTTTTCTTAATTTCAGGGAACTTTATAGTAATAATATAAGTGGAAAAATTCCTTTTGAACTGGGGAATTTGACGAATTTGGTGAGCTTGGATCTTTATCTGAACAAGTTAACTGGTCCAATCCCTGACACTTTGGGCAAGCTTGAGAAACTACGTTTCCTGTATGAGTTACACATCCTTTTCCTCTTCTGTATTTTTTTTGCTTGGCTGAATAGTTTCTTAAGCCATGAGCTTTTATTTTCTGAAGATTTTTCTTAGTCAAGAAATGCCACCTTCTAATTTAGCATATGCGGGTGGGTCTGTAGTTGCCAATAGTCGAGCAATACTTGCTGTCAGAGAGAACCTACTATATCTCTAGTTCAATTATTTGGATAATGGGGATAGACTTTGCTCTTTATTGGCATGAAGACACAAAATTTTCGAACACCTGGAGTATCATTACCAATTAGAGACAGTATCATGATTTCTAAACATAATTTTCTATGCGCCTTAAATTATTCATGAAGAGGGAGAGGAAGAGGAGGCGGAAGAAGAAAACCTGAAGCATCTCATAGCAGTACCCAAACATGGTGTCTTAGGGTGTCCAAAATGGAGGAAATGCAGGAAGTTAGACGCACAGATGCTTGATGTGTGTCTGACACTAGTACTTGACAATGAAGTTTGTGTCTGTGCATCATGCTTTTTGGCAGGTATTGTTCTTTTTTTCCTTATATAGGCTGCAAAGGGCTAGGTGGATATGAGTGGCCGATACAATTGTGGTTGCTGCTCTCTATGAAGGCTCATTGGCGAGCAGGATAATTTTTTTACATGCTATTCTTCTTATTACCCGAAGCCCTGAAAAATAGATAATTCCTGAAGTATATAAAGCTTTCCGGGATATTGGGCATGAATTTTGTAGCATCTTCTAATATAATATTTTTTCTTCATTAGTCGAGCATGACTGATTAATTAGCTGGGAGTGGCCTCGGTGGATGATAAGATGCGGGAAGCGAGGTTGAGATGTTCGGGCATGTGCAGAGGAGAGACACAGATGCCCCAGTGTGGAGGTGTGAGAGGTTGGCTATGGACGAGTTCAGGAGGGGTAGAGGTAGACCGAAGAAGTATTGGGGAGAGGTGATTAGACGGGATATGACGCAGGTGCAACTTACTGAGGACATGACCTTAGATAGGGGGTTGTGGAGGACACGGATTAGGGTAGAAGAGTAGTAGGTACTCGAGCGTAGTCCTACTTATGCTTACAAATTGATAGTTATAATGTTATTACTGTAGGCCCGATTAACCTATCACACATATAGACACATTATTGCTTTATAATCCACTGTCGTTTGATTTATGCTGCTATGTGCTCTTTAGTGTATTTTGTTTAGCTTATTTAGTTGTGTTAGCTACTGCTCCCTTTTGTTCGAATGCACTTTATAACGCTTTAATTCCTTATATGAGTCTGCTTCTCTTGCTTTACTCTTTACTCTTGCTTTGGTTTGATTGCCTTGCTTGTGGTTATGCTTTGTCTTGAGCCGAGGGTCTCCCGAAAACAGCCGCTCTACCTACCAAGGTGGAGTAAAGGTCTGTGTACACTCTACCCTGCTCAGACCCCACGGTATGGGATTTCACTGGGTATGTTGTTGTTGTTGGCTGATTAATTAGCTGATTCTGTCTGTTTAAGCTTGGTCAAGCATTTTTTTATATATTGTTTTTTTTGTTGCTAAATTGAAGGAGGCTTAACAATAACAGTTTGAGTGGAACTATTCCGATGTCTCTAACCAAAGTCACCTCACTTCAAGTACTGTAAGTATAAAGTTGACGTATTTTTTATTATGTGTTGTTTTCACTATCAGTGTTCTCTAACTCTTAGGTGCTAATGGTCATCCCTCGCAATGCAGTGATCTGTCAAACAATAGATTAATAGGAACTGTTCCAGTCAATGGTTCCTTTTCGTTTTTTACTCCTATCAGGTCTGTGAAAAACACTAGTTTATTTTTAAGTTCTGTCACTGAAATCATGATATAAAGAAATTCTAACATCTGAGTGTCTATATTTCAGTTTTGCTAATAATCTCTTGGATATTCCTCCACCTGCTCCACCTCCTCCTATTACTCCAACGCCCCCTTCTCCAGGTTTGTTAATATAATTTATGTTTTTATGGGTTAAGAAACTGTGCTATCTCTCATTTAATCCATTTTTCCTATTTCATTTGCTAAAAGACCTTTACTTTAGATCACTAGAAGTGAAGGGATACTAGGAAGAAGGTGAAGGGCTGACTGCTTTAGGGGAAAAGACGAGCCCTAACAAGATCTTTCTTGTAAAATCTATTCATTTGCACATTATTATTACTTTTAGTGTTCTATGTGAGATAAAGTATACAGGTGATTTTGGAGTTATCTACTATTAGATATGTTGTATAAATAGATTAGACTTATAAGTGATATTGAAGAGTGTATAGAAGTGTCCTACATAGGGAAATGCAACTGTATGCATTGAATATTGTGACTATAAAAGGACCCAGACTTCAGAAATTTATGCTCACGCATTCTCTTATTTCTCACATGGTATCAGAGCTTTGGTGAGAAATTAGTTTCAGTGCATTTACAAGCAACATACGGGAGAAAACTCTCCTTGCTGTGCAATTTTCATTGATATTGAATGCTGTCCAAAGGTATCCTCGCCTTCTTTGAGTACTGTACATGAACCAACACCACCAAAAGGCCGAGTAACAAACAATTTAAATAAAGTGAGGGATCTTAAACTATTTCTGCATTTTTTTTTCTTTTGTTAGCACTTTAGCTTTACAACATATTCCTAGGTGAGAGTGTTAATGGTGAAACTACCATATCCCTTCTCTTAAAAGTTTAGAACTGCATGTGTGAAGTTTTAGTCATCCATCAAAAAAATTAAAACAACTTAAAATTGGAAATTCCTAGGTGTGGACAACAGTGCAACCGGGGCGATTGCTGGAGGTGTTGCTGCAGGGGCCGCTCTTCTGTTTGCAGCTCCTGCGATTTTGCTTGCTTGGTGGCGTCGAAGGAAACCACAAGACAACTTCTTTGATGTTCCTGGTGGGAAGCCTCAATCAAACATCTGAGTTAGTTTTTTGTTTTTTAATTTGTATTTTAATTTAATATGTTCGTACAATTTTACATTCTTTTGCAGCTGAGGAGGATCCAGAAGTTCATCTTGGACAACTCAAGAGGTTTTCCTTGCGCGAATTACAAGTTGCAACTGACAATTTTAGCAACAAAAATATACTTGGTAGAGGAGGATTTGGCAAGGTTTACAAGGGCAGGTTGGCTGATGGCTCTTTAGTTGCGGTTAAAAGATTAAAAGAGGAGCGTACTCAGGGCGGGGAGTTACAGTTTCAGACAGAAGTAGAAATGATTAGTATGGCCGTGCATCGAAATCTACTTCGTTTATGGGGCTTTTGCATGACAGCAACTGAAAGGTTGCTTGTTTATCCATACATGGCGAATGGAAGTGTTGCTTCACGCTTAAGAGGTATCTCAGTATTTACTTTTCCGTATTTCTCTTTCTTCCCTCCATTGAGTCAAAATACATCAGATCAAGCACTCGAAAATGCTGAAAACCGATAACAACGTTTTTTGTTTTAATTAAAGTAAATTCTGTTCAAGCTAAAATTGGAACTTGCCGCCAGTTTACTTGACATCCTGAATTTGTTCTTACCGAAAATTTACATTCTTGTAGAGCGGCCAGAATCAGATCCACCACTTGCCTGGCCAATAAGGAAGACTATAGCACTTGGATCTGCAAGAGGTCTTACTTATTTGCATGATCATTGCGACCCTAAGATCATTCATCGTGATGTCAAAGCTGCAAATATTTTGTTGGATGAGGAGTATGAAGCAGTTGTTGGGGATTTTGGGTTAGCCAAACTCATGGACTACAAGGATACTCATGTTACTACTGCTGTTCGTGGTACAATTGGGCATATCGCCCCCGAGTATTTATCCACGGGTAAATCTTCAGAGAAAACCGATGTGTTTGGCTATGGAGTTATGCTTCTAGAGCTCATAACTGGGCAAAGGGCGTTTGATCTTGCCCGACTTGCAAATGATGATGATGTCATGTTGCTAGATTGGGTAAGCATTTACCGACTTCCTTACATGCTCTAGTTCTACATCTAGCTTATCATTTTTCTCTTTTCTTTTATGAGTCGAAGCTTTACATTCCTTATAATTGCTAGTTTTTGTCATGCAACTGATTTCTAACATGAAAGTGAGCACATGTGAGGACCCCACTTTCCTGCATGCATCTCCTTATAAGCAGAAAACCACGCTGTACTTTAACATGATGAAAACCTGATTTTGTAGACCTACATCTTTTCTTATCATTTGTTTCAAATAACAGCACCCCCACTACAAATTGGGACGTGTGAATAAGAGACGCTGTCACGTCCCTTCCCATCAGAGGCGGATCCGCCTCTAGAATTTCTAAAACATGGATGCGCACCACTAAAAGAAAGAAGAAAATGAAGTACTAAGTGTTTATCTCTGTAAATAACTCAATATTCAACCAAGTGCACCATTCGGTCTTTTTGGAACAGGAGCCAACAGATAATATTAGACCATTTCTAGAAAATATGTACATAAATTATCTAGTTTGGTGGAGAGACCATGGGTTCACGTGCACCATAGTAGATAATAATCCGCCCGTGCTTCCCCTGCCTTTCCCTCTAATATCCCCAATCTTATCTCTGTTCTTTTATCCCTTCCCAACTCCCGTACATAACTCACATCCCATATTCCCGTTTTATATCCTCTTCCGTCAATGAGAAATCTCAGCTTCATCTCATCTCCTTCACTCTTTTACACGCACTCATAGCTCTCTTCGTTCTTCTCTTAAGTCTCGCGGTTCTGCTCAAATTAGAAAAAATATGGATTTCTATGTGAGCTCTACCTTATACCCCAAAAAAAAAAAGATATTTTGAGCTCTAGTAGGTCTTACACTGCAGTTTGGCATGTATGATTTCAGTTATCTTTGATATTATACATCATTCAAAACATCCAGGTTTCCAAAATAATTCATACCAGGGACTTGGATTTATGCACACTCTTCGTGTATTCTTTTTGTTTTTTCTAGATCTTAACCATTTCTTGCTACAATGTTTGTTGCATTGGAGTTATGGTCAGGGTGGATCACTTGTATTATCTTCTAGTACCAAATTTCTCTTTAGTACGGAAATCTCTTTCTCCCTTTGGTTAGAAAAATCACTCGTCTCGCTTATTGCTGCATCGGAGGATTTAGATACGTCTTCCATGCCAAATTGACTGTCGCCTCCTGTGCAGATAGGACTATATCTCTTTTTTTTTTTTTGTTTCTGTATGGAATTGCTATGTATTTGACTAGTGTTGCATCGGGGAGTAGGTGACATAAAGGATACACTTTGCGAGAGGGGACTCCTTTCGGAGGATCCTTGAGGAGTGAAAAAGGACGCCCAACCTTTCACTGGGGTTGAAGTAAATTGAACTACAGAAAATTGAAAGACAAGTGATTATCCGAACTTCGAAATTAAATACGTGATGACTATCTGAACTTGGAAATTCGATACGGTTCGAATATGAACACAGAATCAGGAGCCTCATGCTCTCCGGTTTTCTGTCTTTTCAGTCTCCCTGTAGGGCTACTTATCAAAGATCTTTATAACTAATATGGTGAATGCTTTCTTATTTTCTTGATGAAATTAGTAATATGTTGACATGATGAGGAAAAACTGCATACACTGTTTTCTTATAAATGACAGTCGTGTGAATAAATGGTTGTGTACCTTATTTGACCTCAAAACATTCGCTGGGATTTCAGGTTAAGGGACTTCTGAAGGATGAGAGGTATGAAACGTTGGTAGATGCAGATCTTCAGGGTAATTACAATGAAGAAGAGGTGAAACAGCTGATTCAGGTAGCTTTGCTCTGCACGCAGAGCTCCCCAATGGAACGTCCAAAGATGTCGGAAGTGGTGAGAATGCTTGAAGGTGATGGCCTAGCTGAGAGGTGGGAAGAATGGCAGAAAGAGGAGATGTTCCGACAAGACTACAACCATGCTCACCATCCTCACACTGATTGGATTATTGCAGATTCCACTTATAATCTACGACCCGATGAGTTATCAGGGCCAAGATGATCTTTCGGCTATTCTGCCAGCAGCACATATAGGGAAATCCTTTGTATTTGTAATAGCCAATTTTCATCTTTGTGCATATTTATTTTCCTTCTTTTTCATATTCTCTTTTTCATTTTTAAAGTTTATATTGTATGTCAGGAATTTTGATGACATTTGAATGTCTATAGTTTACTCTGGGTCATTTAAAGGTTTAAATGTGAAAGTTAATCCACAGCAGGAATGGCTGTGGAAGCACAAATGTAATTTTTTCCTTCTGGATGTATCAGATAGTGGTTGTTCGGTAGACAAATAAACACATAACTTCAAAGTACTAGTAAATTTTTTAGTCACCTACTGAGTTTTGTGTTTCAAGAAGGGTTTTTGGTGAATATCAGAAAAAGGGGAAGAAAAAATTGCAATGATTCAGATATCATGCTATGCCGAAAGCATCAGAGTTCAACAAATCATCTGTATCATTTAAGGCAAACGGGACAATGATATCAATATCAGTCAACAAAAGATTAATTAAAAATAGTTCTACATAAATAGTTCATAAAACAGTCTCGAGTGTGCAAGCACAACCTTTGTTCACCACCTATTTCTTTCCTTTTACTGTTGATTCATAGTTAGAGGACATTCCTGCACAAACTATGAGATATTTGGAATATGCATCAGATGTCTGGTGGTGTGGAATTACCTCTTTCGATCTTTCCTCATCCAAGTGGTTATGCCATCTTTCAAGTAACCCACAATGAACAGATGATTGACGAAAACAGTAATTCATTAACCATATTAGCATACAATCGTAAATTCAAGTTTTTTTTCCATTGCCAAATGATAAATTATGTACCTAATGGATCAACTTTATTGACCACAAGACAAGTCGCCTGTTCCTCAAGACATGCACAGAGATCTCAGAGCATACTTTAGCCAAATTATATTATATATGTGGAGATATATATATGTTTGGAGGCTGCAATATACAGTGTTGCTGTTCCTCAAGACTGAAGCTTCTAGTAAATCATAAAACTAACTGGTTGTATTAACTATGGAAAAATCAGCAAGGCACAAACCAAGGGGAATCAGCGTGCGACATAACTATACATCGAGAATCTGGCAGCTAACCAATTCAGCAGATCCACCACTTATCAAAGCAACAACTCTCAACATATTCGCTTCAGATCCTAAAACTGGTTCTGGAACTTCATGTAAAAGTTTCTGTAAAGAATTTGCTGAGGTTGATGGAGAAGGAACTGAATGGTTTTGCCTATAAGCTTGCATGACCATGATATTGTGATTTGCATCTTTAGTGATCACATGAAGCTTTCCAAGAAAACCAGCAAGAAGATAAGGAGAACCTGAATTGTCATTAATAGGTATATCTCCTTCAATCACCTTCCAAGTGTCATCTTGATGATCATAAACTTTTATTCTAGCACTATCTAAAGTACTAGAAGGATCCAATGCGTATAGCTCTCCTTCAACAGTGACACTCAACTTTGTTCCTGCTTGTCTAGCAGGCCAGCCATCTCCCATGCCAATTGGCATTTCAACCCATGCATTTGTTTCGGGATCATAGACCTCTCCTCCAACATCAACAAAAAATGGCCAGCAATACAAACTTTGAGGAACATATAGTTTCCCCCGGTAAGATGTCATCCCAGTAGCTATAGGCTTGAGTAGATCAGCTAGAAAAGCAGTGGGTAGCATCTGAGCTTTTGAAAATAACATGCTCGGGACTTCAGACCAAATACCAGTATGAGGATTAAATACTTCTGCAGATTGAAGGGGAGTAAGTCCACCACGATCCCGAGTAACACCTCCTACATAAAGCTTTCCATTCAAGACACCTGTCTTGCAATAAGCTCTTGCAGTAGACATGGGACTTACTTCATTCCAAGCATTTACAACGGGGTCATACCGCCAGACAGATCTCATGGCTGCAGCTCTGAAGAACCCCCCAAGGGCATAGAGGCATCCATCGACAGCTCCAATAGCACAACCACAAAATGGAACTTGATCCAAAGCACTTTTCCTCCCAAGCCAACCCCTTATGGCATCAGCAATTCTTATAGTTGAACCCGCCAAACCACTTCTAGGTTCATCATTGACCGCAATTGAAGGCATTGGTGGCAACCTTTGCCATCTCATGGAGATTGGATCAAAAGCAAACCACAAAAGCTTATCACCGCCAGTCTTTGTCAGAAGATAGAGCCACTCTTCTGTTTTTCCAAGTTCTTTTCTACACCTATAAAGTTCTGGACTCATAATAGCAGCTTTCCAGCTGCGCGAAACTAATTTTGCATTTAAGTGGTGTATTCTAGGAAGTCTGGCGAGGAATTGAACAGATATCTCATCAGGTAGGGTCGGAATTAATCGTGGGCTATGCTCCCAGAAGCTATCTGATGTCCTTTGTCTCTTACATGATGCAATTTGGGAACCCTCAATGAGATCCCCCACATTAGAGTTGTGGTTACTCCGGCTCAATATGCTACCCATAAGTCTTTCTTTCCCCTTTTATGCTGCAACCTTGATAACTTGCACCTACCAATTCAGTGCATGCCTTCTACTAAAATGCCACAAACCCATAAAATTCAGCTAGCGACACACCAATTCAGTGCATGCCTCCTACTAAAAAGCCGTAAAACCATAAAATAAAATTTTCAGCTAGCATCACAAAGGGGGGGAAAGAAAAGAGGGAAAAAGATCAATCAACTGGGCATCAATCCAAACTAGATAGGATTGGCTATATGCAAGTATTCGAAATTGAGCAGATATTCAAATATGTCTTTAAAGTATTTGTTCAATTTCGCATACTCTAAGGAACATTTTTCTGCTTATTAATCAGCTAATTAGGTTAAAGGGCACATTTGGACCAACTATTGAACATGACGAGGGCATATATGAGCTAAACTACTAAGGAAGTGCATATCTACTCAATATCAAATACAAGGCATATTTGGTCCTTTTCAGTTCCAGTAATGAAAGAGAACTCTAGAGAATTGAAGTTTGGACCTAGTAAGGATAAAAAAGCAAACGTGGTAAAAAAACTGAAAAAGGTAAACCACAGAGTGAAAAGTAATTAATTGGAATAACAAGCTCTTAAAGAAACAAGCTCCTAATCACAGGTTACATACAAGCAGATTAATTGCAAGAAATCTTCACTGATAACACAATAAAACACGTCAAATTACTATCAAGAATCATCAACAAATTCCACCGGATTTTCACAGCTATCCAATAAACAAAAAGAACCTAAAAATAGGAGAAAATAAACCTGAAAAATTGAATATTTAACATTAGGATCCTCAAAAAAAAACCCAGAATTGAAAAGGGGTTGACGGATTATATGGATACATGAAAACCCATAAAGGAAATCAGGGAATTTTGCATGAGAAAGAATTGTTATCTATGCAAAGTTTAAGGGGAAAACACATAATTAGGGCTTTGAAGGGTCCCTTGGGAAAGGAACTCTTGTGAATTGGTTACCTTTCTTCTCTATTGCGTCACTGGCTGTGTAATAGAGACGACATCCCCTTGTGGCTGTGGGTAGTGAGTGCTCTCACAGTGGGGACTCAAAATAAACGAAAACTAGTATTGTTTTTATTTTTCGAGCGGGAGATTAGTACACCGGCTGCCCTCTATTTAATTGTGGACGTTGTGAGTAGACACCGAAATATCATCAAACTTCCTACCACAAACGAAGTTTTCTCAAAGACGGAGTACTAACAAAGACTTTAAAAAAGAAATAAAAGACGTTGTGAGTAGACTTGTAGTTTATCACACATTTCAACATCAAAATATCATGTGCAATTTCCTTCTTGGAAGAAGCTTAAGCTTTTTCTATTAAGCTGTTTATTGTTGTAAAACTTTGCATCATTTAAGAAAAGAATCCCTTGAAGCTGTTAAAGTTTTAGTAAATATAAGTTCGAAATATTTATCTAAACGTGAAATAAAGTTAATCCTATTTAATTACGAATTGAACAATTAGGATCTCACACATAGGAAATGTTGTTTCCACACACGTGTACATATAGTGCCAAAAATCATAATTTCCTTAAATGAAAGAGATATTGATACGTATACGAATTGTTTGAGATGTAAGGTAATAGAAGGTTATTGGTCAAATGACGTTGGTTTCGCGTTGGTAAATAAAGGAAGAAGTGTACAAAGTGTGAATATCGAAACGAGTCAGAAAAGGATCGCGATGCCGGAAAACCTCTTGGCGCTGCGACAGTTTCATAACGTTGGAAGCGAATTTAAGATGATCTTTGAGCTGACTTTGGAGTATTAACTCTCCATTATGTTGCTCATGAATTTGGATGAATTGTAACTCCATATTCAAGGCCATTACATGGTCATTCAAGATCATTATTAGGCTAATGGAAGGTCATCTTCTCCAACACTATAAAATGATGTCTTGAGCTCATTTAGAAAATACACCTTACACACAAAATACATTTTATACTTGACAAATTTCTGAAAAGTTGTTCTTCTTCTCTTGCAATCAAATACTCAAAGATCTTTCTTCATAAGCGAACTCTTGAGTTTTTCTTTACTCATTAGTTTGATTGTTGTTTTATCTTAAGAGATAAGTTGTCATACCACCGTTAAAGGAATATACGGGGCAATATTATCTTAAGGAAAGATTGAAACTCCAATCGACTCAGCGAGACCATTTCATTGTTTAATACTTTAATTTCCAGATTTATTATTTATTTATTATTGTTATTACAATTTCCATTTCCTTGTAATTTTATATTTATTTTCAACAATATAAAACAATGAAGAAAGGAGCATGAAATTAAACCGAGTAAAAACACAAAGATGGATAATGGTTTGGCCGTCCACGTAGTTTATGTTGGACTACGTCGCTTTGCGTCTTACTTTAATATTTAAATCGTTAAGATTTATTCAACTATAGATGAAATTTCCCACCGTTCGTCATTAATTAGAATAATAATGAAAACGACGTCCCCTACATAGCTATGACTAATATATAATTTATATATATATACAAACGTATGACTATGTCATGACTTAAAAATGTACAATTAGGGCTATCATTTTCACCCTGTATCGATGAATATTCGATCCACCTAACCCGATTATATGGACGAAAATCCAACAAATACGAATTTTAATCGGGTCGGATTCGGATAGACATACATCCAACCCACCACCCGACCCATCCATCCACCCGTTTATAATTTTTTTTTAATGTACAACTAAAATTTAGCGAACCCATAACTTTACGAGGGTCTCATATATATATATATATTTCTCCAGAGACTCAAATGATCGAGATACATATGTTCATATATATATATATTTTTTCTTCAGAGACTCAAATGATCGAGATACATATGTTCATATATATATATATATATATATGAACATATGTATCTCGGTCATTTGAGTCTCTGGAGAAAAAATGGGTAAGAGGAACTCATCAAAGCTCAAAAAGTTCTTTGAAATCTTCATATTAATCAGAAATCGGAAAGTTTTGTTTTTCCAAATTCATAAAATTTGTAGCCCTTATATGACAAGCAATGCCCCAAATCACCCATGCATTTAAGATATTATTATTAGAGATAGATATAAGAGCTCACATCGAGAGTCAAGACTAATGACGCAGTTTAAGTAATAAGTATAAGCCATAACAAACATAGATATTTGTCTTTGACTCCTACATAGTTACAACTCAAGCTTAGCTTAATCATTTATCCCTTGTGTCGTTCTTGAGCCATTCTAGGTACTGAGGACGACCATCAACCTAAACATTAAAGATACAATTGTTCCATGTTCTCAATATTGACTGTAGTAAACAACATAGAAAAAAGTAGAAAAGACGTAATTGCAAACGTGACCAAATTTTAGATGCGGGATACAATTTTTCTCACTATAATTTTCATCCGTGAAGCACCCGATCCACCCGTGGATGATGGGTGGATGAAGAAAAAATAGGGTGATGGATGGATCGGGTGATGGATGGATGGATCGGGTGATGGATGGATGGTTGGCGGATTGAGCTCCACTCGATCCACCTCCGATCCATTGCCAGCCCTATGTACAACATAAGTTTATATTTTATAAAAAAACTCATAAATTAGTAGATATATACCAATTGATCGACTTTATATTGTATTGGATATAATTGTCCAATACATAATTTATATTGTATGTATATATACAAAAGTATGACTATGCCATGACTTAAAAGTGTACAATTTCAAGCCGCATATTAATTTTGTTATGAAGTGTGACTTGCTCATTTGATAAGATTGCATAAGAATTAAGAAAATTTTGATGATTTTCACAACTTGTGAATTTTTTATGTCAATGAAAAAAAATATAACTTAAAAAATTCAAACCCCATGTACAAACAAACTTCACCTTCTAACCATATGATTTCAAATCATGTCTCCTAACTAATCTCATTATCATCTAATCCCCATATTACGATACCCACATTGCAATCCTGATATTAACTTGTCTGCAAAGTAGACGACCATGGTCTACTTTCCTATACAAATCCACATGTTTCCTTCCTCTATGTCAAGATCCGACCCGACGGGCCGCGATTAACGTCCTAATTGGACGTCATTACTGACATGTTACTCTTAATCCATTTAATACATATGTCTACATAAATTTCGGTAGCACAACGCTGCTTTTACAACATATCCCTAACAACGGGCGAGCCAACAAGGCTGCCAAAACAACAAAACAACAGTCATAATAGGCTAGCCGACTAGGCTGCCACCAACCACATCACGCGCACAAAGGCATAAATCAAAATACGCAAGCCGGCAAGGCTGCTACTAGATAACGACATCAAAACCCAAAACAAAGTACAAACGTCCAACCCACAATCGCTTCTGCACTTCTAAGAGAGTAATACTGACATATGACGGGACAGGACCCCGTCGTGCCCAAAATATGCATAAGTCTGAAAAATAAAGGTCTGTACCAAAAATAGCCGCTCGGAACAAAGGAGTTTCCAATCACTGTACATAATCCTAGACCTGAGGGTCACCTATTCAACTCCCGAACTCATGCGGGCATTTAACGCACTTCGGAGAAAGTGGGTCGATGAGATAATGTCGAGTATGTAAAACATAAAATATCAGAAACTGACGATTAACAATCGTATCAAGTAAAATAGAGTCATCAAACCGCTATAAAACCGAGAATCATGTCAAAGCATATCATGTATATGAATCATAAAACATCGTGCTTATGCTCAGATATAAAAATCAGAAACATGTCTCGCCTACATGGAGGACTCGATGGAATCAGATCTGCTACAGAACATGTCTCGCCTACAGTGAGGACTCGATGTAATCTGTATATATATAACGTGTCTCGGCCCTCTAGTGAGGGACTCGATGAAATCTGTATCTGGCTGTGCACGATCATGATCTGGCTCGGGACTCAGTGGAATGAAATAGTAACACTTAGCACGAGTAGATATCATGAGCAATTGTATGCAGCTAAAAATCATTTTGTGACTCTCAACAACATTACTACCATAAACTCATTCAAAACCATAACTAGTAAATAATCATTTTTAAAACTGAACTGGTAGGAGTTAAGTACGTCCGCCGTACTTAACTAAAAATCATGCCAAAAGAATGATAGAAAGGTCTTACATACCTCTTAGGCGAACTAATCAGCTTGGTATTAAAGTATTCCTCGTCTAGTACTTCAATCTATGATAAGGAACAACATGCTCGTCAATTCTATGGTTCCTAATGTAAGTTATATGCTTAAAGGCTCCCTTATTTCTACAAAAATTTGGGCAGCATTTCCTTTGTTTATGTGCGTATCCACAATTTTCCAATAATCCAAATCAACCAACAATTCAACTCCAGCTACAATCCAATCAACCAACAATCCAATTCAAACCAACAATTTCAATTCAAACCAACAATTTCCCCTTTATTCCAGAATATATAAAATTAACACCTTTCTTACACTTAATCCTTTCGAGGCATGTATAGGTATCTTATTGCAATACATATGTATGTTTGTAGCTTATTTACATACTAGTTCAGCCCGTAATACGTTACTAAACATGTTCAATAATTTCTATCAATTCGTCAGACGACATGTATCAATTCCAAACTTTTCTTTTAAATTCTTAAACATTTCGATTCATCTTGCAATTCTTTCATACAATTAATTATCTCTTAATCGTCAAGGCTACATTTCAATTCTCAACATGCAAATGGTAAGCAACATACAATTCAACCATTGAAGCCGATATCTAACTATTTTAGTTCGAACTTTGTCAACCAATTCAAACAATAACTATAAGCGATTCTTATTCACGTTCCATCATAATTTAGGCTTGTTTTATTAACCCAAAACCATCTCCTAAATTCTGAAAATAAGCATTCCATTTATATAAAAAAAAAGGAATTTTTACCTCAATGAATGCTAAAAAAAACTGCTCCTTTTTTTCTATTCCAAGCCCCCTTTTTTTTATCAATTTTAAGTCCAAATCTTCACTTCTTCAACTCCAATCCAACATGCAACCATTCTACCATGTTAATCCCTCATTCTTACACCTTTTCTCTTTCAAAAATTCGTCCAAAACTTGAAATTTCGTGGGCTAAAATTCTGCTCCAGTAGCAGCGTTTTTTTCCACTGTTTTTGTCAGCCGAACTTGTAACGTCCATAACTCTCTACGTCAATGTCCTATCGACGAGAGGTTTGTTGCGTTGGAAACTAGACTCGACGAACTTCATTTTTGGCTTTTGAAACACCCAAAAACTCCTAATATACTAGGAGATATACCCCTCCAAAGTTGACTGAAAATCTGCAAGCAAATCCCGATTTTCTGCCCAGTTTTTCTCCAATTTTTTTTTGCTTCTATTTTCGTGAATAATGTAGTCTAAGAAGAGGAGATGAAAATCTTAAGTTGGGTATGGGGTTGGGGTGGTTCTCTGCAGTAGGGGTTGGGTTTAGAGAAGAGAGGAGAGGTTTTGTGTATTCTTTTTGAAATGAGAATGAAGAAGATATTATACATAGGTTTTATCAAACCCAATCTTAAAAATCTGATTTTGCCTAATTTCACTTTAGTCTCTATTAGAATAACTAATTTAATCCCTTGAGTAAAAATTAAATCTCAAATCCCGTTTTCTTTAATTTCTGAAAGTTTCATGAAGCCTCGTGTCCTTGTTGTCATAGCTTATATACGTTACTAATTCATAACGGGATATATATATAACTATACTATATAATCAATATTAGAATCTTAATTCCTTAATGACGTTCTTAATTATTGTCTTAACTTACGAGGTGTAACACTCTAAATATTTAAATGTTCAACACGTCAGAATCCAAAACATACAGCTACTTTATCCCAGGTACTTTCAAAACAGTTCAACAGCCAATACTGCAATGGTAGTCCGGCAAACAAATACAGACTCTATTTGACCTTTGTCTTGTATATATAATATAAACTGCCAAAGCCCAAACATATAAAAAAGTATCCTGACAGAATCACACTTCAGTGGAACATACACAGTGAACAGATCCTAAAATGTTGTAAATTTCCACAAGAAAAGAAAAGGAACAGTATACTTTTACAGATACCAAGATTCAGTGGAAAAACTTGTGAAAACTGAAACCCCACACATTAACTTTCACCATACACTTGCTAAAATAAAAGACAAGTGAAAAAGAAGAGAAGGAAAAACAATATAACAATTTACAGTAAAAACAACTCTATTAACCTATATTGCCAGAGACGTTCAATTTACTTGGATAATTGCAAAAGCTAGCTTCTTTCGGGCACTAATACTCGAGAACTAATTTCAATGGGGCAAGAAGTAAAATTGAAAGAAATAGCATCCAAATAAGAACCTCGCAACAAAATAAGTGACACTGTAGTGTCATCCCTATTTACGCTGGTCTCACAAAATAACCTACCTCTACTATAAAATTAGAGTACACTCAACTAGCAAAGTTTAAAAACAAAACATCAGACAAATCCGTGTTGCTCTAACGCAAAATGCGATCCTAAAATGTGCTTAGAACCAACAGAAAAAAACATGATGTGCTTAGAACGAACAGAAAACTGCAACGACTGCGGTCAGAACCAATTGGCCAATGGATAGAGCAAGTGTAGTAGATTCAGAGCTTCCTGGAGCTGGAACTGGAGCAACTTCACTGGCACCCTCAGCGGTGGTTGGAGCAACAGCTGACATGGTTGGTGATCCAGCAATTGGAGAAAGAGCTGCACCAGCAAATAAAAGAATTTAATTCAAAGCCGTTTATGGAGGAGCCAAAATCGATTTTTTTAGATAGGCGATGCAACATTCTCATGGTTTCAAGTCCAATTCCCATAAGAAAATTAAAAAGCAAGCAGTAGCCAAACTCTCAAGGAAGCAAAATGAATTCCCTCAAAATTCTGAAAATTTATGTATTTATCACCTTAAAAGATCACTGTGAAGTAAATTCATCAAGGATCATGCATGCGTAGCAACCAAATTTGACATTGCATGGTCAAATTTGGATCTGATTCGGAATATCTAAGTTAAACTTGATAATTGATAACGAATAAATCTGTTAGTTTTCAGTGTTAGAACAAGCCAAATCAATCAGTGACATTTTCTCCTAATTTAGTTCAGTTTCTTCAATTTAAAATAAATTCAACTTCAATGTGATCCAAACGGGAAATCAAACCGAACAGATGAAAACAACATTTACGATGTCAGAACTGAGAATTAACTGCAATTACTAAAAAGACAAACGTCTGGATCAGCCAGATTTTCCGTTTTAAGCTGAACTCTATTTTACCCTAAATGAATCCAATCAGAAGAGCATCAATTCATTTAAGCTTCTCGGACTAAGTAAAGGCCACGATCTAGTGGAGAAGAATTTAAGAACAGTTTATACATGTTGAGTCCCGTGATAGCTTAAAAAACAGAGAATAACCTTGCCCTAAGTTTCAATTCTTGTAGTTTTTAAAAGATGGGTCCTCATCAGCACAACAACATCACGTGAAGTGGAACATATACAATAAAAAAGGAATATGCACGAAAATATAATCCGATTCCAATTTTATTGTTTTCCTCTTTTATCCCTCTAATCTAGTCTTCTTAACGTACAACTTTAGATTTTTTTTTGTTATTTGATTAGATTAATTTGTTCTTTGATTTTTTTGTTTATCAAATGATAGTTATTTTTCATATATCCTATAACAGCATAGGATCTGATATAAATGCAAAAAAATAAAGAGAATAAATTGTTAACCTTAATCTAGTAAGAATATATTTATATTAGTATTTTTTTTTTCAATAGCAGTAGATTTTATAAAAGATGTAGCATATTTAAACAAAACAATAAGGGTGCGTTTAGTTCGGGCTAAACATGAAAGGGAAAGAAAATGGAGGAATGGAATTCCCTTTATTGTGGTTTGTTTGGCCTTATTTTTTCATTCCCTTTACCCCTTTTCCAATTTCATTCTCTTTCCTTGATTCTCCACCCCACTAGGTATTTGAATTCCCTTTCCCCAACCCGGACCTCGGATCACCCCGGATCCCGGACCACCCGGAACCAAACATACAGGGACAATCAGGTAATTACTTTTCATTCCATTCCATTCCCTTACTGGATTCCATTCAGTTTACCCTGCGCGAACCAAACGCACTCTAAATAGTATCACTTTTATTCGTATAGTTTCGACGTTTTTCCTAAAATTAGGGACTACATTTACATTCTTATTATTTCATTTCTCTTTCTATCATTCATAAATCATATCGATTTTTTCCCTATTCAAGAACCTTGGTGATTATCAAGGGGATTATATTTGAAGGGGAACTAAATCGGAAGAAGAAAATAAAAAATTCAAATAAATTAGAAAATTGAAAAGTAAAAAGCCCATGAAATTTTAAGAACTCGAATGAGCAGCAAAAGTAGAAAGAAATGTTAAAAGGGACATGACAAGGCGAAAATTAGCGGTTTAAGGTTAGTCATGTCCGATAGATCATCCTTTAATATTCACGTATTTACTTCTTCCTTGATAAAAATGCTGGCTCCGCGACGGTGAAAGGTAAAATCAACTAGATGTCCAGATCTAGGGACTATAGACCTACACACTCATCAGAATACTTTTTTTTATTTCATGTCTACAAATACTTTAGAATATACTATAACGTGATATTTAAACCAATTTTATAGAAGCACGCAACAATGAACATTTAATCCAAACAACAAGACCACAGTCAAACCAACATATAAAGAAACTAAAAGCATTATTTAGTACTATAAAAACCAGATCTGTACGTACCAGGAGCCGCTCCAGTGTCAGTACTCACTGTACAAATACAAAACAAAAGCAAAAAATTAAATTAAAATCTCAAATTACATAGTATTACTCTTAATAAACAACAGCATGGTAAGGAAAACATTTTTACTATAGAAAATAAGATAATATTAATAAGGAAAACTCACATCCACAGTTACTAACAGAAGGAGCAGAGACATGGCAAGCAGCAGGAAGAGCCATAGCTTTAGTAACATTAAGAACAACACCCAACTGTGCACTATTCTTAAAACCCTCACAAAGACACTCTGCATCAGTTTTCAACACCATTTTCAAACCAGAACAGCAAGTACCTTCTGGTTTCTTCTCTGTACTTCCATTAGTAACAAAAGACAAACAGTCAGCCAAGTTTAGTACTAGGTTGTTGCAGTCCACTGCCGGAGCAGGGGCCGAGTGAGATGCTGATTCTACACTCGTACAAGAAACAACACATATTGAAATAAGGCATAATAGTGTAAGTGAGTAGTTCATTTTGGAACACATATTTGAGAATTTAAGAGAAAGTTTTGTATTTTCGGGTTGGAATGAGAGGGTATAAATTGAGTAAAAAGATAATGGGTCGGGTCGGGTTGGGTTGTAATGTGAATTATGGAAGGCCACGTGGTGGAGGATTCTACATTATTGTGTCCTCTTATGCTGAACCCTATTAAATGTGTTCTATTTTTTTCCTTTTTTTTGTGTGTGTTGTACTAATTTTGGTGTGAGGATTAAATTATTCCGGATATTTTGGGATTATATTGCGTTTGGTAAAAGGTATGAAATTTTTTGACATAATTTATATCTTCTACTAATTAGACAAATAAATAATTTCAAATTGATTTTGGGATAACTGACCAGCGTACCAAACGACTCCTTAGTAACAAAGTTTTGCGAGCATGTTTTTAACTCATTTATGTAGTCTACACTGGATGGGACTGTTTATTTTTTGCATCTTTTATAACGTTTTGGACTTTGGTTATAAACAACTTGCTAAGTTACGTGAGCACTTTTCACAAATATTTGGTATGTCTATCAGATTTAGTTTTTCGATACATTATTTGTGAGTGTTAATGTTTAAAACGGAAAAATAACAACACCAATTATTTTTTAGAAATCTGAAAATGATTAAATATGAGGTATTGCTGAGTCGATCAAATTCTTGATCTATCCTTAAGATAATATTGTCTCGTATATCCTTTCAACGGTTGTAATGACAATTTATCTCCCAAGATAAAATAACAATCAAACAAATGAGCAAATGGAACTCAAGTGTTTGTTTTGGAAGAAAGATCTTTGAGTGTTTGTGATTGCAAGAGAGGAAGACAATTTCAGAGAATAGTTTAGTGAATGTCTAAGTGTTTTGCAAATGAGCCAAAAGTCTCATTTTATAGTGTTGAGAAGAAGACGCTCCAACTAGCTAATTTATGTCTTTGAATGACCAAGTAATGACCATTAGTATGGAGTTACAATTCAGCCAAGTAATGACTGAATTCAAGAGCAGAATAATGAAGAGTTAATCCTCTAAAGTCAGCTCAAACGTCAGTTTTATTCTTCTCCAACGGACTGAAAACGATCATAGCGTCGCGGCCAGAGGAGGCGCCATCCTGCAGATGGCGCCAAACTTGAGGACTTGGCGTCGCGCTACACGATGAAGGCCATGCGGCCCAAAGACCACTGGCCTCGCGGCCCGACTCATGACTCGTTTCATCTTTTAACACATTGCACATGTCTTCCCTTTGTTTACCAATGTGAAATCATTGTTATTTGGCCAATAATCGTCCATTATCTTATGTCTCAAACAATTCGTATACGTACTAATATCTCTTCCATTTAAGGAAATTACGATCTTTGGCATTTTATGTGCACGTGTGTGAAAATCATGTTTCCGACGTGCGAAACCTCAATTATTCGAGTCATAATTAATAGGATTAATTTATTTACATTTAGTAAATTTCCAACACTATTTTGACATAGTGATAGAGATAGAGATAGAGATGGATCAATATTTAGACAGTAACGGTCACGATACGTTAAGATTTGAACTAATTACACCACAATTTTAATGTGTCATGTCTCGACTATTTGTTCTCCTGAGATTCTCTTTTTCTTTTGTAATTAATACTAAAATTGCAAAGAAAATCAATGACGTAATAATCTCACAGAGAGTGGCTTGAGGAAAAAATGTCTGTTGAACGCTATCATCAACACTCATATATAGAAGTTACTTTAATTTCTAAGATAAGATCTTTTGAGGCGAATCTAAGTGAATCAATAAAAACATGTATTGAAATTTATAGAGGATAAACATAATCTCATTTTTCCTGTTAATTATTGATTTTAAGTCGGCAATGTGAAAGTGAAGATTTGTGCTATTTTATAAACTGATTAATCTTTTTTCTCTCATTACTCTGAATATTCGGACCCATAACAACTTCATTATTTTGAAAAGTGGCAACCCAAACGTTTAAATATGACCCACGACCCCTTATGTTATCCGCTGATAGTGGCCCAGTGGCCATTAATTAAATTTATGGTCTTAGGGTCACAAATTCGATTCTCGACGGATACGTTCTCCGGGATATATGTCTCGTATTAAAGTCTGGTAGTTTAATTGCTGGGGCATGTTGCAGTGTGGATTTGATTCCCTCCAGACAAGTCCTGTTAGGGGGTCAGACCTTGTAGCATTGATTCGTTGGTAGTGGTCAGACACTGAATGCAGAGTGCACATCCCGCGATTTACCCGGCGATGGCGGCTAAGGACGGGTTTCATCGCCTCTAGGAGCCTAAGACAAGATTGTGCAGATCTTAGCGATATGCAGACTTAAAAGCCCACCCCAGACTGGATTATCACAAAAAAAAATGATTAAAAGGTGGAAGAACTCCATTGGACTTTGCCAAACGGCTAAAAGAGAAAAGAAACCGCTGTATACCCCTAAATTTTCGCTGAAAAGCCAAAACCTCTGTTTTGTTTGCGTTGAGAATGAGGTTCTTAAATGATTTTAAGTTTTGTACATTAATAGTGTACAAAATTCTTTATCAGGTAAATTAAAGGATAATCACGATATTTTTTATAATTAAGATTAGAAAAAGATATTAAAAACAATTAGAGTCCTAGTTGTACTCTAATCAAATTTATTTTTTCCTTTTATGGCGTAAATCAAATCTGTGTCCTTGATAGAGTCGATCAAAATTTTAAATTTCCATGTTTTTTTTCCAAAGAGATTGTCACTATTAATGAAATAATCCTTCAACGCATAAAATATTGTGAATAATTCTTCAACACTTCAGCCACATTTGATCTTGAGGAGTTTCTTTCGCTTTACGGAATCACTACTACACATGCTTTTTTTTTTAGTCACTGGCTCACTGTCACTGCTATACAAAAAAATCAATTTTCTTTTCACTGTTTAATAGTATTTTCCCCCTACCATTCTTATTGTTTAGTTGAGAAGTTCTGTAACTACAAATATGTATCATATAAAAATTTGCATCAAAATTTTAAAGTAATTTTAAAGTGCATTAAGGGCTCGTTTGGTATGGTGTATTACGCTGGACTGCACTGGACAAAAAAATAATATAGTATTTGATGGGCGTTTTCAGCCGCACTTGACATACTCCAACTGCCATTCCCTGAACTCCTCTTAAATTAGCACCAATTAACACATTCTAATACTCATTAATTTATAGTAAACATATGAATTGGAAACAAATTCACGTTACGATGAGAATTAAAACAGACATTTTGATTTCAGCAGAATGATGTTTATTTGGCAACTATTTGGCCCAACTTCATTAGTTGTTGAAATTTTTTCTAATGCTTGCTCTTCCCCCTCCCCTTTCAAATAATGGTCGAGACATGAGAAATGTTTGGTACGATGAAAAAGTAGAGCAATTCATGCGTAAATGGGACGGAATATTTGACGACAGCTAATTAAGAGAAAATGTCCTCCCTATATCATGAGATGTTTTCTCTTTTCTGTAAAAAAAAAAAAATGTTTCTGCCAATCCTACTTTGATGATGCATGCTCAATTTCAAAAAAAAAAAAAATTACCTCATTTCACTAGGTATGTTGTTGTTACCTACTGCTTTCTTTTGTCAGAATGTGACGTATTCGATTTTTATTACAAGCATGTTCATATAGATTTAATTTTTTGTCTTTGACCGTTTATCTTGCTTTGCAATATTTGTTTTGATTGTGATTATGCTATGTCTTGAGCCGGGTGTATTCCGAAAATAGTCATTCTACCTATCAAGATAGTGATAAGGTCTGTGTATACTCTACCATTTCAGATCACATGTCGTGGAATTTTAATGGGTATACTGTTGTTTCTTTCTTTTACATTTGAAAAGGATAGACACTTTAAGGTCTAAATTGACGCACAACAACCACTTTTTCCCTTTTTCAACAGAATTTGTAATTGAAAACATGGATGGGTTATGTTCTCAAAATGATTTTCGATTACTAACACCCTTTACGCTGTCATATATTATGCGGCGCAGAGGTTTGAATTCCATTTTCAAATTTGGTCAGCCACTATTACGTTTTAGGTGGTGTTTGGCACACTTCTTTGGCAAAACACCTTCTTTTCAGAAGTAGAAACATTTTTTCCTCACAAAGTGTTTTTAGATTGGAAGAGAAGCAGAAACACCAATTTGGTGCTTCTGGAGAAGTCTTTTTTGCTCATTCATTGAATTTATTTTGGACTCATTTATAATTTTCTTTTCACAAAATTCCTTTTAATCTCATATAATATCCCCATATAAAATAGAAATTTGGGAATAGAGGTAGGGTGGGGGTATGGCGGGGTAAGAAAAAATTCATTTTTTTTATAAAATTAACAAAAAATATGAAATAAAAATTTGAGGATGGGTAGGGCAATGGGGTGGGGTAAGAAAAAATTCATACTTTTTTTTATTAAAGTAACAAAAAATATGAAATATAAATTTGAGGATGAGTAGAGGGTAGGGCAGAGTAAGAAAAAGTTCATATTTTTTTTTTATAAAAGTAACAAAAAATATGAAATAGAAATTTGAGGATTGGTAGGGCAATGGGGGTGGGTGAGGGATAGGGGTAGGGCGGGGGGTTAAGAAAAAAATCATATTTTTTAATATTTTTTTTTACAAAAGTAACAAAAAATATGAAATAGAAATTTGAGGATGGGGTATGAAAATGGGTGGGGTGGGGATAGGGCGGGGGTAAGAAAAAAATCATATTTTTTAATTTTTTTTTATATAAAAGTAACAAAAAATATGAAATAAAAATTTGAGGATGATGTAGGGCAATGGGGTGGGGGGTAGAGGTAGGACGGGGGTTAAGAAAAAATTTCATATTTTCAATCATTTTTTATAAAAGTAACAAAAAATATGAAATATAAACTTGAGGATGGGTGGGTGTTACACCCCGTAATTCCAAGGCATTAATATGATAACGTACTCAAGGAACTAAGGTTTGAATATTGGAAGAATAGTATGATTACATTTTCCTCCGGAAAAATTTCAGAAAAATGTGAAGACAAAAAAATTATTAACTCGAAGTTAGATTTCCTAATGTGGATTTATGGGCTTAGTATTGGATTATGAAGTAATGGAATTGATAATATGAGGCCCGTCAAAATTTCATAATTTTGGGGGGGGGGGTCGAAAATTTTAAATATTTTGGCTAAGTGTTGGATTAATATTTTATGAAGAGAATTATGGACGAATAAGAGAGTGACATGTGTCCCTCCCCACTTGTGTAGCAAAGCTCTATGTATGTATGTTTATGTATAGCAAGAGTGACCAAGTGTGGGGGGAGGGGGAGGAGAGTTCGAAATTGGGTGGACAATGACTAAGTGTGGGAGATATTTTCATCCAAATGGACAAGTGTGGAAGATATTTGTGAGATATTTTCATCAAGACAAGTGGACCACTTAGGTCTCCCTCCACTTGTAAGATTTCATTTATATAAGAGAGGTGATAGCAAGACTTAGAGACTTGGCATAATAATCTTCATCATCCAAAACCTCTCTTCTCCCTATTATTTTCGAGAACACCAATAGCCAAGGGAAAAACAAGAGTTGATTATTCTCCTAGATTAAGAACACTAATCAAGTGTTGAGCCAAGATAAACTCTCTAAACCTTTCAAAACCATTTGGGTCGTGTGTAGTGATCTTGAGACCCTAGTGTGTTCTTCAACTGTTTGGAAGTAAAACAAGAAGGAATGATGGTTACAAGCTTGTAGTAGATTCATGTGTGTGATTGGAACTTGAAGAATAAGGAGCTAAGACTAAACTATGGACCGACTTTAAGTGGATTATTTTGGGCATATTTAAGGTAAGGATTATTCCTCCTCTTGAAGTAATTGGATATTACATGTTGTAGTAATTAATGGATGAACTTGTGATTAAAAAGAATGAAGAATAAGAAGTACATGTCACAATCTTGGCATGTTAGCCGATTGTGGACAATTTTGGCATTGTCGGATTCATTGGTCACGGTGGTTGTTATCATCACCTATTACATGTTAAAACATGAAGGAAACTTGTTGTTAACAAGTTGATAACTTATATAAAAGTATTAGAATATAAGTGGATGATAAGAAGTTATGGAAAACAGTTTTGGTTATAGTAATTGCCCGAGAATACTATAAAAATGTATTAGTGGACTGTACTAATGGACTGTATTAGTGGACTGTACTAATGGACTGTATTAGTGCACTGTTTTAGCGGACTGTTTTACGTAATTAAGGGACTATTTTTACGTGAGAAATAGGTATGTGAATCACCTTGGTTGCTGTTTGGTTGTGCCCTTAATTGGTGCCTTGGTTATTGATGAAATTGACTTTCTTGAAAGGTGGAAAAGTACATATAAACGGGGAAGTGCTGCCCAATTTTTTGTAAAAGAAAGGAGATTCATTGAGTAGTATAAATGTATACTAGTATCATGAAGTTGATAGAAGTATTATTGTCGTTATAGGTTGAAGTACTACTTACGGCGTATTCTACTTGGCGTGTGGAGTAACCGAAGATGTATGTGAACTTTTCCTATCTTCTTTGAGCATGAACCTTATTAAATGATACTTGATATGATAAGTGTCTTGAATTTCCAAATGAGGATTTTAAATGAATTCGGATTTCATTATGGTGTTTGTTTGATTTGGAAAAAATAAGTTACTTGAGTTTAAAAGTATACTTATCTTGACTTTAAAAGTATAAGTTACTTGGATTAAAAAGTGTAAGTTACTTGATTTAAAAGTGAAAGTGTCTTGATGCTACAAGTGCTAGTGTATTGAGGTTTATAAATGAAAAGGGTGTGCGGCGGACGTACATAGTTCTATTTGGTTATTTTAAAATGGAAGGCATGGTAATTGTCTTGGTTATTTTAAAAGGAAGGAATGGTATTGTCTTGGTTATTTTAAAAGGAAGGCATGATATTGTCTTGGTTATTTTAAAAGGAAGACATGGTATTGTCTTGGTTGTCTAAAATGATGGTTGTTCATTTTATTGTAATGAGAGTCAAAGATTATTTAACTTGTATATGTATGTGGGTTAGAGTCCCATGACATTATATCATTCTTCCGGCGACATTATATATGTATGTGGGTTAGAGTCCCATGACATTATATCATTCTCCCGGCGACATTATATATGTATGTGGGTTAGAGTCCCATGACATTATATTATTCTTCCGGCGACATTATTTATGTATGTGGGTTAGAGTCCCATGACATTATATCATTCTCTCGGCGACATTATATATGTATGTGGGTTATAGTCCCATGACATTATATCATTCTCCCGGCGACATTATATATGTATGTGGGTTAAAGTCCCATGACATTATATTATTTTTCCGGCGACATTATATATAGATGTATGTGGGTTAGAGTCCCATGACACTATACTATTCCATGGACTAGCTCTCCATGATTTGGGTTCAAATCTCATATCACCATATATACATACGTGGGTTTGAGTCCCATGATGCTATATACATACATATGAGTGTTCGAGTCCCGTGATAGTATATTATGAGGGTAGGAGTCCCTGATTTTGGCATGACTTGCATATCTTGAAATGGTAATGATTTCATATTTGAAAGGGGTACGGTTGATTTCATATTTTGAAATGGTATTTATTTCATAAATTGAAATGACACGGTGGATCTTACTTTTAAAAAGACATATTTTTTTAAAAGGCTCAGTTGACTCTCATTTGTTTATATAATGTACAGTAGTGCAGTGGTACAGTGATACAAGATACAGTTGGCTTTTATTTTATATGACATGGTTGGAGATGGTAATATTTTTACTTGTCTCTGTCATCTTTTGGCCAGTTATGGTTTATTTACTGTACTTTATGTTTATGGTTCATACTTAGTACTTGTTGCATCGACTTCTTCTGGGCCGCGTTCATCTGCAGTTTAGGTACACAATTTGGTGATCCTCACTCTTAGGATCTCTACTCAGTTTTGAGAAAAGCTTCATTATTTCGGAGGCTTGTCATGTTGGTACGGACCCTGATATTGTAGGCTTATATACATTCAGGGGTAGGGCGGGGCCCTGTCCCATCGTGGTTTACTGTCCAAACTCTTAGAGGTATGTATTCATAGGTGGACTGGACTTGCGGGAGTTGTGTATATATGTTGTTGGCCAGTTGTACTACTGTGTTGTAGGGATGTTCCCGTTTATATATATGGCGGCAGCTTCATCGGCTTGCCTTGTTGCTACATATACGGTTTTCATTTATTATTTGACCTATGTCTTGAAAGGGATGTGAGGGTATAAGAGGGGGTGCCCAGATAGGGCACCAGTCGCGGGCCCGTGGTTTGGATCGTGATAGTGGGGTGGGAGGATAGGCCGGGGAAGAAAAAATTTCATATTTTTTATAAAAGTAAAAAAAATATGACATAAAAATTTGAGGATGGTGTGGGGGTAGGTGTGGGTAGGGCGGGGGATATGTTTGGACATATTTGAGTCATTGACTATCATATTGTCGTTACATTTATTATGTACAATATAATATTATTTTTTAATTAAATGTTGCAATTAAATAATTTTTTTTTATTAAATTGTAAAGATATACTAATTTTTAGAAACATATGATAGAAAATAATATTTTAAATAATTTTAAATCTATAAAAAAAATCTAGTAAATTTGCATAAATATTGGACAAACATGAAACTGTTTCTGTTTCTCAAAAACACTTCTATAATTATAGGTCAAACATCCTAACTAATTCTCCAGAAACAGTTTTTGCAAAACTATTTATAAATAGAAACGTCTTTCCAAAAACTTGGCCAAACAGATCCTTAATCTTCCGTAAATGCCACACGTCACATCTTGCATGCCGATCTTGCCTAGTGTCAGTCACCGTGATCCATATATAATTGCATTACCATGTAAATTAATTTTTTTTGAATTCGAATGTAAAATTTAAATTCAGAGGTACAATACATTGAGTCCCCAAGTTATGGTTATTGATAACGGCATTTCTATTCATATATATATTTTCTTTCAAAAGCCCCCGGGTACTAACTTTGATTATCTTTTCAGAATTGTTAAATAAAAGTATATCACTTCGACGGCTGTTGAATCACATACTTTTTCTTCTTTCAATTATGGGAAGGCATGTGGCTCCGATATGATTTTAATTCATTCAGCTCGCGCATCTCAATGGTTGTTTGGTACCACCACTAAGTAGCAACGTGAAAATTTTCGTTAGTGATATGTTTGAGAGGTTCAAAATTCAGATGCTTGTACATATGACCTGTCATTAATACTCGTAAGTCACTGTAGTATAAAGGTCGTTGGATAGAATGTATTAGATAAAATAATGTATGTATTAGTTATATCCTATTTGATACTATCTCTATTTGACATTATCCTATGCATAGAAAATCATGATTAGCAATGTAATGAATTTTAACACATGCATAAACATGATTAAAGACACAATTATCCATGAAGTTCCTCATATTCAATATTATTTTCATACACTCTACCAAATGACCCCTAATTATAGCTTATGGTAGCAAAGACTACTGTAATTTTACCAATGACTTAAATAAATGTCAAGTTTAGAAGGGTAATTAGTAATTAAGGCTACTGATACTTTTTTTGTTGTGAAGGCACCGCTACTCTTTCGAATTCGCAGTAAACCCCGACCGACGCAGAAATCGCAAACCACGCCGCCATGTAAATCACACTTGGCAAGCGATGTGCCAACCAAGAAGGTTTATGCAGGATCGAACTCGTGGCCTTGGCCCCGCGCTTCTTCAAGCATAATTCTAAGCACTGCATGTAAGGCTACTGATACTTAAAAGGAAGATAGAGAGATATTTAAATATTCTGCCAATACATATATTGAACTAGGGTTGTAAATATCAGGACTTATTTTATATATATATATATTAGTCTCTTCTTCTCAATTAATGTGATATCTTTTGAATTTCGAAATTTAAATAAATTTTTATTTGACCATAATATTTTCATATATATTTTAATCATTATTAATTGTCAATTATTATAACATATAGTTGTACTTTTTACATAGTCTTCAAAAATATAATTTTTATCTCAAAACTTTTAATTACTTCATGTTCGAATTCACATCAAAATTAAGTTGTTTGACTCTCAGAATTCAAACGATGCCATTTAAATTGAGATAGAGGGAGTACTTATCTACTCATCTTATATGGATATGCTTATCTATTAGCTGATGTATTTTATTTCCCATAGAGTTCAAGCTAAACGATCACCAAACTATTAAAAATAAGTGAATAAAGAATTAACTTTTTATAAAAAAGTCACTTATCTTTAGTTTTTGTTTCACTCAAAAAATCGAAATGTGATATATTCAATTACAGTACTTTTTAATGGCGTGACATCTGATTTTGTAAACTATAAAAATGATAAACTCAACCCATTTAATGAAAAATCTTCTATCCGATGGTACTCCACACATAACATTCTTTTATATTCTAAACAAATGTAGAAAAAGTGAAATTGGTTGACAATATAAAATGGCAGCCTCATATATTAAATTTTCGCTATGCGTGAAATTTAAAGACAGATTAAATCATACGAATTTATTATATATAATATTATCTTATTTTTATAAAAAGCTATTTACACAACCGAACTAAGAATATGAAGTGGGGTAGTTAATTGGCGCCGAATATATGATGGACATAATTGTTTTGTATTGCTAGTCCCGTGATTGGTGATGCCCTTCATGGGTCCCCCCTCCAAACATTAAAGATTCCAACCACGACTTTCACTTTCTTTCCTCATTCATCATCGCCCTCTTTCTAGAATGTTCAATTCTTCTTTGTTTTGTTTTCTCATTGTCGATCGATGGAATAATGGTCCAAATTGGATGCGTTTGGTTTGCGCAGAGTAAACAAAATAGAATTCAGTAAGAGAATGAAAAGAAAAAAAATTAATCTGATTGTCCCGGACCAGAACTTCCTAAGAAGCTAAAAGAAGACATTGAAAGCAACGGGAGGAATGACAGAATAGTACTAATAAAAGCCCCAATTCCCCTATTCTTTTTATAGGTGTCCCCGAGAATGCCAGTCAAAGTAAGTAAGGAGTCAGTCGTCAGAAGGAGAATTCGGCAGCCGTTTTCTTGCTCGCCACTCAACTAGAAACTCGAACTCCCCTACATGTTTGGTTTGATCCGGGGTGGTCCGAGATCCGGGTTGGGGAAAGGGAATGGAAATATCTAGGGGGAATCAATCTAAGGAAAAAGAAATGAAAAAGTAAGCCAAACAAACAACTTCAAAGAGAATCAGAGGATTTCATTCCCTTTTCTTATTACCCCGAACCAAACGCACTCTTCATTACGACTTCAAATTTGTTTATTCATATTAATATTCTAAGCATAATACAACACCTTTCAATCCCGAAAATGATTTGGTCCACACGTTTGAGAATAAACTTATCCCTATACTGTAAAAGATCTTCCAATATATTAAAAGTGACTTTGAGGTTCTCATGACCAAATCCAACTCACATTCCAATCATATCACTAGCATGCGTCAGGCTTTGGCATGGCCTCTTTAATTGAGTGATCTTTAACTAAGAATTTCCACATGCTTTTTCCAAAATTGCAACTTTAAATCCAAATAGATAAAAATACTAGGTGATTTTTTTCCATCTACCTAAATCCTTGACGATCAGGGTTATTCGGTGTCCGATACATGTTTCCGTGAGAGGTAGCATGTACTCAATAGAATAGTCTGTGGGCAGAGTTATTCTGTAATCCGGTACATATTCTTATGAGAGGTAGCATGTACTTGTTGGAATAGTCTAGGGGCGAACAAACTGATTTTGACACCACATTTATTTAAAAAAATGTAAAGGTATTTCCTTGAGTACATAGATGACTTGAATCAATTGAGAGCAGCAGTGGATGGTGTAGGCATAGCAATCAGATGTCATAAATTTACATTTCAGAGAAGCAAGTGAACCCCATCAACATAGATGTTACAGTCACTCGCTTAAAGACATAAAAGCTGCTTACAAAGTGGAAGGGAAATGTTAAAAAAATTTACGTGGAACTAGATTGGAATACTAGTTGTCATTTGACATGTTTACCTTTTCCAACTACTGATACTATGACAACCACATCATCGCGCTTGCCACCAGTATACCCAAAGTATCCGGCTGCTTGAGCTGCATCAGCAAATGGACTTCTCCCTGAAGCAGAACTACCCACTTCTTGCACCCTCGTCGCCAAAGTCTCCGCAATTTCCTAAAGAAGAAAAACAGACCACATAAAAACCATATCAATCACATACTAGAAATGTGATTAAATTACAAGATGAATTTTGGAGGAGTGCTCCTAAAATGAATATGAAAGTTTGCACGTCTGAGAGGAGCTGCAATATTAGCATAACTAAGGTCAGGTTAGTGCTTGTCCATGTTGTGACAGAAATATCCAAACCTAAAACACTTGGTAGTGGAACTAAAACAATCTTTTCTGGTAAAAGAGAATGGTATTTCCCATGTGTTCGGCTATAGTGGAAATCCCCAAATCTAGAGCTTAGTCTTAAGTTCCAACCAAGATCTAACAATGCACTTCTCGGCCATCTAGCCAGAAAAAGTAGACACAAGATTTCAGTTGCTTTATTATAACATTAGAGAAGCAGAACCCCCAAGCTCAATCTCATACATCTCAAACTCTAAAACTACCAGTTCTGGCCCCAATACCCTCTCATTCACTTACTATAGGCCGAGCAGGATAGATTCATCTTAATTTTATAAATTAAAAGAGAGACATAAGTCATGTGTTCGAGCTAAAGCCTTTATTCGCTATGTAAATAGACAACCTGTATCCATTATATATTGCTCTAAGAAAAAGTTCGCCCCTTCAGCTAACACCCAAAAAATAAGAAAACACTAGTACCATTTCATAGAAGGTAAGACGAGAAAATATAAACAAAAATGGCATTGGCACCTGAGGACTTTTGTCAGCTTCCAGTGACCTTGAGACAATTGACACTATTTCTTGATCATATAAGTTGTCAAAAAGTGCATCTGTTGCAGTGACAATAATGTCCCCCTCATCTAACTCTATCTTGTATTCCTGAAGCATAAGGTGCAACAATGGAGTAATTTCTGAATACAAGCTTGGACACATTTCTCTGACGGAATGCCTCATTAAAGATGTGCACATACATACCTCCAGAAGTTGAGATGGATCATCACCTCTTTCAATTTGTATGGGCAAATTGAATTCATGAAGCATGGGTGATGACTTCCTATAAACTCTGCCATTCCTTACTACAATAAATCCGGAGTCTCCAATATTAGCCACATGAAGAGCCTGTAACAATAAATTTCGTTTCAAAACAAGTTCATGAGTGAGCGCTTGTAAATACTTGTCATGATTTTTTCTGGCGTATAAGCACATTGACGAACTGGAAGACTGTTCCAGTAATATGTCAGCAATCAATATCCTTAGCAAAGGTTTCTCACCGTATAGCATTAATAACTACCTAATACTCTTATCTTGCTAATAAGTGCACACATACGCTAATGACATCTTTTATATGAAAACAATTAGCAAGTTCTCGAATTAAAAGAAAAAGAATATCAAAATTAAATAATGCTGATTATTACTGCAGTATATAAATTGAGGTGTTGTGCAGCAAAAAAACAGATTTACTAATTTGGTTGAAAATACCTTTCCATCAAAATAAGCAATTAAGACTGTTGAAGATCCAGGAGAATCTGTTGCTGAGACGCCCAGATTAAGGACTTGCTTAGGGTCATTTATTAAATCCCCGCACTGAGAAACAATGAACTCACTATTTTCCATGAGTTCCTGGGCATATACTCCTGGATCACTCCCTGAGTAATAAAAGGCACATTCTCTTAAAATCGGCATATACTAAAATGCTTTGGGACTTAATCATCATTGAGTTGGAAAATATATACTAGGTGCCTTTAAACTTATAAAATTCCATAGAAGTTAATTCATGAATTCCATACTGAAATTCAACGCAATACAGGTGCCATGCACGATAGAAAACAGAGTCGGAGGAAAATTACCTTCCAATGACCAGGAACCAACTCCATCGGCTACCCCTAGCCACTTCCCAGAAGCAACAAAATATGCTTCATGTCCACCTGCCAATGCCTGGTTTATTTAATATTTTTCGAATTACTTACTCATAAATCATGATGTTTTATTGGATACAAGAAAATGAGAACCAATATCTTCTAACATGTATTCCAAATTCAATTTTATTGAATAAATATTTTCTTCGTTTTGAAATTCAATTTTTTTTATATATTAAAAGCTGAACAACTTTTTTATGCTGATAACCAATATCTTCTAACATATATTCAAAAATCAATTTTATAGAATAAATATTTACTTCGTTTTGAAATTCAATTTTTTTATATATTAAAAGTTGAACTACATTTTTATTCATCTTAAGAAAATCCATTAAACTCAATTCAAGCTCATGACTAAGTGGTCACTTTTATCTTCAAAAACTGAAAATTATAAGAAAGGAATATATCTGAAATACCTTGGATGGATATTGCAGCAAAGTAGCACCAGAAGACAGAATTAATTCTGCTGGTGTAGCTTCCTTGCTGTTGAAAATGGGAGATCATTGGACATTAGATGCACTATATCACATGTATTTTTAAGAGTAGGATATTTGTATTCAAAAGAGGAGGAGGAGGCGGGGGGCAGCAATATGGCCAAAACAAACTGCTCCTATTTGTTAAGGGATTTACATGTGTGTGTTACTCTAGAAGAGGACAATGGTATAGTACTAAAGTGGCAGTGATAAAATCTAAACAAAATAACTCTAACATCACCAATCTTTAATGAGTTTAGTAATATATGCATCTAGAGAATTTAGAATATGAATACATGTTACGTTCAAGAAAAATAAAAAAATTGTAGTAATTCTAAAATCAGGAAGGTCCAAGATACCTGCTGTCTAAGACTTCTGAAGATGTATCCTCAACCACTTCATGAACAGACACTTCCATGATCTCACTGTTTCTTATATCTTCTTTTCTTTCCTCTTCCAAGGATAAGCTAGGCGAATTTTCATCTGGCTGAGAAAAGTATAGAAGAGAATAAATTATAGCTGCAGTGTGCTAGAAGAATCAGTTCAGTTTTCTTCCAACCAAAACATTCAAGAATGTAACTATATGAAGAGGTGTACATGGGATCTTTCAAGTAGAAAATATGTGCTAACCAAGCTTTTAGGACAGTGATCAATGTTAAAGTAGTGTAAGATGTCTACCAACTCGGTCAATAAGATAGAATCGAATATGAGAACTATTAACCAGGTAATCGCTGATGAAAAAGATTCACTAAGTTGATGAAGAATAAGTTTTAAATCACAATCAAAGTTAAAATTAACAACTGAAGTAAAAATCTTTCTACAACCGGGTTTCGGCCAACCAGAGTGTAACAATCACCCAACTCGCATACTACTAAGTACTAGCAACAGAAAAGAAAACAGACTACTGTGTTGGAAACCAGATAAAGAAGGGAAAGATATGACCCTTTTCTTGTTTAGCTTGTATAAAAGAAAAGAAGGATGCTAAAGAGTTTCAGCAATAGCAGCTTCTTTGATGACACATATCATCACAGCTTAGTACATATATCGCTATGATATCATATATTAATGTGATTTCACAGTTCCAATATACATTCCATCTTGTAAAGTATTCTGTTGAGATAAAAAAAACTAGATGTTACGCTAATTAAGTACAAGAACTCACAACTTAAAGGTTAAAAGAACTGCCATGATGAAATTATAATTTATGATTCTTAGATCATCACTGCACTGGCGGAAATACTAAAGTTCTCAAGAGCCAGTTCACTAAACGCTGCACACCAACAAACCTGTAGTAGCATTTAAATACAAGTTTACCATATCTAGTTGAGCTTGAGATCAGTCGTATGGTAGCTAATCTCAAAGAAGAATTATGCAAAGGCACATATTACATACAGAACTAGAATAAATAATAGTGAAAAGGGTCAAATATACCATCTACTTTGTTTTATTAGCCAACTTTATCCTCCATTAGTGAAACTGAGCAAATATACCCCTGCCATCGACAAAGTTTACACTCGTACCCCAATTTGGATGAAAACCCCCAAATCAAATTAAATTACCCTAATTTGGGAATAGCAATATATTGCACAATATACAGCATTCTACAATAAATGCCTATTCTCTATTGACAATCACAACATCAGCCAAATAACAATTGATACACAAATTATTGACCATGAGCCCTAATTAGCCAGTTTAGGTGATTTCATCTGATCCACAATAATATTACCATATATACTACAATAGAAACATAATTTACCACGTCAAACCTTATCGATAGGTGGAAAGAACTCACCGGTAATGGACTTTCGCCTTCGTTAGACTCAGATATTAGGTTGTGATCAACTTCATCATCAAGAATTGGTTCAGCCTCCAGCTTAGGAGACGGAGGCATTGCTTCAATCATATTAGTCTCACCACTATCCTTGAAGGTATCATTTTGGGAAGCCTGATCCTCCGTATCTGCAGACACATTGATCAGCTCGTTTTGATCATCATTTTCGCAATCAAGGACTTCGGTACTCTGGTTTTCAGCATCCATAGAAAAATGCTTAATATCAGCATTCCCTGGACTAATTTCGTCAACAACAGTTCCAGTGTTACCCAGATTAATTCCCTCGGGAACATTCTCTGGACTAATTCCGTCCACAACAGTTTCAGTATTCCCCGGATTAATTGCCTCAGGATCAATCTCTGGACTAATTTCGTCCACAACAGTTTCAGTATTCCCTGGGTTAATTCCCTCGGGAGCATTCTCTGGACTAATTTCATCACAAACAGTTTCTTCATTCCCCGTATTAATTCCCTCGGGAGCACTCTCTACGGGCTCTTCGATTATAGGATCAACATTTTCAGATATTTGTTCTGTCTGTTGGACAATCTCAATATCATTTTCCGCTGCCTCAACTTCAGTCGAAACAACACCATTTTCCATCTCAGGAGTTGAATCATCATGGCAATCCTTGTCACCACCATTCTCTGTCAATTGACTTGAACCTTCTCCCTCAGATCCTTCAATTTCCTTAGCGTTCACCGAGTCAGAATATTCATGCATTGCTGTAGGTGAACTTAAAAGAGGTGATTTGTCATCATCCAATTCTTCAAATGATTCATCACTTGATTGACCCTTCATTTCTTCCTCAACTTCCAAAGAAGGAATAGAATTCTCTGGTGGTGTAACTGAAGCTTCACTATCATCTTTCTTTTCGAAAATCTCCTCAACATGTTCTTCATTCTCAATACTGACCTCAACTACAGATTCATTTTGAATTTCTACAGATGAAATTGAAGCAACATCATCCGTGGAATCTTCCAGAAAAGTTTCACTCAATTCAGTCTCTCTTTCCACAAAATCATTACTCTTATTGTTAGTCTCTACTGATTCAGAGAATCCAGAATCAGTGGCCACAGTCCTAACTTCTCTCTCTTGTTTCTTGACAATGACTTCTCTCTCATTATCACCATCAAAAACTTTCACCACACTAAATTCATCTTCACCGTCCCTTTCCACCTCTTCAACCCCCAAAATTGTTTCCTCCAATTCATCCTCTTTCGCTACCTCGCTTGGGTCCCCAAACCGAAACAGTAGGCTGCCATCAGAATGCTCTGACATATAGAAAAACATCAAAACCCCACCAATTTGAAAAAGCAGTAAACCTCAAATGAAACATCACAAAAGAATTCAAAGAACTTATTTTTATCACAATAAAAATGTATAAGAATAAAAGGGATAATTGAATAAACGTACCATGGGTGGAGATGACATCAAGATTTGGAGAAGTGGGTGTGGAGCATAAAGCAATGTGAAGTGATTTTCTTCTTCCTCTTCTTCTTATAACAAGACTTGGGTTGTGAAGGGAAACAACTGGAAATAAGAGGAAAGGCTTTTGGGCAGAAAAATAGGTGGCAAAGAATTGAGAACCTGTTATAGAGCGAGCGTCCAAGAACTTGCACAAGGGATCAGCCATAACTATGACAACAAATGCAATTGTTTAGTTGAACATGGAGTTGTTTTTTGTGGATAGAGGTTGATGTCTTTTCTTTTCTTGGGACTGATGATGGTCGTTATTTTCTGTTTGGTTTTACCCGGAAAAGGCCCTTAGGCTTCCTTGGGGACTGTCAAAGACCACCCACACGATTCTCAATTGCTATAGGGGCCGCAGACCCAAACGAGATCTTTGCTATTGCTTTCTGTAAAATTGTACTAGTAATATCTCTTTCTTTTTATATTTTCATTTTTGGTCAATCATCTTCATGAAATTTACTAGGAGTATACTTTAATGAGTTTGAAACACCTTATATAGACAATATAAAAAGATGTTTATATTATATGATCAATTTTACCTGTTATGGTAGATACTACCTTATTACCTGCCGATATCTTTTGATAAATATATTGTTGGTGTATATAAAGTAGGCGCTACTTTGGGTGGATCTATATTTGATGTTACGCACTTGATTATTATTCTCAGACATTCTTTAGACAATATGAATACTAACTTGGGATTGAATCGTTGTAGTTGTTAAACATTTCTTTTAAAGAAAAGAATATACTAAATGAAAGTGAGGAGTATATAACATCCTTTACTCTCTTAGAATTACTAGCACGCACTTGATTTGCCCCAAGACTTTCCAGGTCGTAACTTCATGGGTTGCATTTTGCAAGTGTCTTCATGAGTAATGTTATTAAGTGTAACACTAATTATGAAAGCTGTTACTAGTACTTAATAACCATAAACAACCGCACGTTAGCTTCAAAGAACCTGGTAGAAGCTATGTTGTTCAATATCTTATGATCAACACAACTTCTAACGACATTTGTCGCCACAAAAAAAGAACAAGATTATCTGTTCACTACAGGGAATAACAACTAAGACACAGAATCAAAACTGAAGGAGAAAGAAGTGTACACGTGGATGGTACAAATAAGGGACATAGAGATGTAACTAAAGACCTCATTGGTCCGAAATCTATCCACCAGATATCTCAGATTTCATTTATCCTACGTGGCTCCTTTCAAGATCCCCTATTGATCTCATACCCTTAAAACCAGGAATCTCACTTATTCATTCAGAGTAGAGACCAGAAAAACCATCCACAACTTTGCATTGCACCTTACCACTATCATTTTATTCTACACATACAGAATAAACATGGCCACAACATCTGCTGCAGTGCTGAATGGCTTGAGCTCCTCTTTCTTGACTGGTGGCAAGAAAAGTCAGGCATTATTGGCTGCCCCACTCACCGCCAGAGTCGGCGGTGCTGCCGCTCCCAAGAGGTTCATTGTGGTCGCTGCTGCTCCCAAGAAATCTTGGATTCCTGCTGTTAAAGGTGGTGGCAATTTGGTTGACCCCGAGTGGCTCGATGGCTCGTAAGTTCACTTTATATCTCCAACCCTCAACCCCTAGAGACTATGTTGCTCAGACTCTATAAAAATGTTGTCACACCCGTGTTGGATCCTCCAAAATCCAACACACACCCGGTGATATTTTGAAGAGTCCGAGCAACATCGACTAGAGATGAACTAAGATTTAGAATTAGTGCATTCAAAACATGTATATATGGTTCGAGCAGAAAGCTTGAACCTTGAACTATCTAGATTAGTCTCTGCTCGCCCCTCCCCTTTCCCTGTTTCATTATTTTGCAAAGGCTTAACCTCCTATTTGTACCTGCAGGCTCCCTGGTGACTATGGTTTTGACCCACTTGGTCTTGGCAAGGACCCTGCATTCTTGAAATGGTACAGAGAAGCTGAGCTCATACATGGCAGATGGGCAATGGCTGCAGTATTGGGCATCTTTGTTGGCCAAGCCTGGAGTGGCATTCCATGGTTCGAGGCTGGTGCTGACCCTGGTGCTATTGCACCTTTCTCTTTTGGCTCACTTCTTGGCACTCAGCTTCTCCTCATGGGTTGGGTTGAGAGTAAAAGGTGGGTCGACTTCTTTGCCCAAGACTCTCAGTCTGTAGAATGGGCCACTCCATGGTCCAAGACTGCTGAGAACTTTGCCAACTTCACTGGCGAACAGGGTTATCCTGGTGGCAAATTCTTCGATCCTTTGGCACTCGCTGGTACACTTCAGGATGGTGTTTACATCCCTGACACAGAGAAGCTAGAGAGATTAAAGGTTGCGGAGATCAAGCATGCTAGACTTGCTATGTTAGCCATGTTAATTTTCTATTTTGAGGCCGGACAAGGGAAGACACCCCTTGGTGCTCTTGGTTTGTAAGGGCCTTCATATTAAACATTTCATTGTAAAGAGTCACTGGATGTAGAAAGAAGAAACCAAAGCTTGGATTTGTCCCCTTGAAAAAATTCAAAATTTTCCCTTGAGACAGTTTATCATCTAACATAATCTATATTTTTCACGAGAACATTTAAGATTGCTCTAGCCCAAGTAGTATGACAGTATAACTGTATAACAATTGTTACAATGCAAAACAGAGATATGGTAGTAAACTTTCCAATCAAATGATTCAAGAATCGTGACTTAACGTATGAAGAACCTACTTCAATAATGAGCATAAGTTGCAGCCACAAACGAAATTTAATCAAAATGTGGCAGAAACATTCACAACATAACTCAACCAGGAAGGCAACATCTGCCTTCTGGGTTATTAGACCAAAAACTCATACAATCAGAACAAGGATTGTCATAGCAATGCACGGAAGGACAAAGGTACCCTTGCTCACAGATATAGGAAATTCGCATTGATCCTGAATATAACAAACCATTTCTTTTAGCTTTGGCAAGGAAAGAAAGCAAAAGCTCGTGGTAGTACTCTTCAGATGATCCTTTTTCTTCTTGAAATTCCCTAGTTTAACATTACTGGTGGCAGATGGAGGGAGAAAACTGATCAAGGTGCCAAAAAGTTGCCTAGTAATAGACTAATAGCTGCACAGCGTTACTCACTGCCTGTAGCCATCGAAAACTCTTCCTCACAGACCACATCCCCTGATATATATGCCATTCCTCTCATCTTTGCTATTCCAAACCGTTGTTGCAGCTTGATCAGTGTCAAGCTCGTTGCCAAAGTATCTCCAGCCACCACTGGCTTCCCGAACCTTTGTCTATTCCAGCAAACAAAAAGTTTTCTCTGGAACCTAAGAGGAACTCTTGAAAATTAAGGACCTGACCTATCTGTTCGGTAACGACATGAACCAACATGCTACATGGAAAAAGTTCAAAGCGATCATCAGTTAAATTAGCATTGGCGTTAAAATCTGAAGGTGGTAATTAGACACCAAATTTATCCAATTACTTAGATTACGAAAAGATAAACTCTAATATTTGCCAGACTCAATAAGGAAAAACCATGGAACCAACACCAATGAACATTCAATATCAGTCATGGAACAAGAAACAAGTCATATACAGATCTCAACCATTAGAACACCAGGCATGATTGGCCTCTCAAGGAAATGCCCAAAAAAGAAGTCATCTTTGATAGTCACAGCTGAAACAAATGGCGTCTATGCCCAAAAAGAAAGGGTAGTTGGAGAAGGATTCTAAATTCAAAGATATAGTTTATTCATGAGAATTTGATCTTTGCATATGTTACCACTTCAGAAAAGAAAAGAATTTTTTAATCATAATATACCACAAAGTACAAGGTGTAGATATCTTATAATTTTTCCCAGAGGGAGTATCACTTATAGTCAACAGTTCCACTTCTTGTTCTGGAAATGTATCTTTGCATCCTAATCCACTTAATAGGGTACCAAGCGGCAAGCGGAACATAAAATGCTTGCTCCTGTAATTTAGAAGAAACCCAAATAAGACTTATCCCAAAGACAAAGGAGAGAGAGAAACCAAAAAACAAACAACAACAACATACCCAGTGAAATCCCACAACGTGGGGTCGGGGAGGGTAGAGTGTACGCAGACCTTACCTCTACCTAGGTAGAGCGGCTATTTCCGAGAGACCCTCGGCTCAATACAAAGCATAAACATAAGCAAGGCAAGCACCACAAGGCAAGACAAGAAAAACAGTCAAACCCGGACAATAAATTTAAAGCAGTATGAAAATGCTGGTATGAAAAGCAAATAAGCTATGATAGCGCATTCTGAAAAAAAGAAGCAGTAACTACCGCAAGTAAATTAGATAAACAAAGTACACTAAAGAACACATAGCAGCAGAAATCAAACTACGAGTAACTATAAAGTAATACTGCGCCTATTAGTATGATAAGCGAAGCGAGCCTACAATAACAACACTACACTACCGGTTTGTAAGCGTACGTAGGACTACGCTCGACAACCTACTACCCTTCTACCCTAATACGCGTCCTCCACAACCCCCTATCTAAGGATATGTCCTCAGTAAGTTGCACCTGCGTCATATCTCGTCTAATCACCTCTCCCCAATACTTCTTAGGTCTACCTCTACCCCTCCTGAACCCGTTCATAGCCAACCTCTCACACCTCCGCACTGGGACATTTGCGTCTCTCATCTGCACATGCCCAAACCATCTCAACCTCGCTTTTCGCATCTTATCCTCCACTGAGGCCACTCCCACTCTGTCCCGGACAATGTTCTAAAAAACGCTAGGCGGGACCAGGGCGGGGAGTGGGCGCCTAGCGCCTAGGCAGCCGCCCAGGCCGTTTTTTAGAACACTGGTCCCGGATATCATTATTTCTAATCCTATCCCTTCCGGATATAAACCAAAAAACAAACAGTATCCAATATTCAAACAGATATGTGTTCCTCCTTAAACAGATGTAAGAACTATGTTTTCTGACAATCTTGGAATACAGGATCACGTTAAATGAAATACCTTATACCTGAGAGTTATACATCAACAAAAAGGTATAACTCTATGTAATATACTTAAACTAGGAAGATATTTGCTATTAAAGCAGCTTAATGGTTGAGTCCATGTAGAATAGAGCTCTATGTAATATACTTAAACTAGGAAGATATTTGCTACTTATTAATTTTTTAATCAAAAAACGAATTTGCTATCTTTTCTGTTGTTTCGTTGTATGATATGTTTATATTTGTCAATAAAGTAATTGCAATATCCTTCCTTTGATGTACCTATTCTCGAAATTTACCATGTCAACATGTCCATGATTGATCATATTGCTTTTCACATCCATCTTCCTGCTTTCCAAATTAAAATGGAGGAACTCACATTGTATGAACTGCAATATAACTGTACCCTCTAGATAGACGTTATATGTAGAAGTAAAAACATCCTTTCTAGCGACAACGATTATTCAGTGAACCCAAAAGAGTTGTAAATTTTCAATATTGATCCATCAGGAGATGTTGAAGTAGAGATTCCATTTTCACATAACAGATAGACATTTGTATACATATAATATCCAGTTCAATTTAACAACTAGCGACAACGATTATTCAGTGAACCCAAAAGAGCTGCCAATTTTCAATATTGATCCATCCGGAGATGTTAAAGTAGAGATTCCATTTTCACATAACAGATGAACATCTATATATATAATATCCAGTTCAATATAATAATTCAAGAGAGAATAACAGAAGTCAAGGTACCTCAAGAGCTTGAAATTCCCTATGCTGAGGGATGCTAGTCTTCATCACTACCTGTATCTGCATCAGAAGTTCCATCACGTTCATCAATCTCTTCTACATCAGCCAATTCAATCTCTTCTTCATCAGTCAATTCTTCATCAAGCACATTGTCCAGCTGCGGCAACATGTCCACTCCTTTGCTTCGGTAAATTAACCCAGTCCTCATAACATGATGAAACTTATCCCTGTGGCGTGTCAGAGGATGTGGATTTACAAGTCTCCCACGACGGTACCCCTCTCTCAATGCCACAGTCGTTGTCTTGCACTTGAGTGAGAGGTAAAATATTCCTGGATACCTAGTAAATATTCGAGTAAATCTATGTGGAAGATATAATTCCTCTCTCAGGTTCCTCAAGTAATTTCTCTTTGTTTTCTTGTATAGTGTCAAGCTCAAGAACTCGTGTAAAATCCCAACTACTCTCTTTTCCATAAGATCACTATCGGGGTCGATTCCCCTTGAATCCTCATAAGGTGAGATGTAAGGCAGCTTCTGAAACTCATCCATCCACGCCTTGACCTTCTTCTGTGCCCCATATCCCCTTGGGAAACTCATGGGGAATTCTAATGCAGCTTTCCCCCTTTTAAATTCCCTATACCCCACTGCCGGAGTGCTGCTGCTGCTATCATCATTCATTTTTTGCAACTCAGACACAGCATATTTTTCTGGCCACTGAACAAGCTTTAAGCAAGGCAACCCATTTGTTCCCTTAACTATCCTAAAATCATCTGGAAATTTCTTAATTAATTTCTTATCAAAATCATCAGGCAATCCTAAATCCCATTTCAAAGGATGTAATGATTGCAGCGCCACCTACAAATTTTAAAGTCAAATTTGACAAAAACAGCTCCACATAGAGAATAAAAAGAGCAGTACTGGTACTGTATTTTGAAATTCACAAAATGGCATTTTATCTTGATAATTGAAAGCTACAACAGCAAGTCTTTACAACTAAGCCGAATTGGTCCACCAACAACTATCATATACCAATATCGCCATTTGCAGATATAAAGCATTTTTGAATTGCTAGCAATCTCCACATCGGATACACGATATGTAAAATGCAGTGACAGAAGTATAATTACATTCAATTGGCTACACAGGTTATGACGCTGGGTCCCCTCTTCTCTTCATGAATCTAATAATCTCAAGAAAAGCAGTCTTACTGCTGTTTTCATATAATAATTACCTTTTATTAAAAAAGAAAAAAAGATCCTCAAGCTAGCAGTAAGATATGCTATCAGCATTCAACCACAAGATCTAAGTTGGACACAAACCCATGCTTCTTTTTGCCAGCTTCTTGTTGTTAGTTTAAATACAATGTTTGTTTTGATTTTACTTAAATTTTATTATATCGCATCGTTAAATAGATCGTTATGTAACCACGAAAAGTCCAATTTTATGTAACGACCGATTTAGTATGATCGCGTCGTTACCTTATTTTTTTTCTCATTTTGTATTTTCTTATTATCTACTAATAATCTTATTTTATCCTTTCTAGTACTTTTTTATAATAGCTCTACCACTACTTTTCTTGTAGGTTTATCCTACAAATCGGTGATGTGTGGACATTATGTAACGACAGAAAACGATAAAGTCTTCATCAAAATAATGCAGTACAATACAAACAACACAATACAATAAAATACGATACATTATGAAACAGTGTTATAGAAGTAGTTACCATTCTGTTGGTTGTCATCATAAGAACTTTCGAAAGCCTTTCAACCAAATCAGTCTGATTATCTTCAAACACCTTCAATTCTTGATCATGAAGTATTTTAGCAATATGGGTAAGTTTAAAACAAGGCAAAGATGAGTATTTTGGATGAGGAAACTCTTCGAAAAGAGTTGGATATCTTCTAATAAACCTAAGTGTAGGAACTGTAAGTCCAAGTAGTTTTTGAGAGTCATCAAGTGACTTAGCAGTAAGATACCCAACTGGTGAACGCAAAATAGCATCTTTTAGTAAGCAAGCTGCTTTAAGATCTGTTTGGACATCGATTATATGGTCTAAACCTCTGTTTTTCACCCATTTTAAACGTACTTTTACTATGCTTCTATGTTGTTGAACATTGTGATAAATATTTTGGGTGACTATGGATTTTAGGGTTGAGAATAGGGATTTTTCTAATAAATTCATATGTGGGTTTGTGCTTGTGATCAAGAAAATTCTGATAGCTATGGGTATTAGGGTTTTGCACAAGGTAAGAAAACAAGAACTGACGAAAGGGATACGCCAAACGACGACGTGTAAACACTCCGCTACTATGACTTAATGTTGAAACTGACGTGCTTTGCACGCTATTGCGTCAGCCCAGGATTTACCGTTTAAACAGTTCTGTATGCCTCATGTAATATAGTAATTCTGCATTTACACTCCTTAAGAGGTATATCCATATTAAAAATTAAAATAAAATTCTAACTAAGAAAAATTTATGTAATTATTTTTATAAATTTAATAAAGATATAAATATCTTTGTTCACGCATTCGATTAAAATGAAGAATACTTATTTTTTTTAAATATGTATCTTTCGAAACTTATAAATAAGAAATGAAATTACTTAATAAGATATATCGACTATTTATATCTATATATTACATAAAACTAAAACTAGGCATAGTTACTATGACTTGTCACTCTCTAAAGCACATAAGCTCGTTTATCCTTTTTATCATGTTTTTGATTTTTTTTTCTATTTTCCTCTATTTATATGTTGTATTATGGAACTCAAAGATACTTTTTAGATTTAACTAGTCGATCAGTACCTGCAATGTCTATGCCAAATCATATACGTAATACATCAATTTATAAAATAATATTAGTTAAAATAACGCTTTGAACAAATAAATACGTGATTAAGATAAAATACAAGTCATTGTTACAGAGGTTTAGGAACCAAATTGACATTTTAACTTGCATGCACAAGTTTATAAAGTTGGCCTCTTGTCCCAATTTATCAGATATGGATGTGTTTTTTAAAACCTCACATAATAAAATCGGATGCCATGCGCATGCAGTCGAATTTTTTTCATGGACAGATTCTTGATAACATGAACAATTATTAAGCCAAATCCATCTATATTGAGACACATGTTATTAGTGTAAAAAATGGATCTTGGGTTTAACTGACTCTGATACAAGTAAATAATGGATATTGAACCTAACTCAACCCCAAAAGCTAGCTTATAGGGTGAGGATTGTTCAAGTCCATATAAGGAGTACATGTTCTCATTTCATTTTCGATGTGGACTCTTAACAATTAAATGTTCTGTTAAGTTAAGATGAAATTGAGGATTGATACACATTTCCCTTACTCTCTCGGAATTATACTGACTTGAGTTGGCCTAAGACTTCTAGGGTCGCGCATTTTGCAAGAATCGTCATCAGTGATGTTGATTAAGCTTGGAGACGCCAATTATGAAAAAAGATTCTTAATATTTACACAATCAAATCATATAAGCTAATTATATATTAATTAATAACCTGATAAAAATAATAAATAACTTAGTATAACAGGTTAAACTACACTAATAATATGGATATCACGTATATAACATAAACCCGGATAAATCTATGATTGCTATTCACAATATTCAAGTACCGGCACTACGTAACCATTAGCAACATGTTAGCTTAAGGAACAAGGACATTTGTCTCCACAAAGATGAGATCCTAACAAGACTAAGGTTGTGTTCTATGTTTTGACTAATTAAACATGAGAAAATTGGAAGGCCATTTTTTGAACACCCCTGAGAATCTGTTGTTCAAGAATTTGAGAGGTTGGAAAGTGGAAAATTACAGACCATATAGTGGCATGTACTAGGTGTCCACGTGGATGGTTACAAATAAAGGAGAAAGAGATGGAGCTCAACATCTTATTGGTCCGAAATCTATCCATTAGAGATCATAGATTTCATCTGCAGATTTCATTTATCCTACTTGGCTCCTTACCATCTGTCCTTTTGATCTCATGACCATATAACCAGGAATCTCACTTCTACATTCAAAGTAGAGACACAAGAAACCATCTACAACTTTGCATTGCAGCTTACACATACAAAGTAAACATGACCACCACATCTGCTGCGGTGCTCAATGGCCTGAGCTCCTCTTTCTTGACTGGTGGCACGAAAAGTCAGGCCTTATTAGGTGCTCCCGTTGCGGCCAGAGTTGGTGGTGCTGCCACTCCCAAGAGGTCCATTGTGGCAGCTGCTGCTGCTCCCAAGAAATCTTGGATTCCTTCTGTTAAAGGCGGTGGCAATTTGGTTGACCCCGAGTGGCTTGATGGCTCGTAAGTTTAGTGGCATGTTTAAGACCACGAGATTAAAGGACATTTTGGTATATTATACATATCTTTAGTTCATGACCACAAAATTCAAAAATTCTTTTACTATCATAAATTTCATGTTCAGTCAAACTAAAACAAACAAATCGAAACAAAGGAGTATCTCCTAACCTCAATCCCCCATCCCGCCCTCTCAAGAGACGAATTTAGAATTTTGAGTTAGTGCATTCAGAATGTTTATATGATTCAAGTGGAAAACAATATGTTCAACTAAACTTGTGGAGTCCGCTCTAGATCCGTCTCTGCTACTCGCCCCTCTCATTTTCCTGTTTCATTGTTTTGCTGGCTTAACCTTTTATTTGTACCTACAGGCTCCCTGGTGACTACGGTTTCGACCCACTTGGTCTTGGCAAGGATCCTGCATTCTTGAAATGGTACAGAGAAGCTGAGCTCATTCATGGCAGATGGGCAATGGCTGCAGTATTGGGTATATTTGTTGGTCAAGCATGGAGTGGCATTCCATGGTTCGAGGCTGGTGCTGACCCTGGTGCTATTGCACCTTTCTCTTTTGGCTCACTTCTTGGCACTCAGCTTCTCCTCATGGGTTGGGTTGAGAGCAAAAGGTGGGTCGACTTCTTCGACCAAGACTCTCAGTCCGTAGAATGGGCCACTCCATGGTCCAAGACTGCTGAGAACTTTGCCAACTTCACTGGCGAACAGGGTTACCCTGGCGGTAAATTCTTTGATCCTTTGGCATTAGCTGGTACACTAAACAATGGTGTATACGTCCCTGACACAGAGAAGCTTGAGAGATTAAAGGTTGCTGAGATCAAGCATGCTAGACTTGCTATGTTAGCCATGTTAATTTTCTATTTTGAGGCTGGCCAAGGGAAAACACCCCTTGGAGCTCTTGGTTTGTAAGGGATTTCATATTAAGCATTTCACTGTAAAGAGTCATTGGATGTAGAAAGAAGTAACCAAAGCTTGGATTTGTCACTTCAAGCTTTTCCCCCTTGAGAATATCCAAATTCTTCCCTTAGAGAGTTTATGATCTTACAAATTCTGTATGCTTTGGCCCTAGTGGGACAGTATATAAATTGTAACAATGCAGAGGAAAAAATATGGTAGTGGAAGTTCCAATTAATAAATGATTCAAGATTGTCATATCAATGCACACAAGGACAAAGGGACCCTTGTCACAGATACAGAAAATTTGCATTCATCCTGAATGTAACATACCATTTGATTTAGCTTAGGAAAAGGGAAGAAACCAAAAGCTTTTGCAACTCTCAGATGAAAGAAATTTATGAGATTCCTAGTTTAACATTAATGGGGGAAGATGGAGGGAGAAAAACTGATCTAGGTGCCAGAAAATTTCCTAGTAATAGCTTCACAGCATTATTCACTGCCTGTAGCCATCAAAAATTCACCCTCGCAGACTACATCCCCTCCTACATATGCCTTACCTTCCATCTTTGCTATACCAAACCGTTTTTGCAGCTTGATCAGTGTCATTCTCATTACCAAAGTATCTCCAGCCACAACTGGCTTCCTGAACCTTACTTTGTCTATTCCAGCAAAGAAGAAGTTCTGTTTGGAGCCTCCAACCTCAGGTTGTAGCATGACCAAGCCACCAACTTGGGCCATTGCCTGAATTGACAGAAATAGACACCGTCAGAGTTTCATAATAATAAAATCTCTCAGCAACAAGGGATAGAAGTAAGATACCAAAGAAATAAAAAGTTAGACAATTTCTTCATCTAAATAACTTCAAAGAAGAAGAAAACAGGTGATCAGTTTTGCATTCAGAGTTGCCCGATTCTGCAACTACAACCTGTCCTACCTACACATCCCATTCACTTCCCTCTCTTTCCTTGTAAATTGTTATAATACTCTTTCATTCTAGAACTCCCTTTCAAAAACCCCGCAAGTGCAGCCCTAGCAGTAAACTAATGTCATTTGGCATTTATGAGGCCATCAAGGTGTGGTCTTCAATCAACTTCTCACTTAAAACTTACTCTATTTCCACTTCATTATGAAAACTTATAAAAAAAATAAAAATAAAAATAAAAATCACCAGGAGCTGCTGCATTACTGTTAAAAGCATTTTCACGAGAGAAAAAAAGTTAAAATTACAAAACAGTTTGTACATTGCTTGTGCTATCACTTATAGTCGTCCCTGCTATAATGACATTAGGTCCAAGAAGCTCCACTAGAGAAGGTTTCCAAGAAGGATAGATTGTGATAGTTGTCAAAGGAGGAATCTGGGGTCCGTGTAAGAATTAGTTTTCCCACCAAAATAGCAGGCACACATTTTTCATTGTTTAACAAATCACGGCAAGAAGCATTACATTATAGAGCATAGCTTAGCATTTGACGGTAGTGTCCAAATTCGGAAACTATCTCCACATTAGTAGTGTTATCTTCCATGCTAGGACAGCATTATGTCCATCAATCTCAATCTTCTTGAACTTCATTAAACTTCTCTTATAATGTACTTACAATCGACACTTTTATACAAAAAGGCATGCACTATCATTTTTAAACTACTGCAGTGTGATCTCATTATTTTGCAAGCTTGATTTTTTTTATCATTGAATCTTAATGGTAACTTTTTTCCCACACCTGTTGTTTCTGGGCGAGCTATAAGTGACAATCCAGCAAGTCTTATCCATCTCATTTTCACTCTCTCTCTCTCTCTCTCTCTCTCTCTCTCTCTCTCTCTCTCTCTCTCTCTCTCTCTCTCTCTCTATATATATATATATATATATATATATATATATATAGTGTGTGTCTGTGTGTTGAGTGTGAGTGTGAGTGTGAGTGCGTGTGTGAGTGCATGTGTAAACTTGTAATGTTCTTCCCTAAATCCCACTACCGTGATGCATGTCAAGGGAACGACAAGTGACGACGGGTTCAGCCTAACTGACAACCTAGAAGAAATAGTCAATCATTTGCACATAGCTCGTAAGCACTCTGTTATAGATATTGCAAATACCTCGTCTTTTTCAAATGTGAGACAGAGTGGTGTGGTACACTACTATATGATCATTGTGGTACGATTTGAGTATTTTTAATAGTGCATAACCATCTTCCAAAAGGTTGGAGTGGTATGAAGAAAAAGGAGGATGGCTTCGTTTCTAAACCAGAAGACTCAAGCATTTGCAGGAGCTAGCTCTACATGTTCAGAATAGAAAAAAAGAAAAAGAGAAAAAGGTTAAGGTGAAGGACATAATATGATGTTCTCTTTTTTTTTCATGAGTACGTGTATGTGATGTTTTAAAAGCTTCGCAGAAAAATCTACTATTGTAAATAGCATTTTGTTAAAATAAATATCAATAGGCCTGTTAGTAGTAGCCCATTAAGGGAGCCCAATACAAACAGCCCATTAGCCCTTTTAACTCTTGTATAAGGTCTTTACTTATGACCTGAATAACTCAGTGTGTATTGTACGATTCTTCTCATTGAAAAAGGGCGAAACCCTAATCGCCTTCTTCTTCCCCAGCTTAGATAGCTGCTATAAACTCGTCAATGACAAGATTCAACATGGTATCAAAGCCGATGATCGATGGGTCAAAAGAATCGCATCACTGAAGCACTGTAAGGAAATCTTGTTATTTTCTGTCTGTGATTCCTTCCGTAAGTTCATTATCGAGAAAAAAAAAATCTGAAACTAATCGTGGGTCGAAACCCTAGTTTCTGGGTTAAGTTTGTTATCTGGAAAAATCTGACACTTATCGTGGGTCGAAACCCTAGTTTCTGTCAAAACCCTAGTTTCTGGGCTTGGAATCCTTCTTCAGTCTAAAAATACTAAGGTTGTCTTGAAAACAAGAAATCTGAAATATCCGTAAGCAAAACTCGTGTATCGATCTCTACTGATTTCAGATCTGAAGCTTAATATTCTGTGTTGTAAAGAATCACAGATTGATGAAATGGGCACCGATTCCAGTTCTGGAGACAACTCTCCACACAAAACCCTTCCCGAGGGTAACACACTACCCACAACATCCTCTGTCACCTCTGTTCTTGACCATAACCACCCCCTGTTTCTCCAAGCCTCTGATGTGAGTGGAGCATCTTTAATATCTTTTCAACTCTTGGGATCTGAAAATTATACTGTATGGAGCAGATCCATGAAAATAGCTTTGCTTGGTAGAAACAAACTAGGGTTTGTGAATGGAAGGTGTGTCGAGATCGCATGAAATGGAACTATGGGACCATGGGACGAGTCAATGCTATTGTCAAGCATGATCGATGAACGCAGTGTCCATCGCCATCGAGCTGGTTTTGTATGCAGAATCAGCCCTTGAAGTATGGGAAGACTTGAGGGAAAGGTTCGATAAGATAGATGAATCAAGAACCTATGACTTGCATAGGGAAATTGTCACTCTAACACAAGGAAACAATAGTGTTTCTGAATACTTCACTAAACTAAAAACCCTGTGGGTAGAATATCAGGCCTTAGTGCCACCCCCTAACTGTGCATGCCCTACATCCAAAGACTTAACAAATTACCTACAAAAGCAAAAGTTGTACCAATTTCTCATGGGCCTGAATGAAAACTATATACAGGCTAGGTCTCAGATTTTACTCATGACACCACTTCCCACAGTTAACAAAGCCTACTCTATGATTGTTAGTGATGAGAATCAAAAGGGCATAAGTGTTAAGTCTGCAGGCTTGCTTGGGGTAGGGCCCAGTAGTATGGGACAGAATAACATCTCAGGCATGTATTCCAAGACAGGAACTACAGCTAAGGAAAAGTTCAAAAGAAACACAAATCTATTTTGTGAGGTGTGCAAAATGAGGGGACACACAAAGGAATTTTGCTATAGAATAGTTGGTTACCCACCAGGCTTCAGGTCAAAAAGAAAAGAACATGCAGTTAACATTGCTGCATCGGTGGTCCGAACACAACACTCGTGGATCGCACCTGAAAAGACGGGAAACAATTTGAAAATTGGAGGAGCACCAGTGTTCTCACAGGACCAATATAATCAGATACTCATGCTGCTAAATCAGAACAAAGGACAGACTACTATGAATACTGACTCTCAAGGTGACAATTCTTTAGCAAACACTGCAGGTATGACTAAACTCAAAGCCTTACATGTTGTTGATATAGACAAGAAATGGATAATAGATACAGGTGCCACAAACCATATGGTATCTGATTTAGGTATGCTAGATAAAGTAACCAAACTAAGTGAGAATAATGCAAGCACTAAGAATGTATTTCTACCAAATGGTGAAACTGCCAAGGTCACTCACATCGTACGATGAATCTGTCACCGTAAGCACTCGAGTAATGTTTTATATCTTCCCGATTTTAAACACAACTGCCGTCGTATCCCACCACTAGAGAATTAAAATGTCCGCTATTTTTATCCCGATTTTTGCCTGCTTCGTGATCTCTACAATGGGAAGGTGAAGGAGATTGGTAAACTTCACGATGGCCTCTATATACTAGCTTCAGAACCATACAACAAGACTAACTGCATAAGCTAAAGAAAGTGCGTGTCGATATAAATCATGGCATAGAAGGTTTGGCCACACCTCTAGTAAAGTACTAAGTCAATTGATTGCTACTAGTGCTGATAGTATAGCTAAAACAATAAGGACTTGTAATGTGTGTCCCTGTGCAAAGCAATATAGATTACCTTTTACTAATAGCAACACTTGTAGTAACTCTATATTTGATATGGTGCATATGGATGTATGGGGTCCTTACAAGATAGAAACATATAATGGCAAGAAATATTTCTTAACTATAGTAGATGACTATTCCAGAATGACTTGGATTTACTCAATAAATTAAAATCAGAAACTTGTGTGGTTATTAAGCAATTTCTTAGTTATGTGTCTACTCAATTCAAACAAACCATTAAGGTAGTTAGGACTGACAATGGCACAGAGTTTGTTAATGATATTTGTAGCAGCCTCTTTCAGAAACTAGGGATAATCCATCAAAAATCCTGTGCCTACACACCCCAACAAAATGGTATAGCTGAAAGAAAACATAGGCACATACTAGAGGTAACTAGAGCTATAAGACTTCAGGCCAATATCCCTATCAAATTTTGGGGCCTATGTGTGCTAGCAGCAGTGTACTTGATAAATAGAATGTCTTCTTCCATTACTGGAAAGACACCCTATGAAAGCATTTACAGACAAAAGCCTTCCATAGGTCACATCAGAACCATAGGTTGCCTGTGCTTTGCTAAAGACCTAACTGTCACTGATAAGCTCCAATCTAGAGTTAAATGCTGTGTTTTGATGGGGTTTTCAGAGACTCAAAAGGGGTACATTTTGTATGACATGAATGCTAAAGTATTTCTTGTTAGTAGGGATGTTACTTTCAGGGAAACAGAGTATCCTTTTAAGAACAATATAGTCACTGTACCTATTTTCAAAAAATCTGGAGGAGAATACCTACATAACCCAACCTGATGGTATATCACAACCTGTTACTCAGAACACACTAATTGAATCACAAAATGAACCCACAAATACTACCACCATTCCTACTACTGATAAAACTCCTCACTGTGCTGATATTAACACCAATAACTCTGAGTTTTCTGAGATTCAACAGAACTGAAAATGCGATCGATGTCGGAAAATCTAGTAGGTCCAGACAACCCCCTATTTGGCTCAAAGATTTTGTCACTCCCAATGTTAACAGTGTACTCTATCCTATTCAGGACTATATGCACTATGAACACTTAAGTAATAGATATCAGGCTTTCTAACTTCTTTTTCTGAAATAATAGAACCACAAAACTATAATGAGGCTTCAAAAGATCCTAAATGGGTGGAAGCCATGAGAGCTGAAATAAAGGCCTTACAAGAAAATCAAACTTGGGAAATTGTTCCCTTGCCTACAGGAAAGTACCCAATAGGATGTAAATGGATTTATAAAATAAAATACAAAGAGTCTGGTGAGATAGAAAGATTAAAAGCTAGGTTAGTTGCTAAAGGATACAATCAACAAGAAGGGATAGACTATCAAGAAACCTTCTCCCCTGTAGTGAAAATGGTCACTGTAAGGACTGTACTAGCTATAGCAGCCTCTAAAGGCTGGCACATTCATCAAATGGATGTGTATAATGCCTTTCTTCAAGGGGATCTGTATGATGAAATTTATATGGATCTCCCACAAGGATTCATTAGTCAAGGGGGGAAACATGTATGTAGACTACATAAATCCTTGTATGGGCTCAAACAAGCACCCAGACAGTGGAATTCTAAATTAACAGAAGCCCTGGTTCAAATGAAATTCAGACAATCTCACTATGATCACTCCTTGTTTATAAAACAAACCAGTCAGAGTATTATCATTATACTAGTCTATGTAGATGACATGTTAGTTACAGGGAACAATGTGAAGCTGATAAGAGAGACAAAGCAGTCTCTTCAAGATGTGTTCAAAATGAAAGACCTAGGAGAATTAAGATACTTCTTAGAAATTGAATTTACTAGATCTAATAAAGGGATCCTAATGCATCAAAGGAAATATGCATTGGAGCTGATTTCAGAATCAGGACTAGCCGGGGCTGCCTATTAACACACCTACTGATTCTAATACCAAGATGACTACTAAAGAACATGATGAACTAGCTGCTAAGCAGCAGAATATTCAGGGAAAGAATACTGCCACTACTGATGAATTAAGATACTTCTTAGGAATTGAATTTACTAGATCTAATAAAGTGATCCTAATGCATCAAAGGAAATATGCATTGGAGCTGATTTCAGAATCAGGACTAGCTGGGGCCAAGCCTATTAACACACCTACTGATTCTAATACCAAGATGACTACTAAAGAACATGATGAACTAGCTGCTAAGCAGCAGAATATTCAGGGAAAGAATACTGCCACTACTGATGAACTCTTAGACAATGTTAGGGTCTACCAAAGACTGATTGGTAAGTTACTATACCTTACTATTACAAGACCAGAACATATAGTGTCCAAACTCTCAGTCAGTTTCTACAACAACCTAAGCAGTCTCACCTAAATGTTGCATTTAGAATAATAAGGTATCTAAAGAATCAGCCAGGACAAGGGGTACTTATGTCTAGTAATCAACAAAATACTCTAACTGCTTTCTGTGATGCAGACTGGGCTGCATGCCCACATATAAGAAAATCCATTACAGGTTATCTGGTGAAACTGGGTGATTCTCTCATTTCCTGGAAGTCCAAGCGATCTACTATCTCTGTGAGCTCTGCAGAATCGAATCTGAAGCCTTGCGATCATTCTTTGAGATAACTTGGATTGTTGGGCTGTTGAGAGACATTGACTTCAATATTAGACAGCCAGTTACAATCTACACTGACAGCAAATCAGCTATACAAATAGCATCAAACCCAGTCTTTCATGAAAGGACTAAACATATAGAGATTGATCTACACTTCATAAGAGAAAAGATCCAGAAAGGAGTGGTGAAAACTGAGTACATTCCTACTACAGAACAGCCTGCAGATCTGCTCACAAAAGGGCTAAATAGATATCAGCATCATCATCTTTGTTCCAAGCTAGATCACGAACATCTTCCAAAGATCCAAAGGCGAGAGCCTGTTAAAATAAATATCAATAGGCCTGTTAGTAGTAGCCCATTAAGGGAGCCCAATACAAACAACCCATTAGCCCTTTTAACTCTTGTATAAGGTCTTTACTTATGACCTGAATAACTCAGTGTGTATTGTACGATTCTTCTCATTGAAAAAGGGCGAAACCCTAATCGCCTTCTTCTTCCTTTTCTATTTTGTCTACTCTTTTTTCTTTGCATTGCATGTTCATTCAGACTCCATTGCATGTGTATGTCTGTGTTCACCCAGCTTAGATAGCTGCTATAAACTCGTCAATGGCAAGATTCAACACATTTCACTCAAGCTCCAATTTTCACAAAAATGACAGGAGATTCTTCCTAACTGAACTATTGGTCATAGTAAAAAGACAGTAAGAGATTCATTATTATAAGGGGAAAAAAAGTCATTCAGCAGAGAAGCAATCCTATTGGCTTTCTATTTTCTTATAAATTGAGGATTAACTTCAGTTATCTTCTGGCTCTCACAATTTCACTTGGACAAAAACCAAGGTGAGAAGAAAGCTAATTACTTCAAGAGAATTCTGAAATGATAAACAAGCTTTAAGTGGATACCTAAGAGATCAAAGAAAATTCCTGTTTAATGAATATGCCAAAAACTCTTAAAAGTCCAATTCAGCCAGTCAGCCCCACCCACTTTCTGAATAGATTTATGATTTATCCAAAGATTTGATTTTTTCTAAACTATAATCCGTTATTGAAGATATCGCCAAAAAAAACAAGTCAATTATCTCATGTTCTTCGTAACCGAATAGAAGTACTCTTCCAAGAAAAATTGGAAACCAAGCCACAGTAAGAGTAACTCTTGAAAGGTAAGGACTTCATGTTGAAAATTTGTTAACGTGAAATAAAGTTAATCCTATTATTTATGACTCGAACAATTGGAGCCCCGCACGTCGGAAACGTCGTTTCCACATATGTGCACACGTTGTACCAAGGATCGTAAATTTCCTTAGTGAAAGAGATATTGGTACGTAAACGAAATGTTTGAGACATGAATTAATAGACGGTTATTGGCCAAATGACGAGTGTTTCACGTTGGCCAAAACAGGTGATCAGCTTTGCATTCAGAGTTGCCCGATTCTGCAACTACAACCTGTCCTACCTACACATCCCATGCACTTTCCTCTCTTTCCTTGTGAATTGTTATAATACTCTTTCATTCTAGAACTCCCTTTCAAAAACCCCGCAAGTGCAGCCCTAGCAGTAAACTAATGTCATTTGGCATTTATGAGGCCATAAAGGTGTGGTCTTCAATCAACTTTTCACTTAAAACTTGCTCTATTTCCACTTCATTATGAAAAATTATAAAAAAAAAATAAAAAAAAGCTAATTAAAAAATCACCAGGAGCTGCTGCATTACTGTTAAAAGCATTTTCACGAGAGAAAAAAAGTTAAAATTTCAAAACAGTTTGTACATTGCACGTGCTATCACTTATAGTCGTCCCTGCTATAATGACATTAGGTCCAAGAAGCTCCACTAGAGAAGGTTTCCAAGAAGGATAGATTGTGATAGTTGCCAAAGGAGGAATCTGGGGTCCGTGTAAGAATTAGTTTTCCCACCAAAATAGCAGGCACACATTTTTCATTGTTTAACAAATCACGGTAAGAACGACAACATACCCAGTGAAAAAGCCACAATGTGGGGTCTGGGGAGGGTAGAATTTACACAGACCTCACTTCCACCTTGGTAGGTAGAGCGGCTGTTTCCGGGAGACCCTCGGCTCAAGATAAAGCATAATCAGGCAAAGCAAGCAAAGCAAAACAAAGTATGAGAAACAATCAACCTCAGACGAGAAATCAACGCATTATGGACATGCAGATAGTAAAAATCAAACACGCAACGGTAATGCATTCTAACAACAGGGAGCAGTAGCTAACACCACTAAATAAGATAAATAATAAATTATAAATAAATAAATTACACTAAAGATCACATAGCACCAGGAATCAAACTACAGAGTACTATAGAGCAATAATGCGCCTATAAGTGTGACAAACTCACCGAACCTACAGTAATACTACACTATCATTTTGTAAGCGTAAAGATGACTACCCTCAACTACCTACTACCCTTCTACCCTAATCTGTGTCTTCCACAACGCCCTATCTAAGGTCATGTCTTCAGTAAGTTGCACCTGCGCCATATCACGGCAAGAAGGCATTACATTATAGAGCATAGCTTAGCATTTGACGGTAGTGTCCAAATTCAGAAACTATCACCACATTAGTAATGTTATCTTCCATGCTAGGACAACATTATGTCCATCAATCTCAATCTGCTTGAACTTCATTAAATTTCTCTTATAATGTACTTACAATCACCATTTTTATACAAAAAGGCATGCACTATCATTTTTAAACTACTGCAATGTGATCTCATTATTTTGCAAGCCTGAATTTTTTTATCATTGAATCTTAATGGTAACTTTTTCCCCACACCTGTTGTTTCTGGGCGAGCAATAAGTGACAATCCAGCAAGTCTTATCCATCTCTTTCTCTCTCTCTCTTTGTGTGAGTGTGAGTGCGTGTGTGTGTAAACTTGTAATGTTCTTCCCTAAATCACACTATTGTGATGCATGTCAAGGGAACGACAAGTGACGACGGGTTCAGCCTAACTGACAACCTAGAAGAAATAGTCAATCATTTGCACATAGCTCGTAAGCACTCTGTTATAGATATTGCAAATACCTTCTCTTTTTCAATGTGAGACAAAGAGTGGTGTGGTACACTACTATATGATCATTGTGGTACGCTTTGAGTATTTTTAATAGTGCATAACCATCTTCCAAAAGGTTGGAGTGGGTATGAAGAAAAAGGAGGATGGCTTCGTTTCTAAACCAGAAGACTCAAGCATTTGCAGGAGCTAGCTCTACATGTTCACAATAGAAAAAGAAAAAAAAAAGAGAAAAAGGTTAAGGTGAAGGATATACTATATGATGTTTTTTTTTTTTTTTTCATGAGTACGTGTATGTGATGTTTTAAAAGCTTCGCAGAAAAATCTACTATTGTAAATAGCATTTCACTCAAGCTCCAATTTTATTCTTCCTAACTGAACTATTGGTCATAGTAAAAAGACAGTAAGAGATTCATTATTATAAGGAAAAAAAAGTCACAGCAGAGAAGCAATCCTATTGGCTTTCTATTTTCTTATAAATTGAGGATTAACTTCAGTTATCTTCTGGCTCTCACAATTTCAATTGGACAAAAAACAAGGTGAGAAGAAAGCTAATTACTTCATGTAGAAGAGAATTCTGAAATGATAAACAAGCTTTAAGTGGATACCTAAGAGATCAAAGAAAATTCCTGTTTAACGAATATGCCAAAAACTTGTCACACCCCGACTTTTCTTAAGTCTTTCCTTAGGGCGTGATGGCACCTGGACAACTATTTATTTTTCAGGCGAACTGTTAACTTCTTTTTTCCTAAATTAAACATGTATTTAAGTGCGAAAATAATATATATATAATAAGCAATTCGAAGTTTACAAAGAACAATTTCATGTGGGGCATTCCCCGAGATAACGACACTTAGTTCTTTAAACATACTTAGTCTAACATAACTTTCACCAAATCCGAAGTAATGGATTGGTGGGGCAATGAGGCTGCGAGACGGTCGCTAACCCTGTTGCAGAGCTTTTCCTCTATCGCGCTTTCCTAAAATATGTTAAATAAAAGAGTCAGCCCTACCATCCGGGGCTGAGTGAGAACCTCACCCTATAATCCAAAGTAACCTCACAATATTTTAAATACAAACATGTTAAAACACAATAACCATATTATGAAACAAACTTCAGCATTTTTCAATGCATCATAATCAAGTATTCACGCAATAATATTATCTTTCAACTCGTTTCAGAAATTTCTCAGTTTAACCATCAAACATGTTTTATCCCGTATTACATAATAAGGTTTACGAATGCGATTACGTATTTGCGATGTGCAACCCGATCCAGTGCATTCACAGATGCAGCATTTACATATCTGATGCATTCGCAGATGCATTTACATATTTGTTGCGGTGTACAACCCGATCCGATGCATTCGCAGATGCATTTACATATTTGTTGCGGCGTACAACCCGATCTGATGCATTCACATCTGCATTTACATATCCGATGCATTCGTAGATGCATTTACATATTTGTTGCGGCGTACAACCCGATCCGATGCATTCGCAGATGCATTTACATATCTGATGCATTCGCAGATGCATTTACATATTTGTTAACATATATTCACTTTGCATTTTCAGAAGGTCAAATAAATAATATATATATATATATATATATATATATATATATCCTTTAACATTCTGTCCTTCATACTTGTAATGGTTATAACTTTTCAACCGTAACTTCGACTACGGTGTTTCTTACGCCGAAATGAAGGTAACACGGGGATCTTTCACTGTACCAAGTTTCATTTGAAAATACTTTGGGTAGCTAGTATAAATTCGTCCGCAAAACAGCCACCTGTAACTAGTCTCGCCAGAATTTTTGTAAAACAAGGTACCATCTTAAAATAGTCATAATTTCTTATCCGTAAGTCGGATCAAGTCCCGCAAATTCTCACACTGACGAGAAAAGTTAAACCTAGGACTTTCATTTGAATCAACGTTTCATATACTGTACCAATTGCTACAGTTTTACCCTTTTACCCTCTGCCCTACGGATTTCAATCGGTCCGGGGAAGAAATTTTAAACTACTATAACTCTTAAACCGTAAGTCCGTTTTAACCCTTCTTTAGCTACATCTGTCCGTAACAGAGAGATTTACAACCATGTAAATTTTCATCTAATTCTAATAAGTACAACTCAAGTAAAACAATTTGTAATTCTGCCTTCCCAGATTTCGTCCAAATCTGTGGCAGAAAGTTTAAACTATGATAATTCTTAAACCGTAAGTCTGTTTCATCTCCTCCTTGGTTCGATTCGTTCGTAACGGAGATATCTACAACCATACAAAATTTTATCTAATTCTAATAAGTATAACTCCGAAAAACAATTTGTAAAGTAACAATCAAAGTTCGTGATTTTTATTTTAACACCAACATTATATTCTAACATGTATAGAACATAAAATACAGGATTTCACTAAGAATTTTGAGTGAGAAAACTCACCTTTGATGCTTCGTAATTGTGGATGAACTTTAACTTTTTATCCTTCGATCAAGCCTTTTTTGGGACTCCTTAATGCTCTCAATATTTTTCTCTCACTGTTTGTAGTTTCCTCTCTGTAGTTTCTGTTTCTTCTACTAAAACCACTCTCTTTTTTTTCCTCTGAAAATTATCTTTGCCCTCTTTCTTTGTGTGTTGTTATATAATTGTGCATGTTTGCACAATTTTTGGGACGTGAGGGAGTTAAGGATGGGGAGTGGAGGGCAAAGTTGAGGGGAGGGGTTGGACGTGTATGTATGTGTTGTTCTTTTTTTTTCTATTTTTCTATTATTTGTTTTTCTTTTAAATTATTTGGGACTTTACAAAACTCTTAAAAGTCCAATTCAGCCAGTCAGCCCCACTTTCTGAATAGATTTATGATTTATTCAAATATTTGATTTTTTCTACTCTAATCGGTTATTGAAGAAATCTCCAAAAAACAAGTCAATTATCTCTTTTTTGATGAAATAAGAAGGATATCATTAAAAAAAGCACCAAGAAGATGCAACATTACAGACAAAGAAAGTGCCAGCTCCCAAGAGACATACAAAAGCTACCTAAGAGCTATCGACATAGATCTATGGAACTGATAAATTATAAGAAAGAGTCAACAGTAACTACAGAAGAGAGTTTGACCCAACTAAAAAGACAAATTAGACATCTACCCCTAAGAATGGGGATTGGAGTTGAGATGCCATCAAAACACCTTTTGTTCATCTCTAGCCATAAGCACCACAAGATACATGCTGGAACCAAAGACCATGTCTTTTTGATGGACTTCCCAACTTTCCAAGATCTCCAACACACAAAAACCTCTCTCAAGGTATCTGGCATGACCCAAGCAATTCCGAAGAGAGACAAGAACATATTCCAAAGATTAGTTGCCACCGTACAATGAAGAAACAGATGATTAATAGATTTTGAGTAGGACAAGCACAAGTCAATTATCTCATGTACTTCGTAACCGAATAGAAGTACTCTTCCAAGAAAAATTGGAAACCAAGCCACGGTAAGAATAACTCTTGAAAGGTAAGGACTTCACCTATCAGTTCAATAACAACATGAACCAACATGCTATACGGAAAAGTTTAGAACAATCATCAGTTACATTAGCATTGACATGAAAATCTGAAATAGGTGATAAGAAATTATATTTATCCAATTTCATAGTTTTGAAAAGAGGATATCTAGTCTATGCCACATTCAATAGGAAACCGTAAAGGTAGAATCTTTAACTAATGCAAATGAAAATTCAGTCTATTTCATGGAATAACAGACGAGTGAAACGCATACCTCAACCATGAGGACACCAGGCATGATTGGCCTCTCAGGGAAATGCCCAGGAAAGAAGTTATCATTGATGGTCACATTCTTGATAGCCACAGCTGACACTCCTGGATTGTATTCAATCACTCTATCTACTAGAAGAAATGGAAAACTGAAAACAATGCAGCCCTCATCAGTAATTAATCCCATAAAATCACTTAAACAAATGATCAACCAATCAACTATTCCTCAATCAGTCAATCTTAAACTAATTGGCGCCAGGCATGTAGGACCTACAAATCTATCCGACCCCATTCATGTCCATTTTATTCTGATACTAAATAATTTGTCTTTTAAGTCTTTTTTTTTTTGAAAAAAATGTTTTATTATATAGGGGGTAGGGAAAGGGGAAATGAGGGAGGGGATTACAAGGTGGGGACTCGAACCTTCACCAACAAGGTGAGTTCAGGTAGTCAACCAACTGAGCTACTATTCCCCATCTTTTAAGTCGTTAATGTAACAAATAAACAATTTACAAACAGAAATTAAATGAATACCGATGGGGCAAAATCTGGCGAATCTGATTAATATCCATCACAGTAGGAAATGCTGGATACCCTATAAACAAATCAAGATTTCAAACATTAGAAGGAGCTAAAGCAACAAAAAATAACAAATAAATGCACTAATACATACTCAATTCAATTGGGGTTTCAGTTTTGGTATCATTTTCAGGAGTAGCACAGCTAGTGATGAAACTATTCCTGGCTTTCTTGAAATGGGTCGATAATGAAGGAGATCTTGAGACAACAAGAGGTTGTTTGAGCATTGAGCTGGGTAAAGGAAAGGAGGCATTCTCAAAGCCTCTTTGATAAGTGAAAGTAGAGAAGATAGATTGAGATAGAGCCATTGAAAAAAAGACTTGTAAAAATGAGTTCTTTGGAGAAGAATGGAGTGGAGACGGAGCTAACAACGTTGCTGACCCATGACAGGTTGAACAACCTTGTTAGTGTGACCAATGCTATGCAAGCAAGTGCAACTACCACAGAGTTGTTTGGCCTGGTACTATTTGAAATTAGTAATGATTTCTTTTTTCATAATTAATTGGAGTAATACTAATAGCTTAGATCAAATTCATCACCTTTAGGGCCCGTTTTGTACCGCTTATTAAAAAGAGCTTTTAAAAGTAGCGCTTTTAGGAGTAGAGCTTTTCAAGTAGAGTTTTTTATCAAAAAGTTGTTAGGTGTTTGGTTGTCAATAAAAGAAATGTTTTGGCTTAAAAATAGGCAAAAACAACCTCTACTTCCAAAAACCCAAAATTTGAGCTTTTGAAAATATAGGTCAGAAGTGCTTTTGGAAGCCAAAAACACTTTTTCGATTTTGAACCAAACACTCCAATTTTTAGCTAAAAGTGCTTTTGTCAAATTCAAAAGTCCAACCAAACGGGCACTTAGCCTTTTAAAATATGGATAAACTCTAATTCTGGTCTTTGTAATGTCTTATTCTCTCCATCTCATATTACTGATCACTTTTCCTTTTACACGCACTTAAAAAATCATAAATAAGAAGGATATTTTTATTACATTTTCATTATCTCTCAAATTAATTGCACTTTAATCAATATTGATTACTTTAAAAAAATAATTAATGTTAAGGATAAAGTAAAAAAACTTAATTAATTCTATCTTATTTTTAGAAAATGGCCAAGTAATTTGAAATTGATATTTTTAGTAATGCGGCCAAGTAAATATCAAACGAAGTAAATATCAAACGGAGGGAGTATCTAGAAAATTTAACTTTTAATTAAGTCAAATATGCATTTTTGATCCTTTTGCTAGTAAATTTTTATGAATTTGATGAATTATAACATAGAACCCTAAACAGATATATAGTCTAAATCAGTTGAAAGCAAAGTAACCTTTACGAATTTCACCATCAGAACCAATCTTAACACCAATATTACTAATTTTAACCATGGATGGTTAAGCCAGCAACTATCAGGATTGTTACTGATGACATGTTCAATGTCAACCTCTACCAAAGGGATTCTCAGTCTGGCTCTTTTCAACTCTTGATTCATTCATCAGTTGGATGTTAAAAATGCATTCTTACATGGCCATTTACATGAGACAATGTACATGCATCAGCCGTTGGGTTTCTGAGATTATACCCGTCCAGATAATGTTTGTTTGTTGAAAAAATCCTTATATGGTTTGAAACAAGCTCCTCGGGCATGGTATAACAGGTTTGCAGACTTTGTTTTCAAATTGGGATTCTCTCACAGCAAGTCCGATCAGTCGTTGTTCATTTATCGTAAGGGCGTTGACATGACATATATACTTTTGTATGTCGATGATATTATTCTCACATCATCATCCACCTCACTTCGCCAGTCTATAATGACCATTCTTGCAGCAGAATTTGCAATGAAGGACTTGGGTCCGTTAAATTATTTTCTTGGCATTGTCGTCACCCAATACATATGTGGTTTGTTTCTTAGTCAAAGAAAATATGCCCGAAAAAATAATTGACAAAGTATGGATGTCTTTCTGCAAACCCTCACATACTCCAGTTCACACGAAGGCGAAATTGAGTAGCGATGTCGGAACTCCATACAACGATCCTACTCATTACTGCAACTTAGCAGGGGCCTTGCAGTATCTGAATTTTATACGACCAGATCTTTCCTATGCGGTTCATAAAGTTTGTTTATGAGTCATTCCCATCCCAAGTAGTGAACGAGTTGCTTTTCACTCATTTCCTTCCTTACAATCAAGCAAGTGACTTTCACTCCTCTCCAATTTTATAGTCAAGCAAGTGGCTTTCAGCTCCTTTATTAAACCTTCCCCTTTTAATAATATAATAAGAAGGTAGTCGGACGGGAAACACGGGTAAGGCGGTTGGTTACTCCGTTTTCAAAGTCAAAAGAGAGTTGCAGATCAGATCAGCTAAACGATTCTTAGCCTCCTTCTTCGAGTTAGAAGAATCGAATCCAAAGCAGCCTCCCGCACAATCGTAAGAAGAGTTATGGCACGCAACCTCCAGATCTCCTGTCCGATCGGTCATGCCGAATAAGCGGGTTCAAACCAAGGGTTAGAGGCACCTGGTCCACCAACAACCCCAAGAAGGAGGGCATCTCACCTTGATCTCAGTGAATGCTAGTCACAAAAGCAGTTAATGGAATCAGCCAATCGTGGCACAAGTCTTGAGGCTCAATAGCTAAATACATGACAATTGAATCATAAGTCGAGATCATAAAGAGCATACCGCGGTTCGGCAAGTTTGTTTACATATGCATGATCCGAAGTAAGCACATATGAGGGCTCTCAAAAATATTATGCGGTATGTGATGCGCGAAAAGATGCACACACTTTAACGCAAGTGCACGTTATCGTGACAAGTAATATAGTCTTGGTAAGACCGAATATCGTCCACAAAGATTAGGGTTCAAGTACCAACTATCTATCTTTTGGTATCTATTTGGTAATTGATATTTGATTTTGTGGTTTATAACTAACAATTATAAAAGCTAATTAATTATAAGTTTACTTCAGTTGTGATGGGAATAGGGCTTCCATATCTCCTCAACTATCCGCTTATGTTATTTATCAATGCAATGAACTATGGTCTTCTTCTCTTGGAGCTAGCAGGTTTACGAAATCGTTTTATATTCCCGTTAAGGATATATAAACACTCAACCCCAGTATTGCACCTTACCTACCTTTCGGTGATAAGGATAACTCTATAGGAGGATTAAGAACAAAAACCTAGTTAATCGTCACGCACCATGCGCAAAATTAGGGTTGTTAAGCCTCTCATTAACGCTACATAAATAATTGAGGTATTTTCATCCTCAATCCAAAATATGTCTACCCAACTTACAGCATATTCACAACCTCCTCCTTTCGAAGTTTGATTAGAAATCATATAATGATAATTAGTTGTCAATTAATTACCAAGCATTCAAAGCAATTATTGGATAAATCTCTCAAAGAAGAATAATAACCATAGACATGCATTAATTCATAACATAAGTTTCTAGTGAATCAACATGGAAAGCCCTATAAAAGAATTAGTTCCTAGCCATTGACATGACAAGAACTAATTCAATGTTCATCATACAAAAACTGAAATAAAAGAAAAGAAAAGAAAATACTTAAGAACGAGTCTCCACGCCTTCTAGCATCCAAGGGTTGTGTTGTGGAATATTTACAAGATGGATTGGTGGATGGAAGGATGTAGAATGGTGAGTGGTGGAATGGAGAATGGTTTATTCTTCTAATGATGTAGAGTATTTATAGCCAAAGAATCTTTTTGGTGAAGGGTTAGGGATTTTGTAGGTAGGAAAAGTTATTAGAATCTTTTTTTGTAAGGGTTTTAAGGTAGGAAAAGTTATCTCTTTAGGTAGGAAAAGTTATCCCTTTAGGATTCTGAAAACATGTCAAATTCGGCCCAGACTTCATAAATCCCGCTGGCCGCGCCATGGCATGTGAAAACGCGGCTGCAACTTTCTGAGCTTCCAGACATTGGCGCCGCAATGCCAGCGCCGCGACTCCGGTGACATTTTTCTGGCAGATTCCGTCTCGTTGCCCTTTTTTCGTCCGGACTTCGTCTGAACTCCTCTATAATTCCCGGAACTTCTTAGACTTTATTTCTTGGCCCTTTTTGTGTGCAATTCCATCTCATTTATGCTCATTTCATCTTCTTTTCGCCATTTCTCCATTTATGACCGCTGTGACACAAAAGAAAGGAAAACGACTCTAATACTATACTAAATATAAATAAAATGAGTAAAATACTAATTAAAAATGACTCAAAAGTGTATATAAAATACACCGATCAAATACCTCCAAACTTAACCTTTGCTCGCCCTCGAGCAAAGATCAAAAGAAAGAAATACAGACTCAAGGAAAACGAAAAATAAAAGACTCAATGACATTGATCACTTTGCTGCATTGGTGCTACTTGGAAAAACATGAAGATTAGTAGAATAATATGCAGGAACATATAGCATGAAATTTCAGAATTCTAAACACATTAAGCTAGATATTTCGCAAACTCATTTTTATCATGCTTAATGGAAGTCAAATATTGAATCATGCATGTTAATTTCAAAATTCATATCGCATGTTTACTTGCTATTCTCCACTAATCATGGCTATGCATCTAAGAGATCTTCAGGACTTTTAAGGGTTGTAATGTAGGCTTAGGCACGGGTATGTAAAAATAGGTATTTAGGCTCATTTTTGTGTACCATAAGCTCTTTAGCTTTTCAATTTTTCCCTTTTCTTTTGATTCTTTCCTTCAGTTCAATTCTATCTTTCCCCTCTTTTGTTTTGGGAGAGTGAAGTGTATTATAATAACAAGCATCCCCAAACTTAGGCTTTTGCCTCTTTCTTATTACTTTTTCATTGGGGTGCATCAAACTTATTCACTCTTTTTGTCTCTTTTTTAACACAATTTATTCCAACTATTTCACATTTTTACTTATGACACAATTGTAGGAATATATGGTGTCAAAGAAAAAGTTTCATGTTTTTAGGCTCAATGGGTCTGACTAGGGATATTTTTAAAGTCATGGATAGAAAAGAGTGGTAAGAATTGGCTAACAAAGAAATGTCTGAGTCATCTCCCTAATATGCATATCCTAACTATTTCGCCTCAAATAGCAAGCAATCATAACACGTAGGTTTTAATCTTTTAACAATGCACAAATCAAGCAAGATACTCCCAATAGACAGATTTCATGAGTTTTTGGCATATCTAACCTAAGTGTTTAGATGGTTGCTTCTAATTCCATTACATTATTCAACCTTACTTCACTAGGCAATTCAAGTAACTACAACGTGCATGATCTTAAAAAAAATTATGACTCAAAAATGACTCAAAAATACACAAAACAATTCAACAAGACTCAAAACAATAAAACATCCCCCAACTTAAATCACACATTGTCCCCAATGTGTGCAAGACTCAAAGAAAATAAAAGAAAAGGACAACTTATCGACACAACACAATGGTCATAACGAGGTCTGGAGGAAAACTCGAATTTGCGGAAATATAGCTCTGCGAGTTCGGCGCGCGGCCATGATTCGACGGCTTTCCCTTTTTTCAGCGTTTTTGCTCATTTTTCCTCAGTTTTAGCTTTCAGTCCACCTGTCATCCAACAACACAAAACAAGAACCAAAGACCGTGAGACTGTTCAAGACAAAATAAAATAAACTAAAGACAGAAATTAAAATAATATAATTACAAACATTGGGTTGCCTCCCAACAAGCGTTGTCTTTAACGTCTTTTAGCCGGACGCAATTAACCTTTCTGAGTGCCCATTGGATCCTTCTGCGAACTGCTTGCAATCCGCAGAGTTATTGTTGTAGGTCTCACCTTCCCTACAACCATCTGTTCATACAAGGGCCTCAAACATAAAATTATCCCCCAAATACACAAGCCATGCTTTTCTTTTAGGCTCTCTATAATGTAGGAATCAGTGAAATTCTCTACATCTCTCAACTCTATGGGGTACCCTTGATGGCATGGACTTCCTAATTGGGGATCAGCAATGATAGCTAGTGGTTTTTCTTCTGTAATAGGTGCAAAAAAAAGAATTTCCACAGAATCCAAGAAGGTGAATAATTGGATCTCTGCAATCTTTTCCTTTTCTACACCAACTATCTCGCCCGATTTCTCAATAGTTGGGTGTGGTTCAGGCTCCTCAATTTGCTTGCCACCTCCCACAGGTGCAGATTGCTTCTCCTGCATTTCGCTGTTCAAAATGACTGCGAGTTCTCCTATTTGCAGTTCCAACTTCTTCATGGCCAATCTCGTTTCGTCCATGAACTGAGTTTGATACCTAGCGAAACTGAGTATGGCTTCTCGTAACTCCTCCCTCTCTTCATGTAGGGTTGGAGCTTCATCATATTGACAGTAGTAATCTATGTCTTCAGGATCCCTGAGATGCATCAAAATCAACAACGGATCACGACACCCTTGTTTTCACAAAATAAGTATATAAAAAAAATAAAAAAAAGTTGCAAAGGTTACTTTTTTTTTTTTTTTAATAATAACCTGCAAAATAAGAAAAACAAAAAAAGTGATAAAAATTGCTCGCAGAACAAGTTTTAGAAACTTGTTCTTGGAGCAACCAAATTAGAAATTAAAAATAGATAAAATTGATATTGAACTATGCCTAATCACTTGAACTACGCTAAAACTTGATGCGCGAAAAGATGCACACACTTTAACGCAAGTGCACGTTATCGTGACAAGTAATATAGTCTTGGTAAGACCGAATATCGTCCACAAGGATTAGAGTTCAAGTACCAACTATCTATCTTTTGGTATCTATTTGGTAATTGATATTTGATTTTGTGGTTTATAACTAACAATTATAAAAGCTAATTAATTATAAGTTTACTTCAGTTGTGATGGGAATAGGGCTTCCATATCTCCTCAACTATCCGCTTATGTTATTTATCAATGCAATGAACTATGGTCTTCTTCTCTTGGAGCTAGCAGGTTTACGAAATCGTTTTATATTCCCGTTAAAGATATATAAACACTCAACCCCAGTATTGCACCTTACCTACCTTTCGGTGATAAGGATAACTCTATAGGAGGATTAAGAATAAAAACCTAGTTAACCGTCACACACCATGCGCAAAATTAGGGTTGTTAAGCCTCTCATTAACGCTACATAAATAATTGAAGTATTTTCATCCTCAATCCAAAATATGTCTACCCAACTTACAACATATTCACAACCTCCTCCTTTCGAAGTTTGATTAGAAATCATATAATGATAATTAGTTGTCAATTAATTACCAAGCATTCAAAGCAATTATTGGATAAATCTCTCAAAGAAGAATAATAACCATAGACATGCATTAATTCATAACATAAGTTTCTAGTGAATCAACATGGAAAACCCTATAAAAGAATTAGTTCCTAGCCATTGACATGACAAGAACTAATTCAATGTTCATCATACAAAAACTGAAATAAAAGAAAAGAAAAGAAAATACTTAAGAACGAGTCTCCACGCCTTCTAGCATCTAAGGGTTGTGTTGTGGAATATTTACAAGATGGATTGGTGGATGGAAGGATGTAGAATGGTGAGTGGTGGAATGGAGAATGGTTTATTCTTCTATTGATGTAGAGTATTTATAGCCAAAGAATCTTTTTGGTGAAGGGTTAGGGATTTTGTAGGTAGGAAAAGTTATTAGAATCCTTTTTTGTAAGGGTTTTAAGGTAGGAAAAATTATCCCTTTAGGTAGGAAAAGTTATCCCTTTAGGATTCTGAAAACATGCCAAATTCGACCTGCATTTCATAAATCCCGCGCCGCGCGACCTGCAGATCGGTGCCGCTACAAAAACTCGCAACTTTCGAGCTTCCACATTCAGCGCGCGCGCCGCTGCAGCGCCGCGCTCCGTGACGCTCGCGATTCCGCCTCGTTCTTTTTTCGTCCGGACTTGCCTCAACTCCTCTATAATTCCCAAACTTCTTAGACTTTATTTCTCGCCTTTGTGTGCAATTCCATCTCATTTATGCTCATTTCATCTTCTTTTCGCCATTTCTCCATTTATGACCGTTGTGACACAAAAGAAAGGAAAACGACCCTAATACTATACTAAACATAAATAAAATGAGTAAAATACTAATTAAAAATGACTCAAAAAGTGTATATAAAATACACCGATCAGTATGCTAAGGGTACTCTCTACTTCGGCATACATCTGTATAAGTCCCCCATCTCGAGTCTTTCAGTCTACATAGATGCAGATTTGGGTGGTTGTCCAGACACGCGTCGTTCCACTTCCGGTTATTGTGTGTTCTTGGGAGACAATCTCATTTCATGGTCGTCCAAACGACAATCCACGATGTCACGATCAAGTGTTAAGGCAGAATACTGAGGGGTAACCAATATGGTTGCTCAATCTTATCGCTCAGAATTCATCATTGGAGCTACATTGTCGATCAAAAGGCAACAGCGATGGTCTATCAGACAATGTGACTACGATATATTTATCCGACAATCCTGTTCAGCATCAGAGCACAAAACACATTGAAATGGATATCCTATTTGTCCGAGAAAAGGTTGCCCGTGGACAAGTATGTGTTTTCCATGTATCGTCCCGCTATCAAATTGCAGATATTTTCACGAAGGTCTTCCGCGTGTACTTTTTGATGATTTCTGGAACAGTCTGAGCATACGTGAACCTCCGTAAAGATTGTGGGGGATTATTAAAATAATTATGGGAATATCCCATAATTATATTTTCTCTTCTTTAATTAAGATATTGTAATATATTGTAATTAGTAGTATAATTAATTAGGAGGATTGTAAGTAATTAACATCTTGTATTTTAGGTAAAGTTAAATTAGTATTAGAACCTATGATTGTATATATTACCTAACATTGGAATGAAATGATTAAGGAAAAAATTCTTTTGCAAGATTGTGACAATTGGAAATGGTAGCTTTCCTAGTGGACTAACCTTAATTACATGGATCAATCTAGGGTCTGTTTGGCCAAACTTCTGGAAAAATATTTCTGTTTCTTAGAAGTAGTTCTGCAGAAACTATTTCTAGAAAATTTGTTAGAGTGTTTGGTTTATAATTATAGAAGTACTTCTGAGAAACAGAAACAATTTTCTGTTTGGCCCACATTTATGCAAATTTACTAGAATATTCTTTTTAATAGATTTAAAACTATTTAAAATATTATTTTTCTATCATATGTTTCTAAAAATTAGTATATCTTTACAATTTAATAATTTTAATTTTTTTTATTAAATTGCAATATTTAATTAAAAAAAATTATATTGTACATAAGAAATGTAACGACAATATGATAGTCAATGACTCAGATATGTCTAAACCTACCCACACCTATCCCCGCCACATCCTCAAATTTTTATGTCATATTTTTTTTACTTTTATAAAAAATATGAATTTTTTACCCCCCACCGCCCTAACCCCACATACCCCCTCAACCTCATCCTCAAATTTCTATTTCATATTTTTTGTTACTTTTATAAAAAATGATTGAAAATGTGAATTTTTTCTTACTCCCCCTACCCCCTCCACCTACCCTATTCTCAAAATTTTATTTTATATTTTTTTTTACTTTTATAAACAATTTATAAAAAATATGATTTTTTTTCTTACCCCCCCCCCCCATTGCCCTACCCCATCCTCAAATTTCTATTTCATATTTTTTGTTACTTTTATAAAAAATGATTGAAAATATGAATTGTTTTATTACCTCCCCTACCCCTACCCCGTCCTCCTACTCTATTTTCAAATTTCTATTTTATATTTTTTACTTTTATAAATAATTTATAAAAATATAATTTTTTTTCTTACCCCCGCCCTATCCACACCTACCCTCATTGCCTTACCCCATCCTCAAATTTCTATTTCATATTTTTTGTTACTTTTATAAAAAATGATTGAAAATATGAATTTTTTTATTACCTCCCCTACCCCTACCCCGTCCTCCTACTCTATTTTCAAATTTCTATTTTATATTTTTTACTTTTATAAATAATTTATAAAAATATAATTTTTTTTCTTACCCCCGCCCTATCCACACCTACCCTCATTGCCTTACCCCATCCTCAAATTTCTATTTCATATTTTTTGTTACTTTTATTAAAAAAAATATTAAAAAATATGAATTTTTTTCTTACCCCCCCTACCCACACCTACCCTCCCCCGAATTTCTATTTTATATGGGGATATTATATGAGATTAAAAGAAATTTTGTGAAAAGAAAAGGGTAAATGAGTCCAAAAAATTCATTTAATGGGCAAAAAGTGCTTCTCGAGAAGCAGCAAATTGGTGTTTCTGCTTCTCTTTCTATCTAGAAACACTTTTTGGCTTTTTAAAAAAAGTGTTTCTACTTCTGGATAAGTACATGCTTGGCCTAAGAAGTGTTTCTCAAGTTGAGAAACACTTCCAGAAGCTTGGCAAACATGTACTAATTCCTTAATCATTTCATTCCAATGTTAGGTAATATATACAATCATAGAGTTGCAAGATCCCATGCCATGTCATCAGAGACTTATTAGTCGCGCGTGCCATCTTCAAATTCATTATTCTTTGTCACTCTTTGTAACCAAAAGTATGAGAGTGTGTGACTTGAACTATTGATTGGTCTGTGTAGATGTATGTCTGTCACATGGGAATTCACAACCAAATGTGTCTTTGTTCCAATCGTCGTGTAAGCCCTATACAGAGGATAGGCTGGTTCACTTAAAGAGAATCTTTTCTATGATCAAGTTTCTTCAAATGGAACGAAAAGAGATAGAATCGAGCTGATTCCCGAAATTCCTTTCTGGATATTTCTCAATGTCCCGGCTAGTCACAGAACGTGAGAAGCAGATGATTAATCATCTGTTTCCGGAAGAAATCAAAAAATTTCTTGGTAATCCTACAAGATCCGTTCGTTCTTTTTTCTCTGATAGATGGTCAGAACTTCATCTGGGTTATTCTCTTGCAAGATTGTGACAATTGGAAAGGGTAGCTTTTCTAGTGGACAAACCTTAATTACATGACCCAATCTAATTGACTTTTGGTTACAAGGGTGACAAAGAATAATGAATTTGAAGATGGCACGCACGACTAATAAGTCTCTGATGACATGGCATGAGATCTTGCAACTTATAATCGATGACTATTATTTGTGGGGTGTATATTTTTAGACCGTATCGGAAAATCGGACCGGAACCGGACCAGAATGGATCGGTGGATTCCGGTCTGGTCTGCGGTCCTTCATTATATAAGAATCCACCTGATGTATGATGTTGGATCTGAAAGATTGGTATTGTGTACCTATTTAAATAAAATATATTGAAGGACAAGGAAAAACAAACATATTTAATGAGATTGATAAACGAACACATTGTTAAAAAATTACAAATAAAAATAACTTAAAAATTGTATTTTAAAAAAAAACAGGTCCAACCGGTCCAAAACCCGGGCCGGACCGAAATAATTCAGGTCCGGTCCTCGATCCAGAAAAAAACGAAAATTCCGATTCCGATCCGGTCCAATTTTGGACCGGTGTACACTAACACTCCTACTCAAAGTAGTCGTTGACTCGTTGTTTTAAAGCTGTTAATTCATAAAATCTAGAAAAGATCATTCTCTAACTTTATATGCACCATATTAAAAAAATATTGTAAAAAGTATTTGCTTAAGTTAAAGCCTCATATGTTATTTTATAGTCTCTTGATATGGTTTTTGGATAATATTTCCCTTATAACTAGCTTTTTGATTCAGTTACGCCGGGGTTTATTTTCTCAGCATTGTATCAAAGACATGCATGACCATTTTTCTTAGTTTACTCAATATTAGGTCCCATGAAATGTTGTCCATGCTTCAAATGTCTAATCTTAATTAAATTTGCATGAGGTATTAAGAGTTCCAAATTAATTAGTTGAGGGCATCATTTGTAGTCTCTTTATATGATTTTGAATATAATTACATTAGGACATTTGTTCTAACATATTTGTTTTTTCTGAATTAAGATATGTTTTTCTAGGCATTGTCTGCTCAAATGGAAGTGACACCATGTTAAGGGCTTAGTAAACTAGATGATCTATAAGACAATTCATTGATTTGCGTGTAAACACCGGTGCTTTATTCAAATCTTAAACAAATGCAATGTTCGGAATCAAATTTAACTCGATAATTACTTGGTGATGTTTTATGGTTATCTCCCTCTCCTTTGCAATTGCAGCTGACACACACGACTAATAAAATAAAAAGAGCTCGTCTTGCGGCAAACTCTATAAGACAAAAACACTGCCACGAAGTTCCCTAAAATCAAACCTATCACCTTGAGATTAATGTTGTCCTCTTTTTGCTGGAAACAACATATACCTACTACTACATGTTAACAAAGTAATTAGCTGCTTTCCTAGGATTCTCAGCTGATAATTAATACGACCAATTTCTTGTAACAATCGTCCTTTGTTTTCTTCTCTCAACAATGAAATTAATCTCCCACAGCCCCTGTTTTTGAAGCTTAATATTTCCTTTGTGATGCAAAAAACATTTATTTGTGTGTAACTCTTTGCCTTTTGACAAACAACAATGAGTTCTTCTAATTTCTTCAAGTACTATGTTGTTTTAATTTTCATGGTGAAATTATGTACCGTGGTCATAGCCCAAGATGATTCTCCGACAGGTTATCATGGCGCAGAGAGGGACGCTCTTTTGGCAATTCGAGCTGAATTCAACAATCCTAAATTACTCGAAAAAAATTGGACAAGCCTCATGTGTTACATGAATAACACTCCAAATTGGTATGGTATCAGCTGTATCAACGGTCGAGTCACTGGACTTGTGCTAGAAAATCTTGGCCTTACTGGAAAACTCAAGCCAAATGCACTTGTCAATCTCACTCAATTACAAACACTTAGCTTCAAGAACAATTCCATATCAGGGAACTTGATGGGCTTCTCCAAAAACCAAAATCTGAAGAACATTGATTTATCCGGTAACAAATTTGATGGAGAAATTTCATCTTCTCTTTTAAGACTTAATTCCTTAGAGTCATTGCAAGTACAAAATAACAATTTAAACGGTCCAATCCCCAGTTTTAATCAGTCAACTTTGAAAGTTTTCAATGTCTCAAATAACAATCTTTCTGGTGAAATTCCAAACACAACAGCCCTTCAAAAGTTTGGTCCTTCCTCGTACAAAGGTAATGAAAATTTATGTGGTGGTCCTTTCACTAACACAACATGCACTATTAAGTATAGTGATACATCTGGTCCAAGTCAAAGTGATAATTCACAAAATGATTCTTCAAATAGTTCAAAATCATCCATGTGGAAGTGGAATCCTATCTTGGTAGTAATTAATGTTGTGGGCGCTGTTGTACTCTTATCTCTTGTCATTTACTACTTCAATAAAACAAAAAAGCTTAAGAGAATAGTGACGAATAAGAATACAAGATTAATGGAGGTTGAAAAAATTGAGACTAGCAAAATGGAGACGACAACGATGACGCCAACAGAAACCAGAAGTGTGGAATCAAGAAGTGTGGGATCAGAAGTGGAATTAGAGAAAGGAAAATTGATATTCTTAGGAAGTGAAATAAAGTTTGAATTAGATGATTTACTGTCAGCATCAGCAGAAGGTTTGGGAAAAGGGAATTTTGGGAATTGTTATAAGGCAATGTTGGTAGATGGACCAACTGTTGTGGTGAAGCGTTTGAGGGATTTGAAACCATTGAGTAATGATGAATTTGTGAGACAAGTAAGAGCTATTGGTGATATGAAGCATCCAAATTTGTTGGAACTTCTTGGTTATTATAATACAAAGGATGAGAAGCTACTGCTCTTGAAATTTGCACCCAATGGAAGCTTATACAACCGCATTCATGGTATGTTATATTTCCTCTGTTTTTTTGGTAAAAAACAGAATTTTAAGTATTATACTAAAGTGAACTTTTACAGGACAAGAAACAACTGATTGTTGGACAACAATCCCAACATCAGAAGCCGCACTAGCAACAAACAAACTTCTACTTACATCTTATTAAACAATACTAAGGGATTTTCCCCCTGTTTATATTCTTATCAATTTGACATCATTCCTCTAGGCGCACTATGAACTACTATAACCTTTAGATGATGAAACTAGGTGTTTATATTGACCAAACTCATTAGTACTAATACTCTACAAGATATGCCATTATCCATAACTAACATGAGATCCTCACTTTAATTTGTACTGAACTTGATATAAATGAAGCACGAGTAGTTATTTTGTCCTATATTTAAACCTTGACATTCCTAAATTGTTCCGGAATATGGACTAGTATTATATTATTCCCTTTTATTGTTGTTCAGTAATGGTAACTGGGCAGTTGTTAGGTTGGTCCGTTGGTTCCTAGTAAATGCCAGAATGAACTAAATATTTATGGTTAAATTCCTTATCAAATCACTTAATTAGAAAATCAAATTTTACAGATAAATCATTTAAAATGATAATTATTCCCCAATAGACTTAGGGCCTGTTTGTATTGGCGGTGGGCAGAAGTGATTTTGTCAGAAGTGATTTATGTTTGGATACAACAATATAAAAATGATTGTTAGCAATAAATGATGTTTAGATAGTTTTGATCAAAATTGCTTTTGAATGTAGAATTACCAAAATGGACATTTAGTCAATACATATAAATAAAAATTACTAATAAAATGAAAGTATTTAAATAAAAATTACTAATAAATGATAGACTTTAAAGTGCAATATAGTACTTAAATATTAGTAGAATATTATTACAATCTAATTTAAAGTGTAAATAGTAATTAAATATTATTACAATACTAATTTTGCATGTACTCTATAATTTGATTGCGGACTAAGTTTCGAACGTAATCCATCTCTGATGAAGAAGCTACATTAAAAATATGTGATTCCAGTGATTTTTCAGGTCAAAGGAGCCGCGACCCTTGGGAGGAGGCGCCGCGGCGCTCTTTAGACAATTCTTCAAAAATAAATAAATAAAATCGATACTTCAACTTGAGTATATTTATTTTTTGTTTGTTCAATGTATTATAGTAGTACTATACGAAGTATTTGAAAGAAGACAATAGAAAAAGGAGAAATATAATCCTCGTATAATCGGACAACGTTAGGATGTTTGAAAAGTTTAAAGTTTCAATCTGTAATTACACATGAACAAATGTCAACTTTAGTAGTATATTTGATTTTTTTAAAATTAAAACAGAACATGAGTAGTATATTTGATTTTTTTAGTAATTATTTCTAGATATTTAAAGAGGGTAATGAAAGTTGTATAATTTGATTTTTTTAGTAATTATTTCTAGATATTTAAAGAGGGTAATAAAAGTTGTATATTTGAATTTTTTTTAGTAATTGTTTCTAGATATTTAAAGAGTGTAATGAATGTGGATAGAGTTGTTGATGAAGTGCCCGTTTGGTTGAGCTTATTAATTAAAAGCTCATAAGTGCTTATTTTTTAAAATAAGCACTTATTGAAATTTTGAGAGGTGTTTGGTTGATCTTATTTTAAAAAATGAGTAGAGCTTATGTTTCCATAAGCCCAAAATTTGGATTTTTTAGAGTAGCTTTCCTTCTTTAATTTTTTTTTATTTTATATAAAAATATTTTTTTTATTTACAACCAAACACCTAACAACCTTTTGATAAAAGTTATACTTGAAAAAACTCTATTTGAAAAAAACTCTACTCCTATAAGTTCTTTTCAATAAGCTGTATCAAATGGAGCCGAAAATTAATGAGAATAATAAAGAAAATGGTAAAATTCAAATTGAAATAAATAGTAGAAGTGCCTCTGGCACTTCTGAAAAGTCAAACCAAACATATCAATTTTGTCATTTTCAGGAAAGTGGATAGCCAGAAACAGCCAATCCAAACAGGCACTTAATTAGAAGTTCGAAAATAATACTAGTACTACCTTTTTGTTGCATACATAACATATTATTTTTTTGTTACATGCATGAATAAAAGGAGGAAAAGGGACGAGAGATAGGATTCCATTTCGATGGAGCACAAGATTATCAGTTGTTCGTGGTGTCGCTCGAGCATTGGAATATCTACACCTCAACTGCAGCTCCTCTACCGCCGCCGCCGCCGTTGTTCCTCACGGCAACCTAAAATCATCTAACGTTTTCCTCGATGAAAACGATGAAGTTCGTGTGGCTGACTATGGTCTTACTTCCCTTATTGCACTTCCCATCGCTACTCAACGAATGGTTTCCTATCGATCACCTGAATATCTATCCTACAAGAAAGTGTCCAAGAAATCTGATATCTGGAGCTTTGGCTGCCTTCTCCTGGAATTGTTAACAGGTCAGTTACAGTAACATATCCTTTAATAATGGATTTAAGTTATATACTGTTATTCGATCCCGTGCATAAATCTTCTTGGTTGAAATTACGCACATACTGGCTGTGTTTAATCGACTAACGCATTTGCGCGCTTATCGCATTTCGGAAGCTTTCTACAAGACTGAAAGAAAGAATGGTTCCTTATCAACAAAAAGTTATATACTGTTCATCAACGTAATTCTTTTTATACGAGTATAAGATTACCTAAGAAATACTTATAAGTCTTATAAAAAAATAAGCTAGGTTACCTACAATAACAACAAAAGATAGAGCGGCTCCTCTCCATTTTCTATCTCTACATTTTTTTCAAGTTCCTACTTAGAGAAGAGAGACACATGTCATAGTTAAAAATTAAAGTTAGGATTTAATTACCCAAAGTAAAATCTATTAGAATAACAAATATTTCCTTTATTTACTCTAAAAAAAATTGGCAATCTGATACATTATTTCCTTTAGTTCTAGCTAATACATTATTTCATTCATAAATATATTTAAGAAATGTGTCATCCCACGTCCTAGAATTTTTTTATGGGTAAATAATATTTTTTTTTTACCTCTAAACTAATGTCTCCCAATCGAAAATAAGTATCTTAAGATTTTGACACATTTCATTACCATTTAATAACATTAATCATACGTGTTATTTAACGAGATTACCCTTGTTCTCACCTTAAAGTGCCCTTTATCTATCCTCAAGTTGTATAGATCTTTTATTGAAGGTAAATTTGAAAAGAAAAAAAAACTTTTTTTTTTTATAAAGTTAACAGTTATTTTGGAGTAAATTAATTTGGCTAAATGACATTTTATTTGGACCAAATAAATATATATACATTAGGTAGACACCAAAAATCAAAGAAAATAAATAGTACTATCAATTTGAGACACAACGTAAATCCTTAAGATCACCATAATCTCATACTCAAATCCACTTATAAACCAAATTGTAACAATAGAGCTTACACAAAATATGTACGGTAACAGGTCGAATTTCTTCACATTCTGCTCCACCGAGAGTCACCGGGGCGGATCTTTGCAGTTGGGTTCATAGGGCCGTCCGAGAAGAATGGACGGCTGAGATTTTCGACACTGAAATAGCTGTTCAGAGAAGTGCCAATTCAGGTATGCTACGATTGCTGCAGATTGCTCTAAGCTGTTGCGATAAGTTGCCGGAAAAACGACCGGAGATGAGTGAGCTGTTGAGGGAAGTGGATAGTATTAATGGTATGGTACTTGACTCGGAAGATGAAGAGGACCTGTCGTTATCATTGGATCAATCTATGACTGATGATTCCATAGTAGCTGTTGCAACTCCGGCTCGATAAGATGTTACAAATATTATTCCACGATCTTTCATAAAGTTTGGAATATTGTACGATGTAACATGTGCATGCATGTAATACTAATTTGAGCATTTCTTATCAATGATACTATATTATATTAATTTCACTTCGACAACGTCGCTGCTTATTATTTAGTGTAAACTGTGTACAACACATATAATATAATACCTGCCTATAATTAGAATATATATTGTATAAATATTTAGTGATATATAATTATGATAAAACTAAGATTTCTCTTGTAATTAGGACTAGAATTATTATTGTATAAGAGATGTATATTGTAAACTATATATATTGATATTAATGAGAAAGACACACCGAAGAAGATTAATATCATTTTACATGGTATCAAGAGTCAAACCCCTAAAACCTAAAAAAAAAAATCCTTGGCCGTCGGCACCCCCCTCGGGTTACCCCTCGGCAGTCACCCCTTTTTCACGAAATTTCTTGGTTTTGTTATCATTCCTCTCTTCTCTAAATGGATCCTCTTGCTTCTCCCACACTTTCTGACGCTTCCGCTTCCACACCTGTCACGACCCGACGGGCCGCGACTGGTGCCCTAATTGGACACCCTTATACTGACCTGTCACATATAATCAGACTCATACTAAGGAAAATATAAAAATCTGTAATAAACCTGTCTCCTGATGAGTCACAACTAATCAAGCATATCAAGATAGGCAAGCCGACAAGGCCGCCACTGTACATAGGGATATCCAAAACGCATCACAACCGTACAACTGACCAAAACACATATACAATCCACACAAGTACAAAACACGTCTATCACCCACATCTGTCTACAGACCTCTAAGAGTATGATAGTGAAACATGACGGGACAGGGCTCCGTCGTACCCCTGAATATACATAAATCTATAACAAAAGGGTATGTACCAAAATGACTTGGCTCCAGATCAATGAAGCTCTCCAAATAGCTGAACAAGAATCCTAGACTGGAGGATCACCAAACTGAATATATGTACTTGTGGGCATGAAACGCAGCCCCCCGAGGAATGGGTCAGTATGAAATAATGTACTGAGTATATAAAACATGAAGTACTGTGAAGATCATCATATCTGGCCAAAATATAACACGAGACAAGTATAATAATCAAGACAACAATACACATGTGCCTTATGAAATGAGAGTCAAAACATGTCCATATAAAATAAGTCATATCCGTGAATGCTTGTCCACATAAAAATCATCATATGTATATTGTCCGGCCCTCTAGTGAGGGACACGGTGAACATATAATGTGTACACATAGTCATGTCCGTGGATGCATGTCCACATATATCATATCCGCGGATGTCTGTCCGCATATCTCATATCCGTGGATGCTTGTCCACATGTGTCGTTATATATATACTGCCCGACCCTCTAGTGAGGGACGCGGTGAACAATGCAAGGGACTGCGCACGAAACTTCCCGGTCCGGGACTCGGTGAAATGATATAATCACATCAAGCACGAATAGATTATCATGAGTAACTATATGCAAATTAAATCACCATTTGACTCTCAAAGGAATAAATAGAATGAACTATCACTTGTAAAATCAAAGACAACTATCATATCAAGTGTCACTAGGAATTATGATTCAATGGAATTATGTACGTCCACCGTACACTCACTTTATATAAATTATGTCAAAAGAAGAAAGGAGTCACATACCTTATTGTCGAACTAACCAACTCGGTATTTAAAATACTTTATACGTATCGAATGATGACTCTCTTGTTATATAAAATTGGGTAGCACTTCCCCTTTTTATATACACATCCACAATTCACCAATAAGGTCAACAACATTAATAACAAGACACAACTTCAAGGATAACCAAAACAGTCTCATATGCTCCATATACGCCATCGTTATACATTCTTTCAAAACAGTCTCATATGCTCCATATACGCCATCGTTATACATTCTTTCTCTTTACCTTTATGTAATACAACAACCACAATAATCAATGTGATTAATACCCCTACTTCTCATGTTAATCCATCCCCTTAATCCATATCAAAATAGCCCCTAAAACAATCCATATACCAACAACAACGAGAATACAAAGTAACACCTTTTTATATCTTTATTCCTTTAGAACATACATTAGTAATTATCACAATGTACATGCATATTCATAACTAAATTTTCAGCATCCCAATCTCCACAAAACAACCCCTAAATACAACACAACATGTCCAACAATTTCATGAAGGTCTCGGCCATAACGCACAATACCATAACTCTTCTCATAATTCCTTAAAATCCAATTAAAGTCTTAAAATCCAATTCATATTTCAACAATTTCATATGAACAACTACAACTTAAATATCAAGATTTCTTTCAAGACTTCCTTCAATTTTAACATGCAATTAGTGACAATAATAACAACAACAACAATCAAATCCAATGTATACAAAACAACCCCAAATCGACACCAACACTCCCAACAACAACCACATGCATTTTCTTACTTCAATTTTCTCTTAACACAAGTTCATCCCTTAACTACAACACCATTTAACTTCAATTACTTTATAAGAAGAAGAATTCTTACCTTATTTAGCCAAAACAATCTTGTTAGTCTCGCCACCGTCTTGCATCATTTTCACCATTTCTTCAAGTTACAATAACATGCATGCATTTCTTACAAGCTTAAAACCATCTTACTTACATGTTTTTCTTCCAACTTGCTCATCTCCAAAACTAAGATTTTCTGGGCTAAATTCTGGAGCAGTTCGGTCCAATCACTGCCGAAATCCCACTGTTGGGGAGTTTACCATTACTTAGAAATTAGTAGGAGAAGTTAACCTTGGAATAGGAGTTAGTTTGGTCTTCACTTAGCTATGGAATATGGAGGAAAAATCTGTGGGAGGAGTGAAGGAGAAGTTTACAATTAAAGGTGAAGGGACATTGATAAATGTGGGCTGAAAATTAATTGGCATGATGGTGGTGTTCTTTTCTAGTTCCATGTGATTGGAGGGCACAATTTTTCACAAGTTGACCACTTATTATCATCCTCCACTTAAATTAATCCCACACTTAATAAATCAATCTCCCACATAACCAATCTTATATAAAATCTGAAAATTTCACGTCCTAATTGTCGCGCCCATTTTCGACCGCGGCATTTATTTTCTAAACTCCTTCTTAAAATGCAAAGTGTTAGAAAATAAATAATAAAATGCTAAAAAAGATTAAAAGGCTTAAAGGTTTTTAAAAATGCTAAAAGGATGCTAAAATTGCAAAAAAAAGATGCTAAAGTTTAAAAGGGTGCTAAAATGCTAAAGGGTTGCTAGAATGCTAAGGGTTCGCGGAGTCGCCACCTAATTAGTTTGGGTGAATTAGGACACCTAAATGTTTAACTAGTCTAAAGTAAAACATTAACTCCATTTTAATGGTCTGTTAAACTTAGTGAGATTCTGGGTAAGGGCTCTTTATTAATCTAGAGGGAAGGGGTTAGGCACCCTCTAAGATCCGCTAACTTGCGGTTGTCCTGCCAAACCTAGGGTAATTATTATGTTTAAAAATGCAAAATGAAAGCTCCTCCTGCTTAAAAAAATGCTAAAATGTTAAAATGTTTAAAAGGTGCTTTAAAGTATAAAAAGGGACGAAAGGTGTTATAAATAAATAAAAGAGCCAAATGCCGAGTGTTTAAAAAAGTGCCTAAAATACTAAAGGTTGCTAAAAGGTTTTAAATGATAGAAGGATGCTAAAGGTGCTAAGAGATTAATTTTAACGCTAAAGGGTGCTAAAGGTGTTAAAGGGCGTTTAAAAATGCTAAATGCTAAAGGGCGCTTAAAGATGCTAAATGCTAAAGTGCTGAAAGTAGTGCTAATATACTAAAGTACAAAAGAATGCTAGGAGGTGCTAAAATGTTAAGAACAGAAATGTGCTAAAGGTGATATTTAAAGATGCTTAAAGGATTGCTAGAATTTAAAAGTGCTAAAAGTGCTAGAAATGCTAAAGAACGCTAAGAGGGTGCTTTATGGACTAATTATGTGTCATGTTAGCTAAATTAATCTTGCTTAACCTATGTGTAGTATAAACAAATGCTTAAGATGATTTTGCGAGAGCTTAGGAGGAAAATGTTTATGGATTTGACAAATTGTTGGTTTTATGATGCAAGTTAGATTATTTTTATTTTTTTTTGCCGATTTTAGACATGCCTAATAGCCCCAAAAGACAAATAAAGTAGAAGCGTATTCCTAAAAATGTAATTACTTTCCACCTCATATGCTTAAAGGCTAATTGCTAGAAGTTCCCCTATTAATTACAAAGTTAAGCAATAAATTACAACAAACAAATAAGGGCATAAATGAGATAAGAGAGCAAAGAGATCGAAGCGGATGACCGTCATATTTGTTTTCTAGGAATTGCCAAGAGGACTCGATGGATGTATATACGCATGCCTTTACGTTGCCACGACGAGTCTCGCATGAGACTCTTTGTTGCTCGGTGCGCCATGTAAAAAAAAAGAAGATAAGGATTAGTATAGGTCCCAAGACAATTAAATAATAAACAAGCACTGACATATATAGTGTATTTGAGCAAGATGCACATAAAGACCAACATGTGACAATAGAGATGGAATAGGCAATGGATGGTAAAAGTAATAGGGATGAGCAGGCGTTACACGACAAGCAGGAGAGAGAAAGGGATGCTATGACACCTAGGCCAACACCCATTACCACATATGCTAAATGCTCAAGTCAAAGCACAAATAGCCATTCAACGCTTAAGGTCCGATTGTCATCAGATACTTCCAGCTTAAAAATAACAGGTTTCTGAATGAGTATACCAACAAAACGCAAACAAAGAAAGGACAATTCCCATGTCACGCAAATCACCCGTAATATAAAAGGTAAGATACGACTTAAGGCACACAAATCAGTCCGAACACGACAAAATAGAGCAGGGATGACTCACACTCGATTTGGAATCATCAATACCCAAATGCATACGGTAATCATAATTCCTTTTAAGCACGTGTTACGGCAAGAAGGTAATGCAGATAGTCAAAACAAAGATACAAAGAGACACTTTTAGGCAAACAAAGCGGACATTCATCCAACAAATATACAGAGATTGTATATAGTCGATTACATCGACTTAAACCATAATTTAGAGTCATAATAAAAGCGATTCGATATCGTGATTAAACAGTTGCCAACTTAACATGAAAACACTTTTTAGTTGTTCAAAATGCAAGGCTCGGGATGTTCATATCGCTTAAGCTAACAAACATAAACACACAAAAAAACTTGCAATGTATGGATAATCGTAAACAAACAAAGAACTTCCCCGATGCAAGCTAACAATACTAATAATCTTTGTCCAAGAAATGCAGATAATATCCCAACTAACAATTGAAAGGAAAATGCTTAACATGGACAATTTAGTAACCAAGATACAATGAACACATGTTTATAGTAGACAAATTAGACATATGTGTGCAACATCCCATACATATAAAGCTTATTCAAGTCATTTCAACTAAACCCCCCTTGACAGCTTTGATGCCCAATCATAACCTAGGCATATCGATATATGAAAACATAATCATACGCCAAGATAGTTCTAAACATAAATAAACTAACATAATTAGCCTGCTTAAACATTAAACACTACATACTATTAAATCAGTAGCAAAACACACCAACAGACACAGCAAAATGAACTAAGGGGATTCTTTTCATAACATTCCAGACCTATATCCGATACGCATATAACCAAATTCGGAAGACATACGCAGAATACCATAGACGACATTCGATTAGTTGTTAACACAGACAAGTACAGTCGCGACATTTATAGCAGATAATATCAGTTAAAAAAAAAACAGATTCAGAAACAGCCTAACAGACATAAACCATTGCCGAGACAACACTACACGCATATGTGGACAAATGCGTCGACACCAACTAAACTTAGACATGATTTGTCACAATAACACACATTTCACGCCAAAGGAAATCAAATACGAAAGGGATGATAAATTACCTTCTCCGAAAATAAAGCGAACAGGCGTATCAAGTCGTCGCTTGATTCGCCGAGGTTTGGTTTTGCGATGCGAATAAAGGGCGTGGATAGTCACGACTTCCCGACTGCTTACGCCATGTGAGAGGAAGGTTCTGATTGCTTGATTCGCTAGAGTGTCCCATCGACATACCCGACTTCCCAATCGAGCTCGCGGTGGCTCTTAATCGCCGCTATGGTCTCTCTCGATCGAGCTCTTCGATCGACCTAATCGAGCTCAGACGATGCTCTCCTATGCTCTCTAGTATATGACCCATCGCTCGCTCCTAAAGAAACGATTCTTCGATCGAGCCCCTAATCCACGCTATCGGTGGTCGCTGATTCCCTCGCATGTGCTTATATAGCCATTCTTCGGTTCTCATTAGGTAAATAGTAAGGGCTGATATTAACGCGATTTGGTGCTGAGATTTCGAAAAGATTTGGGTAGATTCGATGTGGTCTGATAAGGTAACGATTTGTTTGGTTATGGAAAGGTGAATGATTGACACGATTTGGGCAAGATTTTGTGCTGGTTCGTGTTATGGTAAGGGCGAGCTGGCTGGGTGCGAGGGTAAAGGAAGGCTCCCGGATTCTCCGGCGAGAATCTCGGGGCTGCTGGTGTTACGATGGGGAGGTGAAGAGGCGAGGCGCGAATCGGTTTCTGTGGTTCGTTAAGTTTTTGGGGTCACGAGGTTTCGTGAGGCCGGTCCGCGAGAGACGATGGTAAAGGCTTCAAAGGCGTGGGCTTGGGTAAATGTAGAGGGCTTGCGGGTGGGCTTTCATGTCGCGTGATTGGGCTGGGTAGTTAGTATTAGTTAGGTATTTAATTAAGTGTTAGTTTAGTTTAATGTGCTATTTAATTAATAGTTTTAGGCTTTTAATTAGTGACAAAGTAATTAATTAATTGTGATTAAATTATCTAATTGTTATAAATGCGGGTGTGTTATTTAATTAATGCTTAATATTTTAGAATGCGGCGCTATTATTTAAAATCTTATTATTATGCATTATTGCGAAGTTAAATTAAGATTGCATTGAGTTTATATTAAATTACTTAAATGCCGAATGCAAGTACGATATTTAAGAATTGTTTAAAGCCTTATAAATGCGACGCTATTAAGAGCGTATATCAGATTAAAATTGATTTTAAATTACAAATGATTACTAATAAACGCTTATGCTACCTGACACGACGTTATCGCTAAATTATTTATTTTATGCATTTATTAATTATTACGACAAAGCTTAAAGTTAATTAATGCGGGCGCGAGACTCTAAGTGTTTAAAACTCTACGTAAGACGCGATGCCATTATTAAATTATTTATTTATGCCGGCATTTATGTTTTATTCGCTGCATTTTATTATAAAAATCATAAAAAATTATTTTACAAAATTAGTGTGATTTTATAGTTAATGGCTGGACGGGAGGGTCAAAATTGGGTGTCAACACTAATATATATACATACACGACACTTGTCCAACCCTATTGGGAATATTCAATTATTAATATTAATTCTCATCGTCACACTCGTTGTTTCCAAAATTATTCCGTATTAGCATATGTAAATATACTTTTCTTTCAATACTCGAATCTTATTTTCTTAATTACATTCTCAAATATTTGTCCTAAGATTACGGGGTGTAACAACACCTCCCACCACCAATTCATCACCATCTTTCCATCCGGCTCTCGCCGTTACAAACATCAAGAATTTCATCTCTCTCATTCTTAATCAGGAAGATGGTCAATACTGGTCGTGGGTCGAACTCTTTAAAATTCATGCATGCGTTTACCATGTGCTTGATCACATCGACGATTCTGTTACTCGCCCCCAGATATTGATGACACAACATGGCGTCGTCTTGATGTCGTGGTTAAACAGTGAATATATGACATTATATCCAAAGACCTACTTCTCACCATTATGAAAATGGGGGCTTCTGCCTGCGATTTGTGGACACGATTGGAAGAAATTTTCCAAGACAACAAGATCACTCGCGCAGTGTACTTGGAGGAGTAATTCAACAACACACTTCTGAAAAATTATTCCAATATGTCCAAATACTGATGACAGCTGAAACTAGTGTCAGACCAATTGTCCAATGTTGGTATGCCTTTGTCCGAAACAAATATGGTGTTGCAATTGATTGCAGGCCTCCCTAAAGGGGAATACGACACCCTAGCCACGGTGATTCAGCTTTCAAAAAAGCCCGCTCGCAATTACTATTGGAAGAAACTCATCGTGCAAAGCAGGACGAACACAACCAGAAGGCATTAGCTGTTGAAACGCCTGCACAAAATATTGTCGCCGCTGGCCAGCAACAACTCCCGAAGAACAACCAGCCGCGGAAGAACCGCAGCGGCAAGAGTGGCAGGGGGGCATGGCAATGGGCGAGGCGGAAAGGGTCGCGGTAAAGGGAAGGGCAGCAGCCCAACTAGTTTACTCCATGGGCCGGCCCAACAATCAGTCCCCAATATTCGCAGTGGGCCTCATTCACTGGACAATCACCGACTCAATATCCCTTTCGCAACAGGGAGTTATGGGCCCAATACCAGGGTATCGCCCAACCCAACATCCACAGCACCAGGCCCACATCACACAGGCCCAGTTCCCGCAGCAGCCCAATATTCCGACCGATTTGGCCCAGGTTTTCAGCAGTATAAGGATGTCCAACGGGGAGGGGTATACCGACCCCGACCCCACCCCGACCCCTCGCACTATACCTGAGATTTCAAGATGCAGACTGCACGGGGCCTGAAAAAATAACCCCGACCCGCCCGCCTCGACCTGCACCGACCCCGACACCGACCCTTCCCCACCCCATCCGACCTAACTAGCCGCCAGATAATGGCTTTGTACCACCTGTTGTTCCTCCCCAACCCCTACCCCAACCCCCTACCCCCTAATATTTATTTTTAACTCTTAAGTTATTATATTTACACTTTAACCCAAATTTTTCAACTATAAATACTTCATTTTTCTTCATTCTTTCTCACAAATCTTCCTCCAATTACAATCTCTCTAATAATCTCTCATTCTCTTTACATTGTCTTTTAAATATTCAATTTAATTTATTCATTTGGGAATTGGCAACTAGCATGAGGATCATCCGTTGAACAAAGTTTTAATTTTCAACATCTCTCGATTACACGTCGACGTTACGTCGGTGTTTGGTACATTCGTTCTTTTATTAAATTATTATTGTTTCTTTATTTTAATTAGCGCACTTAATTTCATTATCTTTAACTATTTATTAGCATAAATTATAATGAAAGGATTAAGAGGTATGTTGGGTATGTCTGGTTCTAGTAGGGGTGACAAGGGCAAGGGTCCTTCTTCTAGTCATCTTATTCCTCCTATACATGATGATTTTATTGATACTCAAATTTTTCCTGAAGTACCGGTAAATTTAGACGATGAGCTATTTTTTTAAAAATCAACAAGAGTTTAAGTTAGAACATCTAGATGACACACCAACTAATCTAGATGACACACCAACTAATGCACCTCAAACTGAAACGCCTCATATTCCCCCTAGTATGAGACGTGGCCCACCAAAACAATAATTAACATCACTTGTATGAGCTTTTTTTATAGAGACGTACAAAATGAAGGTGCTATATGCACAATTTGTAAAAAATATTTATAAATTCAAAATAGGAAGAGGTCATGGCGGGACAGGAGGTTTAACTACGCATTTGAATACCAAACACAAAGCTAGGTGGGAATAATATAAGGCTCAAGTGAAGGGTGAGTCAGCAATGACCTCTGAGTCGGGACAAACTTCACATATTGTCCGACACCAGGTACAGGGTCAAATTGACCCTATGAAGGGGGCAGTTGTAGGCCCTAAATACGATAAAATGAAAGATATGGAAGAATTATCAAAATTAGTTACAGTGGAGGGTTTTCCCTTTTCATTTCCTGATTCTCCTGGTTTTATTCATTATATAAGATCAATGTACAATCTTGCTTATAACGATTTTCCTAGATCAACTGTTAGGACAGATGTTTTTAAATTTGCACACGAATATCAACAATATTTACGTTATTATTTATATCATTACCCTGAAAAAGTATATATCACATCTGATATAGGCCGTAGTACTAACGGTCATGATTATTTAACTGTAACATGTCATTGGATAGACTATAAATGATCTATGCAAAAACGTATTTTAGCATATAGATATATTGATGAAAGGCACACTGATATTTTTATTCAAGAAAATATATTTTCTGTTTGCGTTTATTATGACATAAGTGATAAAATCGTGACTATTACATTAGATAACTCTTCTTCTAATATTTCTGCTGTTAGAATATTAAAAAATGTCTTAACTCTATCTTTTCCAGATTATTTTCATATAAAATGTGCATGTCATATTTATAACTTAGTTGTAAAGGATGGTATAAAACTTTTTGAAGACATTCTTGCAAAAATTCAATTTGCTATAAACTATATTTTTAAAAATAATAGAATACAACGACTAATAGAATATATAAAAACTTGTCACGATTGTGGTCTAGCTTACAGAAAAGTTCCGAAGAAGTATGCACTAGATAGAATTTTTTATACAACCAACTACGTGTTGCTTATGAGTATAGACAACCTATAACCCAATTTTTAACTCCCGTAATCGAAATCCTAGTGATATTCTTATAGATTCCGATTGGGATACAATTTTAGAACTTAATATATTTTTAGAGAAATTTTATCTAGCTACTAAAGAATTTTCCGGGATTTATTATCCTACTATTTCATCAATATTATTTTATATAGCTCTAATATTTATATTACTTAGTGAATATATGACAAAACCAGCTTATAAGGAACTTATTAAAAATGGTTAAAAATGAAAAAATATTTTATTCCTATTCCCCCAATATTTTTTATTAGTGTTGTATATTAAATCCGTCTATTAAATTAGACGGTTGTAAAAATCTTGTTGAAACTATTTAGGATTGCATAGCTACACTTCCACCTCCAACTCCTAAAAATCCAAATGACCCACCACCTGTTGAAATAAGTAGAGAAGAAGTGTTGTCTAGCATTCAAGATGAATGTAAAAAAATATATACGCATTACCAACATGAAAGTGCTAGCAACCAACCGGCTTCCATGTCATCTTCTTCTTCTTCAACACAACCCCAAAAACGACATGTTGTTTCTGCTACTAGTATTCAAAGCCTCAGACAGATAATGAATAGTGATACCGTTACTAACTAAATTAGCGAGTTAGATGTTTTTGTTTTGCAAGGTGTTGTACCGTACAAAACAATTGAAAATGAAGAGGGACGTGAAGACTTACTAAAATACTGGAAGCAAAATGAGAAGATTTTTCCAACACTAGAAAAGATGGCCCGAGATGTGTTGAACATTCAAGCGTCATCAACAGCGTCCGAAAGTGCATTTTATGCGGGAAGATTTCAAATAGGGGAGCATGCATATTCATCGCGTGATACTCATTGAGATTGCGCCTATTCGTGAGATCGAATGCGGAGCGTAGGAGGTGCGGCCAACCGGAGATCGACGAAGAAGAAGACTACAACTACAACGAAATCTTATCCGACGGATGTGCAAGCGACGTCGTCCAATTTGACCAAGATATACCAATTCCAACCGAAGAACCACAAGACATTATAAAGAAACTAGAAAATATGTATCTTAAAATGTAATTCTTTTAATTGTAATTTTACTATGTTATTTATTTGCAACTTTCAATATCACGAAGTTGCAATTTTGAAATTGTATTACAAAAAAAAAAAAACATACTTCTAGTCGAATAATATAAGAGGTACAAAAACAGCCTTGAGATGTTTTTATTAAACTATCTTGTTGTGTATGTGTGTTATTTATTTATTTAATTTAAAGGCAAAAAAAATGACCCCACCCGACCCCCTCTGGATCGGGACGGGGCGGAGGCACACCCCGCCATCCCCGACCCTGCCAGCCCCGACATACCCCGACCCTGCCAGCCCCGACATACCCTGACCTACCCCCAGCCCCTCCAGATCCAGACCCCGCCCACCCCGACCCCGCCCCGTTGGACAACCCTATTGAGCAGTATGAATTTGCAGCAGCCTGATGCAAATTGGCAGATGGACTCCGGAGCCTCGTCTCACCTCACCCGGTCTGCAGGTAATCTTTCCCAATTGTTTCGTTTAAAGTCTCCTCAATTTATTACAGTTGGCAATTGTAACCGCATTCTAATTCAAGGTTATGGTCACGCCAACACACCGTCACCTCACCCACCTTTCTCCCTAAATAATGTCTTGTATGCACCACACATCATCACAAATTTAATCTCCATTAGGAAATTTACTCGCAATAATTATGTGTCTTTTGATTTTGATCCTTTTAGTTTACGGATTCTTACGAGATGCAATAGCACAGGGGACCTATATCCGTTCACAACCTCATTCGTCGCCAGTCCTTGCTCACACTCCTCCCTAGCTGCTCTGTCCCCGTCACTTTGGCACAATAGACTTGGACACCCAAGAGCTCTTGTCTTTAATTTCTTAGAAGCAATAAGTTTACTCATTGTAATGGAAAACTTGTCCAAAATTACGTTTCTTGTCAATTAGGCAAACATGTTCGTCTTCCGTTTAATTAATCTGCTAGTATTACGTTTGCTCCCTTTGATATTGTTCATGTTGATTTGTGGATTTACACACTCAAGTACAAGTCCGAGGCCTTTGCCAAATTTTTAGAATTCACATATTTATCAAAACACAATTTGAACGAGCCATAAAATCTTTCCAATGTGATAATGACCGTGAATTTAATAATTTCGCGTTTCAAATATTCTGCAAAAATCATGGCATGATCTTTCGTGTCTCTTGTCCTCGCACGTCCCCTCAAATGGTAAAGACGAGCGTATCATTCGTACAATAAATAACACGGTCCACACATTCATGTTTCATTCATCTCTCCATTCTCCCTTTTGTGTATATGCAGTAAAAATGATAGAATACATCCTCAATATTTTACCCACTAGTACCCTCCACAACATGACTCCAATCGAAATCTTATACCGTCAGATTCCCTCTTATAATCATCTTCGGATATTCGGTTGCCTATGTTATCCTAACCTCACTTCCACTGCCACTCACAAATTAGCCCCTCGCACTACATCATGCGTCTTCTTAGGATTCTCATCCAACCATACGGGCTATCTCTGCTATTACTTGGCCACTCGTCACATTCATGTCTCTCGTCACATCACTTTTGACGAGACCTCGTTCTCATTTTCGAACATCCAAAAGTTTTGAAAAAGGACTACAATTTTCTTGATGAGTCATATATTTCTCCCGTCATTCTTTGGGAACTGTGTCAGCCAAACATCACCGCCCAGTCACGTGCACCCACGACCGAGCATCTGGACAAACCACCGACGTCCCTGACACCGATGCCAAATCTGCCACCATCTACGTCGATTGTCGCCTCTTCCAATCGACCACACGTCGCCACCAGTCCACCGGTTGTTCTCCCCGTCTTTGTGTCGTCTTTTCAGTCTCCTATCTCAGTCGCTAGTAACCCAGTCAACCAACCCCATCACCGGAGCCACTCCCCCACCGACGTCGTACCACACCTTATCGTCGACCACTGGTCCCGGTACACTGACTCCTGTTTCCAGAACATATCCAGATATTGTACGCGACTCAATATATGCCACAAGTTACTGTTCCGATCAATTCTCATTCGACGTACTAGTCGAGTCACCCCGTTGCCCACCCAGCACCCTCACATCGTATGGAAACCTGTGCCCAATACGGGATTTTCAAACCCAAAATCCAATTTAACATGTCCGCCCACACAGTTTCCCCTATTCCCAAATGTCATAAATTATCCAAACTAGACCCAAATTGGAATACGTCCATGTATAGGGAGTTTAATGCTTTAACGAAACAACAAATTTGGGACTTGGTTCCTAGACCAGAGGGGGTGAATGTGGTCTGTTGTATATGGCTTTTTCATCACAAGTACAGGGATAATGGAGACTTAGAGAGATATAAGGTCAGGCTTGTGGCTAATGGCACTAATCAGCATGCAGGTATTGATTGCAGAGATACATTCAGTCCGGTTGTCAAACTGGCCACCATTGGCACAGTTCTGAGCATTGCTATGGGAAAACAGTGGCTGATTCATCAACTTGATGTCAAAAATGCCTTTCTTCATGGGGATTTAAGAGGAATTGTTTACATGCACCAACCACCAGATTTTGTTCATCCTGCCGCAACTGTATGGTTTAAAATAAGCCCTTAGAGCATGGTATGATCATTTTGCACAGTTTATTATGCTTATTGGTTTTACAATGTAGCAGATGTGATACTTCCATTTTTACGTTTCATAGAGGCCGTGATAATGCTTATCTACTGTTATATATGGAAGATATTGTTCTTACTGCCTCCACCACTGTGTTGAAAAATGAGATCATTGCACTTTTAAAATCTGAATTTGCTATGATCGATTTGGGGATGTTATTTTTTGGGTATCTCAGTGACTAGATTTGTCCACCGTATGTTTCTTTGTCAGCGTAAGTATGCGGAAGAGATTGTGCACAGGGCTAAGATGAACAATTGCAAAATCATGGCTACTCCAGTTGATTCTAAGTCCAAACTAAGTGCGACAGATGGTAATCTAGTGACTGATCCTACTCTATATCGGAGTCTCGCAGGTGCATTTTAATATCTCACGTTCACCAGGCCTTACATTGCTTATGTTGTTCAGCAGGTATGCTTGTTTATTCATGCCCCCAGAGAGCCTCATTTTACTGCCCTCAAACGTATCATTCAGTATGTTAAGGACACACTTGATTATGGACTACACATACCCCTCCGCACCGAACAAGCTATTATCCTACACATATGCAGATTGGGCAGGCTGTCTAGACACTCGTCGCTCTACATCCGACTACTGTGTGTTTTTGAGTGATAATCTCATCTCTTGGTCTGTCAAGCGGCAAATCACATTATCCCGTTCGAGTGTAGAAACTGAGTATCGAGGAGTTGCTAATGTTGTTGATGAGATCTGTTGGCTCCGAAACCTTCTCTGGGAGCTTCAGTGTCCTGTCAGTACAGTGTCTCTAGTATACTGTGATAACATATCTGTCATATACATGTCTCATAATCTTGTTCAGCATCAGCGGACCAAGCATATTGAGATGGACATCCACTTTGTTCGTGAGAAGGTTGCTCTCGGACATGTTAAGGTATTGCACGTACCTTTCTCCTATCAATACGTAGATATTTTCACAAAGGGCCTCCCGAGACAGCTGTTTCTTGACTTCAGATCTAGTCTTAGCGTTAGGCCTCCTCCCGTTCCGACTGAGGGGGTGTGTAAACGTGTACAACACATATAATATAATCCCTACCCATAATTAGAATATATCACATATATTGTATAAATATTTAGTGATATATAACTAAGGTAAAACTAAGATTTCTTTTATAATTACGACTAGGATTCCTATTGTATAAGGAATGCATATTGTACACTATATATATTGATATTAATGAAAAAGACTCTCGAGAGAGATTAATATCATCTTAGATTTGGGACAACAATCAATTAACTCATTGTTGAATTGTTTCATAATAGGCCACGCAGCTAGCGTGCATGACAGAAAATAGTATTGTTCTCACCATTGTATTAATGATTATACTATTACGTACGTGCTTGCTTTAAGAGAATTGAAATCAGCAGGGAATTGGTTTCGTCTGTTGTCAAAAGTAAGGAAATAAAAGAAGTGCGGTTTGCTTGGTTGGTTTATTCGGTTAATTTCATATAAGGTCATCGAATTTATATTAACAAAAAAAAGTTATTAAACTTTTTCTAACCATAAAATCACTAACTTTCATAAATTTCTTTAAAATTTTGACTGTGTTCCAATAAAAATTAGCCGGGAAGTTTCAATTCTAATTGAATAAATTATTTTGAATTGGCTTTTGGGTACTACCTACTTTCGTGAAAATCAGAAAATTGACATGTTTGGATTGATAGAATTAATTCTGGTCTCTAGAATTGATTCTGGCAGAATCAATTTCAATTTTGTCATTTATTTCAATTTGAATTTTACCATTTTCTTTATTACCATCTTTAATTTTCATCAACAATTCTATCCACTTTCATTATTCTTTTTAAATATCTAAAAATAATTACTATTTTTTTTTTTCAAATATACAACTTTCATTACCCTCTTTAAATATCTAGAAATAATTACTAAAAAATAATTCAAATATACAACTTTCATTATCCTCTTTAAATATCTAGAAATAATTACTAAAAAATCAAATATACGGCAGAGCTGACTCGGTTAGCAGAGGCAATGTTATTGACATTAAACCAGACAATACCGTAATATTTTATCGTGGAAAGAATTATGTTCAACGGGATGTTATGTCTCCTCCAGATACCCTATCTAAAGATAAGGTAATGTATGCATTTTTTCTGTTGTGATATCATGCTTAAGTATGTGAAAATGAAAAGGATTGTATATTCAATAGATGATTTACCCTGTTGGCTTGTAAAACTGCAGGCCTTGGAGAAGTATCGATATGAGCAGTCCTTGGAGCATACAAGTCAATTTATCGAGAAAATGGAGAAAGAATTGGTAGAGTATTATGAATATCTTGCCCGGAAGAGAAAAGAAGATGTTAGAGAATATGGGCCTCACGTCCAGCCCATATTCCAATTTTCGGATTTGTTAATATTTTCCCTATTGTATATTTGATTTATTGTAGACTTAGTCTTGTACCTAAATTAGTATTGTAACATTACCATAAATGTAGATTTAGTCTCCTTATAGAATAGATATTTAGATGTAAAGTAGGAATATGATTCTCCTATTGTAACTTGTATATATATGTCTTTCATCAATAAGAATAATCAAGAGATTATTTCTTTCATGGTATCAAGAGTCTAGGTTCTCTTTACCCTGCTTCCGCTCCTAAAAAAATTCTTCTTCTTCTCGAAATTTTGCCCTGAAAATTCTCGATTTTCTTGTTCTTTTTCTTTCACAAAAACCAAGTATTTTCTCTTTCAAAAACCTCTCTCACAAATTCTCTTCTCTGAATCTTGTTGTTCTATTCCTTATGGCTGATAAGAACACTTTTCACCCTGCCCTCACAGTTTTTAATATCAAGAGCGTTCTTCCTATCGTTCTTGATCTAAAAACGTTCAGTATGGGACGTGGGCGGATTTATTTAAGATTCATGCTTTGACACATAAAGTCCTCCACCACATCATTCCTCCTTCTCCTCCAAAGGAGGGTACTTCTACGACGGTTGTGTCGACTAAAGAAGCAGATCCAGAATTATGGGTCATGCTTGATGCTAAAGTTCTTCAGTGGATTTATGTCACTATCTCCTTGGATCTTTTACATACGATTATGAAAAGCAATTACATGGCTATGGCGGCGTGGGATCGATTGCGAGATATATTCCAAGATAACAGTCATTCTCGAATTGTTATCCTTGAGCAGAATTCTCCCAGGTGGCTATGGAGAGTTTTCCAAACGTTTCTTCTTATTGCAAACGTCTCAAGGACTTGGCAGACCAACTCAGCAACGTGGGTTCTCCTGTTTCTCAAAGTCGTCTAGTTCTTCAGATGGTTGCAGGCTTGTCAGAGGCTTTTAGCGGTGTTGCTTCGGTTATTCATCAGAGTAACCTCCTGTCAGGATTTTATCAAGCCCGTTCTATGCTTACTTTGGAGGAAGCCGGATTGGCTAAGAAAGTGGCGATTGGGCCACCGCCGCCACGATGATCAAGGCCCAATTTCTCTCCTTCTAATCCAGCCAACGTGACTCAAAATCACAACAACGGGGGTGATAAAAAGAGCCAGAATCGGAAGAATAATGACAAGAATCGTGGCGGCAACAACGGAGGCAATCGTCAACAACAACAACTGTGGCAGTGGGTCCCAACACCTACCAGTGCCGCGACTCGCAAGACACGCCGCTCACCGACACAGTGCACCGCGTCGAACTTCGACCTGTGTCGACCGATTTTAGACCAACAGACGGGCAAAGAACAAAGAATCCAGTATACTTGGGCCTCGCCCCCATCAGGCCCACCACGCCGCAGGCCCCACTCAGACCGACATTGAAGCAACGATGCACACACTTGGATTGACTCAGCCAGACCCTAATTGGTACATGGACACCGACGCCACTACCCACATGACATCCGACCAAGGTACTCTCTCGTCTTATTCCAATTTGAGCACTAATCGTGGTATAATTGTTGGTAATGACAATTCTGTTCCAATTAAGGGTTATGGTCATAAAACTTTGTCCCCTCCTCATCCACCACTTGTCCTGAAACATACCTTTTATGCCCCAAAATTGATTTAAAATCTGGTGTTTGTCCGTAAATTCACTACTGATAATTGAGTTTCTATTAATTTTGATCATTTTGGGTTTTTTGTGAAGAATTTCAAGACGGGGAGTCATCTCATGAGGTGCAACATGTTACACCCCGTAATTCCAAGGCAATGAGATGAGAACGTACGCGTGAAAATAAGATTTGAAAGTTGGAACGAAATAAATAATTGTGTTTCCTAAAGAAAATCTTCCGAACCTCGTGAAGGAAAAAAGTTTATTAAATGGAATTTGGTTCTCAAATTTGGTATTTGAGACTTTTTGAATATATAAGAATTATGGATTTTTAAGTTCAGATTTGGTCACGTGGGGCCCACGGGAAAATTTTACGGTTTTGTGGGGCCCACAATATTTTTCGATATTTTGGCCAATATGGACGTTTTTGGGGGATGAAATATTTTCGGACCAATAGGAGGGTGACACGTGTCACCTCTCCCCTTTGACTTTGACTGGCTTGTCTTGAGATATTTTGAAGACAAGCCCACCCACACTTGTCCACCATCTTGACACTACACTTGGATTGATCTCAACCCTTGGTTGCTCTATATATATCCACATAGAGGTGCAAGACTTCAACACTTAGTAAAATTTCAAGACAAATATACTCCACTCCTATGTTGCTCTCGGCCAAGGCTAAACTTGGAGAACAAAATTTCTTCAATCCTTGTTGATAAATCCACATACTCAAATCCAAGATCCCTAGTGGTATACTAAGCATAAACAATCCCTTAAACCCCGAAAATACTATGTTGTTCCGTTAGTCGCACCTTGAAAATCTAAGGTGTTCCTGGACTTTTGTGTTGGAACTTGAAGAGAAGTTGGTTATGAACTTCTAAGGGTTGTATATTGTGGATTGGAACGTAAAGAAAATGAGCTAAACATGCTAAGGATCGACTTTAAACTTGGATTATTTTGGGCTATATTGAGGTAAAGATCATCTTTCTCTTAATGTAATTAGAAATTACATGTTGTGGATACATGTAGATGACATTGTGCTAGAAAGAATGACTATTAGAAATGGTTTGGACCACACTTGGATGTTGAGGCCGAGAGTTGGTTGATATTGGCCATTGGAAATTGTTGACCATTTTGTTGTTAATAAAACTTGTCGCATGTTATATAATGAAGGAAATATTGTTGTTGATAGTTAATATAACTTATATAACATGTTGGAACTTGATTTGGATTAAAAAGGAATTAAGGAAAATGGGTATGGATTTAAAGTATGTTGGCGGAGAATGGCCCTTAATGTTGGTAAATAATGGACTGTTTTAAGATAGACTGTGGGGCAGAATTTTACACATCCAGTTAGGCGTGTAATCCCCTTTGGCTAACTGTTGGTTGCGCCTTAAATGTGGCTTGTTGGTTGATGAATACGGGCCTTGGAAAAGGTGGAAAAGTACGTAGAAACAAAGGAAGTGCTGCCCAAATTTCCGTAGAATTAGAGGGTCATTATTTGGTATAAGTCTTATACTAGAAAGTTTGATATTGATAGAAGTATCATTGTCATTATAGGTTGACATTCTACGTGGGACGTATTTCTACTTAGCGCGTGGATTAAGCCGAAGAGGTATGTGAACTATCCTTCCTTCTTTTGACATGATTATTTGGAAAGCCTATGTGACTTGATTTTGGTGAGTCTATGTGACTTGATTTATTTGAAGTAAATGAATTGATTTAAAGTTATGAGACTTGATTTCTTTAAAAGATTATGAGACTTTATTTTTCAAGTTATGAGACTTGATTTCTAAAGTTAAGAGATTTGATTTAAAGTTAATGAGACTTGATTTCTTTAAAAGATTATGAGACTTTATTTTCCAAGTTATGTGACTTGATTATGTGAAGTATACTTGCCTTGTTATTGGAGTATACGTGAGTATAAGAGACTAGATTATATGAAGCATATGTGACTTGATTATGTGAAGTATATTTGGCTTGTTATTGGAGTATACGTGAGTACAAGAGACTAGATTTATGAAGCATATGTGACTTGATTATGTGAAGTATACTTGCCTTGTTATTAGAGTATACGTAACTTTATTATGAAAGTATACTTGTCTTAATTATGCTTAAGTTCTTACCAAGTCTTATGGGGGATGTTGGTAAGAGTCGTTAGGAAGTAATGAATGTTGTTGTAAATATTGATTTTGGGTGCAATTCCCTAATAGTGCTTTTGGGATTGAATCCCATGTATATTATACGTATACATACGACTTGTATTGAGATCATGTGAGATAAGTCCATGATTGTCATTGTATTTAGATCATGTGAGATAAGTCCATGATTGTGATTGTGATTGTGATTGTGATTGTGATTGTATTGAGATCATGTGAGATAAGTCCATGATTGTCATTGTATTTAGATCATGTGAGATAAGTCCATGATTGTGATTATGATTGTATTTAGATCATGTGAGATAAGTCCATGATCGTTATTATAGTTAAGATTATGTGAGAATGTCCATAATTCATTATTTGAAAATGTGATAGTTGAGATTATGTGAGAATGTCCATAATTCATTGTTTGAAAATGTGATAGTTAAGATTATGTGAGAATGTCCATAATTCATTATTTGAAAATGTGATAGTTGAGATTATGTGAGAATGTCTATAATTCATTGTTTGAAAATGTGATAGTTAAGATTATGTGAGAATGTCCATAATTCATTATTTGAAAATGTGATAGTTGAGATTATGTGAGAATGTCCATAATTCATTGTTTGAAAATGTGATAGTTAAGATTATGTGAGAATGTCCATAATTCATTATTTGAAAATGTGATAGTTGAGATTATGTGAGAATGTCCATAATTTCTTATTTGAAAATGTGATAGTTGAGATTATGTGAGAAGGTCCATAATTTCTTATTTTTGAAAGTGGGATATTTGGGATCTTATTTCATGATTCTTGTTTGAAGAAAAAAAAAAGTATATTTGAAACCATGTGAGTGCGTCCATGATTATGTTATAAGTCTCGTTTTGAAAAGGTACTCTTCGCTATACGGCACATGGCTGATCTCGTATTTGATTTTCATACTTGTCCTCGCTATATTTGTCTGTATGAGTTTATTTACGTAGTACCTTATGTTCATATACTTGGTACATTATTGTTGTATCGACCCCTTTCTCCGTGGGCCGCGTCATGTCCGCAGGTCTAGGTACTCAGTTGTGGATCCGCGAGCTTAGGATCCTTGTTCAGCATTTCGAGATGACTCTAATGTTCCGGAGTTCGTCATTATGGCTAGGTATATTCGTGGTGGTACGCGAGCCTTGTCTCATAGTTTCTCGCCCAAATTCTTAGAGGTCGTATTCATATGCATGGCCGGATCGTGTAAGTTGTATTATTGTGCAGTGTAGACACTTTTGGGTATTATATATATCAGGCGCTTTTTCCTGGCTTTTATTTAAAGAAAAAAAATTAGTGTTGTTTATCTTCCGCGAGTTAATTATGTTGTTTGGGTAGAAGGGTGCCCAAGTAGGACACCAGTCATGGGCACGGGAATTCGGGTCGTGACACAATAGTAGGGGTGATCTTTATCCAATTACTCCAAGTCTCAGCGTCTCGCGTCAAGCTATGTCATCCACTTTTGCAGCTCTTGCTCCTTCCTTGTGGCATGCTCGTCTAGGTCATCCGGGGTCGTCTATTTTATCTTTTTTAGATAGACATAAGTTTATTTCTTGTAAGGGTACGCGTAGTACTCCACTTTGTCAATCCTGTGCTTTGGGAAAGAGTATTAAATTACCATTTGTAGCTTCAAATTCTAATACTTCAATGCCATTTGATATTATTCATAGTGATTTATGGACATCTCCAGTTTTCAGTTTTATGGGTCATCGTTATTATGTTTTATTCTTAGATGACTATTCTAAATATTTATGGACGTTTCCTATTGCGACAAAATCTCAAGTTTTTTCCATTTTCATAAAATTTAGAGCTTTCATAAGAATGCAATTCGAACGGGAAATAAAAAACATCCAATGTGATAATGACAAAGAGTATGACAATGGAGAATTTAGGGGGTGTTGTGCTCAAAATGGGATAAATTTTCATTTTTCTTGTCCTCATACGTCTTCACAAAATGGGAAAGCCGAGCGAAAAATTCGTACCACTAATAATATTGTCCGCACTTTATTGGTTCATTCTTCCATTCCTCAATTATTTTGGCATCATGCACGACAAATGACTACCGATATCATAAATATTCTTTCCTCTAAAGGTTTGACATATCCATCCCATCTCAAAGTGTTATACAATAAGACTCCGTCATATTTTCATCTTAGGGTATTCAGATGTTTATGTTATCCATTGTTTTCATCCAATACGATCAATAAACTTCAGGCATGTTCTACTCCTTGTGTATTTTTGGGGTTTCCATCAAATCACCGTGATTATAAATGCTTTGATTTGTCCTCTAAATGAATCATCATTAGTCGTCATGTTCTCTTTGATGAATCTCAATTTCTCTTTTCTAAAGTAGAAAAACCCATGTCTAGTTCTTATGACTTTTTGGATGAGGATATCTCCCCCTATGTTCTACGTCATTTTTCAGATTTGCCCGAAAAAACGTTGTCAACGCCGCGACTCCAAAACTCCTGCGAGTCAGTGCCGCGGCCCTGCACACCTAGCACCGCGGTGCCTTCGACGGTACTTCCAGCAATTCCCAAAAATTCTCAAAATTCACCCAATCCAGCTCAGAGTCTTGGTCCAGTCACTCGCAGTCAATGGGGTATTTTTAAACCGAAAAGACATTTCAATTTGAATTATAATGTTCTGAAATCCCCCTTACCCCGTAATCATGTGTCTGCCTTAAATGACCCTAATTGGAAAATTGTCATGACCGAGGAATATAATGTTCTTATTGATAATAATGTGGGAGTTGGTACCCCGTCTATCTGGTGTTAATATTATTTGATCTATATGGATTTTTGTTCATAAAGAAAAATCTAATGGTTCATTTGCAAGACATAAGGCTAGACTTGTAGGTGATGGTAAGACTCAACAAGTTAGTGTGGATTGTGGTGAAACATTTATCCCGGTGGTCAAGCCGGCTACCATTCGCACTGTGCTCAGCTTGGCTCTTTCAAAATCATGGTTCATTCATCAGCTAGATGTGAAGAATGTTTTTCTACATGATGATCTTCAGAAGACAATGTATATGCAATAACCCTTAGGGTTCAGGGATACTAGATATCCTAATCATGTATGTCTATTGAAGAAGTCCTTGTATGGACTTAATCATTCTCCACGGGCTTGGTATAAGAGGTTTGTTGATTTTGTTTCGACCATGGGTTTTTCTCACATCAGGTCTGATAATTCATTGTTCATATATCGTCGAGGTTCTTTCATGGCTTATATATTGTTATATGTGGATAATATTATACTGACTGCCTCTTCTGATGCTTTGAGAAAGTCTATTATGACAATGCTCAGTTCTGAGTTTGCCATGAAAGACTTGGGCCCCTTGAGCTATTTTTTGGGGATTGCAGTCACTCGTTATGCAGGTGGATTGTTCTTAACACAGAGGAAGTATGCAGCAGAGATCATTGGGAGGACTGGGATGACATCCTGTAAGTCCACTTCTACTCCAGTTGATACTAAACCCAAGTTGGGTGCTGCAGTTGGCTCTCCCTATGAGGATCCGACTCGCTATCGTAGTCTTCCAGGCGCCCTTCAGTAACTTACGTTCACGCGACCAGACATTACATATGCAGTCCAGCAGGTGTGTTTGTTTATGCATGATCCCAGAGTTGAATATATGAATGCGCTCAAACGCATCCTTAGGTACATTCAGTGAACACTTGATTATGGTTTGCATTTATACCCTTCGTCGACGTCTACACTTGTCTCATATACAAATGCTGATTGGGGTGGTTGTCCTGACACCGCATTTGCCCACGCCCGCTATTTTATGTTTTTGGGTAATAACTTGGTCTCATGGTCTGCCAAGCGTCAATCTACGCTTTCACGCTCGCGCAGAGCCGAGTATGTAGGGTAGCCAATGTGGTTTCCGAGTCATGTTGGTTACGAAATCTACTTTTAGAGCTTCATTGTCCTATTGAAAAGGCTACCTTGGTATATTGTGATAATATAAGTGTCATCTACCTTTCTGGTAATCCAGTTCAGCACCAGCGTAATAAACACATAGAGATGAATATTGACTTTGTTTGAGAGAAGGTAGCTAAAGGACAAGTACGCATCTGCCATGTCCCTTCAAGATATCAGATTGCAGACATCTTTACAAAGGGTCTTCCCTCAGTCCTTTTTGAAGATTTTAGAGACAGTCTCAGCGTACGAAGACCGCCGGCTATGACTGCGGGGGGTGTGTTAGAGAATATGGGCCTCACGTCCAGCCCATATTCCAATTTCCAGATTTGTTAATATTTCCCTATTGTATATTTGGTATATTGTAGACTTAGTCTTATACCTAAATTAGTATTATAATATTACCATAAGTGTAGATTTAGCCTCCTTATAGAATAGGGGTTTAGATGTAAAGTAGGAATACGATTCTCCTATTGTAACTTGTATATATATGTCTTTCATCAATAAGAATAATCAATGGATTATTTCTTTCAGAAGAGGAGTTGAAATTAAGGGTTTGAAGTTAAATTTTGAGAGTGTGCATGCAATTCTGAAATGTTTTTACCTTTCTGTACTACAAATAATTAACTTGTTAGTACTTACTGAAAGAAATAATCCATTGATTATTCTTATTGATGAATGACATATATATACAAGTTACATAGAAAAAACCTTTTCCTATTCTACATCTAAATCCCTATTCTATAAGGAGACTACTATACAATTATGGTAATAATACAATCCTAATTATGGTATAAGACTTAACTACCAAATATACAAGAAATATGGACATGTGCTACACGACCAGGTATGGGCATTTGTCACGCCCCGACTTTTCCTAAGTCTTTACTTAGGGCGTGATGGCACCTGGACAATTATTTTCCACCAGGAGCACCATTTAATTCTTTTTATTTAGAAATTTAAACTTATATTCAGATACGGAGCTATTAATAAAAATAACAATAAAGAAATTTGTTCATGACTTTATTGAAAATATAACGCGAGCCCATGCTCGTGCAAACATTGTTTCTACATAGACGTACTGACAAATCTTATTCTAAGTCAGGAGCACATTCCATACCGCATTTCGAGACACCGAACCGACATTACGAACTGACGAGTACCAAGCCCAAGCGATGGACTTGGTATGACAAGAGGTCATGGACGATCGCTAGCCTTGGCGTGAGTCTTTCCTCTATCACGCTTCAAACATGTTAAATAAAGAGTCACTCTACCATCCGGGCCGAGGAGAACCTTACCCCGCAATTCAAAGTAACACCACAATATTCCAAGTGCAATCACATTATAACGTAATAAGCATATTGCAAAAACATATCAGTTACAACATCTTTAAATATGCAACAACTCCTCATAGGAAATTCTCGTTTAACTAACACTTCATTTTATCTCGTATTATACGTTAAGACATTCCCGCATTTCCACATGTTTATTACATTTATATATTTGTGAACGCGTATTCACTTTTCATATTTATATATAGGTGAACATGTATTCATCTTTCATATTTGTTGCGCGCAACCCGATCCATTATATTTACGTATTTGTGAACACTTATTCACTTTACGTTTTGTTGCGCGCAACCCGATCCATTATGTTTACGTATTTGTGAACGCCGTATTCACTTTACGTTTTGTTGCGCGTGCAACCCGATCCATTATATTTACGTATTTGTGAACGCGTATTCACTTTACGTTTTGTTGCGCGCGCAACCCGATCCATTATATTTACGTATTTGTGAACACGTATTCACTTTACGCTTTGTTGCGCGCAACCCGATCCATTATATTTACGTATTTGTGAACATATATTCACTTTACGTTTTGTTGCGGCGCAACCCGATCCATTATGTTTACGTATTTGTGAACGCGTATTCACTTTACGTTTTGTTGCGGCGTGCAACCCGATCCATTATATATTTATATATTTATGTGAACACGTATTCACTTTTCATATTTTTCAGAAGATCAAATAAATACTATTCTCTTTTCTAACATTCTGTCATTCATACTTGTAACGATTATAACTTTTTAACCATAACTCCAACTAAGGTGTTTCTCAAGCGGAAACTAAGGTAAGACGGATATCTTTCACTGTACCAAATTTCATTTAAAACTACTTTGGGTAACTAACACAAATTTATCCTCAAAACAGCCACATGAAATTTATTTTGGCAGAATATTTATTAAACAACACCCAATCTCAGAATAGTCATAACTCCTAATCTGTAAACCCGTTCAAGCCCCATAAAATCTCAAAACGACGAGAACAGAGAGCTACACGTCTCCATGTGAACCATCCTTTCATATTCTGTACCATTTGGTACAGTTTTACACTTTTATTCGCTGCCCTTCCTGGATCTCGATAGATCCGAGGCAGAAACTTTAACCAGCGATAACTCTCAATCCGTAAATCGGATAGACCCCCGTAAGGTCTCCAAATTTCCACAACAAAGAGATCTAGAACTTTCATTTAGCAACAATTTTCATATTCTCCACATATTAGTACAGTTTTTCGTTTCAACGTCCTGCCCTTCTGGATTCCGACGAATCCGAGGCAGCAACTTCAAACTACAATAACTCTCAACTCGTAAGTCCGTTTTAATAAATCTTTATATATATCTGTCCGTAACAGAGAGATTTACAACCATGTAAATTTTCATATAATTCTAATAAGTAAAATCAATAAAAACAGTTCGTAATTATGCCTTTCCGAATTTCGACCAAATCTAAGGCAGGAACTTTGAACTATGATAACTTTCAAACCGTACGTCCATTTTACCTCATTTTTGGTTCTATATGATCATATTAGAGAGGTGTACAATTCCTCCGAATTTCATCAAATTCTAACAATTATAACTCAGTGAGAACAGTTCGTAAAGTTCATGACGCAACTAGTTGTCTAAACAATCAAAAGTTCAATATTTCTTTTCAACACTCAATTCTTATTCTAACATGTATTGAACTAAAAATAAAGGATGTTACCAAGAATTTCTGAGTGAGAAAACTCACCTTGTAAGCGTGAAAAAAAGATTATCGGTTGCTATAAGTGGTCCTTGCTCCTTAGTGTTCCCTAATTTTCTTGTTCTCCTTCCTCCCTTGATATTTTCTTGATTTTTTTCCTTCTTGTTCACTTGAATATTTTCCTGATTTTCTAATCTTTGTGGTATGCACTTTGTTTGTGTATAAGTATAATGTATAAGTGGAGATGGTTGTATAACTTATGGGAGATAGAAGACCAAGGGTGGAGGGGAATTGAAAAGGGGGAAAGGAAGGGGTAAAGGTAATGCACGTCCACTGCATGTTTTTTTTTGTTTTTTTGTTTTGTTTTTGTTTTTTTTGTTTTTCTTTTGTTTTGTTTTCTTTTGTTTTCTTATTTCATTTTTTATTTATCTATTTATCCAACTTTAACACTAATTCTATTCCATGCAATTTATTCTTTGTTTTCTTATATATATATACATATATATATATATATATTTTTTTTATTGACCCAACCACAACTATATATATTTTTTTTCCGGATTTCACATTCTCTCCTCCTTAAGCAACATTCGTCCTCGAATGTGAATAAGGTCGTAACATAATCACATAGACACATAATGTTTATTGTTATTGTAACACTAATTTGGGGCTTCACATTCTTCCTTCCTTAAGAAGCATTCGTCCTCGAATGAGAACAATGTTGTAACACAATGCATATAGACACGCCAATGGAAAACATATGAAGTACTATGTAATGCATTTTTTTTTTACCTTAGTCAAATAGGAATGGATATTTGACTTTCATCGCTCTTCCGCTTCCCGTGGCTTCCTCAGGAGTGATTCTTCCATAGGACTTTCACTAAGTAATATCTTTATTTCTAAGGCGTTGGACCTTTCTATCGAGTATTTCTACGAGCCTCTTCATATCAAGCTCTTTATTAAGAACTATCTCCGGGAAGGATGACGTGACTTGGATCGCAAGTATTTTCGTAACATCGACATACGAAATACCGGATGCTTCGCCTCTTCTTGGAAGTGCTAATTGTAAGCCACATTCCCACTCTTCGCAAGATCTCATATGGCCCAATAAACCTTGGGCTCAATTTCCCTTTCTTACCAAAGCGCATCACTCCCTTCATCGGGGACACTTTTAAAAATACTTTCTCCCCCTCTTGGAATTCAAGATCTCTTTTCCGATGATCCGCATAGGACTTATGACGACTATGAGCTGTTTTGATCCGCTCCGAATCATCTGCACCTTATCATTTGTTTCTTGAATGACTTCAGTCCAACAGCGAGGCCTCACCCACCTCGAACCATCCAAGTGGAGACCTACATTTTCGTCCATATAATGCTTCAAACGGCCATTTGTATGCTAGAGTGAAAACTATTGTTGTGGCGAACTCAATTAGACATAGATGGTCCAACCAGCTTCCCCAAAATCTAACACACAAGATCGCAACACGCCCTCGTGTTTGAATTGTTCGCTCACTTGCCCATCTGCTTTCATGGGTGGAAAGTCGTGCTCAACTTAACTTTTGTCCCGAGACCTGCTGGAAACTTTGCCAAAAGTGTGAGGTGAATCGGGAACCCCTATCTGAAATAATTTGTAAAGGAATTACGTAACCGCACAATCTCCTTCAAATAAATATGTGCATCTTGTGGTGCACGATACGTAGTCTTGACGTAAGAAATGGGCTGACTTTGTGTCGATCAACAATCACCCAAATAGAATCATACCTTCTCGAGTTTTCTGTCAGCCATACAAAATCCATATGAATCGTCTCCCATTTCCCACGGGACCCCAATGTCCTGAAGTAATCCGCCAGTTTTGATGTTCACTTTCACTGGCGACATATAAGACACCTCCCGACAAACTCCGCAACGCCCTTCTTCATCCCGTCCCACCGCATTTGCCTTGAGGTCCCGATACATTTTGTTGATCCTGGATGAATGGAACATCTTGTGTTGTGACCTCATCTAAGATCTTCCTCCTTAGATCCTTTACCTTAGGAACACATAACCTACCCTTATACCGGGCGGTTCCGTCATTATCTCCCAATGTAAATCGTGAAGGTTTTCTCGTTGGATCCTCTCCGAAATCCAACAAACTCCGTATCCTCAAACCGACTTTCTTTTATTTCTGGCTAAGGCATCATGAGGTATCATGTACCACCACCCTACCTTCACCGATCTCGCTTAAGCTAACCCCGAGGTTTCCCAATCTTTGTACCTCCCGAACAATACCCCTATTTTGTATTACCAAATGGGCTGCTGCCCATTGATCTCTCATCGAGCGCCACCACCACGTTAGCTTTCCTGTGATGGTAAAGAATACAAAGGTCATAATCCCAAGCAACTCTAACCATCTTCTTTGCTGAGATTCAAATCCTTCTGCGTGGTTATGTATCGCAAACTCTTATGATATGTAAATATGTCCACACGCACACCATACAAATAATGTCTCCATATTCGTAAGGCAAACACCACCGCAACTAATTCCGTGTCATGAGTTGGGTAATTCTTCTCATGTATCTTCAATTGTCTAGATGATACGCATAACCTTTTCAAATCGCATCAAGACACATCCTAACCCAACTCGAGGCATCGCAATGATCGTGAACCCTTCTTGTCCCGATGGTAAGGTTAGGATCGTGCGAGTCAACAATTCCTTTAGTTTCAAAACTTGCTTCACATGCTCCCGACCACCGATACTTAACCGCTTTTTTTGAGTCAACCGGTCAAAGGAGCGTGAAGACTAGAAAACCTTTACGAATCTTCTATAATACCCACCAAACCCAAGAAACTTCTAACCTCCGCTTGAGCTGGTCGGTTTGGCGATTCTTCACTACTTCTATCTTCCTGGTCTACCATAATTCCATCCCTTGACACAACATGACCCAAAAAGGCTATCTTTTCCAACCAAAATTCACACTTTGAAAATTTAGCATATAGTTTCTCCTGTTTCAAGACTCGAAGCACTACCCTCAGATGCTCTTCCTGTTCTTCAACACACTTGCTGTAAATTAGGATATCATCTATAAATACAATTACGAACAAATTCAAGAATGGTTTAAAGATTATGTTCATTAGATCCATAAAAGATGCTGGGGCATTGATTAATCCGAAAGACATGACCAAGAACTCATAATGGCCATATCCGGTCCTAAAGGCTGTTTTTGATATATCATTCGGATTTATTTTCATCTGATGATATCTCGAACGAAGATCAATCTTGGAAAAATAATTGGCTCTCTGAAGTTGGTCAAAAAGATCATCGATTCTTGGTAATGGATATCGATTCTTGATCGTGACCTTATTGAGTTGTCGATAATCGATGCACATTCGGAGTGATCCATCTTTTTTTCTTCACAAAAAGGATCAAGCGCCTGCGGGAAACACTAGGCCTTATAAATCCTTTATCCGTAAGATCCTCAACCGTTTCTTTTAACTCTCTCAATTTAGCTGGGGCCATTCGATATGGAAGAATATAAATAGGTCTTGTACCCAGAATTAACTCTATAGCGAACTCCACTTCTCTATCCGGAGGAAGGCATGGGAGATCTTCAGGAAAACCTTCGAAATTTTTCAAACAATAGGGACATCATGCACCGTTGGGGACTCCTTTTGGGTATCTACTATATTAGCCAGATATGCGTACTCCACTTTGTGACTCCTTAATAACTTTTGAGACCTAAGGTAGGAAATAAGCTTACGTGAGGATATTCTTCGCATCATGGGTAGCAAATCCACGGAACAGGTGGTATAACGTCTTGGGGATTTTCCCCTCATTTATACTCTTACCACAGGCGGTGGTATGACGTCTTGGGGTTTCCCTCATTCATACTCTTACCGGAGAAGGTGGTATGACGTCTTGGGGCTTTCCCCTCATTCATACTCTTACCCTGGAGAAGGTGGTATAACGTCTTGGGGCTTGCCCCTCATTTATACTCTTACCCTAGAGAATGTGGTATAACGTCTTGGGGGTTTACCCCTCATTTATACTCTTACCCTGGAGAAGGTGGTATAACGTCTTGGGGCTTTACCCCTCATTTATACTCTTACCCTGGAGAAGGTGGTATAACGTCTTGGGGGTTTACCCCTTATAACAACTTCTGGTTCTCCGGGAAAAGTTAATCTCACTATCTTTCGTCGACAATCTAACATGGCATAACATGCCGACAACCAATCCATACCCAAAACGATGTCGAAGTCTACCATATCAAGTAGTACTAGGTTCACCCTTGTTCCCCTGCCATTCACTTCTAATGGAAAATTATTTACCACCCGAGAGGCCCAAATTGAGGCCCCTACTGGTGTCATAACCTCAACAGGTTCACTTAAATAAGAAGGTTTTACATGTAAATTTAGCAAAGCTCATTGACACATATGAAAATGTAGAGCGGGATCGTATAATACAAATGCAGAATACTCGAGACTAGTAAAATACCCGTGACCACCGCGTTAGATGCTTCGCCTCATTCCTCCGGGCAAAGCGTAGAGTCGATTAAATTGTTGGGTTGTTGACCTCCCGACTGCGGGGTTGGTTTCCGATTTCCCAGAGCACCGTGGTTGCTTCGACCTCCCCGAATATATTGAGTTTGGGTCCTCTTCGCAATCCTCGCATAGTGGCCCGACTCTCCACGCTTATAACATGTCTTCGTTAGAGCCGACATTCTCCAACAGGTTTTCTTTGACAAATCTTACAAATCGATTTGTCGCCTCCGTGTTAGGGTTGGTGGCATTGTCCTTGCTACCTTGGTAATTAGACCAACTGTGCCCTTAGGCTTGAAATAAGATCGACCAGATTGGTTCGGTCACCAAGATCCCTTACTAAACTCCCCGCTCGATTTTGACTCGTTAAACGATCCTCGACGTCCAAATCTCTTCTCGCGAATATTCTCTTTTTGCTTTAGCGAAACCTTCTACCCTCAAAGCCATATCGACAATCAAGATAAGTTCGATCGTTGGCTAACGCCACCACCTTCTTCGCTATGTTCGTTTAAACCTCTACAAATCGCTGACTCTATCCATTTCGTAGGACGATACGTGTTGTATGCCGATAATCTCACGAATCGTATCATATTCTTGTACATCGCGTCACCTTGCTTCAATTGTTCAAACTCCGCCCGAGCGCATCGCGCGTACAGGCATAAACTTCTCAATGAATGCCGCTCAACCTCTCCCAAGTCATTGGTGGTGACATCGGGGACGATTTTTCCTAAAATTCCTCCACCACACCCCTGCATCACCCACTAGTCGTGCGCTACCAAGTTGACGCCCGCGTCCACGCATCCCAATGTGAACATTAAGTCTTCAACTTCATCGAGAATACCATCGGTCGACTCGGGTCCTTCCCCGAGTACAATGGTTCTCTTCTCTCATAAAATTTGCCCATAGCCTATCGTGCATCGCTGGGATTCTACACTTGGCCCGTGGTGCGCAACGCACCCTCTACTGCCTGGTTCTCGTTCGGCTATGACAGAGACACTAGGTGCGGCGAACCATGTGGAATCAGCTGCCATTAACTCTATGAGTCTATCTAGTTTTTGTCCCACCGTTTCTTGGGCCATTTGACTCTCGTTCTCCAACATTTTCTCCGACATTTTCTCCGCTCCTTCGGACACCACTACGCCAATCAAGGTACATGAGCCGTGATGAACCTCCTCGAGCCCCGGGATTTGTGAATTCACCATTTTCTCGTGAAGACAAACACACTCATATTTTAGAAGGCGGAATGTCTATTCTAGCTCCTAAATTTTCTTATAGTTCATAAGCATGCAACACCACAATATGCCAACAAGGAAAATAATTTAATAAAACATATTCTTTCTTTCTTGTATTCATAGTACTTCATTCATCATATTTTAAAATAACAATGTCATGACTACAATACATCGATCAGTCAACTCGCCGTTGTGCAACCCGCTATAGCCTCAGATCGAACAGACACCTACTATCACGCGTTAAAGGGCTTAACCGCATTGATTCGTCTATTCGCAGTTGGCATTCAACTCCCCGTGAACCTTCTTTTTGCTTCTCTTTCCATATAGTTCATTTTATACCTTACTACTCTTACATAATGCGAAATTGGTGCAATGAATTTTCAGAATATCTTCTTAGCATCCTTGCCTTCGAATGCGAATGAAACTTTTCTCGGGACGTAATTGACTATTATCCGTAGTATGACTCCAATTGGAAAGTTGAAGAAGGTCGGGTCGTATGAACGCCTTTTCCTTCTAGTCCTAAGCAAATATGTACATAAGATTTATCGTCATCAATGTACTCATCAAAATCACCTTCGAGTCCATCTGCGACGCATGAATCGCTCTGAGCTCTCATTTCCTTTGCCTGCTCCATGAGTACTTCCTTTTTGTTGGAACTCGCCTTATAATCGCCATCTACACAAATCATATTAGTCAAGATAACGTTGTACAATCCCCTTTTCTAACCCGTGAAGGAGGTAGTACGAGAAATCAAGTCTTTGAAAAGACTCGAGGTAGGCACGAGAAGAGTAAAAGAAGTGGAAACTTTAGATGTTATTCGCTCACTTATTACTAAGGTGGCGCGCACACCGCCGCAATAAGTAACCGCTCAAACACCCAACTCAAGAAAAACTTCCTAGAATCTCTTAACTGTTTAGCTCGATACAACTTGTCACGCCCGACTTTTCCTAAGTCTTTACTTAGGGCGTGATGACACTGACAATTATTTTCCACCGTGAGCACCATTTAATTCTCTTTATTTAGAAATTTAAACTTATATTCAGATACGGAGCTATTAATAAAAATAACAATAAAGAAATTTGTTCATGACTTTATTGAAAATATAACGCGAGCCCATGCTCGTGCAAACATTGTTTCTACATGACGCGTCGACAAATCTTATTCTAAGTTGGAAGGAGCACATTCCATACGGCATTTCGAGACACCGAACCGACATTCGAACTGACGAGTACCAAACCCAAGAATGGACTTGGTATGACAAGAGGTCGGACGATCGCTAGCCTTGGCGTGGAGTCTTTCCTCTATCACGCTTTCAAACATGTTAAATAAAGAGTCAGCACTACCATCTGGGGATGAGTGAGAACCTTACCCTGCAATTCAAAGTAACACCACAATATTCCAAGTGCAATCACATTATAACGTAATAAGCATATTGCAAAAACATATCAGGTTACAACATCTTTAAATATGCAACAACTCCTCATAGGAAATTCTCGCTTAACTAACACTTCATTTTATCTCGTATTATCGTTAAGACATTCCCTGCATTTCCACATGTTTATTACATTTATATATTTGTGAACGCGTATTCACTTTTCATATTTATATATAGGTGAACATGTATTCATCTTTCATATTTGTTGCGCGCAACCCGATCCATTATATTTACGTGATTTGTGAACACGTATTCACTTTACGCTTTGTTGCAGCCGCAACCCGATCCATTATGTTTACGTATTTGTGAACGCGTATTCACTTTACGTTTTGTTGCGGCGTGCAACCCGATCCATTATATTTACGATTTGTGAACGCGTATTCACTTTACGCTTTGTTGCGCGTGCAACCCGATCCATTATATTTACGTATTTGTGAACACGTATTCACTTTACATTTTGTTGCGCAAGGCAACCCGATCCATTATATTTACGTATTTGTGAACATATATTCACTTTACGCTTTGTTCGCGCGCAACCCGATCCATTATGTTTACGTATTTGTGAACGCGTATTCACTTTACGCTTTGTTGCGCGCAACCCGATCCATTATATATTTATATATTTATGTGAACACGTATTCACTTTTCATATTTTTCAGAAGATCAAATAAATACTATTCTCTTTTCTAACATTCTGTCATTCATACTTGTAACGATTATAACTTTTTAACCATAACTCCAACTAAGGTGTTTCTCAAGCGGAAACTAAGGTAAGACGGAGATCTTTCACTGTACCAAATTTCATCAAATTCTAACAATTATAACTCAGTGAGAACAGTTCGTAAAGTTCATGACGCAACTAGTTGTCTAAACAATCAAAAGTTCAATATTTCTTTTCAACACTCAATTCTTATTCTAACATGTATTGAACTAAAAATAAAGGATGTTACCAAGAATTTCTGAGTGAGAAAACTCACCTTGTAAGCATGAAAAAAAGATTATCGGTTGCTATAAGTGGTCCTTGCTCCTTAGTGTTCCCTAATTTTCTTGTTCTCCTTCCTCCCTTGATATTTTCTTGATTTTTTTCCTTCTTGTTCACTTGAATATTTTCCTGATTTTCTAATCTTTGTGGTATGCACTTTGTTTGTGTATAAGTATAATGTATAAGTGGAGATGATTGTATAACTTATGGGAGATAGAAGACGAGGTGAGGGAATCAAAGGGAAAGGAAGGGTAAAGGTAATGCACGTCCACTGCATGTTTTTTTGTTTTTGTTTTGTTTTTGTTTTTTTGTTTTTCTGTGTTTTGTTTTCTTTTGTTTTCTTATTTCATTTTTTATTTATCTATTTATCCAACTTTAACACTAATTCTATTCCATGCAATTTATTCTTTGTTTTCTTATATATATATATACATATATATATATATATATATTTTATTGACCCAACCACAACTATATATATATTTTTTCCGGATTTCACAGCATTGGCCCACTGCTTAACACACTTCGCCATCATATCCAAGGCGGTCTTCAGACGAGATCGCTCTAAAATCTTTAAAAGGACCGAGGAAGACCTTTCAGAAAGATGTCGCAATCTAATATCCGGAAGGGATACGACAGACGCAGATTTGTCCTTTAGCTACCTTTCTCTCTAACAAAGTGAATATCCATTTCTATGTGTTTAGTACATCGTGTTGAATCGATTACCGAAGGTAGATGACACTTATGTTATCACAATACACCGCGTAGCCTTTTCAATAGACAATGGAGTTTCTAATGAGATTACGTAACCAACATGACTAAAACCACATTGGCTACCCTCGACGCTTCTACCGTGACTTGAACGTGAAAGCGTGGATTGATGTTTGACAGACCATGAGACCAAGTTATTACCTAAAAACATGCAATAGCCAGACGTAGACCGTCTGGTGTCAATACAACCACCCCAATCAGCATTTGTATAGGAGACCAATGTAGACGTCGACGAATGATACAAATGCAAATCATACTCAAGTGTTCCCTGAATGTACCGGTTACACCCCGTAATTCCAGGATATATTTAAGAGAAGGTACATAAGGATTCAGGACTTTAAAAGTTTGTACGAAAGGAAGTTGAGGACGAAAATATCAATTAAAGAGTAGCCAATTGGCTTGATATAATGGACCAAGTCAAAGGGCAAGTTGAGGCTTGAGATAATTGACTAATCTTAGCCATACAATTGGTTCAATCTTAGCCCTTGAAGGTGTTATATACACACACTACTACTAGTTACAAAGATGAATTCTACACTTAGAAAAAATTGACAAATCTTGTGTGTTCTATAAGGGGCTCTCGGCCAAGAGGAAAAGGAAAGGAGAAAATTTTGCAATCTTGCTTCATAAATTCCTATATTCAAACCCAAGGTCCCCTAAGGTATTCTAAGGATATCTCAACACAAAAATTCCGGAAAAACTACGTTTTTACGTTAGTCGCAAGATGAAAACCTAAGGTGTTCTTCAACTTTGAAGTTGGAAATTGAAGAGAAGTTGTTTATGAGCTTCCAAGGGTTTCTTGGAGTGGATTGGAATGTCGATAAGAGGAGCTAAAGTTGCTAAGGATCGATTTTAAATCTTGGATTGGATTTGGGCTTATTGAGGTATAAATCTTCGTCTTACTATTGTAATTGAAGATTCCATGTTATGATAAGTTAGAAATGATCATGTGATATATATTATGAAGATTGATAAGTGTTATGGAATTTTGGAACCTAAAATCCGAAAAGTTCATGTTACCCATTAAGATTGTAATTCAATTTAATTATTAATTACGTTCGTCGCATGTTATAGAAAGAAGAGATTATAGTTGTTATAATCGATTGCGGCTATATAACATGTTAGAATAACAACTTGGATTGAAAAGGAAATGGAAAAGAATAGATGTGGTGTTATCCTTGTGATTGCCGAAAATGGCTCAAGTTATTGGACAGTTTTACTTTAATTGTGGGGCAGAATTTTATACGTCATGTTAGACGTATAATCCCCTTTGAATTGCTGAATTGTTGAGCCTTAAATGTGGCGTATTTGGTTGTTGATTTCGGGCCTTGAAAAAGGTGGAAAAGTATGTAGAAACAAAGGAAGTGCTGCCCAAATTTCTGTAGAATAAGAGACCTAGCACTTAGTATTATTCCACGTTAAAAAGCTAGGAGTTGATAAACATGTTATGGTTATTATAGGTTAAAGTACTACGTATAGCGTATTCTACTTGAAGGGTGGAACAACTATCAAGGTTGAAGTACTTTGGAGCATTTTGCTACTTGTTGATAGTCGTCGCGAGGTATGTGAACCCCTTCTTTCTTTTGGCATGTTCTATGTATGAAATATACATGTGGTCTTATTTCATGATTCCTTCTACTCTAAGAAGTTAAGAGGTACGTATGTTGATTTACTCTATGTAAAAGGTATGTCTAAGTAATCATAAGTTCTTACTAAATCTTATGGGGGATGTTGGTAAGAGCCGTTAGGAAGTATTTGGAGTCGAGTTGACTTTGCTAATTTACTGCACTAATGAGAATAAGTATCGAACAAGCCATTGCAGCGTTAATAAAAATGTATCGACAATCAATTATATTAAAATAAGTAGAATTCCCCATCTGCATAGAAACTAAGATAAGACAAAATTATATTACATTTTCTAGATCATGACTGCTTTAATAAGATAGTTATAAACGAGTATAACCTATTCACAGCTCATAAAAGTATATGTTACTTAATTTAAAAGAGTTTATGTTATGAAGTTTTAAGACTATGAACTTGATTTCTTAAAAGGTTATGAGACTTTATTTGTCAAGTTATGAGACTTGATTCTTAAAGAAAGGAATGACTTGATTTAAAAAGTATGGTTTTCATGATTTATTTCAAAAGTTAAGAGACTTGATTTCAAAAGTGCATGTAACTTGAGTTTTCAAAAGAAGAAGTTTAATTGATTTAAAAGATAAGGTGTGACATGATTCTTTTTTTAAGTATGTATGTACGTGTTACTTTTGGGTTTAATTTCCCTAATGTAATAAGAAATAAGAAGTGTCTTAAGTTCTCCAAAATGAAGGGTTGTTATAATAGCTTTATGGAAAGTTGTTATAACGACTTAAGAAGAAGTAAGAAAAGATGGTTTAAAATGTTATGGATACGATATACCGCATCCCAGAATGGGCCGGGCAGTATACCTTTATGGGAAGACTTATGTGACCTTACCGCGTCCCAGAATGGGCCGGGCAGTATACCTTTATGGGCAGACTATATGACTTTACCGCGTCCCAGAATGGGTCGGGCAGTATACTTTTATGGGCAGACTATATGACTTTATCGCGTCCCAGAATGGGCCGAGCAGTATACCTTTATGGGCAGACTATGTGACCTTACCGCGTCCCAGAATGGGTCGGGCAGTATACCTTTATGGGCAGACTATATGACTTTACCGCGTCCCAGAATGGGCCGGACATTATACCTTTATGGGCAGACTATGTAGTTTTACCGCGTCCCAGAATGGGCCAGACAGTATACCTTTATGGGCAGACTATATGACTTTACCCCGTCCCAAAATGGGCTGGGCAGTATACCTTTATGGGCAGACTATATGACTTTGCCGCGTCCCGTAACGGGCCGCAGCCTTTTACGGGCGACTATGTGGTTTCTGGCCCAGAATGGGCCGGGCAGTATACTTTTGGTGGAAGACTTTTTATGAATTCACCGTGTCCCGCAAATGGGCCGGGTTACGTTATCACGTGTGGATAATCAAAGTGAACTTCAAAATGAGACGTCCCTCCATAAAGGGTCGGATTATGTTATGCAAAATACGTAAGTTATGTGTTTATGAACTTGATGGTGTTTCCTAAGTATGTATGTAAGAATTTGTTTATAACTCTTATTGAAAATGGGAAAAGATAATAATGTGTGATTAAGTTCATGAGTTGTAATGACACGGTAGGATCTGATATTTACTTTTTATACTTGCCCCTGTCATTCCTTTGTACAGTTTTGTTTACTGTACCTTATTTCCGTTCCATACTTAGTACCTGTTGTACTGACCCCCTTCGGGGGGCTGCGTTCATGCCCGCATGTATTAGGTACCTAGGTTGTGGATCCACATGCTTAGGATCCTTGTTCAGCATTTGGGGATAGTTCCGATGTTCCGGAGCTTGTCACTATGGCTATATATATTCAGAGGTACGACGGCCTCATTCCGTCATACTATTGCTCAAACTCTTAGCCCGTATTCATATGTGGGTTAGACTGCAAGGGTTGTATGTTGTTATACAGTGATATGTTATGGTGACAGCCTTATCGGCTTTGCCCTTGTTTTATAAAAAAAAAAGTGGTATTTATCTTCCGCGTTTTACTTATGTTGTATGAATAGAAGGGTGCCCAGGTAGGGTACCAGTCACGGGTCCGGGGTTCGGGGCGTGACAGTACCTAAGAATGTGTTTGAGCGCATTCATATGTTCAACTCCGGAATCATGCATAAACAAACACACCTGTTGTACAACATATGTAATGTCAGGTCGCGTGAGCGCCGATATCTTGAAGGCGCTGCAGGACTACGATAATGGTCGATCCTCATAGGGAGAGCCAGCTATAGCACCCAACTTGGGTTTAGTATCAACTGGAGTAGAAGTGGACATACTGTTGACACCCAATTTTGTCAATCTTTACCACATTTTATTCAGATCGTTCTTTTATCTTTAATTAACTTCACTATACTTTTAAGTCTCGAAAATTCCCGAAAAATAAATAATTTTAATGTTTTCATTAAATATGACATAATTTTAAATATTGGGTATTATATTTATGATTAATATATAAGCAAATAATTTTAATATTTCGGTATCGACATTGATAATTGATTCTCTCTTGATATTTTCATTGATTACCAAATTAATCGTTTTTATATGAATATTATATTTTTAGTTAAACTAATACATATATTAGATCTTTTGTACTATATTTTATGAGTGTGTGCACTTTTTAAAATTAATTAGGACAAAGGAGCATAGTTTAATTAATTAAGGAGATTGGATTAGTGATAAATTAATTCATAGATTGAATTAATAACTTCTCCCATTTATTTTTTAAATAAGCCCAACTCCACAGCCTTTCTAATTCCTGAAATCAGCCCACCAATTCACCGAAAATCGGCCCAAATACTCCCCTAACCCGGACCACACATACACCCCTCTAACTAAAAAACCCATCGTTCCAAACTTCCAATTGAAGCAAAGAAACAGAACCAAACAACCCCAGTCCTTCGTCGACAACACCCCCAAATCCACCAGATAAAGCCATGACCGACGCCACCAGTCCCCCATCTCGTCACCCCAGTACCTTCACCTATTTCTTTCACCTTTTTCTGAACTCTCTGCAGCATTGAACCGTTGTAACCACTGAATAGGATTTTCTCTTCGATTCAGTGGGTAAAACACAAGTTCGAGTTCATTCAAAGCTCTATCCCAAAGATTGACTCATGCAGCAACCCAACAGCTCTTATTCTATCAAATCCTTCACCCTTTCACATCCCAATCTCAGAGTTTCCCCCCTTCTTTCCAATTTGAATTTCAAATTGAAACCCCTCATCCTGGGGCTATAAATACACCCCTTTGGATTGGTTTTTAAAAAAAGAAATTCTTCTTAGAAAAGCTTAGAACAGAGCTCGATTTTTCAAAAAATACCCCCCTCCTAAAAATTCCAGAAACCTTTTACTCTCAGTCTAGACTCAACAAAAATCGCAAATATTCAGCTTAGTTCGTCTTCAGTCGCAGACACACAAAACATCTCCGAGCGGATTCGACGAGTCGAGACGACGCCTCGGTTCGCTACTCGGAGAAGGTAACCCCTTTTCCTTTTAATTTCCAGTTTAAATATGCTTGATGTAATCTGTATTTGTTTGTTGATATGCCTATAATTGTTATTTGAACCTTTTAAATTAATTTTGAACACATTTGGTTAAGTTAGATGTTTATTCGTGTTTAACTAGTGTGACCATTAAACGTGATTAGATGTGGTTTACATTTATTTAGCTAAAATCAGGCAAGATTATTGACTGATTATGATTATTAAGTTTAAATGCTAGCATATCCGATCCCTGATTATAACCAGTAAGCACGATTAAGCTACTGTTGGGTGTTTGGTGTGATATATCCAGCATGTTTATCGACTTAACCGTGTGTTTTCCCTTGTCTGTCTGAGTATCAAATGTATCCACAGCAGCATGTAACACATTCTAAGTTATTTTGTTGCTTATATATCTGTGGGGTGATTTAAATGTCATTTGTGTCAACATTCTTACACCTATTTGAACTAGCTTGACATGTTAAAATTATAGTTACATTCTGTTTTTAACTTACTATCATTAACATGTAGTAAGCATGTAGGACCTGGTTTGATACGGGACTTGTTTAAACGAATAATAGACCTTTTAGTTGACCTTAAAGCTTTAGAAAGATTAAAACTAGACATAGATGTCAAATTTGATTACTTTTAGTTGTGTTGCTTGCCTAATGATCTAGAATGTGGAGTATAATCTGTTTTAGCTCACATGTTGTGCGTTACAGTGATAAATGATTAAGAATAAGATTAGTAAGAATTCAGATAAGTCCATTTGATGTTTTGGGTCTATGTGGTTTATGTTTTGTCAAATTATGTGTCTGTTGAAAGGCCTTTGTTTTAGATTAAGTAATCCTCTGTGTGTCTACTTGAAACTGTTAAATTTATCATCTAAATTAACATCTACTGCCCGATATAGAATAAGGAAATCTGAATGTTTAAAATGAGATACATAAATGATAAGTGGATGGTTAATATATTATTTACAAGTTTTCTTGAGAAAATTTATTTCTCTTCTATGTTTGTTCCTTCTGTTTGCATATATAACGTTGCTCCCCTTGCCTTTTTATTACTGTCTGGGCCTGCTCCATACATCTTGCGGCCCATTAGTTAGTTAAAAGTTGCTTGGATTTTGTTCTATGCACATTTCTTTGGACTGTTAGATTCATATCGTGTATACTTAATCTTTATGCCAATGTTGTTATTGTTAATACAGCTTGGGATATTTTCTAATCCTTTCTTTTCTTTTCTTTTACATGAAATACATTGGAGAACGAGAGTCTCGCTACGAGACTCACCACATCCATGTCCGCGTTCTTTACATCTTCCGACCTCGGGATTCCTAAACAAAACAGGTTGGATGACAATATTATCCTCCCCAGTCATTCTTCATTATTATTCCTTAATTCCGCCATTTGCCTTTATTGCAATTTAATTTTATAATCTGGTATGATTTTCTAAATGCTTAGAATAGGTAAACATAGGATTAATAAATTAAGAGAGTAGTTTTAGAAATCGGAAATCCCCATTAGTCTATTTTAGGCTCGTCACATATATTTTCGCCATATAAAGGCATATTTTTATCTAAAACCAATTTTACATACAAAATATATTTTCTAAACAAAACCATTTTTATGCATTTTTAAACAAAACTTCATGTTATGGAGAATATATATTTCAAGCAATTATTTGCAACATCTTTTATTAACCTTATGCTTCTCAAAACATGCATTTTTAAACCTAAGTTTGACCGGATAACCGCGAGTTAGCGGATCTTAAAGGATGTCTAACCTCTTCCCTTTAGGATAATAAAGAACCCTTATCTAAAATCTCATTAAGTTTTGCAGACCATTAAATTGGAGTTATTTTAGCAGATTTTGCTAAGTAGATGTTCTAATTCATCTTTAAAACAATTAGGTGGCGACTCCTTAAATAAAATTTGGGAATCAACCATACATAGTACACCGTTTTCGACTCCGGTTAAAATGGGGTGTTACACTTACAGGATGACATCCAAGCCCTCTCAATGATCTCTGCTGCATACTTTCTCTGTGACAAGAACAATCCACCTGCATGACGAGTTACATCAATCCCCAAAAAGTAACTCAATGGGCCCAAGTCCTTCATGACAAACCCAGAACCGAGCAGTGTCATAATAGACTTGCGCAAAACATCAGAAGAGGATAATATCATCAACATATAGTAGTATATAAGCCATGGAAGATCCTCGACGATATATGAATAATGAATTATCAGACCTGCTGTGAGAAAAATCCATAGTCGAAACAAAATCAGCAAACTTCTTATACCAAGCCCGTGGAGACTGCTTAAGCTCATACAAGGACTTCTTCAATAGACAGACATGATTCGGATATCTAGTATCCCTAAATCCCAAAGGCTGATGCATATACACTGTCTCCTGAAGATCATCATGTAGGAAAACATTCTTCACATCTAGCTGATGAATGACCAAGATTTTGAAAGAGCCAAGCTGAGCACAGTGCGAATGGTAGCTGGCTTGACCACCGGGCTAAATGTCTCACCACAATCCACACCAACCTGCCGAGTCTTATCATCACCTACAAATCTCGCTTTATGCCTTGCAAATGAACCATCAGAATTTTCCTTATGAACAAAAATCCACATAGATCGAATAATATTAACACCAGATGGACGGGGTACCAACTCCCACGTCTTATTTTCAATAAGAGCATTATATTCTTCAGTCATGACAATTTTTCAATTAGGGTCATTTAGGGCAGACACATGATTACGGGGTAAGGGAGATTTATGAACATTAGAATTCAAATTAAAATGTCTTTTAGGTTTAAAAATACTCCGTTGACTACGAGTGACTGGACCATGACTCTGAGCTGGATTGGGTGAAGTTTGAGAATTTTTGGAAATTTCAGGAATTACGTCAGCAGCCGCCAGAGCAGCAGGGCCGCGACGACTATGGAGTTTTGGCGCCATGAGCCTGCATGCGTCAGCACGACGGTGTTTTTTCGGGGAAATCTGAAAAATGACGCAGAACATATGGGGAGATATCCTCATCCAACAAATCATAAGAACTAGACACGTGTTTTTCTACTTTAGAAAATGAAAATTGGGATTCATCAAAGAGAACATGACGACTAATGATGATTCGTTTAGAAGACAAACTAAAGCATTTATAACCACGGTGATTTGACAGAAAACCCAAAAACACACAAGGAGTAGAACGTGCATGAAGTTTGTTGATTGTAGTGGATGGAAACAATGGATAACATAAGCATCCGAAGATCCTATGATGAGAATATGACGGAGACTTATTATATAAGACTTTGAGAGGGGATGAATATGTCAAACCTTTAGAAGGAAAAATATTGAGTAGATCGGTCGCCATTTGTAGCGCATGATGCCAAAATAATGGAGGAACAGAAGAATGAACCAATAAAGTGCGGACAATATTATTAATGGTATGAATTTTTCGCTCAGCTAAATTTATGAGGACAAGAAAAATAAAAATTTATCCCAGTTTGAGCACGAAACTCCTTAAATTCCCTATTGTCATACTCTTTGCCATTATCACATTGAATGTTTTCTCTTTGTCATTATCACATTGAATGTTTTATATTTTTCGTTCGAATTGTGTTCTTATGAAAGCTCTAAATTTTATGAAAATAGAAAAAAATTGAGATTTTTTCGCAATTGGAAACGTCCATAAATATTTAGAATAGTCATCTAAGAATAAACATAATAACGATGACCCATAGAACTGAGAACGGGATATGTCCATAAATCACTATGAATAATATCAAATGACATTGAAGTATTAGAATTTGAGGCTACAAATGATAATTTAATACTCTTTCCCAAAGCACATGATTGACAAAGTGGAGTACTACGCGTACCCTTACAAGAAATAAACTTATGTCTATATCTAAAGAAGATAAAATAGACGATCCCGGATGACCTAGAAGAACATGCCACAAGGAAGGAGCAAGAGCTGCAAAAATGGATGACATAGCTTGACGCGAGATGCTGAGACTCGGTGTGATTGAATAAAGATCCTCTCTACTGTCACACCTCATGAGATGACTCCCCGTCTTGAAATCCTTCACAGAAAACCCAAATGGATCAAAATTAATGGACACCCAATTATCAGTGGTGAATTTTCGTACAGACACCAAATTTTTAATCAATTTTGGGGCATGAAGGGTATGTTTCAGGACAAGTGGTGGAGTGAGGAGGGGACAGAGTTTTATGACCATAACCCTTAATTGGAACATAATTGTCATTACCAACAGTTATACCACGATTAGTGCTCAAATTGGAATAGTCAAGTGTGTGCATTACTACTTCAATGTCGGTCTGAGTGGGGCCCACGGCGTGGTGGGCCTGATGACGGTTGCGTCCGTTGTTGCCGCCATGATTCTTGTCATTATTCTTCCGGTTCTGGCCCTTCTTACCACCCCAGTTATTGTGATTTTGAGTCACGTTGGCTGGATTGGAAGGAGAGAAATGGGAAGCAGTCATCATGACGACAGGGCTGGCCCCAATCGCCACTTTCTTATCCAATCCGGCTTCCTCCAAAGTAAGTATAGAACGGACTTGATAAAATCCTGGCAGGGGTTACTCTGTCGAATAACTGAAGCAACACCGCTATAGGCCTCTGACAGACATGCAACCATCTGAAGAACTAGACGACTATTAGAAACAGGAGAACCCACGTTGATGAGTTGGTCTGCCAAGTCCTTGAGGCGTTTGCAATACGAAGAAACGTTTGGAAAATTCGCCATAGAAACCTGAGAAAAATCCTGCTCAAGGATAACAATTCGAGAATGACTGTTATCTTGGAATATGTCTCACAATCGATCCCACGCTGCCATAGCTGTGGAGTTGGGTTCCATAATCGTCTGTAAAAGATCCAAGGAGATAGTGACATAAATCCACTGAAGAACCTTAGCATCAAGCATGACCCATAATTCTGGATCTGCTTCTTTAGTGGGCACAACCGTCGTAGGCGTAGCCGCCTTATCACCCCCTTTGGAGGAGTTGGAGGAATGATGTGGTGGAGGACTTTATGTGTCAAAGCATAAATCTTAAACAATTCTGTCCAAGTTCCATATTGGACGTTTTCAAGATCAAGAACAATAGGGATGACACTTTGTTAGAAACTGTGAGGGCAGGATGAAAATTGTTTTTATCCGCCATAGGAAATAGAACAATCAAGATTCTGAGAAGGAAATTTGTGAGGAAGGAGAAAAAGTGTCTCGGTTTTTGGTCAAGAAAAGAAGACAAAAAAAATCGAGAATTTTAGGGCAAAATTTCGAGAAAGGAAAAGAAATTTTGAGGAGCGGAAGCAGGGTAAAGAGAACCAAAGAGAACCTAGACTCTTTTCCTATTCTACATCTAAATCTCTATTCTATAAGGAGACTACTATATAATTATGGTAATAATACAATCCTAATTATGGTATAAGACTTAACTACCAAATATACAAGAAATATGGACAGGTGCTACACGGCCAGATATGGGCCTTGGCCCACTGCTTAACACTTACTTAAAGTTGTTACTGAAGCTTAGTGCTGAAAGAGGAAGAAAAAGAACCATTTACCGTGCATATGGTAAAAAGAAGCTGAGTTAAATTTTCAACCTCTCAGAAAGTGAATGAGAGGAGTCTCTTTCTCTCATCTGATCATGTCTGGGAGAAAGTTAGATAGCCTTGATACACAACCCTTTTCCAGTTAGTGGATGTTCCCTCAAGTTAAGAGTCTTGAAATCTGTTAGCAGAATGGTTCAACAAAGTGTGTACGTTGACTGGAGGAGTTAAGCTGGGGAAGTTTAATGGTAATAAGGCTCGTCAGTGAAAAGCAAAGGGACTGTTTAAACTTCATTTTCTCATGTTGCAATCAGAAGAACTTCGACTGTAGGTTCTCTGGCTGGTCCATATAAGCATATTGCTTAGTGTTACAGTGCGAAGACTTCATGGTAACAAGCAATCGAAAAGCAACTTACGCTTTAAACTGTCATGTTTTAGTGTTGCAATCAGTTTGAATGCTTGGAGACGTGGGTTAATGGCCGATGCTGCCATCTCCTTGAACTTGGTTTTCAGGTTGCTATTCATGCTTGTATTCCGGTAGTATATATGATAATACAACTTGCCCCTTAATAAGGGTTTCTCTTGCAGATTTATTGACTTACTACTACAATAGGCAATGGTGTGTTGGCCTTGAAACAACATGTGCTGTAGTGTTACTAATCCTAAGTTGCAACTTTAATTACTAAACCTAAGTTGCAACAGAGCTATTTACCCGGGGGAAAGACGCAAAATAAAGTACAATAACCATAAAAACAAACATTATGATCAGGGTTTCGGGCACTCTGCCTCTTAAATTTGAATATATCACTTCATGTATCAGTACACCCTTGTAGTAATAACTAGATATTAGAATGAATATAATGGATTATATTAGTTCGTTTTTTCATTTCTTGCTCTTTTCAAGTCCAAATTGGAAAATTATGGTTTTGGACCTATTATCATGAATTTCATATTAAATGGATTGGGAGTTCTTTGAGAAAAGGATGTGGAGAACCTGTTTTCCAGTTTTATTTTCAGAAATCCACAATATAGTAAGCAGCTGGCAATGATATCAAGATTTTGCTGTGGTGTAGTGGTTATCACGTCAGTCTTACACTGAAGGTTCCCAGTCCGATTCCTGGACAGCAACATCAATTTTGCACTCTGCTGTGCATTTCTATTCTTTTTGGTTCCCGCTTTTGCACAGATGATCTGAATCATGAAGAAAAAGTTCTTGTAAAATTGACGACATTGGACCAACTTTTACATGTCCAAGTAAGAATGACTCACATTATATGTTTGAACACTTCTTCCTCTCTTTTGATTTTTTATTTGTAAGGTATCTTCCCTATAGATTAAACTTGAAAATTTAGCAAAAGAGAGAGAGATGTCTATAGATAGCGTAGAGCTAGATTAAAATACAAACTATAATATAAAAAAGAAAGACCAAATTAACAATCACAGTAACTCTAATATCAGTTACTGCTAGGGTGGCAAAATTAGCCCAAACTCAAATGACCCGCCCAAGATTTCATGGGTTTGGGCAAAAGTGATTTTTGATGATGGGTCAACTTGGGCAAGATTTCATGGGTTTGGGCAAAAGTGATTTTGATGATGGGTTGGTTTGGGCTAGCTCAAGTTGACCCATCATAAATCAACAGCCCAAATGAGCCTATGATCATGCCCAAACTTGACTCATCAAAATATTTAATTTTAATGATTAGAGTTCCACTCTAGATTTTTTATTTATTTATATATATTTTAGAACAATAAAAATACACCAACGCATCCCAACCACACTATCCATCAACTCTACCCCCTCCCCTACACCAACCCCCACTCAAGCATTGAACCACCATCACATCTCTGCCCCTACATTGGCTACTCCACCCCACCGACTTCTACCCCGCCTCCCCACATCCCACCCTACCCCTATCCCTATCCCATTCTCAATTTTCTATTTTTTTTTTACTTTTATAAACAATTTATAAAAAAATATGACTTTTTTCTTACGTCCCCCTACCCCCACCCCCACTCCATCCTCAATTTTTTATTTCATATTTTTTGTTACTTTTATAAAAAAAATTATTAAAAATATGAATTTTTTACTTACCTCCCCCCACCCCCGCCCTACCCCTCCACCCCAAACCATCCTCAAATTTCTATTTTATATTTTTTGTTACTTTTATAAAAAAAAATTTAAAAATATGAATTTTTTTCTTACCTCCACCTACCCCTCCTCCCCACTGTCCCACCCCATCCTCAAATTTATATTTCATATTTTTGTTACTTTTATAAAAAAAATATTAAAAATACGAATTTTTTTCTTACCTCCCCCCGCCCTACCCCACTCCCCCAACCCATTGCCCCACTCCATTTTCAAATTTCTATTTCATATTTTTTGTTACTTTTATAAAAAAAATATTAAAAATATGAAATTTTATCTTACCTCCCCCTACCCCCTCCTCCCCACCCCACGCCCTACCCCAATCTCAAATTTTTATTTTATATTTTTTTTTTACTTTTATAAATAATTTATAAAAAAATAAATTTTTTTCTTACCACCATACCCATACCTACTCCCCTACCCCTCCACACAATCCTCAAATTTATATTTATTATTTTTTGTTACTTTTATAAAAAAATTATTAAAAATATGATTTTTTTTTCGTACCTCCCCCTACCCCCACCTCCCGCCCTACCCCCTCATGCCTTACCACATTCTCAAATTTCTATTATTTTTTTACTCTTATAAACAATTTATAAAAAATATGATTTTTTTTCTAATTCTATTCTGCCCTAACCCAACCTACTCCGCCCTCACCTCACCCCACCCCATTCTCAAATATCTATTTTATATTTTTTACTTTTATAAATAATTTATAAAAAATATGAATTTTTGTTTACCCTACGCCCCTATTCACACCTACCCCTTCCACCTCATCCCATCCTCAAATTTATATTTCATATTTTTTTTGCTTTTATAAAAAATGAAAAAATTCTTAAAAATATTATTCTTATTTTTAAAATAAAGATATGAGAAAATCAAATATCATACAAAATAAAATAACATCATAGAAGGTAAATTTGAAATTTGTAAATGTAATGGGTCAAGTTGGACAATTTGGGTTATGACCCATCATTTGGCCCATCTTGATCCGCCCATCTTAGCCCATGTAAGTTTTGGGCGGGTTGGACACTAACCCATCTACAATTTCAGTCCATGTTGACCCGCCCAACTTCAGACCAAACGAAGCGCGAAAAGAACATTCGTTCGAGAACAATCGTATTAGCTCATCAACTCGACTAGAAACTATAAGGAGAGGAGCGGAGCCACTCGACTATAAGGAGAGGGAAATGCCGACATCTAGCACATAGAAGAGCGGATTCGTCATGGTAGAGAAGAAAAACGGCGCACGGACCGTACACAACTTGGTTTTCACCATCGGTCTCAGTGTCAGGCCTTGAAGCTCGTATGGCTTGGTTGGGCTTGGGCTTGCTCCTCCCATTCCTTCTGGAGTGCCTGTCAAGGGCGCTAGCGCATACCCCGGGGTGATCATCACCACCTGCACCTCACATCTCGGCACAGTGGAACGTGTAACCCGCCCGCTGTTCCATTCAACAATCTGGCACCTCTAGGTATTGTATAGTGTTTCTTATTATGTTCAAGCTATGTATGTAGAGAATCTAATACATGCTTTCCCTCAAATATCTTTATGATGGAGAACCTGTGTACTACATAAAAATCACGCTTTGGTAGGTGCCATCTACAACTAAAGTTAGTTTTGTTGGAAATTTATTAACGTGAAATAAAATTTAATCTATTATTTATGACTCGAATTGGGGCCCCGCACGTCGAAAACGTCGTGTCCACACACATGCACACGTTGTACCAAAGATCGTAAATTTCCTTAGTAAAAGAGATATTGGTACGTAAACAAAATGTTTGAGACATGAAATGATAGACGGTTGTTGGTTTCACGTTGGTAAATGAAGGAAGAAGTGTACGACGTGTAAAAGATGAAACGAGTCGGAAATCGCCACGGAGCCGCGGCGCCTCCATCCAAGCGCCGCGACCCCTCCCAGGCTTTGGCACATGAATTCAGCCATTATTTGGCTGAATGAAACCTCTCAATAAGTGTCATTACATGGCTACCTGAGAGGTCATCTTTCTCACACTATAAATTGAGGCTTTTGACTCAATTGAAAAACACACTTGCAATCAGAAATTTTTGTGTACTTCCCCTCTAAGTTTTCTTTCACACACTCAAAAGGTTCTTCTTTTTGGTAAACATTTGAGTTTTCTTTGCTCACTTGTTCATTGTTGTTTTATCTTGGAAGACAAGTTGTCAACTACCGTAAAATGATTTATACAGGGCAATATCGTCTTAAGGACAGAGTGAATATCTCTCGACTCAGCAAACCTCTTGTTTTATTCGCAAACCTCTTGTTTTGTTCTCATTTCCAGATTGTAATCTTTGTAATAGTCACTTACTCTCCGTTCATCCCATTATGTAATTGTTGTACTCACAATTTTACTCACAGGTTCTACTTCATTGAACATTTTAACAAAGGATATTGTCCTTGGTGCATGAATTCGTTGACGTGACCCTTCTAGTGCAGAGCTTTTAAAGAATTTACGGAAAATATGACGGAAATCCCTCTGAATCAAAGTTTCAATATATCAGGAACTTCGATAAGTCAAAACTCTACTGGGGCAGTTCTTCAGAGTTGTGCAGTAATTTTATCAACGTGTGATTAGCTTCCTCTTTGTTCTTCCTTTATAGTATATTTTTGCCCCATATTTCTAGTAACTCATCGTCTTCATTGTGGTTTCCTCACATCCGTAAATGCAATTAAATTAGAAACGAGAAGCAAATTAAACGCTCACAGTGGCGGATCAATTCAGTTGATAGATTTGCAAGGTTTACGTACTACAATTTTCTTTCAGTTGTTGCATGGACTTTCCAGCACAAAGGTGTGGCACAGGAACCACATCAACTTCGTTTAGGCGGGTATATGAACTTTCTAATACACCCCAATATGGAAAATAGGCCAATTCTTTTTCTTATGTAAACCAAGGAGAAACGCTTTGAGAAATGTTTGTAGTATTTCCTCCCACGGGAGTGATGTCACTGCTGCTTAGTTGGCCTGACTAAACATACGAACAAAAACGTTACATCTACCAGAATCTTATATTTTACCGGGCGAATCAGTGACCCAAAGCAGCTAGCATTCATGTTCATGTATTGACATCTTAAACTATAAAATCCATGTGGTAGTCCACTGGCACAAGTCAACTTGTAACACAAAATTACAATTTACTCTGTTTCTGAGGAAACATTCTGCATACGACATGCAAGCTGAGCTACAGAAAAGATCATTTCTCTCCTTTGAACAAGACCCAAGTTCATCTAAACTTACAGGTGAAGATGAAGCAAAATGACAATGAATTGAAGCATGAACTACAGAAGTTAGTCATATTCTGCAGACGTGGAATTTTCCCTTCTGAATGTATTTTACCCTATGAAACCTGATGCATATGTCTTCCTTTTTGTTGGAAGGCTTATACATAATAAATAACCAAACGAATCCATCAGAAGGGCCAAAGATGGAGAGAAATGAACAAGCATAGAGTACTATGCACTAGCTACTGCGTCAAGGATGATGAAGCACTATCTTGCAGTAGTGTCATTAACCGAACTTCCCGAGTTCCACTTTCTTCTTTATGGCCTTTTGACTATGGTAAATAAAAGCATCTACTATTCCAGCAACTGTGAAAACACCTGAATGAAAGGACAATGATGATGCTGTAAGTATCCTATAGGTTGTAAGAAAAAATATTGAGAAGCAGGGAATATTACTCATACAAAGTGATCTAGACAAATGAATGTTCAGCGCTTGGTTGACCACCGCGACAACTTAAATACTGTTGATTTGAAATGATATGGGAAGCAAAATTTGGATAAACAAAGTTGTGGACAGAATTCTGTTTAACACCCTACTCGCGATGAAGACCAGAGCTTATATACTGCAATATCACTAATTTTCACTAGAAGAGAAAATTACACCAAGAAAGATGGCTTGAAACAATAAAGACATTCTCCAACTTCTATATATTCCCTTTTTCAGATTCAACATTTGGACAATTTATAGAAAACAGGCTGCAAAAGAAATGTAACTCAGTCAAGCTTATGGCAAACCAAGCATGACTTCACAATGATGGGAAAACTCATATCTGGAGCTTGAAAGAATTCCTGATTGCATTTTGGATAGAGGGAAAGTTTCTCTGGAGCAATTCAATAGATATTCCCATTGTCTAGTTTCCCCCTGTTCTACGCCCTTCGGAAGGCATATAATGAGATAATCCTCTGACAATCACAAGTAACATTAATACAAGAAAGATCAGCACAATACTGTATCAGACAGTGAGTTACCTCCAATAATTGCACAAACATTGGTGAGGAAATGAAAGAACGATACATGCTCCTCCGTGAAAGTGACCTGCAAAAAGAAGCCAAATTAGAAGAATAATCCATCTTGCTCCCACTGCAAATTGTATCATTTTTCAAGATTCTTCCCTTTTTTATAACCAAAAAGTAGGAAACTTCTGTCAATCGATAATAGGTCCATCCCGAAACTCTTGATCACTTAAATACCAGACTTAGAGACTTAGTACAGCAAGATTTGAACTCGTAATGTGCCCCACCATACATCTCTTATTGTGCTACTTTTGGCATTGAACCATATTTCAAGTATCTAGTAGTCCCATGGGAAGCTTTCACCTTTATACTTGCATGTTCATGATGGAGATTACTGTCAAATTGGGATATCTAATTGATAGAATAAAGAAGGGAAACCCCTCAAACCCATATTTAAAATCAATCACTTCGGCCTCTACTTATATTATTTTCAAAAAAGATAAGAGAAAGAGGAATAAAGGGGGAAATGGATGGAAGATTTCACCTTGATTGGAGAGAGATCATAAAAGAAGTAAACTCCAGTAATTGATTGGAAAAGACCCATATCTGAACCCTTGAAATGCTCGGTCACTGAGAACTATACATAACCAATGTCCTTCATATTAGGAGGATTGACAAAAATCCCAAGAAAAAATGTTCATGTAAAAATGGTTCAAAAAATACCTGATTTGAATCGATAGTACGGCCTCTAACACCTTTATATATTGTAGGGACGACCTGAAACACCAGCAGAAGCGTTAAGCGAATTCTTACTTTCTCAACTTTAAAACAAACACAGTTTGATTCTTGCCAATTAATTTCCAATAACATCACAACTACAGGTAGAAGATTCATATGTTGCGTCGCAGTTTTGGTTTTCTCTGTACTTAGTGGAATGATGCAACAATTGGTGTTTGTCTTCAATGTAACATTTGTCGCTGGCAAGACAGCATTCCAGATCATGAAGCATGAAAATGAATTCTTTTTAATTTCAGCTCCTCTACTTGGCTTAATCTTCATTTATTTTCTTTAGAAACTTTTTCCCCTCAAAAGTAACCAAAAATTTACTTTTCTTATCAGTAAATTAAGCTTATATTAACAGAAATAGCCAAGCACCAAGCTCGTACTGGACATAGCAACTAAGATTGACGTCCAAGGGGTTAACTAATGATTAAAATTAATACAGTAACTATGGCGCAATTAGCATAGATTTACAGAGGACTATTTGGGCTTAGACTAAGACTTCGGTGTGAGACACATTCAGCCCTGTAGAATTATTTTTTAAAAGTACTAATTTGTTTACGTATTTCTGAATCCCACCACAGCTTTACCTACACTTAAAAGGAGGGTCTTGGCTTCATAGAAACTTGATATTTACAGTTTTGAGTTGACATGCTTCTCCTGTACAGGTCCTTTTCCCTTTAATTATGTAACTTGATTTCCTTTATTTACTTCTCTGCCTCGTACCAGTTTCCGACATCAGATGCATATTTATAAAGCATACAAATAAGCAAATCAGGAGAAAGAAACAGGAAGGACGAATGTTATGTCCACACTTACTTTGAGAAAGTACTGATACATTCCATTTTGTGCTTCCTGCGCCCATTGAACCCTAAAAAGTATAGAACCAAAATTTCTTAGGCAATATACAATTGCAAAAGAAAAAAAAATGGAGATAGTTCTCCATTTTTCCTTTTCCCCAGTCTCCCCCTTTATGTGTTCTATATCAAAGTCGATGGGAGGATATGTGATACATGTACAGAAAATACAATAAATATAGCTGTTCAGAAAGAATAAAAAGACAAATGTGCCAAATCGTAATTACATGGACAACCAATGTTCTAAGCTGAAAGGTTTTCCTTCTTCTAAGTGCTAATTGCAGTTTGTAACTATGCTTTGAGATATAAGTCGGGAAAATGCACGTTAAACTTCAAAATAGCCAGGTAACTGCAAGTTAATCTTGACCTATAGACAGGAGCACATGGCGATACATAGCAGAGTCTGCAGAAAGTAAGAAAATTACCCATCAAGTGGATTTACAACTCCAGGAATAGAGTCGCCAAAAGCTAACTTATTTACCCTGTGACTTATCTGCATGACATAAAAATGTTAATTGAATGTCAGCGAACATTTCTAAACATATCAAATTACTAAAAGATAACAATCTATTTTTATGAGTAAAAATAGTAGAAGCAGCTTACATTGTAAGTATCCGATTGTAAGGCAATCAATTCGAAGAGTTGAAAGCTTGACTGGTGAAAGCTTTTTCCAGCAGCAAAGTGAAAATTTCCAGCCACTTTATTGACCTCTAGAGATCCATGGATGTTACATCCTTCACCTTCCTCGTCCTTGATCTTTTGGACAAAACCTTCCCTTTTACACTACCAAGTTAAAATATCAAATAAGTAACATCAAAGTAACAAAAAGAATGACCGCTGAATAGTAAGTAGGTTAGTAGCATTGATTCCGAGGCAATATACTCTGCCAGAAATATACACAATACAACTATTAGCACGTCCTCTGCTGCTTCCCATTTTATTCACCCTTTCCACTACGAAATAAAGACGTATACCTTCACACTATATTGTGTTGAACAATAATAATCTATACTCCCTTTCGCTATTTAATTAAACTGTCTCCAACTTCCCCCAAACACCTCACAGAATTGGTGATACAACAAGCTAATACAAAAGAAACTGGTTGAAATATGATTGTCAATGACTTGATAACACTAAATTGACCAATTTGTCAACAATTGTTTTTCTGCGTTAGAAGTCAACAGCCACATGCTAATAACAGTCCACAAGGAATTGAATGCACAATTCTTTTTAGATGTACTTAAATTCATATTTCAGCTAGAAAGGTGAACATGAATGTAAACCTGATCAATTAAATCTGGATTTGTCATCCCCCAGCCTCTCTTTCGATATGCTTCACGAACTTCTTCACATGAATTACAACATTCATCATCTGCCTGCAAAAGACATGGGAGACAGAGATGTAAAATATATGGAATGTAGTCTTTGACACTATGTTCTTACAAGGGATTAATTGGTAAGTTCTGATGAGAACAAGAGTTCATGTTCACCAGTCTGGAAATGTACATTTGGATGAATTTAGAATACTATCATTAAAAACAAGCACTACCTAAGCTAATTGAAGGAAAGAATAGAAAAGCCTAGCTGAAGTTGAAAAAGTACCGTTTCTGCACCGAAGCATGAGCCACAGTATGTTTCATTGTGCTCAAGTCTGCCTCCATGTCTCTGTAAAGGCCTCTCAATCTACACCGGAACAAATAGAAGAGAGGAGGGAGAAGACAACGCGGTTAGTGAAGTATAAGCAAACAGTAAATCTAAACCAGAACAAAACAAAGAGGACAATCAGATATCTGAATCGCCAGGCTAACACAGCATGCTTGCCCTTCGCTATAAGACCCATTGAAGGACATTAGGTATCACCATGCAAGTAACTCATAATGAGGCATCACTATTCTCTAAAACATTCAGATAGCTAACACCGTAAAAATGCAGCGGAGTCTATTATATCTGGAAGGCAGAAGTCCATACCAGAATCGTATGGACTAATAAGCAGAGGAATGTTGCCAAACATTCATGAATGCATGTGCCTTCATATTTAAATAAGTAGATAAATAAGCAAAGGAATACTGCAAAACATGTTAGTATCAATCACCAAGAAACCTTAGGAGCACCAATTCCATCTTGTTTGACTTCAATAACAAAACCATGGGAGTCGATCCTCTTTTTGAATATATCATGTTGCTGCAAGTTATTTGAAGTGAAAAAATGAAAATGAGTTTTTGAGAACAAAGAAATACAGTGACGTAACTATTACAGTAGAAGCAAAAAACAATGTAAGAATATGTGAATCACATACTATGTCAAAATGTTCTTCTCCACTAATATCCCTGGCATCAAGACTGAGCACTGAACATGGAACAGCTGGAAAAGTGATATCAAACTGCTTGAAGAACAAAAGATACATTAAGTCTACATCTAAAATAACAGAACAATCAAATTTTACAGACAGATTTTTCTGAAGTATACTGGTCTGAAAAGACACTTTTAGCTATTACGTCTGCCAAAGATAAAATCACCATTCTCATAGAAAGCATAAAATCTTGAAAAATACAGGGATAAAAACGTTCTAGAGATCATATATTATGACAATTTGACATCTTAAGAAGGCAGCAAACTTTACATGTATATGTAATTTTCCTCCCCTTGAAGTATCTACTACGAGATGTGTTTCAGTATAACTGTGGATATATAATTCTGCAAATCAAGAGTTAGAAAAAGATCAATGACCAAGAAATTCGGGTTGTCATAATAATTAAATATGTGAACAGGGAATGTTCACCCGTTGAAGTAGCCATGGACCAGTTCTATTAACCATAAAATTAATTAACAGCCCGGTGCACTAAGCTCCCGCTATGCGCGGGATCCGGGGAAGGGCCGGACCACAAGGGTCTATTGTACGCAGCTTTACCTCACATTTCTGCAAGTGAGCTATGTGATATATGAACATTAATTTGTAGCTATGTGATGTATGCTTTTTGACTTCAGCAGTCAAGTAACTAAAAAGGTAAGATTTTCAAGCACAAAATCTGGAACAAACTATAAATCATGGCGAGTTTTAAAGAAAGATCGCATTCTTGAAGAATCAGAAAATTTCCAAATAAAGATTAAACCAAGGAAAAAATTTACGAATAAAATCAGTTACTAACGCACTTACACATATGAAGCAACAGAAGATGCAAATGAAATACTACTTCTAGTAGGGACAATAACACCTTCACAAATTCTATAGAACTCTGTTCTTATCAGAAAATTCTTTGAACTCCCATCAGGCTTAGTAGCATGTTTAGTTCAAAAGTAGCAGTTCGTCCCCAAAAGTGAGAAGTCCAAAAAAAAGGACAGAGAGAAAGAAAAGAGAACATATACATAGAGTTGTCAGCAACTACTATCCATCTACATTAAGTTCAAAGCTATCAAAAAGTCCTTGAGCTTAAATCTGAGTGATGGTAATCCCTAAAACCTTGAGACTACAATCCCTAGATGCTTAGAATAAACATCCAATCCTTTTCATGTCTTAGAACTTGATTACTTGAAAATACCCCAGCCATCGCCCAACATACTTCCAGATGATAGTTGCATCATTTTATCAAAACATTTTTTAATAATTCAAATTTGACTCTACTGAATCACCAAAATGGTGCAAAACATATGTCATCATAATGTACACTCACATAAGTAAGCCACTCTTTCTTTTTTCTTTTTTTCTCCAAGCAAGCCAAAGTATTATTTACATAGACTACAAAACACTATGTCAGCATTGAGAATTACAAAAAAGGGGTCCTCTTGTACAAAATATCAATGATGTAATGAGCTAATGAAGTCTATCATGATATTTCCCTCGAATTATCTTCTAACGAGCACCAGATGCCGCTAAACATAAAAACCTATAATATGTACAGCTATAAGTTTACCCTCTAAACATCTCTGATTACTGTCTTTACATAACACCCAACATGGATATACTGGAGTTATAGTTCTCCAATCTCACTAAGATCTTTCTTTACTGCAGTTGCAACCCATCTAGAAGCAGAAAAGATCTTTCACTGATAACGGTATCACCCAATTGGCCCCAAACATGCTCAAAAACAAGCTCCAAAGTTGCCAGTAAGTGGAATATAATTAACCGGTCTAATTGAACCAATCACCACCAATTAAAAGTAATTTATGTTCTTCAGTCCTTGATGCAAAAATGACGCATACTTCAATAAGGAGATCCTTTCTCTTACTTACCACTCAAAACTCAATAATGATGTAATATCATTCCATCACTACAATCTCCAGAGTAAGAACTATTATAGCCACAGTCATTCACATAGTATCCTGTAATTCCCATTCCACAAAGTCATTTTTAACTCGTCTAGGAGACATGGTGGGAGGTGTGAGAATGGGCAATAATTTCCTCTCCTTTATCCACAATAACCTTGGTTCTCAATTTATCTAATTAGGAAAAGATTCCCTAAACGGATCAACACGATACACTTTCCAAAAGGAACTAAAGCCACACAGGAGTCCAAGGGCGAATTTACTATGCAATTTATGGTGCACGTGAACTCGTGGTGTTTCGGCAAACTAAGTATTTTATGTACATATTTTCCTCCCTCTCATATTTCTTATTCTTAATTTTTTATTCCTACCGATTTGTTTCTTTCACTTCGTTATCTTATTTTCTTGCTGCTATTATTGCTTATTATTACTGTTTTTTTCATTTCTACTTGAGTCGGGGGTCTATCGGAAACAGTATCTCTACCCGTCAAAAGGTAGGAGTAAGTCTGCGTACACTCTATACTCCACAGACCCCATCTGGTGAGATTATATTGGGTATGTTGTTGTATATTTTTCTAGAATTGATCTAGTATTACATGTGGCACACATGCTACAAAAAGGCTTAAACTGTGCACTTGGTTGAAAAAATGGTTTATTTATCTAGAGGAACAAGGATCAATTCCCACTTAATGCATTTTTTCTCTTTTCTTTAATAGTGCACCTATGTTCTAGAAATCCTAGATCCACCTCCACACAGGACAAACAATATACACGCACCAATCAATCAATCAAATTCGCCTTGATTCAAAACTAGGACCGACTATATAAATCCTTTAAATCTATTCCGTTATATTGTCATTCTAGTCAATAAGTCAATTAAAAAAAACGTAACTTTAGAGAAGAGAATGTAGGAAACATACCGAGCTCGTTGATGAAGAGAACGAGCATAATAACGGAGGCGACGAGGGTAACAATACCACCGGAAAGGGTACGGTTATAGAAATCCTCATTGATTTTAGGGTAAGCGTCCAAATTTCGAAGCTTGCTAAACACTCTCTCCATTTCCACCACCTTACTTTATTTTCATAACCGAAATTTAATAACAATAGAAATCTTCAATGCTCCGATTCAGATGTGTTTGAACCACCGGCGCCGGCGAGCACCTTGGGTTTAACGATTGGGCCGGGGCTTAATACGGGCGCCCAAATTTTATTCAACAATTGTTTTGATAGAGGCAACGGTCAGCTGGTCAATGCGTCCACATTGATATTAATATTGATATATATGTATACTGTATTAGTATTCCCTAAATTAATTAGTCTCTTCATCCGAATTTATAGGGATAATCCTAATTCACTTTCACTATTTCCAAAATTTGAAAATAATATAGAAGTTAAATTATCTGTTGTATTTTTAGTAACATTTTTTTTATAATTATACTAATATTATGACATATTTAGAATATCTCGTTTCAAAAATCTTAGGATCCCACAAATACTTGCAAGATTAGAAAAAAAACTCTAAAACTCAGTCACTTAAATTAAAATAAAAGAATACTACAATAGTACTAGCAAGGATTGGGGGGGGGGGTTATTATTTGTCTCAAACAACGTTACTTTATTAATACTAAAAATAATTGAAAGTATCAGGACATTATATTATAGTTAATTGCATTTAAGAAGTATCAATACATTATTAGTTAAACGCATGTAAAAGATACATGTTATATATCGTTAATTTAATATGCTTACCAAATGTAAATGCTTTTTTCCCCCTAATAATGAATCTGAATCTTTAGGAAGTAAAATAAGAGAATGGTCAGTTCAGATATGATAAGGACTTCAATATTGATTTGGATAAAATTTGGAATTATACGAGTACCGGTTTAGTATTACAAACAATTATATTTCACATTATTTAAATATAAAGTCCCAATCTTACTAATTGTTTTGTCATTTTCTAGCTACTTATGTTTCATTATTGGGCGGTTCCGATTCATTTCCAAAAATAAAAATAAACTAGAAAATTGAAACAATAGTCGTGATGGAAAACGTTTCTATATGTGCACGTCTATTTGTGTTAAGGGTTCTGAATATGTAACTGTTCAAGATATTATATTTTTTGCTTATATAGAAATCGTTGATAATACAAAACATATAGCTAATTTAACGGAACTAATTAATTTTTATATTGGATTACGAATAGAGAATAGAGAGAAATGAGTTGTTTGACGTTTTCATTTTACATGCAATAATGTCAATTTTCTTCCTTGGATAATAATTATTTCTCAGACATGAAGCCCTTGATATGGTTTGTGTAGTCATTTCACATGAAACCTTATTTTATCCTTTTTTGGATTTGAAGGCTACTAGGCTAGTATGCACAGGGGCGGAGTGGTGGCCAGGGGGGATCCGGACTCCTCCTCAAATTTAAAAGTTTCCTAGTATACTACTAGTAATATTCATGATATTACAATAGAGTCCTTAAATTTTCGCTCCCCCTAGACCAAAAGTCCTCAATTTTTCGCTCCCCTAGACCAAAAGTCCTCAATTTTTCGCTCTCCCTAGCCCGAAATCCTGGCTTCGCGCCTGAGTATACACTTCATTTTACCTCTATCTACTACTATATCTTTTAGTTTCTCTAACCAAACTAAATTAACAATATGAGATGTTATTTCAGATGAGACAGAGGACATGCAATAAACTTTATGCCGGTTCTACTCGACTGTGCTGACATGTAGAAAGAATTGTATTAAGTCCAATGCATATACATGAATATTGAGAAATCAATCACTCATGGCTCAATACACTTTAGGCTTTAATTAGCTACCTTTCACCCGCTTTCCCGCATGGACACACACAAGCCCATATACATGATTGTAAACACACGAGGTGCCAATTAGTGGATGACATGAGAAGGTACATCACTCCATCCTTGTGATATTTGACGTGCTTATATAACATTACTTTCACATTTACTTAAAATCAGCCAAGTATCATAAGTCCAGCATTCACTACTGAGGAGATAGAACGTGATGGATAGCAAGAAAAAGAGTAGCATTAACTACTTCCAAATGCCTCTGCACTACCCAAGGTACACCAAAGAGGACTACCAGCAAATGCCCGAGTGGATGATTGACAAGCTTCTTGCTGAGTATGGTTTATCTGCCGATGGAGACTTGGCTAACAAGCGAAAATTTGCTATGGGTGCCTTTGTTTGGCCACATTGCCCAGCCAAACCTTCTTCCCACCTCGCTACGTCTCATCAGTCGGCTTTTGTTGATAAAAATACATGAGCTGTTACTGTTTAGAATAAGTACTAAACTAAGTAGAGAAAAAGAACCCGTATTAGTTAGAGGCTAATTAGTTGTGTAATTGTTTTTAGTTGACCGCGTTGTACTGCCAAAGCATCCTAAACTAGAAAGCAATTGAAAGAGAATAGGCTCTTTTAACAATAGATAGAATCGACCACAATTTAACGCAAGCAATTCGTTTAGATTTAACTACTATCTTCGTGATTCTAGAATGTGGATGTGCTCACAAATGATTAAAATGTAACGCATCTAAAGGTGATCTTTCTTGTATTGCAATTGAGTTTAATTGTGTAGGGGCTATACCATGGTGAATTAATTGTGTAGGGGCAATACCATGGTGAATTAATTTTGAATTAGCTTTAAGGGGAAAATATACAACAAAAACAAAGACAAAGGAACACGACATGAGCTACTTCAAAACTTGCACATATCAGTTTCAGGTATTATCTATACTTACAGACAACAAAAAGACAGTTGGCTCGATCTACGTATACACAGGAAAGGTTGTTTGTGTATGCCTTCCGAGTTTGGAAGGGTTATACAGTCACCAGAGATGTGATTTAGGGAAACTAATAATAACTTGATTGTGAAAGCTCATACAAGGAAGTGCTCTCACATGCACCAGAAACCAGACACTGATAAAATATTGAAAACATAAAGATTGATTGTAAGAGATCTTGATAATTTCTGCACGTGACCCCACACACACACAAATTGAAAGGAGACAGCACCATTTGCTTCTTAAATAGTTATGGTCAATGATCAGCAACGTTTCTATCTGTAGGTGCAATTTCTCCATGAGAGATCAAGTTGTCATTCATCACTGGTGCGCTAGACAACGACCCATGAATCTGCACATAGATCCTTTGAAGGATAAGGCTTGATATAGCGTACAGTTAAACATGAATATAGGAAATAAGAAAAGCTTACCATGGAAGGTGACTTCAAAGTCGAGGAATCGCGGGCAGGGGTAACAGATGAATCTGAAGGCCTGTGGAATAGCAAATGTGCAATAGATCGGTCTATAGGATTTGTGTCTGTTTCGATGTCTATATATCCTGTGCACCTGAAAATACAACCCATTAAACATTACTGACCAAAAAGTGATGTCGAACAAAAAAATTACATGTGTTTTTTTTATTTATTGTTTCTTGTTCTTCACTTAGTATATTGTTTTGTTGTAGTTACTGTTATTTGACATACTTTGTTATTGCTTTATTATGAGCCGAAGGTCTATCGAAACCACCTCTATAACCCTCCTCAGGATAGGAGTAAGGTGTGTGTACACTCTACTCTACCCTCCCCAAACCCCACTTGTGGGATTACACTGGGTATGTTGTTGTTATCTGCTGCACCAGCACCCGAAAGTAACCCAGCACCCATGCCACAATTTGCTTTTAAAAATGTTCTGACTTGACATATGATCCCAGTTTTTCCTAACTCAGTATGGTCATGTATTAACTGTTATTTGACAACTATCAATTTTTTTTATACATAACTTTATCTACCACATTTATATTGTGCAGTTGATATATTGAATATACCAACTCTTTTCTGAGCTAAATCCTGGCTTCTGCTGTTAAATGTGTGAACTAAATGCGGACTTGTCAGCTTTCAGAACTTTTAGGTAAAAGTGAAAAACACCAAGTAATAGTTTAAAGATCTTATTCTTAGCACCAAATTTTGAGCATTCAAGAAGAATGCTGTTCCAGAGCTATTGACTATTAGCATATAGCCCTAAAAGCTAGTTAAGAACTATTCAGTAAACTCAATTTCTGTTCCAGTATCAGTGTCTTCTTGTAAAGTTTATGAAGCATTGATTCGTCTAAATCTTCTATAATCAACCCAATTTCTCTACTTCAAACGATTATTTCTCGCAGAAAAACCTGTTTCCGCCCATTTTAGGAAGAGCGCAGGAAGATATTGGAGGAGATCATATCACCAACAGGAGCTGCAGTGTTCGGAAACCACTATAGGAACACCGATCACTTGTTATTCGTTCTTATATCCAGATTTAGTTTATGTTTATCTGTTGCACTTATCCTTTAGACCAGATTACTCTTTAGTTGTTTTTTTTTTTATTTATTTATTGATATTCTACGTGTATTGCTTATGCTTTCTCTTGAGCCGTGTGTCTTTCGAAAACCGCCTCACTACCTACCAAGGTAGAGGTAAGGTCTGCGTACACTACCCTCCCCAGACCCGGTCTGGGTATGTTGTTGTTGTATCTTCTACGTGTAGAACTAGTACAATTTGCTTTTTTTAAGGATGTGTAGTACTAGTACAATTCCACTCTATACTATTATTCTCACCCTGATCCACTGCTAATCTCGAACAATAAACTTGTATAGACAAGCTCTTTCGCAGCAAAATATAATTCAATGGACAAACAATTCTACAGAAGTACTATACTTAAATAAGAATGCTACTACTTGAAGTTGATCTAGTATTCAACCACTCGCTGAACATGCCATGGGTGAATGATGAGAAATAAGCAAACAATAATCTATATAAACTAATACCAGATGATTAATCAACAAAACAAAAAAGCACTACAGGAGAAGTAATATGAGAGAGCCAAGACAATGAGCTATGCAGAAACTAATGCATATAAATGTAGATATTGAGAACAGATCCATACTTGTTTGTTCCCTCGCTAATCAGTGGTCCGCTGGTACCTCCATCATCTCCAGAGCCATAATTGACATTAGCATGTCTATGCCTTTGTTCAGCACTCCGAGCCAACCGGTACAAGCTATCCCTTACACATAGCTTTGTCCTTATATCCAACTAAACCAAGAAAGTTCAACATCGTAAAACTTACAAAGAGGTAAATACTAAGAAGTCAATTTCAACTACAGGTATAACATTTAAGATCCATTATCAGCACATCTGCTAACAAACCCATTCTAGCCAAAGTGTACTGGACCAACAAATGAACAATTACCATACAATACTTAAAACATGTGTCACACGTAGTACGGTTTCAGCATAATCAGCCAATAAAGAGCCAAAATATGACTGCAGCCTGGTGATGAAGTATGTAACAGCCTAAATATACTGATCACTTGCTTACCTCTTGCAACAGTGACGTGCACAAAAAAGATCACCCTAAAGTATGCACAGAACTACAAGTGTGCAACTGCTATATCACACCTTTCTAAAAATCGGAACAGTTCCTTGAAGTATGTGTGAAGCTACAAGAGAGTGTTTCAGCATATCTTTGATATACAGCATTCGACTTCAACTATAGTAAGATGAAATACATTGGGACACAACGAAGTATAGAAACATGAAATGTTTTTGGATATAATAAGATAGCAGATCTATTAGCACCAGAAACCCTAAGACTGATTTGCATATTTCATCAGTCTACCTTGAATATGCATATAAGAGTACGCCAGATATGCAAAGTTGAATTAACTCTTTTGCAGCTTAAACTCTCAATAAGTTCATCATCAAAGAAGACAAAGATCGTAACACAGTAAATTTCATACTGGGACTGACTACCTGTTCCATGATACGTTGAAGCTGATGAAAACTAGCTGCTGCTTCTGACATTTCATCCAACCCAGAATTTATAGAAGTGCACTCCTGTACAACTGAGGATCCTAATTCTGCTGGAATTCCCATGACAACCCCTTCAAGATCACGGTTATTTTCAACCTTAACTCCGTACTGGTGGATTAACTTCTCCACCTTTTCATTTCCTGTCATAGCAGCCACCTGAAAAGAAGGATCAGGAGAACCCTCCATGGACTGTACCTGATTTGATGCATAGGAGTCCTTGGGGGAAAGAGACATGAGACCATTACTTTCGTATTTTAAAATTGGTAGAGTTGGATGGAGAGCACTCCCATCTGAATGCATGTAAGAGAAGCTACCCCCCAAGTAGCCAAAATCAGGTACTTGAGATTGCTTTTGCTGCAGGACACCTGCAGATGTGAAATTCACTTGAGTGCTTGCGGCCCCAGAAGGCAGCTTTTTCTCTTCTGGAAGGCTATCAATGTAATTGAGTGTGTCGCCATTTTCTAGATAACCACGTTTTCTTTTACCCTCTGATCGATTCTGGTGCTTGGAGTGTTTCTTTTGCATACTATTCTGGAAAGAAGACACCATAAGAAAATTAAGAATAGGAGGAATAATTGTTCACATGAGGATCAATGCATGTCCCAAACCCCACTTGTGGGATTAAACTGGGTATGTTGTTTTTATCAGGATCAATGCATGTAATAAGATAGCTGAAGGTGTCCAAAGACATAATCATCCAGAAACTCAGGAACTGTTCCTTCATCCTCACACTAAAATTCGAAGAGGATGAATGCGCCTAAATTGGAACTACCCATCCATTCTTTACTCACCACTACATTATTGTTGCTTCTTGGTTGGTTGTTAGATGCAATCTCAACCTGGACTCCACCACCATGTACCTCAGCCTTCTTCAAAACAACCACATTCAGGTAAGCTGATGCATGATATGAATTTAAAGATTAAAAATTTGATATGCACAGAAGATGAGTAATATTACCTTCTTGTCAGGTACTAACTTGTACTCTAAATCACTTGATCCATTTAAAAAAGACAAATGACTTAGATTTACAGATTCATTTTTCTCGGAGGACCACGAACTGTCATTATAGCTAAGTGATTGATTTTCAGTGCCAGAATTATTAGTTGAAATGTTTGTCTCCTTCGGCTTTGAAGTTTCATGGCTCGCAGATGTACTTTCAAGCGCACTGGATGCTGGACATGGAAACTTAAAACCAGACACCAATCCATCTCCAGATCCTTCAATAACATCTGATGATGAAAGCCAACCTAGGTCATCTTCACTACCAGGTCCAAATCCAAATGTCGAAGCACAACTCCTGAGATACATCACAATTGTTAGTGCTTTTAAACAGACTACTATTTGTTTTATCTATATTCGCACCAAAAGATGACATATGTGTTATGTGTAGAATTCTTTTTTCAAATTTTGTTCCCATTTTACCCCCTTAAAAGGATAAAATGAGGATGACTAAAGTACATTTGACTGAAATAAAGAAAGAATTACCTGAACATCCTGTCAACATCCTCAAAGTTCTCTATCTCAGGCCAGCTATAATACAAGAGATCATTAGGGTCTTTATCCTCACAACTATTGTCAAGAAAACTGAGATCATCATCAGCCTGAGAAATGGGACCAAGTGGATAGCTATATGAGTTTTCCCCCACAACAGCATTCTTTTCATCCAGACTGCGACCATTACGACATGACTCGCTCTCAATGGAGTCTATATTATTACTTTTAGTGCAACGATTGGATGTCCTGGTATTTTCAGATGGTAATTTTGAAACCTCTTCGACTTTGGTTTTTTCACGTGTCGAAGAGAATGCACCATCAGGTGCATCGCCCCATGAGTCCCTCTCCGGCATTTTGGGGCTTCTATTACTCAATACTTGCTCATTTTGCTGATTAGCATATTTACCGGTAGATTGATCACCTACATTACTTGTTAAACCAATTACTTCATGGCGGGGTTTCTTACGACTATCATTCTGGAAGAGCGGTTCATTGGTGTGTTCATTACTTGGATGTGGCACTATATGATCATCATTGTGGCAGAACTCATCCCAGGATATATCATCAAGCTGTAACACCAGTTACAGAATTTTAGCTGTAATAACTGCAGAGGATACTTCCATAAAATGAGCAACTCAAAATTAGAATTTAAATGTTGTAATATGAGAAAATGACAAAGCACATACAAGGTTAGACTGCTCTGTCTGTTACAAGGATATAGGTGGAAATCACCAAGGGAACTAGCTAAAATTCACCAAACTGACCAAGAAATGAGGTTACAAATGAAGCAAAGACAGCATACTGAGATGGCAGAAACTTCAATAAAATGGTGCTGACTAAGCCAGCTTATCACACCTCGACTATTCCACCAGGTAAGTGCATCCTTCTATGGGTATCGGTAAGGAGTAACCTTTTTTTTATAAGAGAAATGGGATAACTTTACCCACGAAGATGAGAAGATATCACCTAAGTCTCCGTTAATTGTGCTCTTATTACTTGTTGTTAGGGCAGAGAATCTAAGATACTCACAAAGCATGAAAGATAATCGATAAGGGAAGCAGATCAGCTGAGGAAAAAGGACGACATTGTTCGGCAAAATGTGTGGTACCACTTATGTAGAAAATGGCATATGAAGGATGATGAAGAAGATAATGCTGCACCCTCAGTATGATTTACTGTATACCTCTTTATAAGGGTAGCAAAACTAACTTTGTTGTCATAGTAAGACTAACAGAAGAACTCAGTATACTCTATTTGATGATGCAGGAACTGATGGGAACAAAAGTAATTGTTAATGCTACAGTAACTGTTAGTTCTTAGGTAGTTTGGAAGTCTTCTTATCTGACTGTTGTTATCTTAATGGGTTCTTTTATCAGAAAAAAATAAACAGTAGTTATCTTACTGGTTTTTCTGATACGCAGGTGGTCGTTTCCTAATTGTGTGATGACTTCTCTTATTTTCTTTAGTTAATTTCTCAATCAAAAAGAATCAGGAACTCTAGATTGTTCAGTAATATAGCTTACATTGGTTGTTCTTATAAGTAGGACTTGGAAACACTTTGCAGATACCCAACATTCATATGACTAATGAAATTCTGCCTTCTGGTTTTCATATACTTTCAACGACATCTAGGTTTGCTAGAACTAGCCCCTTCATAAGCTTTTTCCCGATTTCCCTTTGATTCCCCTTCAATATAGAGCATTAGTCACACTCATATGCTATAGACAGATATCTTTTTCTTTTTCGATAATAGAGAAATCCCCGAGGGCAGGTGGCACAAGGTTCGAAACTCGGTGAATAATGAATCCTCCCCTCTACCCTTAATAAAAAAATGTCATAGTTACTTCACGTCAGCTACTTGATGTCATGCATCTGGCTTGTACCTTTGTTTCAGGAGCATGTTATGTATCCGATCAGTCAAAAATAAAAAAATAACAGAAACATTCTTATCTTGCAGAAATACAAGGTAAGGCTTCGTACAATAGACCCTTGTGGTCCGGCCCTTCCCCGAACCCCGCGCATAGCGGAAGTTTAATGCACCGGACTGCCCTTTTTTATTCTTATTTAGTTCATCCTACACCATTTTACAAAATAGCAGTTAATGTTCCACATTTTTAACTGGTTGACCATCAATCAATGTTGCTCTTTGGAGATTCTTTGGGGCACATCTCCACGGCATATACCCTGAAACCTTCCCATATATCTTGTCCAGAAGTTCCGGCTGAAAAGCAACAGCATTTGCAGGGATCTCCAGGGGCATATCTTCCTTTAAGGAATTAATACATGTTTGCTTGTATTCACTAATTATGCCAACCTCAAACAGACGACTCTGTCTTTGTTCTATCTTCCTTTGTTATATCTTCATTTTATGACTCCATGGTCAAGTAGGTGAAAAGTAACGAATTTCAAAAGCAGATATGTGTTCCATGAATTTATGGCGTATTCAACAAAAGAAGTAAATAACTTATTTGAAAGATGACAGAAACAATATATATCGGAAACAACCTCTCTACCTCCCAAGGTAGGGTAAGGTCTGCCTACAATCTACCCCCTCCATCCCCCTCCCCAGATCCCACTTGTGGGATTACACTGGGTATTTTGTTGTACTTTAATATTTTTATTTTCCTGTGGACCCAAATGTAAAAACTAAAAAGGTAAATACTCCAGCTACTTTGGCCTTTATGGCTCAGTAAACTCATGAATATCCAAATCTTTGGAGTTTTAGCCAGTACGAAGTAATCTCTAGTTAGTAGAGGTACACTCCACCAAATTATGATAATGACAAAGACAAACTGAATTTCATGTACATCATTTGATCCTAATGTCTACTTTCCTCTAATAAAATCACTGTGAACAGAATTCAATGGTAAAGAAAGCCAACTATTTACATCCTAATCACATTCATTGGGTTCAAAGTATCAAACTTCTCCATCTCCCCAATCATTTGTCCTCAAAGGAAACATACATAGACACTGAAATGAATCTACTCTCCGTCTCACACCAAATTAAGCCAAATTCAATGTACCCACTTGCTAGCCAGTCAAAAGGGCATCAACTACTAATTAAAAAACACCCATCACAAAGTCGAAAACCTTACCTCATAAAACTGCAAATCTGACATTACTTTGAGTAGTTCTCAACCAGCACTCAATCCACATGCAACACACTGATCAGATGTCATATTCAAATCCCAAAATCCTCCCTTTATCTCCATTCACCAATCAGCCATATCAACAAATGGGGGAAAATAAAGCATTAGAAACAATTAAAGATAATCAGTTTCCTAATCCTACTTTTTAAGCATACTAAATATACAATCTTTCTTAGAGAACAAAAAAAAAAAGATTTCACGAAATCTCTCAAAGCTTCAAATTTGAAGGCCGTGAATCAAGTAGTAATAAAAAAAAAGTAAAATCTTCTATAAATTACATCCTTGAGGTAGTAAATTGACTTTTTTGTATACAATTCGGATTTCGAGAGTTACTTTTTTATTTTGCCCTTGAATCAGGACATACCATCTTTAAAGTTTTTTGAAAAATAATTTACATATTTAGAACTACATAAAAGTAGTATAAGTCATACTAATAATTAACAATTTAAAATATTTAAAGGACATACGAATAAATTGGGGTCGAAGATTTTCTTGTTTCACTCTCGAAATCCGAATTGTATCACACAAATTGGGAGATAGTTGTAAAGAATGGATCTTGTGTCTAACCCAACACAAAAAGCTAGCTTGTAGGGTGAGGATTGTCCAAGTCTACATAGGGAATCCATGTTTCCATTCCATTTTCGAGGTGGGACTCTTAACACTTCCCGACAGTTAACTTCCCGCACGTCCCGACAGTTAACGTGGATGACCTAATTTGGAACCCAACATGGGTGAACATAGAATTAGAATGAGTCTGGATATCATATAAAAAATGGATCTTGGGCCTAACTCAACACAAAAATCTAGCTTGTAGCTAGACTATTGTCCAAGTATATGAGTACATGTTTCCATTCCATTTTCAAGTGGGACTCTTAACAAGAGGTGTATCGTTGAAGTTCATTTAGCAAGAAGCCGATAAAGAACAGCAAAAATTAACGGAGCAAATATCACTTTACAGAAGATCCTACCGGAAAACTCACCTGAAAACCGATAAGTCGCCGGAAAGTCAGGAACTTTCGCCGGTAAATCAGTACTTGAACACTAGTTGAACCCTAATTTGATGCTCGGAAACACAAATCTGGGAGGTTCTAGATAGATAGATAGAGACAAAGAGAACAGCTTTCTTTGCTTTGATTTTTTTTTCAAGAATAATTTAATATATTTTATTGAGCAAGTGTCAAGTGTGGATGAAACGTGGCAACGCGGATCAAATTTGCGGTCACAGGCACAGCTGCTTTGAGAGTGGGTATCAAAATTCGTGGTCGAGAAGGGTCGAGATACGATCCGTTTCCCTGACCCGATTGGTCCACGTCAGGACAAACTGACACGTGTAGGTTGAAGGCTTGATAGCGTAATCAGTAATGGGCGTTATAATATTGTATGCGGAACCACGTGTCGGTAATAAATAGCACTTGCTTTCTGCTTCCGTTTACTGCTTTGCTTAAACAGCAATTATTCCAATATTTTATTCTTGTTATACAGTTATACTGCACTAATTGATGACAGAGGGGTTAATTATTGTCGTTATCAGACTAATTAATGTATTTGTGATGATGACTCATTGGTTTTTCTCTTTTTAAAATCTAATAACTGTTTACTTAATACCTATCAGGAGCTTGTTTAGTGGATCAAAGAATTTGTGGGAGGCTATAAAGCATTTGTTTTAATTCGATTTGTATAACTACCATACATAACTTACTTGATTAGTAGTTGTAGATCAATGTTTTTGAAGTTGAGAATAAACTCTTGATGAAGTGAAGCTTTTACGCCGAGTATGTTTTAAACTTTTGTGTTGTTCATCGACTATGGAGTATTTCTTTTGATGTATATATTCGGTAAATATTTGAGTACAATATTATATATGTTAACTTACCAACTAAATATGTTTTTTTTTATATTTAGAAGTAGGTGACTTAATTGTTTAGTACATGTATTATTATGTCTAGGCATTTAAACAACATTTTGTTGATCTCTTTGTTTTGAATTTATGCAATTCTCAATGTATTTCATTTATATTTATGTTTTATTCAATTAAAAGTACTTTATTTTCCGCGAAACTTATGTTATGTCGTCCCTCCTGCCTACTTGCATGAGAGGCACATTATCCTGCGTAATGCTCCCACTTGTAAGGTCTTGTTTCAGATTTTTGTTTCTGTTTTTAGATTTTTAATGGGAATAATGAACTCATTGTGTAATTGATTCGTCGTATTTATTTTTAAAGTATAGTTGAGTTGGTGTAATTATTAAGTTCAATATCTTTTTTGTTCATAATTTATTGATAAGATAAATTAAATCCATGTTGTGTATGATTCATCAAATGAAAAAGCACTTCCTACCAAAAAAAAGTTCATTCCCAATAAAATAATTAAGTTGATATTATAACGCAGGAATTGTGTGAATTTATAATCTTCTATATTCTGTTTTAGCAACTTACTTTAATTCCACCATTTACAATGATTCTTTAAGCAAAACATGAGTCAATTAAAGCTAGGGACTCAAAACAGTTCATGGATATTGTTGGAGTGCGGGTATCTTATGGAATAATTAAAACAAATTGAAAGTAAAGCGAACGTATCTTTGAAACAGTTTGAATGTCAATATAATATCGTCACAAGTGATTTACACTTAGATAAAAACAGAAAAACCTTTGAAGAGTAAAATGCAGCGGAAATAATAAAGAACACAAAGATTTATATTTACATAGGTTATATATTAATATAATTGAATATAACCTATGACGGTCAATGACCGAAAGTATTGTATATATATACAATTGAATATATTTCTTCTTTTACAATATTACAAGATAATGCAAAAGGAATAAAAAGGTTTAAGTCGCAGATGATTTATGCCTGAAAAATCTACCTAAATAGATATAGACAATATCTCATTACAATTGCTTCAATAAAGAACAAATCTAGAATCTAGGCAGCAACTATAATGTTGGACAGAGTGTTGTCGACACGCTCAGGCAACACTTGTGATCCAGTTTTCTGATCGTTATATAGGAGAGCTCTCTTGATATTTTCTTTTGATTTTTCTGGATGTCGATTCCTTAATGCAGTCTCTCTATTTATAGTAGAGAGTCTTCCTTGAAATGCTCAATGAATCGTTGTATAGGTTGAGAGAAAAGTGGGCAGCTTGATAGGATTTGTTGGAGAAGAATGTGGAGCAAGATCCTCTAACTTCTTGGACTTGTTCCTCAAGTCTAGCAACGATTTGGACTTGGTCTTCCCGCGTTTTAATCAGCTCCAAAACTCCTTGTCATGCCACTTTACCATCGTGGTAAAAATCTCACGAGATCAGCTTCAGTCCGTGAAGTAAGTCAAAACTGTTATCAGAATGTTGGTCCGAATGTCATGACATTTGTTCGAACATTTTCTGATTTTAACTTAGTACTGAAAATGATATGTTGGGCAAAATGTCATAACATCAAATCCAACATTAACAGATATAAATTAGACACTTGCAATTTAATATCAGTTGGTGCTGGGAAAAATATTGTCTAACTTACTATAAGGAAACAGCTATCAAAGAATAGAACGAAAACTTGGGAAAGATTAATTAACGCTAAACATGGGCGACCAAATCTGATGAATGCTCTGAAGTCTGATGTAAGTAAAAAGAAAAAAAAAAGTTGCTCGTGATAATGGGTCAATTAGACCCTTTACGATTTTAATAGAAGAAAAAAAAATCTTATAAATATCCTTTACATGTTAAAGCTCTTATAAAAAAGACATAAAATTATAAAAAAAATTATAAAAAACTACAAAATGGTATATTTTAAAATTAAAAACAAAGGTGATATGTGCACATTGCTTCTTCAAACACGAGTTTATACCGCTATTTTTGACTGGTACGTCTGCTTTCTCAGTTCTTCATTTACATTACCAGATTGACCATTGAGTACAATACAAAATTTGCCAGCATATTTATGTACCATACATAGCTATATATATTGGTGGTCTGACCACCAATCATCCTTTAGTGTTGAAGAATAAGGACTGACCCAATATTATTATTGGCCCAATGTATAGCTACTGTGAATTTGTTACTGTGAATTTGTTGTAATAGTTATTAAAGGGTCAACCCATATTAAGGGGCCAGCCCATTATCCAGTCAAGGCCCTTAGGTCTGTGTATAAAGAGAAGTTATCTTCTCTTCTAGGTTAAGAAAACAGAAGTGAGGCGATCTGCTCGATAAAGAACCTCTCTGTAAATACTCTTCTCAAAACATCAATAGACAGATTTCTTCTTCTATCTTCTTCCTTGTTTTTCTTCAATGAATGTCTTCTCTTCTCTCTGTGTTACTGCATACCGGTTGTCCTAGATCTGGTTGGTGTTTCTGTAATATTAAAGTTACTGCTCTGTCTTGAATCCACCATTGTTGACGGTGCTAGGTTTCACAACATGGTATCAAAGCCAGTCACTGATATCAGACGTTGCATGTAGCAGAACAAGACCTGGGTAAACCCTTGTTTTCTTTTCTAGATCTTGAAAAGAAAAAACCCGATCTGGGAAAACCTTTCTTGAGAACTGATATTGCTTGTTGAGTCGATTCTGTTCAATATTGTTTTTGTTCCAAGTGTTTACTGATATTTTTTGTGTTAAGTCGATTCTGTTAAATATTTTTTGTCAAGAAAGTTGTTTAGATCTTGATAAAAATTGAGTGTAATGGGAACAGATCTACCCATCGAAAGTAGCTTACTCAAAGAAACATCTGATAATGTTACAGATCTTCCCCAATCCTCAAAAAACTCCATGCCCTCTATACCTAGAGAACCTACCTCTATCACCTCACCCACCATGATATTTGACCATAATCACCCTCTGTTCTTACAAGCCTCAGATGTTAGTGGAGTTTCTTTAATATCCTTCCAGTTAGTGGGCTCTGAAAACTACACTGTGTGGAGCAAGTCTATGAAAAATGCTCTATTAGGAAGGAACAAAGTAGGGTTTGTAAATGGAAATTGTACAAAGAATCAATATGGGGTGGAATGGTGGAATCAGTGGGATAGAGTTAATGCGCACAGACGTACGGCTAATGAACGCAGCTTTAAGAGCTTGTTGTGGAGTTTTATATGCGAACTGCATATGAGGTATGGGAAGATCTAAAAGAAAGGTTTGACAAGGTGGATGAATCAAGAACTTATGATCTACATAGAGAAGTTGCTACCATATCACAAGGCAATGCTAGTATTGCAGAATACTACACTAAGCTAAAAAAATTGTGGGTAGAATACCAAGCCATTGTGCCACCACCAAATTATGCTTGTCCTATATCCAGAGAATTCACAGACTTTCTGCAGAGGCAGAAGCTTTATCAATTCCTCATGGGGTTGAATGAAAGTTACATGCAAGCTAGGAGCCAAATCCGCTTTCATGTCACCCTTCCAATCACGATAAAGCTTACTCCATGATAGTAAGTGATGAAAACCAGAAAGGGATTAGTGCTAGGTCTGCAGGCCTTCTTGGAGCTGGTCCACCTAGTCGAGGACATAGTGAAAATCCTTCTACTGCTATGTATTCTAAGAATGGAACAGCAGGAAACCAAAGATCAAGAAGGAACAACAATCTATTCTGTGAAGAATGCAAGATGAGAGCCACAAAGCGAGTATCGCTATGCACTAGTTGGATACCCTCCTGGTTTTAAATCAAAAAGAAAGGAATATGCTGCTCACAATGCTCACAACAGAGGTCCAGACCCCCTCTCTGAAGATACTAAAACCAACTGGCAAGTTGAAGGAGCCCCAACATTTTCTCAGAATCAATATGAGCAGATAGTAAAGATGTTGAACAATAATCAGGTACAACAAGGAACATCTCAGAACACCCAAGGTATTCAATCATCTGCAAACTTAGCAGGTATATCAAAACTCAATGTTTTACATGTCTTCAATACAATGAAAAATTGGATAATAGATACAGGTGCTACAAATCATATGGTATATGACCTTAACATGTTAGATAAGGTTACTGAAAAAAATGTTTCTAACATACCAAAGAAAGTGTTCTTACCAAATGGCCAATCAGCCCAAGTTACTCACACTGGTATCAGTACTCTCTCTAATGGGAGTACACTGGAAAATGTCTTCTTTTTACCTCAGTTCAAATACAATTTACTGTCTGTCTCTCAGCTAACAAAAGAGCTGAACTGTTCAGCTATCTTCTATCCTGATTTTTGTCTCTTTCAGGATCTTTACAATGGCAAGGTGAAGGAGATTGGTAGACTCCATGATGGACTCTATATGTTAGTTAATCATGCTAGTAACATACATGACTCAGGGAAAACAGTTCTAAATGCACAAGCGAGAAAAGCGGATGTGAAGAAGATATTAATCTGGCATGTAAGATCGGGCACACTTATAGTAAGGTACTCAGTAAATTGATCAGTGCTAATAATGATGAGATAGCTAAGGCAATAAAGACATGTAATGTGCCTTGTGCAAAATAAAGGTAGATCGCCTTTTCAAATAGCACTACTTACAGTAATAAAGCTTTTGATATAGTCCACATGGATGTATGGGGTCCCTATAAGGTTGAAACACATAATGGAAAGAGATTTTTCCTCACTATTGTAGATGATCACACTAGAATGACTTGGATATATCTGCTTAGACTCAAATCTGAAGTATGTGTGGTTATTAATCAGTTTCTTAAGTACATATCAACACAGTTTAATCAAATAGTAAAGATAATTAGAACTGATAATGGGACAGAATTTGTTAATGATGTTTGCACCACCCTTTTTCAAAACTTAGGGATTATCCATCAAAGAAGCTGTGTATATACACCACAGCAGAATGGGGTTGCTGAAAGAAAACACAGACACATATTAGAAATGACCAGGGCTATAAGAATGCAGGCCAACATTCCTCTAAAATTTTGGGGCCTATGTGTACAGGCTGCAGTATACTTGATCAATAGACTACCCTCTTCTATTACTCATTCTACACCTTTTGAGTGTCTCTATCACAAAAAACCATCCTTAAATCATATAAGAACCATTGGTTGTCTATGCTTTGCTAGTGATCTAACTGTCACTGATAAGCTTCAGTCTAAGGTTAAAAAATGTGTTCTGATGGGATACTCTGAAACTCAAAAAGGATACATTCTTTATGATCTGCAGTCTAAGATCCTCATGGTCAGTAGAGATGTTAAATTCAGAGAAACTGTTTACCCTTTTAAAGAAAATGTGACTGAGGTTCCTATCTTCCATAATTTACTCCAAGGTAACAGTAATGATCAACATTTACCCCAAGAAACCTCTCATAGTAGTACTGATGAATCAAAAAAGGGATGTATAGATTTCATTAATAAGGAATCAATTGAGGACAGTAATCCCACTGAAAATAATTTAGAAGAAGGAAACTCAGATAATATGCAATCTGGTAGTAATCCTACTACAGAACCAGATGACAGAACAATCAGTAGGAGATCTAGCAGACTCAAACAACCCCCTATATGGCTTAAAGACTTTGTTACAACCAATGCCAACAATGTACTTTACCCTATTGCTAACTACATATCTTATGATAACTTAAAACCTAGATATCAAGCCTTCTTAAGCTCTTTCTCAGAACTAACAGAACCTAAAAGTTACATGGAAGCATCAAAAGATCCTAGGTGTGTAGATGCTATGAAAGCAGAAATAGATGCCTTACAAGAAAATCACACCTGGAAAATAGTTACTCTACCAGATGGAAAGCAACTTATAGGCTGTAAATGGATCTACAGGATCAAATATAAAGACACTGGAGAAGTAGAAAGACTGAAATCTAGACTAGTTGCTAAATCAAGAAACCTTCTCTCCTGTTGTAAAAATGGTAACTATAAGAACTATTCTCTCTATTGCTGCCTCTAGATGATGGTACATTCACCAAATGGATGTGTATAATGCCTTTCTTCAAGGGGATTTATTTGATGAAATTTATATGACTCTTCCACAAGGTTTCAGTAGTAAAGGGGGCAGTAAACAAGTGTGTAAATTAACTAAATCCCTGTATGGGCTCAAGCAAGCTCCAAGACAATGGAACTGTAAGCTTACAGAGGCATTAATTCAGATGCAGTTTAGGCAGTCTGAGTTTGATCACTCTCTGTTTTTAAAACAAATTAATCAAGGTATAATAGTTATTCTGATTTATGTGGATGACATGTTAGTCACAGGGGACAACATAAGTGTCACGCCCCAAATTTTCCTAAGTCTTTACTTAGGGCGTGATGGCACCTGGACAATTATTTTCCACCAGGAGCACCATTTAATTCTCTTTATTTAGAAATTTGAACTTATATTCAAATACGGAGCGATTAATAAAAATAACAATAAAGAAATATGTTTATGACTTTATATGGAAAAAAACATAACGCGAGCCCATGCTCGTGCAAATATTGTTTCTACATAGACATACTGACAAAGATTATTCTAAGTTGGAAGGGAGATCATTCCACACGGGCATATCCCGAGACATTGGAACTGACATTCTGAACTTGACGAGTACCAAGCCCGAAACAATGGACTTGGTATGAAAAGAGGTCATGGACGATCGCTAGCCTCGACGCGAGCCTTCCTCTATCACCCTTTCCTGAAACATGTTAAATAAAGAGTCACTCTACCATCCGGGCCGAGTGAGAACCTTACCGCAATTCAAAGTAACACCACAATATTCCAAGTGCAATCACATTATAACGTAATAAGCATATTGCAAAACATATCAAAGTTACAACATCTTTAAATACGCAACAACTCCTCATAGAAATTCTTGGTTTAACTAACACTTCATTTTATCTCGTATTATACGTTGAGACATTCCTCGCATTTCCACATGTTTATTACATTTATATATTTGTGAACGCGTATTCACTTTTCATATTTATATATAGGTGAACATGTGTTCATCTTTCATATTTGTTGCGTGCAACCCGATCCATTATATTTACGTATTTGTGAACACGTATTCACTTTACGCTTTGTTGCGCGCAACCCGATCCATTATGTTTACGTATTTGTGAATGTGTATTCACTTTACGCTTTGTTGCGCGCAACCCGATCCGCTATATTTACGTATTTGTGAACATATATTCACTTTACGCTTGTTGCGCGTCAACCCGATCCATTATGTTTACGTATTTGTGAACGCCGTATTCACTTTACGCTTTGTTGCGGCGCAACCCGATCCATTATATATTTATATATTTATGTGAACACGTATTCACTTTTCATATTTTTCAAGATCAAACAAATACTATTCTTTTTTCTAACATTCATCATTCATACTTGTAACAATTATAACTTTTTAACCATAACTCCAACTAAGGTGTTTCAAGCGGAAACTAAGGTAAGACGGGATCTTTCACTGTACCAAATTTCATTCAAAACTACATTGGTTAACTAACACAAATTCATCCTCAAAACAGCTACATGAAATTTATTTCGGCAGAATATTTATTAAACAACACCCAATCTTAGAATAGTCACAACTCCTAATCTGTAAACCCGTTCAATCCCCATAAATTCTCAAAACGACGAGAACAGAGAGCTACACGTCTCCATGTGAACCATTCTTTCATATTCTGTACCATTTGGTACAGTTTTACACTTTTATTCGCTGCCCTTCCTGGATATCGATAGATCCAAGGCAGAAACTTTAAACAGCGATAACTCTCAATCCGTAAGTCGGATAGACCCCCGTAAGGTCTCAAAATGTCCACAACAAAGAGATCTAGAACTTTCATTTAGAAACAATTTTCATATTCCCCACAGATTAGTACAGTTTTACGTTTCAACGTCCTGCCCTTCTGGATATCGATAGATCCGAGGCAGAAACTTTAAACAGCGATAACTCTCAATCCGTAAGTCGGATATACCCCCGTAAGGTCTCAAAATGTCCAAAACAAAGAGATATAGAACTTTCATTTAGCAACAATTTTCATATTCCCCACAGATTAGTACAGTTTTACGTTTCAACGTCCTGCCCTTCTGGATTCCGACGAATCCGAGGCAGCAACTTCAAACTACAATAACTCTCAACTCGTAAGTCCGTTTTAATAAATCTTTATATACATCTATCCGTAACAGAGAGATTTACAACCATGTAAATTTTCATATAATTCTAATAAGTAAAACTCAATAAAAACAGTCCGTAATTATGCCTTTCCGAATTTCGACCAAATCTCAGGCAGGAACTTTGAACTATGATAACTTTCAAACCGTATGTCCATTTTACCTCATTTTTGGTTCTATATGATCATATTAGAGAGGTGTACAATTCTTCCAAATTTCATCAAATTCTAACAATTATAACTCAGTGAGAACAGTTCGTAAAGTTCATGACGCAACTAGTTATCTAAACCATCAAAAGTTCAATATTTCTTTTCAACACTCAATTCTTATTCCAACATGTATTGAACTAAAAATAAAGGATGTTACCAAGAATTTCTGAGTGAGAAAACTCACCTTGTAAGTGTGAAGATTATTGTTGTGTGGTTGCTAAAATTATCCTTACTCTCTAGTATTTTGATTCTTGTTCTTCTTGCCCTCTTGGTATTTTTTTCCTCTTCTTTTCACTTATTTTTTTCTGATTTTCTAACCTTTATTTTATGTACTTTATTTGTGTGTAAATACAATGTATAAGTGGATGGTTTTCTATAACCTATGGGAGGTGGAATGACAAGAGTTGGAGGAAATGAAAAGGGGAGGAAGGAAATGGACGCAGCATGCCCTTTTGTTTGTTTGTTTGTTTGTTTTTTTTTTTTTCTTATTTTCATGTCATCTATCTATTTATCCAACTTTAACACTAATTATATCCCATGCAATTTATTCTTTGTTTTTCTTATATATATATATATATATATATATATTTTTATTAACTCAACCACAACTATATTTTTCCGGATTTTACATTCTCTCCTCCTTAAGCAACATTCGTCCTCGAATGTGAATAAGGTCGTAACATAATCACATAGACACAATAATGTTTATTGTTATTGTAACAAATTGGGGCTTCACATTCTCCATTCCTTAAGAAGCATTCGCCTCGAATGAGAATAAGGTTAGAACACACGTATAGACACGCAAATGACACACATATGAAATACTATGTAACGATTTTTTTATTACCTTAGTCAAATAGGAATGGATATTTGACTTTCATCGCCTCTTCACTTCCCACGTGGCTTCCTCTCGTGGAGTGATTCCTCCATAGGACTTTCACTAAGCAATATCTTTATTTCTAAGGCGTTGGACCTTTCTATCAAGTATTTCTACCGAGCCTATTCATATCAAGCTCTTTATTAAGAACTATCTCCCGGGAAGGATGACGTGACTTGGATCGTGCAAGTATTTTCGTAACATTGACACATGAAATACCGGATGCAAGCTTTCCACTTTGTGGAAGTGCTAATTTGTAAGCCAAATTCACTCTTCGCAAGATCTCATACGCCCAACAAACCTTGGGCTCAATTTCCTTTCTACCGAAGCGCATCACTCCCTTCCTCGGGGACACTTTTAAAATACTTTCTCCCTCTTGGAATTCAAGATCTTTTTTCCGATGATCCGCATAGACTTATGACGCTTATGAGTGTTTTGATCCGCCTCGAATCATATGTACCTTATCATTTGTTTCTTGAATGACTTCAGTCCGAACGAGGCGTCACCCACCTCGAACCATCCAAGTGGAGACCTACATTTTCGCCCATATAATGTTTCAAACGGGGTCATTTGTATGCTAGAGTGAAAACTATTGTTGTAAGCGAACTCAATTAGACATAGATGGTCCAACCGGTTTCCTCAAAATCTAACACACAAGATCGCAACATACGCCCTCGTTGTTAGAATTATTCGCCACTTGCCCATCCGTTTGCGGGTGGAAAGCCGTGCTTAACTTAACTTTTTCCCGAGACCATGCCGAAACTTTGCCAAAAGTGTGAGGTGAACTGGGAACCCCTATCTCAAATAATTTGTAATGGAATCCCATGTAACTGCATAATTTTCTTCAAATAAATCTGCGCATCTTGTGTGCGCGATACGTAGTCTTGACTGTAGGAAATGGATCGACTTTGTAAGCCGATCAACAATCACCCAAATAGAATCATACCCTTCTCGAGTTTTCTGAGACTGGCCATTCTGAAATTCATATGAATCGCCTCCCATTTCCACGGGGACTCCAATGTCCTGAAGTAATCCGCCAGTTTTGATGTTCACTTTCACCGCCGACATATAAGACACCTCCCGACAAACTCCGCAACGTCTTTCTTCATCCCGCCCCACCAGAATTTGCCTTGAGGTCCCTGACATTTTTGTTGACCTGGATGAATGGAATATCTTGTGTTGTGACCTCACCTAAGATCTTCCTCCTTAGATCATTTACCTTGAACACATAACCTACCCTTATACCGGGCGGTTCCGCCATTATCTCCCAATGTACATCGTGAAGGTTTTCCTGTTGGATCCTCTCCAAATCCAACAAACTCCGTATCCTCAAACCGACTTTCTTTTATTTACGGCTAAGGCGCATCATGAGGTATCATGTACCACCACCCTACCTTCACCGATCTCGCTTAAAGCTAACCCCGAGGTTTCCCAATCTTTGTACCTCCCGAACAACACCCTCTTTGTATTGCCAAACGGGTCAAGCCGCCCATTGATCTCCCATCGAGCGCCGACCACCACGTTAGCTTTCCTGCGATGGTAAAGAATACTAAGGTCATAATCCTTAAGCAACTCTAACCATCTTCTTTGTCTGAGATTCAAATCCTTCTCGCGGTTATGCATCGCAAACTCTTATGATCTGTAAATATGTCCACATGCACACCATATAAATAATGTCTCCATATTCGTAAGGCAAACACCACCGCAGCCAATTTCAAGTCATGAGTTGGGTAATTCTTCTCATGTATCTTCAATTATCTAGATGCATACGCAATAACCTTTCCAAACTGCATTAAGACACATCCTAACCCAACTCTAGAGGCATCGCAATAGACTGTGAACCCTTCTTGTCCCGATGGTAAGGTTAGATCGCGCAGAGTCAACAATTCCTTTAGTTTCAAAACTTGCTTCACATGCTTCACCATCGGTACTTAACCGCTTTTGAGTCAACCGGTCAAAGGAGCAGAAGACTAGAAAACCTTTACGAATCTTCTATAATACCCACCAAACCCAAGAAACTTCTAACCTCCGCCGAGTGGTCGGTTTTGGCCGATTCACTGCTTCTATCTTCTGGGGTCTACCATAATTTCATCATTGATACAACATGGCCCAAAAAGGCTACCTTTTCCAACCAAAATTCACACTTTGAAAATTTAGCATATAGTTTCTCCTGTTTCAAGACTTGAAGCACTACCTCGATGCTCTTCATGTTCTTCAACACTCTTATCAGAAATTAGGATATCATCTATGAACACGATCACGAACAAATCTAGGAATGGTTTGAAGATTCTGTTCATTAAATCCATAAAGCTCTTTGGGCATCGTTAACCCAAAAGACATGACCAAGAACTCATAATGGTCGACGGTTTCTAAAGATCGCTTTGGATATATCATCCGGATTTATTTTCACCGGTGATATCCGAACGAAGATCAATCTTGGAAAAATAGCTAGCTCCCCTCAAGTTGGTCAAAAGATCATCGATTCTTGGTAATGGGTACCTTCTTGATCGTGACCTTATTGAAATGCCGATAATCGATGCACATCTGAGCGATCCGCCTTTCTTTTTCACAAACAGATCGTGCACCCTGCGGGAAACACTAGGCCTTATAAAGCCTTTATCCGTAAGATCCTTCAATTGTTCTTTAACTCCTCAATTCACCGGGCCATTCGATATGGAGGAATAGAAATGGGTCTTGTACCCTAATTAACTCTATAGTAAACTCCACTTCTATCCGAGGAAGGCCCGAAAGATCTTCAGAAAACCTCCTAAAATTTCAACAATAAGAACATCATTCACCTGGGATTCTTTTTGGGTATCCACTATATTAGCCGATATGCGTACTCCACTCGTGACTTCTCAATAACTTTTGAGCCCCAAGGTAGAAATAAACCGACTGGGATATTCCAACCCTACCCCTTATAACAACTTCTGGTTCTCCGGAAAAAGTTAATCTCACTATCTTTCATCGACAATCTAACATGGCATAACATGTCGACAACCAATCCATACCCAAAATGACGTCGAAGTCTACTATATCAAGTAGTACTAGGTTTACCATTGTTCCCCTGCCATTCACTTATAATGGGAAATTATTTACCACCCGAGAGGCCCAAATTGAGGCCCCTACTGGTGTCATAACCTCAAAAGGTTCACTTAAATAAGAAGGTTCTACGTGTAAATTCTTAGCAAAGCCCATTGACACATATGAAAATGTAGAGCCGGGATCGTATAATACAAATGCAGGAATACTCGAGACTAGCAAAATACATGTGACCACCGCATTAGATTCTTCTGCCTCATTCCTCTGGGGCAAAGCGTAGAGCCGATTAGAATTGTTGGGTTGTTGACCTCCCTGACTCTGGCGGGGTTGGTTTCCCTGATTTCCGCATGGCGTTGTGGTTGCTTCTGACCTCCCCTGAATAGATTGTATTTGAGTCCTCTTTTTGCAATCCCCGACATAGTGGCCTGATTCTCCACAGTTATAACATGATTTCGTTAAGAGCCGACATTCTCCAACAGATTTCCTTTGACAAATCTTACAAACCGGTTTGTCCTCCCGTGTTAGGATTGGTGGTCTTGTCCTTGCTCACTTGGTGATTAAACCAACTGCTCTCTTAGGCTTGAAATAAGATCGCCCATAGATTGGTTCGGCTTGAAGATCCCTTACTAAACTCCCCGCTCGATTTTGACTCAAGCTAAATGATCCTCGACATCCAAACCTTTTCTCGCGAATACTTTTTTTTGTTGCTTTAGCAAAACCTTCTATCCTCATTGTCATACCGTTGATCTGAAGGTATGCCCGATAATGGGCTAATTCCACTACCTTCTCTTCCAAGTTTGGGTTTAAACCCTTAACAACTCTTTTGACCTTCTCCTTCTCGTAGGAATAATATATGCGTTGTATGTGACAATCGGATGAATTAGGTTTTGTATTTTATCACATCACGGTCTCCTTGTTTCAGCTCAAACTCACGTGTGAGCGCACCTTTCGGGAGTTAGGCACGTGTTTTTCACCGAACGCGCTCAACTCCCACGCCATCGGTGGTGACATCGGAAAATGATTTCTTCTAAAATTTCTCCACCACACCCGTGTCGCCCACTAACCGCGATTACCAAATTGGCGTCATGCGTCTCCACACATCCTCGTAAATGTGAGGTTTTCTACCTCATCGAGAAATACTATCAAGTTAGACTTGTAGTCCTTCCTCGTATACATATGTTCCATTTTTCTCACAAAATTTGCCTCATAGTCTATCTCGTACCTCTCCTACCTTTTCTGGCCATGGTGCGATACATCCGTTATTTTATCGTTGTACACTCCCTTCCACAATGCTTTGAAGGAGGTAGTACGAGAACCAAGTCTTTGAAAAGACTCAAGATGAGCACGAGAAGAGTATGAAAGAAGTGAAACTTTAGGATGTTATTCCGTTCACTTATTACTAAGGTGGCGCGCACACCGTCGCAATAAGTAACCGCTCAAACACCCAACTCAAGAAACTTCCTAATCTCCTAACTGGTTTAGCTCGATACAACTTGTCACGCCCCAAATTTTCCTAAGTCTTTACTTAGGCGTGATGGCACTGACAATTATTTTCCACCAGAGCACCATTTAATTCTCTTTATTTAGAAATTTGAACTTATATTCAAATACGAGCGACTAATAAAAATAACAATAAAGAAATATGTTTATGACTTTATATGGAAAAACATAACGCGAGCCCATGCCGTGCAAATATTGTTTCTACATAGACATACCGACAAAGATTATTCTAAGTTGAAGGGAGATCATTCCACACGCATATCCCGAGACATTGAACCGACATTCGAACTCGACGAGTACCAAGCCCAAACAATGGACTTGGTATGAAAAGAGGTCATGGACGATCGCTAGCCTCGACGTGGAGCCTTTCCTCTATCACCCTTTCAAACATGTTAAATAAAGAGTCACCTACCATCCGGGCCGAGTGAGAACCTTACCTGCAATTCAAAGTAACACCACAATATTCCAAGTGCAATCACATTATAACGTAATAAGCATATTGCAAAAACATATCGAGTTACAACATCTTTAAATATGCAACAACTCCTCATAGGAAATTCTTGGTTTAACTAACACTTCATTTTATCTCGTATTATACGTTGAGACATTCCCTGCATTTCCACATGTTTATTACATTTATATATTTGTGAACGCGTATTCACTTTTCATATTTATATATAGGTGAACATGTGTTCATCTTTCATATTTGTCATGCGTGCAACCCGATCCATTATATTTACGTATTTGTGAACACGTATTCACTTTACGCTTTGTTGCGCGCAACCCGATCCATTATGTTTACGTATTTGTGAATGTGTATTCACTTTACGCTTTGTTGCGCGCAACCCGATCCGTTATATTTACGTATTTGTGAACATATATTCACTTTACGTTTTGTTGCGGCGCGCAACCCGATCCATTATGTTTACGTATTTGTGAACGCGTATTCACTTTACGCTTTGTTGCGGCGCAACCCGATCCATTATATATTTATATATTTATGTGAACACGTATTCACTTTTCATATTTTTCAGAAGATCAAACAAATACTATTCTTTTTTTCTAACATTCTGTCATTCATACTTGTAACAATTATAACTTTTTAACCATAACTCCAACTAAGGTGTTTCTCAAGCGGAAACTAAGGTAAGACGGGGATCTTTCACTGTACCAAATTTCATTCAAAACTACATTGGTTAACTAACACAAATTCATCCTCAAAACAGCTACATGAAATTTATTTCGGCAGAATATTTATTAAACAACACCCAATCTTAGAATAGTCACAACTCCTAATCTGTAAACCCGTTCAATCCCCATAAATTCTCAAAACGACGAGAACAGAGAGCTACACGTCTCCATGTGAACCATTCTTTCATATTCTGTACCATTTGGTACAGTTTTACACTTTTATTCGCTGCCCTTCCTGGATATCGATAGATCCAAGGCAGAAACTTTAAACAGCGATAACTCTCAATCCGTAAGTCGGATAGACCCCCGTAAGGTCTCAAAATGTCCACAACAAAGAGATCTAGAACTTTCATTTAGAAACAATTTTCATATTCCCCACAGATTAGTACAGTTTTACGTTTCAACGTCCTGCCCTTCTGGATATCGATAGATCCGAGGCAGAAACTTTAAACAGCGATAACTCTCAATCCGTAAGTCGGATAGACCCCCGTAAGGTCTCAAAATGTCCACAACAAAGAGATCTAGAACTTTCATTTAGCAACAATTTTCATATTCCCCACAGATTAGTACAGTTTTACGTTTCAACGTCCTGCCCTTCTGGATTCCGACGAATCCGAGGCAGCAACTTCAAACTACAATAACTCTCAACTCGTAAGTCCGTTTTAATAAATCTTTATATACATCTGTCCGTAACAGAGAGATTTATAACCATGTAAATTTTCATATAATTCTAATAAGTAAAACTCAATAAAAACAGTCCGTAATTATGCCTTTCCGAATTTCGACCAAATCTCAGGCAGGAACTTTGAACTATGATAACTTTCAAACCGTATGTCCATTTTACCTCATTTTTGGTTCTATATGATCATATTAGAGAGGTGTACAATTCTTCCAAATTTCATCAAATTCTAACAATTATAACTCAGTGAGAACAGTTCGTAAAGTTCATGACGCAACTACTTATCTAAACCATCAAAAGTTCAATATTTCTTTTCAACACTCAATTCTTATTCCAACATGTATTGAACTAAAAATAAAGGATGTTACCAAGAATTTCTGAGTGAGAAAACTCACCTTGTAAGTGTGAAGATTATTGTTGTGTGGTTGCTAAAATTATCCTTACTCTCTAGTATTTTGATTCTTGTTCTTCTTGCCCTCTTGGTATTTTTTTCCTCTTCTTTTCACTTATTTTTTTCTGATTTTCTAACCTTTATTTTATGTACTTTATTTGTGTGTAAATACAATGTATAAGTGGATGGTTTTCTATAACCTATGGGAGGTGGAATGACAAGAGTTGGAGGGGAAATGAAAAAGGGGGGGAGGGGAAGGAAATGGACGTGCAGCATGCCCTTTTGTTTGTTTGTTTGTTTTTTTTTTTTTCTTATTTTCATTTCATCTATCTATTTATCCAACTTTAACACTAATTATATCCCATGCAATTTATTCTTTGTTTTTCTTATATATATATATATATATTTTTATTAACTCAACCACAACTATATTTTTCCGGATTTTACATTCTCTCCTCCTTAAGCAACATTCGTCCTCGAATGTGAATAAGGTCGTAACATAATCACATAGACACAATAATGTTTATTGTTATTGTAACAAATTTGGGGCTTCACAATAAGGCTCATAAAAGAAACTAAGCATTCTCTGCATAATGCTTTTAAAATGAAAGACCTGGGAGAGTTAAGGTATTTCCTAGGAATAGAATTTGCTAGGTCCTGCAAGGGGATCATTATGCATCAAAGAAAGTATGCCCTAGAACTCATTTCTGAACTGGGATTAGCTGCTGCTAAACCTATTAATACTCCCTCTGATTCTAATGTAAAACTTACTACAAAAGAATATGATGAGTATAAGGTGAAGCAGGGGACAGACAAAGGGAAAACAGTCACTGGTGATGAGCCAGTAGGTGATATCAGCTCATATCAAAGAATAATTGGTAAGTTGTTGTATCTTACTCTTACTAGACCAGATATTGCTTATAGTGTACAAAAACTTAGTCAGTTCTTACAAAACCCAAAGAAATCTCACTTTGATGCTGCAATCAGAGTAATCAGGTATGTAAAAGGTAAGTCAGGGCAAGGAATATTGTTATCTAGTAATAAACAAGACACATTAACTAGTTATTGTGATGCAGATTGGGCATCATGTCCACATACAAGAAAATCTGTTACAGGTTATTTAGTCAAGTTTGGAGATTCTCTCATATCCTGGAAATTTAAGAAGCAAAGCACAATCTCAAGAAGCTCCGCTGAAGCAGAATATAGAAGTTTAGCCAGCACTATTGTTGAGATCACTTGGTTGTTAGGCTTACTGAAGGATATTGGTGTTGACATTTATCAGCCAGTAATTGTGTACACAGACAGTAGATCAGCCATACAAATGGCAGCAAATCCGGTGTTCCATGAAAGGACTAAACACATTGAGATAGATCTTCATTTCATTAGGGAAAAGATTCGAAAAGGAATGGTAAAGACAGAATATATCAACACAGCAGAACAACCAGCATACATACTTTCTAAAGGGCTTACAAGATCACAACATCTTCATCTCTGTTCCAAGCTGGGTTTGCTGGATATTTTCGAGCACCCAACTTGAGGGAGGCTGTTGAAGAATAAGGACTGGCCCAATATTATTATTGGCCCAATGTATAGCTACTGTGAATTTGTTGTAATAGTTATTAAAGGGTCAGCCCATATTAAGGGGCCAGCCCATTATCCAGTCAAGGCCCTTAGGTCTGTGTATAAAGAGAAGTTCTCTTCTCTTCTAGGTTAAAAAAACAGAAGTGATGCGATCTGCTCGATAAAGAACCTCTCTGTAAATACTCTTCTCAAAACATCAATAGACATATTTCTTCTTCTATCTTCTTCCTTGTTTTTCTTCAATGAATGTCTTCTCTTCTCTCTGTGTTACTGCATACCGGTTGTCCTAGATCTGGTTGGTGTTTCTGTAATATTAAAGTTACTGCTCTGTCTTGAATCCATCATTGTTGACGGTGCTAGGTTTCACAACATTTAGTAATAAGATCAGATTATAATGTAGTACAGAAAGAACAAAACATACTTTATCGTCGCTGATTAATAACATCCCTTGCTTGATTTTTTACATGTTCAATAATATCCTTTAAGAGCTAAAATATTCATAATTTCATATGTATAATATGGAAGAGTAGTATCTTTAATTAATTACATGTATATTTTATAACGAGAGACAAATATTTTCGTTTGCGTAAGTTTTGTAGACTTAGAAAATTTTAACACTTTATTATGAATGATAGAGAATACGTAAATATTTTTCATATACTCTGTAATTATTATTTTAGTATAATTATGTAAAGTAGATATCGTCATACGATTATGATTATAATTATAAACACATATATATATATACTGTATTAATGAGAAGAATCCAAACAGGGAGAATTACATTATTCTACATGGTATCAGAAGTCAAAACACTAAAAACCTTAATCACTACTCGGTCGCCACGCCACACCCCACCTATTTCCTTGGTCACGGCAGAACCCTCCCAAACCTTAGCAAATTCCACCTCCCAACCTCCTCTTTCTCCTTACTTCTGGCGACCACATGGCTTCTCTCAATTCCTCCTCCTCCATATAAGACGTCACACATCCTCATCCTACTCTCCCAACACCTTTCATCCGACGTTTGTCGTGACGAACATCAAAAAATTTATTCCTTTGATTCTTGATCAGGAGGATGGATGATAGCGATTTATCCACACGCTTAACGCAAGTGTACGTATCGTTACAAGTAATATAGTCTAGGTAAGACCGAATATCGTCCACAGAGACTGGTTTTTAAGTACCGATTATCTACGCTTTAGTTTCTATTTGGTGAACGTTGATTTGTTGGATATTTAGACTAATAATTAAAACTAATGCAGGAAATAAACTAAAGATGAAAATACTTTGATTTAAATCAGTTATGATGGAGAATTAGGACTTCCAAGATCATCAACTATCCACTCTATTCAATCCCTAATGCAACTAGAATGACTTCTTCTTCTATGTTAAGATAGCAGGTTAACTAAACCGTTTTATATTCTGGTTAGGATATATAAACACTTAACCCCAGTGCAGAACTCTTCTATATTTCTATGGTAGGATTTACTACATAGGAGGATTAAGAAGAGTAGCCTATTATGCTACACAAGTATCGGGGTACTTTCGTCCACGATTTTAACCTATGTTTATTCAACTATAGCATATTCAAATCTCCCCTTTCGGATTTCGATTCGAAATCATATAAGTGATGATAACTAGTGATCAGTTAATTACCAAATAATCAAAACAACTATTGAATAAATCTTAACTATATGAAGAAGAAACCAAATTAATGCATTAAGTCACGAATAAGAGTTTCAAGCGATTCAATAGAAAAAGCTCTAACAAAGTAATTAGCTCCTAGTCATAGTCACGCTAAGAACTAATACAATCTCCAATATGAACTGAAATAAAACAAAGAAAGAAAAAGAAAAAAATACTCAGAACTAGCCTCCAAGCCGTCTAGCCTTCAAGAGTTGTGTTGTATGTACAATGATGGAATGGATGAATGGAATCAGCAGGGTTTAGAGATTATATAGCTAGGAAAAGTTATCTCTTTCGGACCCTGAAAACGTGTCAAATTCGGCCCAGAATCGGAAAAATCCCGCGTCGGCGCCGCGGCTCTGCAGGCTGGCGCCACGGCGCCAAAAATACTGCAACGTTTCAGACTTTCAGGGGAATTAGCGTCGCGGCACCGGCGGCGTTGATTTTCGGCTTTTGCGTTCTTCGTTCTTTTTTCGTCCGGACTTCGTCTGATTTTCTTTTATACTTCCCGGGACTTCTTAGGCTTCATTTATTGGCCCTTTAAGTGTGCAATTTCACCTCAAATAAGCTAATTTCCTCTTCTTTTCGCCATTTCTCTATTTTTGACCGTTTTGGCTCAAAAGGAAGAAAAACTACCCTGACACGACACATATTTACACAAAAATGGGCAAAATACTAACTAAAATGACTCTAAAAGTGTATATAAAATATACCGATCAATGGACAATACTCTTTGTGGGTTGAGTTATTTCAAATACATGATTGTTGTTATACCCCGTGGTTCGGGCCGTGCGTGTGGGGCCGTGCGAGAAATTAGAGAAACACGCTCGTGGCTCGAGCCGCGCACGAGGCCGCGCGCGCGCGCGGGTGGCGCGAGGCGCTGAAGTGCTGCGGCGCGCCGGAAGTGGCCGTGGCGCCGAAAGAGCCGAGAGTCCGCAGGAGTCTGCGCCGCGCACGGAAGCAGGCGCGCCGAGGCGGAAATCAAAGCGAAAAACTTAGAAAAGTCAGATTTTTATTTTGAAAGGGCTGAGTGGGACAAGTGTCCCCATCCGATTTTCGAACGATGCAATATAATTGACCAAGGCTTGGTCACTTTTCCATCTTTCATCTTTACTCTCTCTCTCTCTCTCTCCAAAGCTTGAGCTCCCCCTTCTCTCTAAAACCTCAAGTGTTCTAGCCTAAGAAAATCTGAAAAATTAAAGCGAAGGAAGCTTGTGACTAGCTTAGAAGTGCTATTGTGGTGGTGTTCTTGGAGAAAAAGGCTAGCAAGGTGTTGGAAGAAGTTTGGCTAAAACTTAAGGTAACATTTCTTCTCTTGTAGTTGGTATTGGGTGTTGCATGTCTAATAGGAAGAACTTGTAGTTGGAAAAAATGCACTTAGAGTAGTTGCATGTAAGAAATGGGGTGTGATTATGAAAGAATTGGTTAGGGGGATTTTATGAGCATGATGTTGCCTAAATACTACATTAGACTTGTTGGGTTAGTTGTTGTAACTTGTGGGGCTGAATTTTTACACACCAAAGTTTAGGTGTGTAATCCCCTTGGTGTTTGTTGGTTGTTGAGCCTTAAACATGGCATTTGAGCGTTAAAAATCGACCTTGAAAAAGGTGGCAATGTATGTAGAAACAAAGGAAACGCTGCCCAATTTTTCGTAGGAAATTGGTGACTTTAACTTGGAAAAATTCTGCATTGTAATTAGAGCTTGATAAGCGTATTGTGGTCATTTTAGGTTGACATACTACGTGCGGTAAATTGGACTTAGCTTGTGGATTGACCGAAGAGGTATGTGGAGCTTTCCTATCTTTTGAGCATGATTAGTTGTACCTATGTAGTACGGTAGACGTACAAGATTTGGAAATCTTCGTTTGTTATAAGTATTTGATACTTGCTTCGTTTTAAAAGAAAAGTATAAAAATCCCTTGGACTTAAGGGAATGTGTTTTACTATTATTTAACTCTAATATAACGGCTTTATGGGGAGTTGGTTATATTAGTTTGTGAAAGTTTAATGGAGAAAGGTTTTGATGATTTGAACTTGTGGAAGGAAAATGGTTTTAAGGCATGAATTGCCTAAGGTTTTACAAGAAATGAAGTCACTTAATTTAGAAGTTTGAGATAGTTTTAAAAGGAAATGTGACTTGTTTTGAAAAGAAATTGTAACTTGATACTATGGTGATTAGTATCTTGGAATTTTTGTATAAAAAGAGTTATTTCTTAAAAGGTTAGAGGTACATGATACTTGGGTTAAATTCCCGAATTTTTATTAAAAGACATGATCGTGCCTTAGGTATACTAAAATGAGAGGATGTATTAGTACTATTAATAAGAAGTTAGGTGATTCTTAACTTGGCTGATGATAGGTCGGTAGTGCTTATGTTGTGATGTGATAGGCCGGTAGTGCTTATGTTATGTGTATTAGCCGGATGAGCTATGTTATATATATTTATATTGTTACGGGTAAACCCCGGGTTATTATTTATGCCATGGATTTGCTACCCATGATGCGAGCGCGCGCCAGACTACGCGATCCGACCATGTGATCCACGCGTGAAATAGTCCCACGCGAGTACGCTGATGGTTTCACGCGATCCACGGGATCCACGCGGTGAAATAGTCCCACGCGGTGAAATAGTCCTATGACGAGCGGATGACTCACGCGGGTCCACAGGACCTATGCGGTGAAATAGTCCCGCGAGTAGGATCGCTTAATGATACTACCGCAGGTACCTGTTTTGATCACGAGCCTCCTATTTTTATGCTATAAAATGTATACTTGTTACTCTCATTATTAGTAAGGCACAAGCAACATAATTTGGTTTTATCTATAACTTCAAGTATTTTGGACTTATGATATTACTACGATTTTCCGCTTTACATACTGCACGTTGTGTATCGACCTTCCTGGGCCGCGTTCACGCCGCAGTAAGTGGAAAGCAGTGGTAGGTCCTCATTCCTAGGATCTTGTACTCAGTGTCGTGAGCTCCATTTCTTCTGAGGCTCGACTTTTGTTTGGTTCTCCCGAGTCGTTGATATTTTGTACATTCGGGGCATGACGGGGCCCCGTCCCGTCATAGTGTTATTCATTCTGTAGGCCTGTAGTCTTGTCGAACTTGGTTCTAAGGATGTAATCGTTTCGGTTTATGTACTTTTGGGTTAGCCATTTTGGGCTAGACTATTCTATATCTTAATGGTTGTTTATCTTGAGTTTACATTCCGCCGTTTTCTCGATGTTGTGTCACTAGGTGACCGGTTATGCACCGGCCACGGTCCGGTTCGGTCGTGACAAAAGTGGTATCGAGCGATTAATCCTCTGAAAGAGTCTACAGCCGTATCTAGTAGAGTCTTGATTATCGCGCGCACCACATCTATAATCAGGGGGCTGCAGGATATTTAGGATTGGTTCCCATTCTTTCACTCTAAGATCGTGCAATAGAGTTGTGCTATAGGTTGAATTTCCTCTGACGTATTTTTTCCTCAGACGCTTATGTCTCCGCGCTAGTGCAACCGCAGCCGTGGCGGCAAGCGCAAGAGAGGAACTACCGCAGGCACCGAGGTCACTGTGGCACGTGCCCGGCCCTACAGACGAGGTGTTTGGACGGCGAAGTTCTACGACGCCGCCAACCCCAAAGAGTCGGAGGAAGCCGATCGCCGAGATCATGCAGACTGAGCCTCCATCCAAAGAAATTGGGCAGAGGATATGGGCTACAAGGAGATAGCTCGCCATCGCCGTAATCGTGGCGAGCGCGAGGATAGGTTGGAGACAGCAGTTCCGGCTGCACCCGTAGTTCAGTCCAGAGTTGCTAGCTTGAGACTTTTTGAGTTGCAGCCCACCAGAGTTTTATGGGTCGAGGCCTGAGGATGATCCGCAGGAGTTTATCCGACAGTTGCAGAGGATCGCGAGGTGATCGGGCTTCGAGACCGAAGTCGCTGGTATTAGGTTCGTGACGGCCGCGGACACCGCAGCTGATCGGTATGATTCGCGGAACTGCCCCGGGAGCATGCGATCCAGTATTTGGGACGAGTTCTCGAGGCGCATTTGGCCATTTCTTGCCACCGCAGATGGCGAGGGCTCGCCGATAGATTTTTGACGCCGAGACAGAATGGGCGACGGTCCGAATACAACGTGGAGTTTGATTCATCGCTGGTATGTGCCCACATCGTAGCGCATGGAGGACAGGTGCACCGCTATGTCACAGACTCGATGATCACTTGGCCGAGTTGCTCGGGGTGGCTCTCCACCGCATGGACATTGCCCGCACGCAGCACATGCTCTCGTGCGAGGAACGCAGGGTCGACGGATCGGCAGTATCGCCAGGAGGCCAGACAACAGGTCCTCTCGTAGTTTTAGGGTAGACAACCCCAAAGAAGAAACCAGATTTGCACCACACCGGCCCAGCGCCTCCACCATCTTCGGACGCATGAATATTCGGGAGCGGGACAGGTTCCGTGGCTTCGGTTTTCGTAGGACCAGTTCCGGGCCGATGAGGCCACCTATGCCTCGGTGTGGTCGATGTGGTGATTGCCATTATGGGTGTCGTGTTCCTCCGTGAGCTTGTTATTCTCGCGGCAGGCCATTTGAGAGAGATTGTCCGTCCGCAGTGGCGGGAATATGATGGCTCACCGGCGGTCGATGGCTGGATCTTCATCGCCATGGCGATGCGCCGAGGCGTGGTATTCACGACGCATGTGCCGCAGGGTCGTGGTAGAGGTTCCAGCCCACGGTCCTCGTAACCGCATTTATGCTATGTCCCACCGCCAGACTGCGAGGCGCCACCGATGTCGCCACAGTACATTGTTGGTTTCTTCGTGATGTTTATGCTTTGATAGATCCGTGTTCTACCACGCCCTATATATCTCCTCATATTCGGGTAGAATAGGGATGAGCCCGAGTCCATAGAATCTTTGAGGTGGCTACGCCGGTGCTTCGGTGTTAGCCGAATGGTATATAAGGCTTGCCTAGTGACTATAGATGGTCGCCGACTCTAGCCGACTTGATAGAGTTGGACACGCAGACTTCGATGTGATTATGGGTATGGATCGCTAGCGTCTTGCTATGCCAACGTGGACCGCAGAGAGAGGTTAGTTCGGTTCCGCTTCTGGTGAGCCGTTATCGAGTGGAAGGAATACCGCATCGCCGGCGGTAGGTTTATTTCTTACCTCAAGGCTAGGAAGATGGTACGAAAGGGTATATTTACCATTTGGTTCGTATTTGATATCGAGAGTGAGATACCGACCTTGATCGGCCCGTGGTTAGAGAGTTTCCAGACGCTTTTCCAGCACGAAGCTCGTATCCTCCCGAGGAGATTGAGTTTTGCATCGATTTGGCACGGACACTCGACCGATATCTATCCCGCCATACGTGACGACACCGCCGAGTTGAAGGAATCAAGGACCAGTGAAAGATTTGCCGGAAAAGGCTTTATCAAAGCAAGTGTTTCTCCCGTGAGCACCGTGTTATTTGTAAAGAAGAAAGATGGACGCTGCGTATGTGTATTGATTACGTGCAACAACAAGGTAACTATCAAGAATAGATATCCTCCCGGGATTGATGATTTGTTTGACCGATTGCGAGTGCGAGATGTTTTTCCAAGATAGACTGCTCGTTATCATCAAAGCGCGAGTTAGAGAGGCAGATATCCCAAGATCGCATTCAGACCCGGTATGGGCACCATGAGTTCGAAGTGATGTCTTTCGTTGACAACGCTCAGCAGATTCATGGATTTGATGAATAGGTGTTCGTGCCATTCTGGATATGTTCGTTATAGTTTTCATCGATGATATCTTGGTGTATTCGCGCAGCGAGAGCATCTGGTCATTCGGAGACGGTGTTAGGAGTCCTCGTGACCGCGATTGTATGCCAAGTTCTCGAACGCGAAGTTTTGGCCGGCTTCGTGGCTTTCTTAGGACATGTTATCGAGCCGATGGTATTCGGGTTGATACAAAGAAAGCGATCAAGACTTGGCCTGCACCCACTACGCCGGAGTGCAGCTTTTTGGGCCTGCAGTTATTATCGGAGGTTTGTGAGCGCTTTGCTTCTATTTCAAAGATTTTGACTAAGCCGACTCGTAAGCGGTATGTTCGCCGGACGGATACTTGTGAGGAAAGTTTCCAGTTGCTAAAGGAGAAGTTGACGACCGCCCCCGTTCTTACTCTTCCGCAGGTTTAGATGGATATGTGGTTTATTGCGACGCCGTCAGCGCTTGGGTGCGTGCTGATGCAGCACGGCAAGGTTATAGCTTATGCATCCCGACAGCTTAGGAAACATGAGAAGAACTATCCCACACATGACTTGGAGCTGGCAGCAGTGGTTCATGCCTTGAAGATCTGGAGACATTATTTATATGGAGTTCATGTGGACATTTACACAGACCACAAGAGTCTCCGCACATCTTCACCGAGGAGCCGAACTTCGCGCAGACGCGGTCGAGCTACTAAGGATTACGATGTTGATATTCTGTACCACCCAGGGAAGGCCAATGTAGTTGCAGATGCCCTTAGTCGCAGATCGATGGGTAGTCTATCTGATGTTCATACAGAGAAAAGGGATATGGTCCGAGAGTTACACCGCCAGCAAGCCTCGGGTTCGTTTGGTTGATTCCGCTAGTAACGAATTCGGTTCGAGAGGTCGCCGTCTTCCATCGCCGGCGAGGTGAAGAGGCGATATGAGGATCCGATTTTGGTACGGCATCGAGACGCAGCTTCCGGGAAGAGAAGAGTCTATTCGAGGTAGCACCGGACGGGTGCTAAGATTCGAGGGCCGGTTGTGTGTTCCGATGCGACAGACTTCGTCGCCAGATTCGTGAGGCACACGCGCTCGTTATTCGATTCATCCGGTCGACTAAGATGTACCATGACCTCAGTGCGTGTATTGGTGGGATGGTTTGAAGAGGACGTGGCGGTTTGTTGCCCAAAGGTCCTAATTGTCGCAGTTAAGGTTGAGCACCGAAGCGGTGGGCTATTACGCTATTGATATTCACGTGGAAGTGGGAGGTGGTCAACATGGACTTTATTACGGGTTACCTCGCACCTGCAGGAGACATGATTCCATTTGGGTTATTGTTGACAGTCGAAAATCACCACTTTCTTCCGGGCCAGACGACGTTTTGACCAAGGACTATGCCGATTATATATTAGAGAGATTGTGAGATTGCACGAGTCCCGTGTCGATTATATCGATAGATGAGCCCATTCACGCTAACTTCGGAGGTCTTTCCGTAAGGATTAGGGACACAGTGAGTCTCAAGACGACGCTTCATCCTCGTGACGACGGACAGCCGAAAGCGCACTATCCGATACACTCGAGGATATGTTACGGGCTTGTGTTATTGATTTCGGGTAGCCGGAGGATCATTTACCTCTTGTGGAGTTTGCTTATAACAATGGCTACCATTCTAGTGTTCGGATGGCGCCATGAGGCCTTATACGGGAAGTGCAGTCACCCATAGGTTGGTTTGAAGTGGGAGAAGGCGCGATTAATCGGGCCGATTTGGTTCACAGCGATGGATAAGGTGAAGCTTATCCAGAGCGGTTATTAGCGCAGCCAGTCGGCCGTAAATCATACGCAGATCATCGGCCGACACTTAGAGTTTGAGGTTAATGATTGGGTCTTTCCGAAAGTGTCACCTCATGAAGCGGTGTGATGAGATTTGGGAGGAAAGGAAACTCACCAAGGTACATCGGGCCGTATCGATTGTCCAAGAGTGGGCAAGGTTGCTATGAGTTGGATCTGCCGTCCGATCTTGGCGGTACATCCGCTTTTTCACGTGTCTATGTTACGGAAACGTTGGAGATCCGTCAGAGTGCACCCGATTGAGGATATCCAGTGACAGAGGAGTTGTCGTATGATGAGAGAGTCCCATACGATACTCGATCGTCAAGTTAGACGACTCGGACGAAGGAATTGGCTTCGTCGAGGTTTTATGGCGAACGAGAACAAAGAGGAGATGGCGTGGAAGCGGAGGATGATATGATGAAGAAATACCCACACTTATTCCCTATACCTCCGTAACCCCCTTTCCTACCGATTGGTGTTAATTTAATTGATTATGCTGAGTAATGTTGTTTCGGGAACATTCTTATTTGCAAAAGAATAGTTAAGAAGATATGTTTATGTTGTGTTTGTGTAAGGTAGAAGAACATTCGAACGAATGTTTCTAAGGGAGAATGTTATACCCCGTGGTTCGCCGCGGCGAAATTAGAGAAACACGTTCGGGGCCTCGAGCCGCGGCGCCAAGCGGTGAAGTGCGCGAGGCGCTGAAGCCAGCCATGCGCCGAAGCAGTGGTCGCGCAGAAAAGAGCCGAGAGTCCGCAGGAGTTGCGGCGCCGAGGCGGGAAATCAGGCGGAAAAACTTAGGAAAAGTCAGATTTTTATTTTGAAAGGGCCTGAGTGGGGGACAAGTGTCCCCCCCATCTGATTTTCAGAATGCATGCAATATAATTGACCAAGGCTTGGTCACTTTTCCATCTTTCATCTTTACTCTCTCTCTCTCTCTCTCTCTCTCTCTCTCTCCAAAGCTTGAGCACCCCCTTCTCTCTAAAACCTCAAGAAGTTTTCTAGCCTAAGAAAATCTGAAAAGTTAAAGGCAAGAAGGAAGCTTGTGACTAGCTTAGAAGTGCTATTGTGGTGGTGTTCTTGGAGAAAAAGGCTAGCAAGGTGTTGGAAGAAGTTTGGCTAAAACTTAAGGTAACATTTCTTCTCCTGTAGTTGGTATTGGGTGTTGCATGTCTAATAGGAAGAACTTGTAGTTGGAAAAAATGCACTTAGAGTAGTTGCATGTAAGAAATGAGGTGTGATTATGAAAGAATTGGTTAGGGGGATTTTATGAGCATGATGTTGCCTAAATACTACATTAGACTTGTTGGGTTAGTTGTTGTAACTTGTGGGGCTGAATTTTTACACACCAAAGTTTAGGTGTGTAATCCCCTTGGTGTTGGTTGGTTGTTGAGCCTTAAACATGGCATTTGAGCGTTAAAAATCGACCTTGAAAAAGGTGGCAATGTATGTAGAAACAAAGGAAACGCTGCCCAATTTTCCGTAGGAAATTGGTGACTTTAACTTGGAAAAATTCTGCATTGTAATTAGAGCTTGATAAGCGTATTGTGGTCATTTTAGGTTGACATACTACGTGCGGTAAATTGGACTTAGCTTGTGGATTGACCGAAGAGGTATGTGGAGCTTTCCTATCTTTTGAGCATGATTAGTTGTACCTATGTAGTACGGTAGACGTACAAGATTTGGAAATCTTCGTTTGTTATAAGTATTTGATACTTGCTTCGTTTTAAAAGAAAAGTATAAAAATCCCTTGGACTTAAGAGAATGTGTTTTACTATTGTTTAACTCTAATATAACGGCTTTATGGGGAGTTGGTTATATTAGTTTGTGAAAGTTTAATGGAGAAAGGTTTTGATGATTTGAACTTGTGGAAGGAAAATGGTTTTAAGGCATGAATTGCCTAAGGTTTTACAAGAAATGAAGTCACTTAATTTAGAAGCTTGAGATAGTTTTAAAAGGAAATGTGACTTGTTTTGAAAAGAAATCGTAACTTGATACTATGGTGATTAATATCTTGGAATTTTTGTATAAAAAGAGTTATTTCTTAAAAGGTTAGAGGTACATGATACTTGGGTTAAATTCCCGGATTTTTATTAAAAGACATGATCGTGCCTTAGGTATACTAAAATGAGAGGATGTATTAGTACTATTAATAAGAAGTTAGGTGATTCTTAACTTGCTTAAGTGATGATAGGCCGGTAGTGCTTATGTTATGTGTATTAGCCGGATGAGCTATGTTATATATATTTATATTGTTACGGGTAAACCCCGTTATTATTTATGCCATGGATTTGCTACCCATGACGCGAGTGCGCCAGTACTACGCGGATCCGACCATAGGATCCATGCGGGTGAAATAGTCCCACGCGAGTACGCTGATGGTTCACGCGGATCCACGGGATCCATGCGGGTGAAATAGTCCCGTGCGGGTGAAATAGTCCTATGACGAGGCGGATGACCTCATGCGGGTCCACAGGACCTATGCGGTGAAATAGTCCCGGGAGTAGGATTGCTTAATGATACTACGCGCAGGTACCTGTTTTGATCATGAGCCTCCTATTTTTATGCTATAAAATGTATACTTGTTACTCTCATTATTAGTAAGGCACAGTGCAACATAATTTGGTTTTATCTATAACTTCAGTGTATTTTGGACTTATGATATTACTACAATATTTTCCGCTTTACATACTGTACGTTGTGTCTCGACTTTCCTGGCCGCTCATGCCGCAGTAAGTGAAAGCAGTGGTAGATCCTCATTCCTTGGATCTTGTACTCAGGTGTCAGGAGCTCCATTTCTTCGGAGGCTCGACTTTTGGTATGGTTCTCCCTGGAGTCGTTGATATTTTGTACATTCAGGGGCATGACGGGGCCCTGTCCCGTCATAGTGTTATTCATTCTTAGAGGCCTGTAGTCTTGTCAGAACTTGGTTCGTTAAGGATGTAACTGTTCGGTTTATGTACTTTTGGGTTAGCCATTTTGGGCTAGACTATTCTATATCTTAATGGTTGTTTATCTTGAGTTTACATTCCGCTGGTTTTCTCTGATGTTGTGTCACTAGGGTGCCCGGGTTAAGGCACCGGTCACGGGTCCGGGTTCGGGTCGTGACAATTGTGCCGACAATGTTCTTGATCACATCGATGTCACCACGTCCGTTCGTCCGACATCGACAACACAACGTGGAAACGGCTTGATGCAATCGGCAAACAATGGATATATGGCACCATATCCAAGGATTTACTTTATACTATTATGAAGACAAGTGATTCGGCTCACGACTTATGGACAAGACTAGAAGAAAAATTTCAAGAAAAACAAACATATACTTGCCGTATATCTGGAGGAACAATTTAACAACACCTGTATTGAAAACTTTGTTATATGTCCGACTATTATAAATAATTAAATTAGTTGCCAATCAATTGTCTAATGTGGGTACTCCGATTTCAGAAACAAAAATGGTTTTGCAACTAATTAATGGTTTGTCAAAAGGTGAGTACGATACGCTTGCAACGATGATCTAACAAGCTGATCCACTCCCTAGTTTCAACAAGACCCGGTCATAGTTACTATTGAAGGAAACTAGGTGTGCCAAGAACGAACATAATCAAAAGGCATTGGTGGTTGATGCACCGGTGATGCCACAACACCCGCCGGACAACCGCCACATACGGACAGTTTGCAGGGTGGCAGTAGCGACGACAAAGACAGAAGCCGTGGTGGATAGTCATATTTGACCTCATACTTTAACGGGGGGCATTATTTGACCTCATACTTTAATGGATGGCAAATACGACCCTTTTTCGAAAGTTGGATGGTAAATGTGACCCTTTTCCCTTTTCAGAATTGCGGACGTAGCTAGAGTAGAATTAGTTCATTTATGTAATTTAAATTCCATTAAAAATCTTGAATCTTGTCAATACTTTGTTAAAGATTAATCACCTAATATCCGAATTTCAATACCCATTTATATCAACCTAGAAGGAGATAAATCATTAAGCGTAAAATAGTAAAATATTTCTTACTTTTAGGAGTGAGTAAAATTTTAAGGGGTGTGTCCAAACTAACAATACCATTTATTTTAAAATAAAGGGAATATTAGAAAAAAGGGGAAATGGCTAAAATAACAACTAAATTATAGTCGGATTTGCAGTAACACACTCATACTTTACGGGGATATAATCCCCCCCTCCGAATATATCTTTAAGGGATTTCTTTGGCATTTATCGAGTGAACTGAATAACAATTCAAATACGTGTTGAACAAAAGGTCTAAAAACAAAGAAGTTTGGTCATTTTCAGGTCATTTCACTCTTCAAACAAAATAAAAAATTAAAATTATCTCCTTCACTCTTAATTTTTTTCACGGAGAAATCAATTAATTATATTGGAATTTGATCTTGTGAATCATTATATTCCTCCATAATCGAGTTTTGACTTGTGTCGCGTTGGATTTGGTTCGATGTTTCTAGAGAAATGCTAAAGAAATATTTTAAAAATATATTCGGAGGTAATAGAATCTCCGTTAAGTATGAGTGTGTTACTTGTAAAATCCGGAAAAAAATAATAATATATAGTTGTTGGTTGGGTTAATAAAAATACATATATATATAAGAAAACAAAGAATAAATTGCATGGGATGAAGTTAGTGTTAAAGTTGGATAAATAGATAGATAAAATGAAAATAAGAAGAAGAAAAAAACAAAATGCATGCTGCTGCCCGTCCTTTCCTCCCCCCCTTTCATTTCCTTTCAATCTCTTGGTTTTCCCCCTCCCATAAGTTATACAATCATCTCCACTTATACATTGTATTTACACACAAACAAAGTACATAGCATAAAGATTAGAAAATCAGGAAAAACAAGTGAACAAGAAAGAGGAAAAATCTGGAAAAAACAAGAGAGCAAGAAGAACAACAATAAAAGAAATACTAGGGAGCAAGGGTCCCTTGTAGCAATCGAACAACAATCATTTCACACATACAAGGTGAGTTTTCTCACTCAGAAATTCTTGGTAACATCTTTTATTTTAAGTTCAATACATGTTAGAATAAGAATTGAGTGTTGAAAAAAAATAATGAGTTTTTGATTGTTTAGACAACTAGTTGCGTCATGAACTTTACGAACTGGTTTCACTATGTTATAATTGTTAGAATTTGATGAAATTAGAAATAATGGTACACCTCTCTATTATGATCATATAGAACCAAAAATGAGGTAAAATGGACATACGGTTTAAAAGTTATCATAGTTCAAAGTTTTTGCCTTAGATTTGGCTGAAAATCGGAAAGGCATAATTACAGACTATTTTTATTGAGTTTTACTAATTAGAATTATATAAAAATTTACATGGTTGTAAATAGTCTTGTCCGGCCCGGTATCACCATCGACCGACCGATAAGCTTACCGGTCCGACCGATCGACCGTAAGGTTTCTGGCCCCGGATCGATCCGGCCCCGACGAAACCTTATCGGCCCGATTCGGTCCGACGTAAGAATTTCCGGGTCGGGCCATTTTTTTTTAAAAAAATTGAATTTCCAATACTGAAATTGACATTCTCGGACGCGGTGCCACGCAATTTTTACGTTGAAATCAATTGTACATCGCGAGATATTTAGATTTGAAAATGGGAAAAACGTAACGATTTGGGGGAAAAGAGAAATTGAGGGGCAATATGGACGGTTTTGGAGAAATCCGGTGAAGCAAACGGACTTTTAGTCCGTTTGGGATTATTCGTCTCGAAAAAATACGCGAAATCAAAAAAATATTAAGGTAAAACGGACGTCCGAGCGCAAAGTTATGACCATATAAAGTTTGATCAATTTACAACTAATTAGGTGAAGGCGAGTGGGGCCGGGGCTTCTGGGGCTGGCTGGAGGGGGGGCTGGCTGGAGGGGGACTGGGGGGTGGGGGGACCGGTTACCGGGTATTTTACCGGGTTACCGGTCCGGTTCCTTTAACGGTCCGGGTATTTTTTAAATACTCGTATCCGGACCGTTAAGGTTTCGGTCCGGTTTCGGTCCGGGTTTACCGGTCCGGTTTCGGTCCGGTTCTCGAGTATATCCGAACCACTAACAGCCCTAGTTGTAAATGTCTCTGTTACAGACAGATATAGCTAAATAGGGGTTAAAACGGACTTACGAGTTGAGAGTTATTGTAATTTGAAGTTGCTGCCTCGGATTCATCAGAATCCAGAAGGGCAGGACGTTGAAACGTAAAACTGTACTAATCCGTGAGAAATATGAAAATTGGTGTTAAATGAAAGTTTTATATATCTCTGTTGTGGACACTTTGAGACCTTACGGAGGTCTATACGACTTACGGATTGAGAGTTATCGCTATTTAAAGTTTTTGCATCAGATCTATCGAGATTCAGGAAGGGCAGCGAATAAAAGTGTAAAACTGTACCAAATGGTACAGAATATGAAAGGATGGTTCACATGGAGACGTGTATCTCTCTGTTCTCGTCGTTTTGAGATTTTATGGGGCTTGAACGGGTTTACAGATTAGGAGTTATGACTATTCTAAGATTTGATTATGTTTAATAAAAATTCTGCCGAAACAAATTTCATGTGGCTGTTTTGAGGATAAATTTGTGTTAGTTACCCAAAGTAGTTTTAAATAAAATTTGGTACAGTGAAAGATCCTCGTCTTACCTTAGTTTCCGCTTGAGAAACACCTTAGTTGGAGTTATGGTTAAAAAGTTATAATCGTTACAAGTATGAATGACAAAATGTTGGAAAAGAGAATATTATTTATTCGATCTTATGAAAAATATGAAAAGTGAATACGTGTTCATATAAATATATAATGAATCGGGTTGCACGCCGCAACAAAACGTAAAGTGAATACGCGTTCACAAATACGTAAACATAATGGATCGGGTTTCACGCCGCAACAAAACGTAAAGTGAATATGCGTTCACAAATACGTAAACATAATGGATCGGGTTGCACGCCGCAACAAAACGTAAAGTGAATATGCGTTCACAAATACGTAAACATAATGGATCGGGTTGCACGCCGCAACAAAACGTAAAGTGAATACGTGTTCACAAATACGTAAATATAATGGAGCGGGTTGCACGCCGCAACAAATATGAAAGATGAATACATGTTCACCTATATATATAAATACGAAAAGTGAATACACGTTCACAAATATATAAATGTAACAAACATATGAAAATGCAGGGGAATGTCTTAACGTATAATACGAGATAAAATGAAGTGTTAATTAAACTGAGAATTTCTTATGAGGAGTTGCTGCATATTTAAAAGTGTTGTAACCTGATATGTTTTTGCAATATGCTTATTACGTTATAATGTGATTGCACTTGGAATATTGTGGTGTTACTTTGAATTGCAGGGTAAGGTGCTCACTCAGCCCCGGATGGTAGGGCTGACTCTTTATTTAACGTGTTTCAGGAAACCGTGATAGAGGAAAGGCCCCATGCCAAGGCTAGCGATCGTCCCGTAACCTCTTGTCATACCAAGTCCATTGTTTCGGGCTTGATACTCGTCAGGTTCAGAATGTCAGTTTCGGTGTCTCGGGAAATTCCCGTGTGGGGTGGTCTCCCTTCCAACTTAGAATAATCTTTGTCAGTATGTCTATGTAGAAATAATATTTGCACGAGCATGGACTCGCGTTATATTTTCAATAAAGTCATAAACAGATTTCTTTATTGTTATTTTTATTAATAGCTTCGTATTTGAATATAACTTTAAATTTCTAAATAAAGAGAATTAAATGGTGCTCCTGGTGAGAAATAATTGTTCAGGTGTCATCACGCCCTAAGTAAAGACTTAGGAAAAGTCGGGGCGTGACATTACTGCAATTCGATCATAGTATACGTGTCATTTTAGCCATTTTCCCTAGAAAAAATATAAACAGAGAAGTCATTTTATCTCTTTTAATAAACAAAAAATATTTTACTTTAAAAAATACTGACTTTGTAATATTTGACTATTTGTTTGTCAGAAAACAACTCATTTTTGCGAAAACATTTTCCGTCGTACCAAAAACATCCATTGTACTATTGTCTACAAAATTAGACTTGGGAACCAATTTATAATACAAAATTTAACTCAAGGGACCAAAACGGAACTTGCTCCAACTAGCGGGTCAACTTTGATATACTCTAGAATCCGGCCCCGGTTCGATCTCACTTGAGAGAGAGAAAATGGAGGAGAAGGGGAAAGAGAGATGGAGCGCTGCGATCGGAAATCTATCGGAGATGACATCCAATCTCGAATCACTTCAAAAGCTACTTGTGAAGAAAGCAGTGTTCGTCGATGATGACACTTTTGCTAAAGCCTCTCTCACCTCCGAACAAGCCCGTACTATTAAGGTTCATCAATCCAACTTATTTAAGTTTAATCAGTTGTTTATATCTGAGTAGCTGTGTTTTGTACTGAGATAGTGAACTATTCAGTTTGTGTTGTATAATTTGTTGTTTTCTGGATGCAATACTGTTAATTTGTGGTTCTAGTGGGACTAAAGTTTGATCAGTTGGAAAAGGCAATATGTTATTGGTGAATGAAACTGAAAATCAATGCGCGCACATAACACTTGTTTAATCTGTTATTGGTGTATGAAAATTGCTATCTACTGATAGTCAATTTTTGGATGCCTCAACAGTAGTCTTAATTAGACAGAGAGAGTCTGAGCAGCCAGTGGCGTAGCCAGGAATTTTAATAAGAAAATATAAAAAAAGTAGACACATGTAAAAAATAAGGAGTCAACATATAGTATTTATACATAGTTAAAAATTTGACTTAGCTAAACAGTGTAATTTTTTGGCGAAGAAGAATTGATATCCCTTAGCATAAGGTGGCTCCACCATTGGATGCAGCAGACCTTATATTATATTCCTAAAGAACAAGGTTAGATTGGTTTCATTCAGAGAAGATGCTGCAGAAAAAACTTTTGTAGTAGCAGACTTAAGTGTATAGATGGAGAAGAACAAAAAAAAGGAGAATGATGCAAGAGAAGAGTATAGAGCATAGGCGGTTAGCTGAAAAACTTTGCTCGAGGAATATAGAAGTGCAGAAAAGTAGCAGGTAGAATAAGCAGAGAAGGACAGACGGAATGGAGAAACAGGTGTAGCAAATTTTATCTAGTCCTTCATGGAAAACTGCTCTAACTTAAATGTTACACGTGTCTAGGTTACAAGTCTAGGTTAACTAGGAAAGTTCCTTATTTCGTGTAGCGTAAGATCTTATATGAGGTATCTTCTTGTATGTTCTATTTTTTAAAGGATTTGTCTTGCTTCTATCATTGCCTTACGATATTATAATGCATATATGTAGGGGTATGTTGCTTGGAAGTAAAGTGTCATCTTAATAAGTTTGAGAGCAAAAGATCAAGATAAGATTTTTAGCTTGGAAATCAAGCTGAGCAGCTTTCTACATATGCTGTTAGACCAACTCTTTTGCTAACGGAATTGGCTGCTGTTTCTGTTTCTACGTGTGAGCTGTTGTCAACACTACAGAAACAGAGAAGTCTTATATTGAGTTAAAATGTACACAAAAAATATAGAGCAACTTGAGCACTAAATCAGATCACTAACTAAAAGGTTGGAGAAATCTCAGGCACAAGATACTTTTCAAGAAACATTTAGATCTTGATTTTAAACTCCCCTTCACTAGCCAAATCTTATCAAAATGCAAGTTGCATTATCTTTGGAAGTACATTAGCTACCACATTAGAAGTCCCACTGTGTAGTGTGTTTCAAGTCTAGACATTTCAGAAAATGTGAGAAAACATGTTATAAATATTCCAGGGCTAAAAGGAAAATGACCCGACAATCTTTGGTTTAAGGTCTGAGGGGAATTCAAAAATCCTTTTATCTCCAGTTCCAGCTGACGTCAGCAACTATCCGAGGCATCCTAGTGTGCTAAAGTGACAACTGCAATGTGGCTTTAATATAAGCCTAAATGTGGACACAAGAGGAAGCAGAAAAGTTCTCTAAACTTAATGCTCGCCACCGATCGACGAAGTCCACTACTGGTTCGTCTTTCCTTTGATTGGTGTTCGTCAACTCCATCATACTTATTGTGTGACGAGTGCCCCCAAGTTGAATTTGAATAGATAGTTGGATACTCTCTGTAACTGTAGCTTTAATTTCAGCGTAAATGAACAAACTAAGAGTAAGCAACACTTTCATGCAGGAACAAAGATAAACGAGACGAAATGTAACCTAGTTAAATAGGAAACAAAGCTTATTGATTTAAGTTACTTTATCTGATTCGTTAGACCTACAAGTATTAGTTGATGACTTTGCCCCTTTTGTCGTCATCTTTAGCAAGTTACTACCTTATTGATTGAAATCGCTTTTTATGGATAATCAAGACAATGGTGTTGTTCAACATACTTGGAAGTCAAGTGTGAGAAATTATGGGGAAAAATAATTTCTCCGTGGCTGCTTGTGGAGATTTCTGCTTACTTGCTTGATATTGAAGAAACTCATTATATTCCTCTAATTCCCTGCAGTGTTAGTCTTAGTCTGAGCAACATGAGCATTATTGGGTGGTTGATCATGCAGAACACGGCATAAGTCACGAGTGTGTCTAAAATTATGACAATAACTATATTGAACATCATTGGGTAGTGGATCATATAGAGTACGACATATGTCATGTCTCATGAGTGTGTCTAAAATTATAATAGTAACTACACTTAGGCCTAGATCTTCCAAAACGACCTCCTCGTCGATTATCCTTGGACTGACAGATGAGTCAATAATTGGTGATGAGACCATTGTGTGATTAGGATGTGCAGCAAGGCGAAGCAAACTAGAGAATAGTTCATCAATTGTAGAAACCGTAGGACTAACCAAAATTTGATCACACACTGAATCAAGGTCAGTAGGAAGTCTAAGTGTGAGAACTAGAAACGACATCTGTCTTTGCTCCTGTTGTTTTTCAACGTTAGTAGTAGTACTTTAAGAGGTGGGGGCGCGAGGCAATGCATTTTACGCAGCACGGAGCGAGGCGTAAGCCCGGAGAAAAAAAATTATATAGGTGATACCATCTAGTTGAAAATATACTTTAAGTCATATTAATACGCTTTTTTAGGTTGTATGCTTTCTAGGAGTCTTTTAGCGCACCAGAGATTTATATGTGCGAGTAGAAAATATAAGAATTTCTAGTAATTTTTTAAATTTTATATAATATTGACTAGAGATGAGTTTGAATGGAGAAACATGATCAAGAATTCATATAATTGGCCTCAATTTGTTAGGGTCAAGGCGTAATTGTTGTTTTATACTTCCCCCACTATTTATGAAAGTAATAACTATTCTATGGCTACAGGTTCTTGAACAAAGAGTTCAGACTTTAGAGAGAGAATTAGACAATGCTATTTCTGCTGCTGCTCATGCACGGACTGAGAAAAGACAGGCTGAGGCAACTCAGAAAGCTGCTGAACTACGTGCACAAGAGGTTACAAGAGAGCTTGAAAATACCACAAGTATGTACTTCTGACTCCTTTAGAACTTCAGCTATATGAATTATGTTGGTCAAACCAACTTTGCTTTATGGTCTTCTGCAGTAGTGAATATCTGCTTGTATAATAATTAGTTATTATAACCTTACCTACTATATTGAGATGATCTCAAGTACCAATTATATTGCTTAATCATGGACCTCGTAGTCTCTGATACTCTTTTATTCCCTTTTTCCATTTATTCTTTTTCAAAAATCAAAAGTCCCATTCTCAAGGACAAGTAAGAAGAATTTTGCTCAGTGTTCTATTTGGGCTACTGTCAAGATCCCCTTTTCGTTTCAAAGTCACTATAGCTGATTTGCTCTTCTTGTATCGTTTTGTTTTGGCGTAGAGGGTGGGCTTTAGAGGACAAAAGTAACTTAGAGCTCTTTTGGCAGGTGCAGTTGAATTTTAAGTTGTCTAGGACTCTAGATTAGCCAAGAGAGTGTTATCTGTCATTTTGCCATTTTATCTGTCTTAACCAAATTGGATTCCTTGGGTTGTAAAGCAAGAGTGAACATGATAATACACGATCAGTCATCTGGAGTGTTCGTATCAGGGAATTGGGTTTGTCATTTCTATCGATGTCCTCACAAAATGGATTTGCACTAACATGTTTCTCTGCGGTTGCAGGAGTATTTGAGCTGCACATGGAAGAGCTTCGTGCAAAGCAAGAAGAGATATCTAAGCGAGATAAGGAAATCAAACTTCTAGAGGCCATAATTCAGACACTTGGAGGCAAGGGCTCCCGTTCTACTGATGAATGAGCACGAAGTGTCAACACTGATTGTAATTACCATGCCATCTTGTACCAATTCTTTGTATATTAAACAAGATTTTGGTTTCTAATGTCGTACCAGGAAGTAGAGTATTTCAATAGTTTTCTGCGTCCAAGTTTTATGTTCTGCTTTCTTTCTTCAATGGTACAGTAGCAGTACCACAACTGACAGTCATATAGAGATATAACGTGTTAGGATATCTAGTACAAATCATTAACCTGAATCTCTACCTCGTAGAAAAGTGAAATGAAGATCGTGGCTTGAAGATTGAATGCTGTCATTAGGGCTGTCTTAGGACCCTTATTCCTTAGCTAGTTACAAAGGTCGATGATATATGATCCAACAAGTATTTATGGCTTCAATATCATTCTTAGAATATAAATGGTGTGTTATATAGTTAACTGTGATAACATATAGGAAAATTCAATCTTATTCGTAGCTTCAATTTTTTTTGTTTTATCCTCTACAATCCTCATCTTATCGACTTTGAAAATTATAAGCTGAGCTATTGTGCCAAACAGTAAGACGAGTCATCGGTCCGCCTTAATCAAGATATTGAGTTGCATAAATTAGAAAGCCTGTGACAACTACAATTTTTGAAATACAGACGGTTAAGCATTCTAATATGTCCATTGGTAATAGCATTAAAGCGTTAATGATGAGCATTCAGCTCATCAAAAACTGATAAATCGGCAATTTAGTCGAAGGAAACAAGGGAGCTCCTAAGGTTATGGAATCGAGTCATCAAGAGAGCAAAAAGGTGGAAGCTCTCGAAGGAAACAAGGGAGCTCCTAAGGTTGTGGAAACCGGTCATCAATAAAGCAAAAATGGTGGAAGCTCCTGAGGGGTTAAAAAGAAAAACTTCTGCACCAACCTCTACCTACGATGCCTAATTGATAGGTTCTCATAGATGAAGAATCCTTCCATTTTCAACGCCAAATCTTGTATCACTCTCTTTTAATTATAAAATTTGCACTAAAAAGTAGTGGCGTGCATGGTACGATATTTGAAATTTCGATTTGGTAATATCGGTTTTCAATTTTTAAAAATACTATACCCATTATCGTATAAATCAATTTGGTATGGTTTGGTATTTCTAGTTTGGTTTCAGTATTTTACGGCATAGTAAATCGATAACCATAGTTTGTACGACTTTGACTTACATATACTCATATCGTAGAGAATTATGACTTCGATTATTCAAGAAACGCCTCAATTATATCTTACTAACAACTCACACATGTAAAAAAAATTAAAAAATACAAGCAATCCCTTCATAAATCAATTACACAAAAAAAGACATTTCAATGAAGATAGAATAGTCAAAGTTCCAACGTCTAAATAATTAATTTTGTACTAATACTAGTTTATATATTTGTTAGTATTATAATATCAATATAAATGAATTATATATGTAACTATACTTCAGGTATTCGATATTTTCTTTATAAATATCAAATACTATTCCGAATATCAAATATTTTTAAAATGCATATCAAATATTGTAATACCGGAATCACGATATAAAAAATTCCAATTACGACATAGTTTTCACTATATACCATACCATGTCCACCCCTACTAAAAAGTACAACTTAGAATCTAAAACTATAAGAGCTAATATGTGCACTATACACTTTTGTACCGAACAATTTAAGGACAAATGAGCAAAATAGCCATCACTCGGGACCCTAATTAATAGTTAACCACTGTTTTGAATGATCTAATGTTTAGCCTTTTTTTAACCTCAAAACTATTTTTTGGCTAAAAGTACTACAAGCTAAAACATGAAAAACAGTCTAAAATGATACGTTATATTACTACTTAGTATAAGAGTCTAGAAGCAGGCAGCTGTCCGTCGACATGCCTGCTTCTGACAAAGGGTATTTTAGGTATTAATCGTTTTAATGCTTTAAGGGTATTGTATTAGACAGCTATGTACGTGTACTTTTCCTTTATTGGACAAAAAGACCAGCCCATTTTTAGTTAATTATTTTCCCGTGCGCTTAAAGCTGCAGTTCAGCTTCTATGAACGTGTGGGCCCTTCTGTTTTTCCCATTTTAGCGTGTTCTCTTTTGATTTCTTTTAAAGTTGTGGGTCCCATCTGCTGCCTTTTGACATACGAATTGTGTTACGATTTTTTTTATTATTTTTTATAATCGAGGTTTAGCGCTGCGCCTCAGATACCTGCTCGGCGCTGATGACACGGCCCTTCAACATCATCGAAATCGCGGACGTCTTTCAGCTGGTTAGTTTACGGCGCATAACCGATCAATGAGACAAGATCAAATTCCTCAACATACGCATTTCTTCGCGTCATGGAATCGAACTCACGCTGTTTCACGCCATGGCGTCTTATAAATACCGATTTTACCACCTGACTACGCCTGAGTACTTTGTTATCTCAATGTTGAGTGATTGGTCATTGGTTCTTCTTACAATTAAAAAAACGTGTAAAATTTTACACAGAAAAAAAAGGAATAAGCCATTAAAAGTTAAAACAGAGGGAATACTGTTGTGACTTTCAGTATTTCAATTGAAGTTCTACATTTCAATATGCAAGATTTAAATCTTAAATTAGAAATCTCAAAAGCCAAGGTCAAATTTTAATACACATCTTAAACACTAAATTACATGGTACGACGACTAGCACCTAAACCACAAATATAAACTTTTAATCTTAAATACAGACATTATAAATAAACCTCAACCAGTAGGATGTTTTATTAGATTTTTAATAAATGTATACATAATTTACGATTATATATATAGAGAGATTATAATTAAATATTTGTAAATTAGAGATGCATACATGCTTCTAAGAGCATTTTATTTGTCGTAGAATTAAAAGATAGAAAATGAATTAACAGTAACCGTTATGTATTTATATTATTTTTAAGAGAAGACTAAATATACAATGTTTAATATGCTTTTCCAATTTAATGAAACAAAGGACAAAACATATTGTTTTAATAATCCAAATATTGGGCCTAGGGATGTCAATTGGGGCAGGATAGAGCAAGGCAAACTCTTAACGAGGCAGGGCAGGAAAAGACTTAAATGGGGTTGAACAGGGCGGGGCAGGGCAAAATTAGTTTTGTTAAAAATTAAAATAGAGTAGAGCAGGTGATGGATTTGTGAATTTTAAATCAGGTCCTATGAAAAATGTGGACGTGCTGATCCATCGTAAAAAGAAGATCAATTAGGACCCCAACAGCTTAAGTACATAAGTTTCCTCAATGATTCTTCAGACTGCTCTACCTTGTCGCACCTTGCAATTAGTGAAGAAGTGGAAATCTTCTTAGCTTGAGAGAAACATCTCATATTATTCTTTATATGCTGTGCCAAGCTCCTCAATGGATAATTCCATCTACATATTCCTTGATCTTTTAATGCTTCAACTGCTCCAACACTGGCTCTCCTGCTTGAACTCATTTTGATTTAATTTCTTTTAAAAATTAATTCTTTTTCTGCTTTGATTTTGTATATGAATTGGCTCTCTGATCTTTTAATTGCTAGTATATTTGTTGATTTTGAATATGATGCTTTGTGTTTGAGTTGAGGCAAAGATTGAATTTATAGGAATGTATACTTTGTGGGAGTAGCTGGTGCCAGTGGCTCTTTTAGCTAACTGTGTGCTCTCTGCATTGCAGCTAGTGGTTTTCTAGTTATTTTATTTTATTTTTAAATTCACTTTTTTTTTATATCCAGGTTCTCGACTTACGCCAAATTAATTCGGGAGATAGTAGTACCTGTCACTCAACACTACTACCAGTAAATCGCGGGATATGCTCCAATAACCAGGATTTGAAAACGGACAACTGATAACACATATAAGTATCAATTTCAGAAGAGAGCAGAATACTCCACTAAGAATCGATCCGACGCTTCAAGTGTCCAGAGCGCCTTAAGCCCCCTCCTTTGCCATTAGAGTATGCCCGGGGGACAATTCACTTTGTTTTCTAGTTATTTGAAGAAAAGGGGGAATGAATTTAGTTACTGGCTTATACGTTATTTTTCAAATGCAGACAAGATGTTGGACCACAGCAACTGGTTTTTTATTGGCCTTTAGGAGAGTAGCCCTCAGTAGCTTCGAACCTGAATGGTTCAAGAACTTCGTTTTATCCCTTTACTACAAATACAAAGTTAAGAGAACAAAACTTTTGCAAGGAATTTAAAAAGACAAACGGGGCAGGGCAGGGCTTAGCGGGGCGAGGCGGAGCATTTTTTTGGACAAAGCTAAACGGGACAGGGCAAGGCAGGTCAAAATCTTAATAGATCAAAGCTTAACCCACCCTAACCCACCTATTTGCCATCCCTAATTGGGCATGTGCTGTGCACGGGCTAAGGACATCTAGTGCTGAAATAGAGCACCATTTCACAAAATTTCTAAAATTCAACTTACACCGTTATGAATTCCAAAAAAAAAAAAACTCTTATAGCTCTCTTGCTCCAAAAACTGATCCTTGAGCTAAAGCTAATTTTCACAAAATTTTAAAAGTTAGACCGAATGAAAATTAGAAGCTAACCATGTCACTAGTGTTTGATTGGTATAAAGTAAACAAGAAATATTACCCATACAAAGATAACATGTGTGTTAAAGCAGATAACTAAATGAACAGCACAAGAACACCTAAAGAGCTCATAATCAACAATATCATTTTCCTCATGGTGAAATTTGTTTTCTCCAGAAACCGTGAACTACTACCCTTCCCAATATTCACGCGTCCTTCAACAGACTATATAACGTTTAACTATTTCAAAAAATATTAGATGTCAAAACATTGCTAAAATCATATAACAAAACCAGTGTCCAACTAAACGTACTAACTTGAGGAAAGACCAGAAGCATGGCAAATTAAATGCAAACCTTAATACACGGTCAAATTGCACAATGTAAAACACTAACATCTCAGGTAATAACAGCAAAACAGAGATGCATCTTAGAATCGGCAGACAACTCCACTCCTTATGACCCACATTTACACTACAGAACAACAATAAAATTCATCACTTGTACCTTATGAGTAAGGCCCAAATATTATGTCTATGCTTAATACCACAAACAGCAGTGAGATGCACAAGACAATCATGATTTCTCCTGCACTACACTAAGCCTTCGGCAGAGATGGAAAGTACTAACCTTATCTATATTAACTACTCCAGAGACCCACATAAAGCCTATTAGACTAAAGGGATAGTCTAGGGATTCAACCAACAAGCACTCATTGGTTTGCAAGGTTTTTTAAAAGTTATCTATAATAACCTTAACCCAGTCGAGCAATGGGAATAAACACAACCCCAGAAAAAAATACATGCTTAAGCTAATCACCACAAAAAAGACCATCAGCTACATAAAGTAACGTCAGATCGGGTGGAGAGGTTGTGGAACAGCATGTGCGCCCGAAGCTAAATGGATGTGCAACGGACAATAAACCTCAGCTACAATCACAATCCGCAAGAGAAAATGTCAACAGAAGCACCACGACCAGACATGATCATCTGGCTGGAAAAGGTACAATATTTCTCAATTGTTATGCTTGTTGGGGGCAGAATAGACCACATGAGATATTCACCCTATTCAGGAGCCATCACGTCGGACAACAAGCATCAGCTTTGACAATAGGACACCTCACTAGCAGCACCAGGCAGAGGTAGATTCATCTTCCATCCACAGCCTACATACCCAGCCGCACCCCATCCCGTTTCAGAAACAATTTATAAGAACCAAAATTCACAAAAGAAAAAAAGAAAAGGTAAAAGCTGGAACACAAGTGTAATGCTTTGGTAAAACTACTCCTTGGATGAAGCTTATTTTTATATTTACTATAAGAATCATGAGCTCCATGGATGAAAAACACGATACGACTTATGAGCTCTTGGCCGGAGAAAAAGGCTTACCCAGTACATTTTATACACAGGTGCAGAAAGAAAATCTCCAGCCAGCATCTGCAGTTCATGCATTGCAAATACATTAACTACAAACAGCATCGGAAGCTAAATATCAACAGCTAACCAACAGCACTGAGAATCAACACATCATCTACCAATCAGCCTCGTCTCACGAACTAACTATAAGCTACTATGACGGTTGACAGCCACATCATCACCATCATCATCTGACATCAACCTCACCAACCTTCTCTCGATCATAACTATAAAACCCAGCACGAGTTTGGATGAAAAACATGATACGACTTATGAGCTCTTGTCCGGAGAAAAAGGCTTACCCAATATATTTTATACACAGGTGCACACAGAAAATCTCCATCCAGCATCTGCTGTTCATGCATTGCAGGTACATTAACTAAAAACAGCAACCGAAGCTGCATATCACTGCATATCAACAGCTAACCAACAGCACTGACAATCAACACATCTACCAATCAGCCTCGTCAAATTTCACGAACTAACTATAGGCTACTACGACTGTTGACAGCCACATCATCACTATCATCGTCTGACATCAACCTCACCAACCTTCTCTCGATCATAACTATAAAACCCAGCACGAGTTTGATTACAAAGTTAGTACACCCATAGGAAGCAAACATCGTCTTATAGTGGTAAGTACAGCAGTAGGAAGGAACATAGAGAAGCAACAGTTTTATGCATACCGCAAAAAGTGTGCTAAGAGAATACCATCAATATAGTCATCACTCAAAACATAAGCTCCCAATCTAGTACCATAACATTGAAAACTTAAAATAGCAAAAGCATGCACTACGTAGAGTACAGTTAAACACCAGGAGACATGTCCTACCAAAATGTCAGCTAATACTCTGCCTAGATATTGCATCACAGATTGTGTTTTAACACATTCAGAAGACAGCTAAAGTTGATACACTTCATCTGCCCGTTCTCATATTATGCCACCAGAAAATTACTCCTGAAAAGTAGAAAAGGAACAGTGCATAAATGACCCAGCAAATAGATTAAACAAAAAAATGAGATCAATCAGATCAAAGCTCAGGGTATCACCTCATCAGCACGAGGAGAAGGACTTCGTGAATCCATCGCTCGACCTGGAGGGGAATGGCTTCGAGGACTTGGAGAGCGCTCATTGGGAATGTGCCTATCAGGAGTAACTTTTTTGGGTGATAAGCTTCTACGAGGAGACTTTATCTTGTGAGGACTTGGGCTACGCCGAGCTGGGGAGGCACTGCAATAAATTTCACAATAACTGCTTGATATAATGCAAAGACAAGATAATACAGACCGTATATAATGCAAAGACAAGATAATACAGACCGTATATAATGCAAAGACAAGATAATACAGACCGTATATAATGCAAAGACAAGATAATACAGACCATATATAATGCAAAGACAAGATAATACAGGCCGTATACAATGCAAAGACAAGATAATACATGCCGTATATAATGCAAAGACCAGCTAATACAGGTCGTATATATTAGATCGAGTGAAAACCTGTCATATGATGGACTCCGCCTTTGGTGCTTCTTGTCACGTCCCCTACCACGGTCTCGATCATAGTCTGGACTTATGCTGCGGCTCCTACTTCGATAGCGAGAATCCCGCTCTCTCCGCCTATACCTATCACGCTCATAGCGATCAACGCTTCTGCTCCTGCTTCTCCTGTATTCTCTGTCTCTATGATAGTCATCGCGGTATCTGTTAAATGTGAAAACAATCAAATTCATCAACCCAAGATCAATCACCAGATGTACACTAAATGAAGAATTTGTTGGACCCAAGAATATATCCGCAACTGAGACCCAATCTGGATGTAACCTATAGACAAGCATTCCTTCGTACAGTTCCACGTGAGTTGTCTTAACAACGCAGTATTCAACTTGTATTTTGAGCTCATAAGCTCAGTCTCCAGGAAAAACTATATGAGATGACATTCAGCACACTTCTAGCTTCACCATATAAGTGGGCCAGGGACTAGATAATTATAGAAGTAGGTCTTTCCTTTTTCCAAGTAAAATAAGTTTTGTAAGCATCAAACAGTTCCCTTCTCTACTCTGAGAATATGGTGTTTTACGAACATCATGCACGCAACAATAGTATAACCTAATAGTTCTCAATGAAGTCTATTCCATCGTATACAACTTAGGAACTCCAAAAATATATTTAAAGATGAAAAAAAGGAAAAAGAAAATAAGCAGACTGAACTGCCTAATCTTAAAAACGCCTTCAATATCTAGAGTTTCTTACTCGCCACATGGTCCATATGACTTTTAGGCATCCGCTACTCCAGAAATATCTCAGCTCTTAAACACACACTTACGCCGCAGAAAATGTGATACCAAAGGAAGATAAAAGTAGAAACAGAGTGAGGAAAATGTGCATATGATAACCAAACCAGAGAAACACATCTTGAAAGGTTTTACACTTCACACTAATTTCAGCAAAATTGTTGCACACCACCAATATAAAATACTTAGTATGATTAGTTCCACTGTTGCTACTTTGTATTAAGACATGCAAATTTATGAAAGATATTTGAGGTCAAAAAAATTCACAAAAAGGTTGTTAGTACATTATACTTCCAAGATCTATAAAGCTGGAAGAAACAGAAGTCAAGCACTATCATACTCAGAATAGAGAATCACATTATCCTGAATTGGCGGATTTTTATTAAATTTCATATGAAGTAATATCTATCTCTCTTCCTCTTCACCTCCTCCTTTTCCTGGGAAAGGTTCCTCTTTCCCTTCATTATCTACTCTTGCTCGTCACTGAGCTCTACAACTGCCAAAGGGTTGAAAAGATTTGCTAATCACAGAAGCATACAGCCACAAATTAGAAAAGAAACTAGAATAACTGAGAGCAAGCAATGGATGGTAATAACTCAGTAAGAGTGACTTGCTAGCAAAACATGTCGAAAGCACTTGGACAACTCCAACTCAAGCAGATGAATGACGATTTTCTGCAAATTCAGTTTATGTAAGGAGTAACACCAACTGAGATTCAACGTTACCAAGTAACTATGCAATCTCAGCTTAGCAGAAATTAAACACAAACCAACACTAGCTCTCCATCAAAGGAAGTTTGTGAAAATGCGTGTTACTAATTCTCCCCCCCCCCCCAACAACTTCAGTTTTTCCTCTATACATTGAGAAACTACACCGAGGTCCAGAAAGTGCCAATTGTGTCGGTCAGCATTTTCTCTTTCACGTATTGATCTTTGGATACTAGTCTACCTGATGAATAGTCATGCTTGCTTACAGCATAGCCGCCTTCTCGTTCCCCGTGTAACATGTAAGAGTAACTGGACATCATGAGGTAAAATTTTAGCCCCATTTTCTTTTATCTTTTCCTTTCGTTTCGTTTACATTATACTAGCTACAAAAGCAAAGAGAAGTAGTCTGCGAATACTGACAAGGCTCATCCACTTGAGTTAGTGAGTGACACTTTGACCTTACATTTTGTAATTGTCCTAAACGGCTTGACACGTCAACTGAACTAGTCAAAACAGGCAAGCAGCAAAGGGCAAGGTCCAAAATAATTTGAAAAGATGATCATGCAAACAGTAGCATGAGGTGAAAATCATGTAACATGGCAAATATCTATATAAATAAACAGTAGGTTTAAATAACAGCATAAGATCAGTTGGAAATGGTGACCTTCTACGAGGGCTTCTACTTCTCGAGCTTCCTTTGACTCCTGAAACCTTCTCAATGACCCTCCCTTGGTGACTGAGATCAACCAAAGCATAAGATCAGAAACTAAGAAAAGAGTCCATAAACAAGACGTCAAGGGGTAAACAAATTGAATTATCCCGGAGTAAGTACAAAAAGAGAGGAGATAGACCCATGCAATTCATCAAGGCTCCAGTAGAATATGCACAATAGAAGATTTGAAGCACACGATAATGTACTGACAAAATGACCCAATAACTCACATTCGTTCTGCATTTGGCCCATATTTGGCAAATTGAACAGCCATTTCCCGTCCATCAACCAGTCTTCCTGCCAAATAATTCAGTCACAGTCATTTGACATATGCATCTCTAAATCTATTCAGCAAGAGAAAACATGCAATCAAAATATAATATGCTGCTAGCGTTGAGATTTACCGGAGCAACTCTCTTTGGAGCGCTAATTTCTCTAAAGTTAGCATGGCTTCACCAAAGAAGCCTTGCCCACATTTTCCCTCATTTTAAGCAACAAACAGTGTTTTTTAACAAAAAAACAATATTGTTGCAATCTAACACATTCTAAGTTACACCTAATAAGTACCTCGATTCAGGAGTGAAAAAAGAGAGTAGTGTACTCGCACACATTCCGAATGTTGGGAAATTTAACATACGAGATAAAAAGTTATTTTACTTTTCTAATGCAAAAAGAGTAAAATAGCCAAAGTAGACCCTATCTATTACCAACTTCAATCTCTATCAATCTCATCAAGCCCACCCCTCATCTAACTGCACCCCTAGATCTGCATACATCAACTAATTAAGCCGTGGTTATTGGAAACAAGCAGTTTTATCAGTTTACTTGCTGAGAGGTCGATGAGTGGTTGAACGCCAATAGATCCAATAAATCGGCAGTCCTAACAAGGGTTGGCGCCAACAGAGGTAGTACCAGAAGGTAAATTGGAATATCCAGCCCATCCAGCAGTCAGGTAAGTGATTTGAGGTCTCATCTGAAATCACGTTAGATTTACAATTTATAAGGTTGGATCTTCTTTCAAGCAATGCCACATTTACCGAGGTTTTTAAAGTGCATCAAAACCACCCTATGTGATGGGAAGAGTGATTGACATAATAAACTCGAAATGCAGAACTAAGTGAATCGTGTAATCTGCTATGAAAAGTAAAAACCTAGGTAGTTTCAAGTTTAAGACATTATATTTTCTCAGTGCAGATTTGCCACCACCTTCGTATTTCAAGTGTACAAACCTGACACATTAAACGTTGCACGTCAAATGAAGCCGGAACAGATGGCCATTAGAATACAAAATATAGTAGTGCTTGCAGTTTTTCACTCTGGATGTTCTAACAGTTACATTTTCCTTTAGTCAAAATAGCATTATGTTGACAATTTTCCATCGTGTCACCCTCGCAATATTTTTCCACCCATCATCAACAACATCCCAACTGAAAGAGTCTGCTAGCTCATAATCTAAACTATATCCATTAAGAACAGTTTGACCTAGGATCTCTTTTGCTCAGTTATATGACCCAACTAGTTAAGTCAACTACTAGCTTACAACAGGAATAAGAATATGCAAAGCACAATCCTGAAAAAAATGGTGAAGTACCATCCAGCCTATCTACAGCCTTCTGTGCTTCGTCTGCATACTTGTAACGGACAAACGCAAACCCACGTGACTCACCAGTCCTGACAAACATTAATATAGATCAGTGACAAGGAAAGTTTATAAACAATTCATACATGCACATGTATTAAGTCAACATAGAGCTTTTGAAATACAATAAGTAATTCTTATGTGTTGCAATTCGTTTAGTTGCCACGATATGTCACAACATAAGGTAAAATAATTCTTTGGCAGATTAATACACTGCAAAATAATATTTTGAGATTAAGAGCCCCTTTGGCTTAGCTGATTTAAAGTAGCGGATAAGCATTAAGTGTTGATAAGTATTTTTAAGTGTTGAAGCTGATTTGATAAATAAGTAGTTACACATTCGGGATAAAAGTGCTGAACCTGATAATAAGTTGCTGCATTGTTTGGCAAAAAAGTGGTGCTAAGCGTTTTTCTGTTAAAATGACTTAAATACCTTTTAATAAGAACGTTATTTTTATAAGTTTTAAAATTACAAATTAATTCAAATACAAAATAATTTATGCGTCATTTTATTTTTAATACAAAAATGATTAGATAAAATTATTTCTTATAAATATAAATTATTCTATCATAAGCTAAATTACAATCATAAGCTTTAATATAATAGTTAATAATTATAAGGCAAAAAAAATAAATTGCACCCGAACTATATCTGAAAAGTCGACTTCACACTCCAACTAATTGAGCGACCTACCAACCCCTTATCTTTATTTTTTATGGAACTAATACCACCCTAACAACTGATGTGACAATTGTGGCACTACTGTGGCAGGAGAGTGTGTAACACCTAAATTCACTTTTTAAATGTGTAAGGTAATAGGTCACTCGATTAATCAGAGTGTGAATTTGATTTTTCGGTTATAGTTCAAGGTGAAATTTATGTATTTTGTCATAATTTATGTCGCTCACCGTATTGGAGCGGATGGATGATTGGAGGCTTGCCTCAAGGGTGCTTTGCAATAAGAAGGTATCGCGCGATAAGAAATCGCCTACACTGAAAGAGGTAAGTTCTACAGAATTGTGGTTAGACCATCATTATTGTACGGGGCGGAGTGTTGGTCATCAAGAATGTTAGCGAAGATGCGGATGCTCAGATGGATGTGTGTCCATACTAGGAGAGAAATGATTAAGAAAAAAGATATACGAAACGAGGTTAGAGTGGCATCCGTAGAGGATAAGATGAGGGAATCGAGACTAAGATGGTTCGGGCATGTGAAGAGAAGGTGTGAGGATGTGCTAGTTAGGAGGTGTGAGAGATCGACGGTCGCATAGGAGAGGAAGAGATAGGCACTAGGCCGTAAGAGAACTGGGGGAGATGATTAGACAGGGTATGGCTCGGCTTCAGCTGACTGAGGACATGACCTTGAGATAAAAGGTTAGTATGTTTTGAGTTTTGTCGTGTTATGCGTGAGAGAGGCGGGGGATAGCCTTTCCATCTCCTCTTCTCATTTTCTTAGTTGTATTATTTTGGTATCTCTGTGTTTATTATCACGTTGCGGCATTTATTTTGTATCTTATTTTTTGTTGTCCTATTTTCCCTACAATCCATCAATGACTTACGGTCCTTTTGAGTCGAGGGTCTATCGAAACGGCCTCTCTACCCCGCAAAGATAGAGGTAAGTTCTGCGTACATTTTACCCTCTCAAGACTCCACTTGTGGGATTACACCGAGTATGTTATTGGTGTTGTTGCCATAATTATACTAAAGTTCGTTAGTATAACATACTCAAATAGTACACAAAGTATTTGAATAGAAGAACACGTACAATTAATGAAATTTTGGGTATGTTGTTGTTGTTTGGTGCTACTTAATCACACTGGTGAGGAAGTGACGTGATGGAGAGGGTTAGGGTTTTATTAAACTAAGGGTATTTCAGTGATTACAAAATAATATTGGTATAGAATAGTAAAAGTCTTGGTCAAACGAACAGTGCTTATGAGCTCAAAAATAATAAGTTAGGTGAGACCAACTTATGGTTTATAAGCACTTGACTTATAAGCATTTTTATTTTTACCAAACGCGGAGATCAGCCGAAAAGTGCTTATAAGCTTAGCCAAACACCCTCTAAAGCACGTTCATTATTTTATGTCCATCAAAGAAATGCTAAAAAAACAACTCGTACATGCTTATATTTCCCTCTTCTTTATAAGAATACACAGTTAAAGTCATCACTGGAAAGAACTTACAATTTTATAAATATTACCATTAAATTTAGTCACATACTAGATTCTTCGGATAAGCTGTCCTAAAAAGAGCAGAATAAATAGAGTTACAGAGTATATACCTAACACATTCCGGATCGATACCTAGTTGATTGATAAATATGTTTATGAGAATAATGTTACAGTTAAGACATCAGTGATACTTATTTTTGTTTTATTTTCCTCTTTTTTTGTTCCTAGGAATATGGACGCACAAAAATTAAGAGAAAAAAAAGAAGGCAAAGAGAGGTTTAAGAAGGGAACCTTCTGTCACGGGGAATGAAGATATCGACAACCTTGCCGTACTTGTCGAAAAGAGGAAAGAGATCATCTGCCGTGGTACCTGTTACAAACATAATCAGAACAATCGAAACACGCAAAGAGAGGGAAATCATTCAAAAACTTACGGAAAGTGATGTTGAGGACAAGGAGAGAATAAGTATCACTGATGTCCGGTGGTCCAGTTCTTCCGAAGTGCGACATTTTCTCCGGCCTTGTCTGCTTCACTCGCTCGATCGATCTCTAGGGTTTCGTCACCCTACTTGCTTTGGGAGATGCTCCTAATAAAGAAAATGGGTTTTGGAGCGTTCAAGAACCTGCCCTTCTAGTTTCTCTTGTGACAAACGAGCCACACTTGTTAACATATGATGAAACCTGGCCCCTCTAGTTTCCTCAACCATAATTACATATTAACATTTACACAACTTGATTTGTAGCCTCTTTGGCCAAGCTCGTTTTTTTCCAAAAGTGCTTATTTTTCTTTAAAAGTACTTTTTTTTTTTAAATGAAGTATTTGATCAAATTTTTGGAAGAAAATAAGTGCTATTGCGAGTAGCAGAAGCTGTTTTTCATAAGTTAAAAAAATCGTTTTTCCCCATAAACTCTTTTTTTAAAAGCACTTTTGAAAAAAATACATTTTTAAACGTTTGGTCAAACAATAATTGCTACTCAAAAGTGTTGTTAAATTAATTGGCTAAACACAAACAATTTGCAAGTACTTTTGAAAAAATTACTTTTCAAACTAAGAGTGTATTTGGCCAAGCGGTTTTGAGATCAAAAGTGTTCTTTTGGAGAAAAGTTTTTTTTTTTTTTTGTTATTTAAGGTGTTTGGACAATTAATAAAACTGATTTTAAGTAGAAGCATAAACATTTTTTCTGTCGTTAGAAAGAAGCAGAAAATTGAAAAAAGCATAAGCAAAAGAAAAAAAATATTTTTTCAAGACAAAAATATCTCTACCATAAATACATATTTATCAAGTATATCCCGCATTAATCAATAAATTTCTAATTAACAATCCTTTGATTTATTTTATGTTGTATTTTTGTGCTGAATTTTAATTTGTAGAATGATTTAAATTTTTATTTTTATTTTTATTTGTAGTATATTTAAATCACCATATTGATATTATATCAATATTTATTATTATCTTTGTTTTATCAAAGTATTATATTAATAGAAGAGTTTAATATCTACTTTAAAATTTTAATTAGATAAAAATAAAAACTTATTTAAAGTCTTTGACATATATATTTAAAATATTTTCTCTTTTATAAAATAATATTAATAGTAAATGTGTATTGATATTTGTCTCTTTACGTAATTTGACACTCAAAAACATTTTTTTATGAAGATTAACCAAATACAATTTGTTTATCAAAAGCACTTTTCAAGTGAATTAACCAATCACGAACTGCTTCTCATAAAAAATATTTTTTTGAAAAACACTTTTCAAAATAAGTTAGTTTTTTGTCGCTAGGCCAAACATGTTCTAAATTGATTTTAAAAACTTAGACCAAAAAGGTTGATTACAACTTAGATGTATGCTTTTTGTTAAATCTCAAAAAGTTGGTTACATGTGTGGTTTATGTCATTAGAGAGAAAGAGCCCAAAACAGTATCTTGAATTTGGGCTTACATATTTTCGTCTTCTATGGATAATGTGGTATATTAATGGTCTCCTAATTATGAAAGAAGTGCACAAAGAATATTTTGGTCGCGCCATTTTAGTATTATTCGCCTTATCTTTTTATATAAAAAAAACATTTGATATGGTTGGTCAAGATAAAGTTTAATTTTTTTACTGAGATACTTGTAAAACTTAGTTAAATTTCAATCATTTTTCATGAATTTCTTACCTTCAATCGTACATGACTGAAGTACATATAAAAATAAGCTAAAAATTTAATCACGTGTGTCGGACATTTTTTTGTCAAAAATAATTTTTTCATATATTTCTACACTCCATTAAAACATGACTTAAATATATGTAATGAGCTGAAATTTCAAATATGTATCGTCTGGACAAAAAATAATAATTTATTTTAAATTTTAACAATCCAACACATTATAACACAAATCTATTCTAAATAAATTTAAATTTGAAACATAAGTTTCATACATCATAAAGAACAAAATATATTCATAAATTTATCAAAAACACAACAAATTTAACAAACTAATCTAACACATTTTTCCTTTTCAAGTATGCCTGCACTTATCATGCATACATTCATGAATTACTTATAAAATGAGCTGAAATTTCAAACATGCTGCACATGAGCAAGAAGAACCGAGAAAAACAATTGGTACTCGTGCAAAAAAAAATGGCGAATATTACTTTACAACAACAACAACATACCCAATAAAATCTCACCATACGGGGTCTGGGGAGGGTAGAGTGTACACAGACTTTACCTCTACCTTAGTAGGTAGAGCGGTTGTTTCCGGAAAACCCTCGGCTCAAGACATATCATGATTACAATCAAAGCAAACATTGCATAGCAAGATAAACGGTCAGAAACAAGAATTTAAAGCTATATGAACATGCTGGTAACAAAAAATCGAATACGTCATGGTAGCGCATTCCGCCAAAAGGAAGCAGTAGCTAATGCAAATAAATAATATAAACAAAGTATACTAGGGAATATATAGCCGCATAAACTACAAGAAATATAAAACAATAATACGCTTATAAGTGTGATGAGCTAATCATCCCTACATTGCTCCCTGTAAATTTTTGTTGAGAACATATTTTAATATCTAAAAAAAAATTGTCAAGGTTCATTATTCAAAAGGCATGTTAATGGATCTTTATTGTGCCAATAAATTTTATTCATTTCTAACATTAGTCAGTTTAGGCTATGTTTGAATTAGCGATGGTCATAATTGATTTTGGCATAATTGATTTATGTTTGGATGCAACAATGTAAAGGTGATTGTTATAATTGATTTATGTTTGGATAGTTTTGATCAAAATTATTTTTGAATGTAGAATTGTCAAAATGGACATTTAGTCAATATATATAAATAAAAAATACTAAAAATAGAAGTATGTAAATAAAAATCACAAATAGATAATAAAAATTAAAGTGTAATATAGTACTTAAATATTAGTAGAATATTATTACAATATTAATTTAAAGTGGAAATAGTATTTAAATATTGTTACAATACTAATTTTGCATGTACTCTATAATTTGATTGTAGACTAAGTCTCGAACGTGATCCATCTCTGATGAAGAAGCTACATTAAAAACCTGTGATTTATCCAAGTTAGATGATCTATGATAATCACCATGGTGAATGATTGTGCTTTCATCTTCATAAAGATCAAAAACAATATCTGTTTATGCATTCCTTCTGATAAAGTTGTGTATAGTCATTGTTGCGACGACTATTTGAACCTGTATTTCAAAATTGAACTTGGGCATGCGACGTAAAATTGCAAATCTGTTCTTTCATACCCCAAAAAGTCTTTCTATTGTGGACCTTAAACTTGAGTGGTAATAATTGAATACTTCATCATGAATGCAAACCAGTTAGAACGCCTAAAATCAGGAAGGTGATAACGTTCACATCTGTAGGGACCAATGTACCCAATTGGTGTTGGATAATCAGAATCTACCAAATAATACTTACCTGAAGGAGGGTGTGGAAAATTAAGGTTCGCATTTGTGAGAGTCTGCTCAAAAACACGAGCATCATGGGCATTACCTTCCCAACCAGCTAATACAAAAGTGAAACACATATTTCAATCACATACATCCATTATACTTGGTGTTGGATATCCCTTTCTTCCAATAAACCTAGGTTGCTCGCTGACACTAACCACACATGAAACATGTGTACTATCAATTGCTCCTATAACATTCTTAAAAAATGACCAATATTGTTGATCATTTTTAATTTTGGAATGACAATCACGAAACATGGGATATTCGAGTTTAATATATTTCATTGACAACTTAAGGCAATCATGAAGTACCCGAGGAAAAAAGTCTACTTACAGTCTCACTAGTGTTGAAACCTTTCTTGAATCATTCTATTACCTACCCCGTGGCCAACAACAACTAAAAACATTGCAACCATTTCTTCAACTCTCATTATTTTAGAAGACTTTAAATCATGCTCAACTAATTAAGTGCACAAGAGATTAAAAGTATGTTTTTTCATCTGAACCATCTCATAACAACGAGTGGGGTTACCTTGCAATATTTCTTGAACCCATGCATGACCCGTTAGTTCACTACTTCTACATTGTTCTTTGCATAAACATGTTACTGCATACTCACCAACTAGTGCAGCCATCAAAAAAGCTTGTTGAAAAATATCATCATCTTTTTATTCTCTACTGTGGTCCGATTGCTCATTCCGGTCGTTCATTTTATCCCTTCAATAAACATAACTAGAAGACATCACTATAAACATAAGATCTCAATTATTAAAATATAACATAATTAGAAGACATCGCTAAAGATCCTAATACATAATTTTAATTCCCTAATACATAAGCAAGTCCTAATAACAATACTTAAGCAAGTCCCAATACAAAAACATAACCAAGTCCCAACACTAATATAAAATCAAGTCCTCCCAAAAGTAATACATAAGCAAGTCCCAACAATCATAAGGTTGTTTGCTGCGAACTTAAGCCAATGCAACCTTCTATCCTCAAAACCTTTAAAGGAATCAAACATCTCTCTCGTTGACTTGAACATCATTAATTGATAACATTTTTGTTGACAGACAATTTTGACCCGTTTTTCATATATTTCTTGCAATTTTAAGTATTTTAGCACACCGCATTTTAATCGTTATTTTGCATATTTTTACATAATATTCTATGTTTATTTCTTCACAAAATGGCATTGCATCTTTTTTATTTTAAATTAAGCATTATGTCTTTGTTAATATTATGTTTCTATTATTATTATGTTTGCATCTCTTTAAATAATTAATTGGCATTCCGTTTTTACTTTTAATTAGGCATTAAACATTTCTTAATTATTGTATTTTATTATTATTGCATCGGCATTTGCATTTTTATAATTTTGCATCTTTTTAAATAATTTTTCTTTTAAATAATTAACCCGCTTTGCATTTTGTCAACCAGTACAGTGCGAGACACAATTCGGATCAGTCCAATCCAACACCCTTCTTATTTTGTTATTTTAATCCAACACTCTTTTATTTTTTCCCCCAAAACAATATCACTTTTCATCCCCCCCCCCCAAATACCAAACCCTAACCTAAAATCCTCTATAAAACAAAACATTTCCCCACATTTTTTCTTTAACCCTCACAGCCGCACACCCCTACCCCTTTAAACAGACCTCAATCCCTCTCTATACTTACCCCTCCTCTCTCCCATGGTTCCTGTCGCCGCCCGTCGCCGAGCTCAAGCCGGCTCACCGGCGAACACCTTGCGCGCCCGACGCCGCGCGCCTCCATCACCTCCTCTCCCTGCATCTCCCAGCAGCCGCCCAGCAACACCCCTCCCCTTTCATTTTTCAAATCCCCATTCCTTTACCCACTGTTCCCGTCGACCACCACCACACGAACCACCACCACCACACGAACCTCCACTGTCCCCATCACCACCGTGAACCCTCACCACTACCACTGCTCGTCGACCCCTTTACCGGTGGACGAACCCCTTTCCCGTCGAATCCCGGCTGCTGTCGTTGGTACGCGCCGACCAACACCCCGTCGATCCACCACAACGCCGGCGAACCTCGCCACTGTCCCACCGTCCCACCGTTGAACACCCGATCGCCACCCATTAACGCGTCGCGTGACCTTCCCATCGAACCTCGATGTAGTGGCGCGTCCGGCGACTTTGCGCATGAAGTAGCCAGCTTTGCCTCTCTGTTGGTAAGGTTGAACCTTGTCGGATTTAAACTCCGGCGACGCTACGGTTTGTTTCTTCATTTTTGTTGCTTTTATTGTTGTTGGCTATGTTGGACTGATTTAACGTCATTTTCTAATTTCCATGTCTTAACAGAGTTCTTGGAAATTCTGGTGACCTTCGTTGGTTTTGTTCCTTGATATCTGTTGGTATATTGCTGGTTGTTTTCACTGTCTTGCTGTTTTTCGGACTGTTTTGACATTTTTTTTACCCTTTAATTGGTTTTGTACTATTTTGAACTGTTTCCGGCGACATTCTTAATTTTCCGGTAATATTGCTATGTTCTTCTTGATGTCTTGTTTAGTACTATGTTCTTTGGTTGCTCCATTTGTCTTGCTATTTCCCGGACTGGTGTTGACAATTTTCCCCTTTATTGGGTATTAAACTGATTTAGAACAAATGCTACACTATTGGTATTTTACTTATTTTGAATAAGATACTACACTTGCATTGGCCAATGAAAAAGCTATCCGTCGATTTTTGAGGCCTCCACAGTTGCAAAGACGGAAAATAAAATAAATGAAGTTTTCTGGGCGTTGATTATTTCTTCTACTTACACAGGATAACCAACATGCGTGGCGAATTTCGCGTGGACTTGTTTAGGATGTCCCACTTTATTTTTATATATATCTGAGCCCTCCGTATTTAAAACTATTACTGTTTTGGCGCGGATATGAAGGTTTTATTTATTTTATTGCTTTTAACAATATTGGCCGATGAAGGAATCCCCGTCTGATTTCCAAGGCCTCCTCTGTGCAAAAGACGAATTTATTTATTTTTTGGCTTTACTTATTAAATTCCTGTCATTGCTTTAAAATTATTTATTCTATTACTAACACTTTTATTAAGTGTTTATGCAGGTACCCGGAGATCATCTTGCGCAGAAGGCCTAAAATGGCTAAAAGATGTCCCAAAATTTTATTTTTATGTCGCATTTAAATTTTAGTTTTACTATTTTTGTATTGCATTCTATTTTAATTATAAATTATGAAAAATGCTTAGAATATGTAGAATAAAAAGGGTCAATAAATAATTAATCTGGGCTTGAACGAATAACCGCAAGTTAGCGGATCTTAAAGGATGCCTAATCCTTTCCCTTTAGGATAATGAAGAACTCTGATCCAGAATCTCACTAATTTCGCAGACCATTAAATGGAGATTAATTGCAGTATTTTACTGCAATAAATCAAGTGTCTTAATTCACTTAAATAATTAGTTGGCGACTCCTTAAAAACAACATTATTGCTCCATCCAGGGAACCGCGCCAAAGAGCAACGTTGCGGATACCGTTCAGACCCCGATGTCAAAAACGGGCGCGACAATTTTGTCATCAAGTCTAAATCATTTGTAATTTCATCCATGTTATGGAGCTCAACCATCACTTCACCAATATATGCACTAGTTATAACATCATTTTGTGCCTTACATGTCTCCGCAATCATATTTACAGCTTCAACAATTGTTGACGAGTGAGTTACTTTTTTTTTTCCAACACCACTAGCTCTCTTTCTACTTTGTCTACTACTTTGGCTAGCAACTCCATGTGAAGTATTTAAATAAATACCCTCAAATTCTCCTGTTACTCCAACACTCACATCTTCACTATCACCTGATCCCTCTTCCACATCCAAGCCAATATCATATAGACCTTCATCAACATCATTACCACAATCCTCATTGGGCAATATGCCACTTGAAGGTGCCCAAGAGTAGTCTCCGTTAGCCACCATATTCTTGAAAAGTATGGTTAGTTCATGAGCAAATGGAAGTCCCTTCTCTCTAAAGAGAATTTTCCAGCATTTTATAACCATCATCATGTAATAAACACGCTAAATATAAATCTAAGTATTACTAAACTACATATTTGTGTTTCACATACCAATTGTTTGTTCTTCCACCACTCATTTGTTGCATCAAATGTATTATTCTCATAATCCCACCCAATTTCGATAAATTTTCCAAATAAGTCATACCATAGTCGTCATTTCTTTCTCAAGATGTCATACCTATTCTTCAATTTTGGTTTGTCATAATTTTTCCCGGTTGATCCATTAAATTGTGAAACAATAATTTTCCACTCATTCTTGGTAAAGCTAGTGTCAATGCGTTCACCATTGACAACTTGATCCAAACATGGTTGAATGTATTTTTCATTGACTTTAACATCCAATCAAGGAGCTTTTTTTTAACTTCATCATTATTAGAAGGAGTATCCGCTGAAACTTTCTTCCGTGGAGCCATAATACTATGTACACAAAATACTAAAAAATTGAAGTTTAAACAACCAAACAAATATATAAACAGTGAAAAATATGTTGATAGCAAATAAAATTTAAATAATAATTTTTAATTTAATTTTTCTGTTGGACATAAAATTTTATAACTTAATTTAAATAATATTTTTTTTCTGTTGTCTCAGCAAATAAAACTACACTGATGGTATATATAATTTGATTTGTTTTTGTTTCAAAAGACATGAACATTTATTATTATTAGGGAAATCTGGAAATTATTAAAATCTGTGAAGATAGGCATTGAAGGCTGATCCAACAACTCACCGGCAATACAGAACAATTATGAATGCAAAGAGAAACTTTTAATTTTCACAACCATTAACTAACTAGCCTATTATGTATTATCCCTATGACAAATAGTAGCAGTAATTTCTTTTTCGTCGTTTTTCATAACTCTAGAAAGATGAAGATCACTAGAAACAAAACAAAACAATTTAGGGGTGTATTCAATTAGGATTTTAAAAGATTTTTTTGGGATAAATAAGTCTTATAGATTTTAAAAGACTATTTAGGATTGTTATAATTTTAAAAGACTATTTTGACAATCAAGATTTCTTATGTTTGGATTTTAAAAGATTTATCATAAGATTTATAAAGACTTGAAAGGACCACATGAATATTTTCTTCAATCATTTTGCTCTCATCATCACAACTTTTTTATAATTTTTCATCACTAGTTTTCAATGTAAAATATATCAAAAGTCTTTATTGTGCTTCTAAAATAACAATATATAGTATTCTTTCTCATTAATTGTCTAATATTACTTAATTCTATAAATAACAATAAAAAGTTTAACCAAATTACAATAACAATAGTTCAACAAAATTATAATCCAAATTGTTCAACCAAAGTAAAATAAAATAGCACAAACAAATGTAAGGATCTCATATTTTCTCCTATTACAGTTGAATTGTTCACCTGACTTGAGTGTTACAGCCTACAGCTAGGGGTGACAGATGGATCGTTTGGGCGGAAGTTGGGCGGGTCAAAATGGATTGAATTTGTAGATGAGTCAATACCCAACCCACCCAAAACTTACATGGGCTAAAATAGACGGATCAAGATGGATTAAATGATGGGAGTGGGGTGGAGGGGGAAGTGTGGGTAGGGTGGAGGAGGTAGGGATAGGTGTGTGTATGTGGGTAAGAAAAAAATTCATATATTTTTTATAAATTATTTATAAAAGTAAAAAAAATATAAAATAAAAATTTGAGATTGGGGTAGAGAGAGGGGAGGGGGTAAGATAAAATTTCATTTTTTTTTATAAAAGTAACAAAAAATATGAAATATAAATTTGAGATTGGGGTAGGGCAGGGGAGGGGGTAGGGCAGAGTAATAAAAATTTCATATTTTTAATATTTTTTTTATAAAAGTAATAAAAAATATGAAATATAAATTTGAGGATGGGTGAGAGTGGGGGTAGGCGGGGTTAGGGCGGTATGGGGAATGTAAGAAAAAAATTCATATTTTTATAAAAGTAAAAAAAATATGAAATAGAAATTTGAGAATGAGAAAAAGTCTGATATGTTAGACTGAGATTGTTTATATGATTGTTTATTTATATCTTCCACTAAAAAGTCCTTCAAAATCCATATTTTTTCAAAATCTTTCGAAATGTCAAAATTTTGACTACCAGAAGACTTTTTGTTAGTCTTTAAAAATTCTAATTGAATACCACTAGATTTGAACACTCTGGTTAAAAAATCTTAATAGTCTTGATTGAATACCACAAGACTTTTTAAAATTGTTTAAAAATCTTAATTGAATACCACACGACTTTTTATCCCAAAAAGTCTTTTAAAATCCTAATTGAATACACCCCTTTAGGTTAGAGGATGTTGGCTATGGTGTTGGAGCACGGATTCTATAACTCATCTTTAACCATTTAGACGAGCTATCGTATATTTTAACAGTTCAGGATCATGCAATGTTGTTCTAAGTTAGAGCTACTTGTTACCTTTCCTTCTCTTTTCTTGCAGGATGTTGAAAAATATTAAGCAGGAAACCCAAACAAATATATAAACAGATTCATACCTTCTTGTTGTTATCCTTTGAGAAGATTTTTGTCCAACCTTCTATCTTATTTTGTGTGTGTAAAGAGATTTTTGGACAATAAAGAGAAAATGTTTTTGTGTGTGTAAAGAAATTTTTGGACAATAAGGATAAAATTTTGGTGCACTTAATTGTGAGAAATGGTTGGTGCATCAACCAAAAGAGGCATTGAATTGCTCTTATTAATTACGGAAGAAGTATATTTGAACAATTGTTCCAATCTGTAATTACACATGAATAATGTCAATTTTAGTAGTATATTTTTTTTATAATTAAAACAGAACATGAATAGTATATTTGATTTTTTTGTAGTAATTATTTCTAGATATTTAAAGAGGGTATGAAAGTTGTATATTTAATTTTTTAAAATAATTATTTCTAGATATTTAAAAAGGGTAATGAAAGTTGTATATTTGTTTTTTATTAATAATTTATAGATATTTAAAGAGAGTAATGAAAGTGGATAGAGTTGTTGATAAAATTAAAGAGTGTAATAAAGGAAATGATAAAATTCAAATTGAAATTAATAGCAGAATTGATTTTGGTCAGCCAAACATGTAAATTTTCTGATTTATACCCAAAATTGATTCTGAATACCCAAAAGCTAATCCAAACATGCACTTATTGTCATATCGAATCTGACCATTAATGACCTTGAATAGCCTTAAATCTCTTTTTAATTTGTAACAGACCATGATAAGTCATAAATCACCTTAATAGCGATTTGACTATGAGACTTTCTTGATGATTTGAACTTTCATTCACCTATCATAGTCAATTTTCTTTGGATATCATATATGACAATTTTTTTTCTTCTTTTGATGGATTATTTATTTTTGTGAAATTTTTGTTAGATTATGACTCGGAGTTTTATATACTAAAATAGCTTGTTGAATTAATGAGATACACCCACAACGATTGTAATATTATTAAGTGAAAGTATATGTATGTCTTAGAGACAATCTGTATTAGGACAAAATGTATTTTATACACATTCGTATTTATATTAATAATATTACAATCGATCTGTATTAGGATAAAATGTACTTTATACACATTCATATTTATATTAATGATAATTAATAATATGACATTTGCATTTGTTGAATTATTAGTTGATTGTTTATAATTTTATAAATGCATCCATAGAGTTCACGTGTTTATTAATGATGTGATAATTGATATTATAACGTAAGTCTTAAGTCTCCTCGACTGATGATCATCGAAATTGGGATATCGATGATATGCGATACGTCGACATGTGGTCTGCATCATATCCTCAAGGGATGTAGTATGTCTCACTTGCTACGAGTTATGACAACTCGTGATGGACACATGGATACTTGTTGAAGTATTGATATACCCTACTGATGAACTGTTTGTTATATGTCTAAAGTGTCATCGGTGTGTGGGAGATAGAAGTCCTTAGACTTGAGGTCGATACACACCTTATTCACTGAGTAATGTACTTTGATCATGTCCTAAGCTCAAATGCCTTATAGGTTGAGATACGACTTATTTTGGGTACATTACGAAGTGGATTAAAGGTGGTGGTTGAGCCAAGATTATAATTCATTCCTTGAATATATATATATTCGAGAGAACACTCAGATACTCATAAGATGTTAGGTTGACTAAGTCGTTGGCCAACGCAATGGACATGTCTGTGATATGGTCTTGTTGTCAACTAATATAGACGAGGTATAATAATCAAGCCATTTAGATAGACACTTGACAAATTCTAAGCTTGATTGAGTGTGTCGTGAATGAAAGGATTTTGTCTTCCCACATATAGGTTCAGTTCACAAGTTTCGTGTAGCTAAACTTTACATATTGAGTTCGTCTTCCGGCGGAGTCTAGGAGTTCCGTGAAGACCCTAATGTAATTAGTGTCGATATGTAAAGGTCTGAAGGGTAACACTAAGTCAAATGTTCCGTCGATTGAAGGATGCAATTAAAAGGAGATTATATATATGTTCGGTTGATAACCGGGACATTAGAAATAAGAACACGGTAGAAAGTTGGGACAGGGCCGCGGTGCCAAAACGCGTGTAGACACCACGCTGCCACTTACTCAGGGCCGCGACGCTAATGCTCGTCCAGTGAATCCGGACTGGCCCAGTTTGCTGACTTGTCTGCTGGGCCTGGCCCATGGAACCCTAAAGCTCCTATTCTCAGCTATAAATAGAGGGCTTTCCCCTCCCATTTCACTACACCAAAACCAAGAAAGTATTCTCTTCTAAAGCTCTGTTGAAATCTCTAGCATTCTAGACTTAGTAATTACATCAAAGTTTTCCAGAACTTGCAAATCGAGGGACGTTTGCGTGTGCACCCTCGGACTACACAAATATTCCAAATTTGAAGAGTACTATCTACAAAATGTAAGTCTTCGTTCGAAGTATTACATTATTGCTTTGTGTTTATTTTTTACATCATATATTCATACTACAGTTTGACCGAATGTTGGGTTTGAAACATAAATTTTTAAATTCCGCTGCGTGTACGAACCCGACAAAACACCTACATTAAGGACATGGTCTTTGGACATACCTCAAACTTTCAATATTTTCGTATAGTGTTTATAATCAAATATTTTTCGTAAGATTTTCAATAATTTTCCTCTTAATTATGCAAAAATTGGTCACATACAGTCTTTAAAATAAACAATTTTCGTAAAACTCTTAACGAAAAAGAATTTGATGTCTACGTATTACTAACTATTATATTATATTAACAACCTCTACTTTATCTAATGGCAAAAAAACTAGCTAATCAAATATAGTACTTGAAACCATATTTGGATGGCTCCTCATGCTCTCTTTAAAACACATAAAGAATTATTGAAGCTGTAAATTCTAACTTTATTGTAATGGATATGAACTTTTTATTGTGTGATGTTGTTTAATGGTAAAATAACTTCACGAAGTGAAGTTGGTGGTGGTGGTATGGTTGGTTCTTCCTAGTTCAATGAAGATGCATTGATCTTATGAGAAAATTAACATGAACATACAAAATAATAAATGTGAATCTACGTATTTTAATTACAAGTTTCTTTCCCATGATCAATGATTCGACTAATTTCATTTCTTCATTTTCACAGAACACTCGATTAGCAAATTCTATTTAAAACAAACTATTCTACATGTCCTAATAAAAAAACCACATAATCAATTAACTTACGGTGATATTGTAACAACATCATATCTAGTGGCTAGTATAATCCAATCAGGTGGGGTCTTAAGATGATAAAATGTACGCAAGTCTTACTTTTATATTTTAATGGATAGAAATATTTTCGATAGACCCCCGACTCAAGTAAAAATGAAAATCAACAGTAATAATAAACAATAATAGCAACAAAAAAATACGATAACCAAATGAAAGAAACAATCCACAAAAGGAAGTACTAAAAGTAACGAAGCCAAGACCAAAATACTAAATAAAGCATGACATAATCAATAATAAAATAAATAAAAAAATCAGAGACTACAAAATTACTACGACTACAATGATATTATAAATTTTATAAATATTGTAATTTGTATAAATATTACGGAATTAGAAGTGTGCACAACCCTAAAACTAGAAAGTCAACTAAAAGGAATAATAGAATGACTAGTAAAGAGTTATGAAGTTTGTGACACAAAACAATATCAGATGTCGCTTGTCCTTGGTCAGTCTAGCGACTTTCGGTTGGGGTCCTCCCCTGGGGTTAGGTTAGACCACTTAATTTTTTTATTCGTATAAATGTGTTAGCCATTCTTCCTCTATTAGATTTAGATTGACCAATCCTTTACTTTTTCCCCCCTTTTCTTCCGATTCTCCCATCTACTTTTATTTGTCAGAGACAAAGAATACTACTCTATCAATAACAAGAAAAAAAGTAGCAATTTTCTTTCAAATGATTTGAGCTTAGAAGCAACCTGGATAGGCGACAACAATATCTAACTTTTTAAAAAAATTCAAAGATAACTTCTGACACTTTTATTAACTATTTTTTATTATTTATGATTTCATTGTGGATAACTGACTATCTCTAGCTGATGTGTGATTCATTTGTTTATTATGCCAATTTTCTTATCTTTAATTTTATTATTATATTAGGGCAGTTCGGTGCATTAAGCTCCCGCTATGTGCGGGGTCTGTGGAAGAGTTGGATCACAAGAGTCTATTATATGTAGGACCTCATATTTCTACAAGAGGTTATATCCATGGCTTGAACCGACAACCTCCTGGTCACCAGTGACAGATCTTGCCCAAAATATTAAGGGGGGCGATACCAGTGGCGGATCCAGACAACAAAATCTGGTGGTGCAAACATACGAAGTAATAATTTTTTGCGTAGCAAAAAAGAAAATTGCGAGGCAATGTACGAAGCAACAAAAATAAAATTATGAATGTTATTAAGAGACCAATGTAGCAAAAAAATAGACTAGTTGTATTAAAATAATTATATAAAACGACGTCGTTTTGTATAAAAAAAATAAAAAATTCTGGTGGTGCAACTGCACCAACATCAATACAACAAAAATATAATATATAAAATGAAAGACGTACCTACAATTAAAGTGTTGTCCTTCGTTCTTTTAAAAATTTGAAATCATTAATAATTGAATCATGAAGGCTGAAATCCAATTCGAATAGAAGAATGTGTATAAAATATATTTGTCCTAATACAGATTGTCTCTAGGACATAAATATACTTTAACTTATGGCCTCACAAACGAAAAATAATAAAAGTCGACTGAAGTTTTAGGATACCCCTAGATAGTAACTTTCCTGAATCCTTCTCATATTGGATGAAAATAAGCTATTATCTCTCAATTTCTACCAAACAAGTTGAATATACTTTTAGCTAAGGGAAGAAGAAAATCAGTGATTAGTCCTTCTCCTAACTCTTCTCTTTCTCTTACTTGATCGAGACATTATAATTCCTCTATAATTTTGGTGATACTGGATAGAGAAAGTCAGAGAGGGAGAATTCGTTTACAAAATAGTTATATATATTTTTTGGATTGGGGGGGGGGGGGGGGCGTGACTAGATATTAGAGGGTTTGTTTATAAAAGAGTTATATTAAAAAAAAAATTAGTTGGGGGGCCATGGCCACCCCAGGACCTTCTACGCTCCGTCACTGCTGATGACATGACATCAACTTTATCAGTTACTCCAAAACTCATCTAAATTTTATTAGGATATTGATAAACAAAAAATATATTGATAAACAAAAAATATATTGATAAACAAAAATGAAACGTTATAGTTCACAAAGTTAGATTATAATGAGGTGTCTGCTGATTGCAACATGCACACTATTTAGGCAATTTATTTTGCTTCCATCACATTTCTTTATTTTGTCACATGATGCTTATGTGCAGACTAGAAAGACCCACTAATGTCTTACTTGAAGGCTAAATTAGTACTACTTTTTGACTCATCATATTAAAGAAACTCCCATATACGTAATCCCATGATCACTATTCACTAGATCAAATTAGTACAAACTTTTTACCTGTTTAAAAATAGATCCGTGTTTCCCCGACTTCTATTACGTTAAGTTACCCGTACGGTCTTGATGTGTATGCATACACACACGTTGTCTATTACAAACAGGGTCAAATTCATATATATAAAAAATGAGTCTCGTAAATTCAAATTATTCGATTAAATTTAATATTAACCGGTGGATCCATTCAAACCAGAAAACGATACACACACAGCTCCAAAAATCATTTTATTTTTCAAAATCTCATCCAAACCCCATCTTCTAGGGTTTCAATTCACTCTACTCACCAAGCTACATCTGCTATACTATTATATTTACATAAATGCATACGTATACGAATACATAGTTGTTTTGAGATGACGGACGAGGGATTAGACAGGGAAAATGGCGGATTAACATCTATGGACTCGATTGAATCACGATGGGTATTCCAGGACGAAGATGACTCAGAGATCGATAGTGCTGATCGCGATACAGTGGATGGAGATGGCGATTTGACGCCGTTAAATGACATGGAATTGGACTCTGATGATGAGGATAATGCAGAGCAGAAGTTGATCCGTACTGGTCCTCGTATTGATTCGTTTGATGTGGAAGCTCTTGAAGTTCCAGGTGCTCAAAAAAACGACTTTGAGGTGAACATTTGGTACTCTATGCCTCTTAATTTAAGTGTCTTAATTTGACTGAGCTCACAATTTAAGAAATGAGGGGAGACTTTTGAATCTTATGTGAAGTGTGATAGTTTGACTAGCACGGAGTTTAAAAAACAAAAGGAGACTCTTGAATCTTATGTCAATTGTGATAGTTTGACTGACACGGTATTTAAGAAACAAAAGGAGACTGTTGAACCTTATGTGAAGTGTGTTAGTTTGACTAGACACGAAGTTTAAGAAATAAAAGGAGATTGTTTGAATCTTATAAAGATGTGTGTTACTTTAAATCTTGTGGTCTTAAACTTGTTAATGTTTGAATTTGAAAACTTACTAAATATAGAAAGAGATACTCTTTTTGGACAGACCAAAAATGAAAGTAAGACAAGTTAAATTGGGACTAAGGGTGAATTTTTTTTGTTTTGCGTTGCTAGTATTCCTACTATTTTTGTAGAAGCTTCTTATGTTATCGGTTTAAACTTTCCAAACGGATGCAACAATAATGGAGACTTAATTGTAAACTATTTGAGATCTACTATATATATCTATTTACTCTATTTATGCCAGTGTCATTCCAAATACATTTGAATTGATAACGGAGAAAAAATGGAAAGTTGAAGTTAGTTTTACTAATGTTGTTATAGTTAATGCCAGCGGCTGGTGCTACTTTATATTGCTGTTCTTTCCTTCCATGATCAGATTGTTATAGAATTTATTTACTGCGAGATAATTTTCTTAACAACAATGAATGAACTGAAATATGGAGTCTGTTGATGCTCATCTGATGTACTAGAGGTAGTTAAACAGAAGACTAGAAGGACTTTAAATAGAAGGGCAGAAAGAGCTAGTCAGGCTTAGAGAAAGAAGCATGAAACTCAAGTTTGTTATAAGAAGGAATGAGCAGACAATGTTGTTGAACTGGATTTAGGTGCATGCTTAGATCTTTTCTTAGTAATCAGAGAAGCACTTATCTTTTTCCTCCAATTCTATTTACGACAACGTTCTCAGTTAAATCCGCAAACCTGACATTTCCTTCTGCTACTGAAACTTTGCACTCCCTCCCACTAAATTTTTGCACTCTTTTAGTCACTCATTTTACAGCTCTCCAGTGCCAATATGTTTCACGTTATCAATTAAAAATCTTGTCTGCTTCGTGACGGTTAATCACGAAAATCTTTCACTTACTGTTGTTTTAGTTTGTCAGGTAGTTTCACTTTTTTTTACTAAGCTAACGCCCTTTGTTCAAGTTCACATCCTGCCATTGCTTGATACAACTTTTTACCAGTTACCACGAATGACATGTGAAATAACTTTGTAGCAATTAGAAGAATTCCAGTTACCTTCTTGGTAGAGACAACATTTCCAGTCTGCAAGACTAGGCTAAAAGTCACTTGATGGCTGTAACTGTAGAAAATCAAGGCGTGAAATGACTATCCAGCAAACTTGAAGCTGTGTGCAGAGGACTTATTTCTTCAGCCAGAAGAAATGGCTGAAAGCCAGCATCTTGCAGTGAATGGTCCGATAATATTGCTGCCTGCTAATTGTTGCTGTCAGCAAACTAGGCTAAAATCTAGGCACAAAGGGGCCAAGAATCTGCAAGCTAGTACTGTATACAAGATAAGTGGTAATACTCCACACATGAGCTAACACCAGCTTGTCATAATGGGCCAAGTCAGGCACTAATAACAAATATTTTAGAAAGATGCACTCAAGGGTGCGGCCTAACAATCAATGAGGTGAGTGAAATCTGGATGACCAGTTTTATATCACAAATTCTTACATCTACCTGTGCCTTGGTGGACAGAGTTACCCTTTACCTATGCTGGGGGAGGTAGATACTTGGTGGAATAGTTGAGGTGGTCACAAGTTAGATCAGGCACCACCGTTATTAAAAATAATTATAAAGTGATATAGTTATCATAAGCTTCTAAAGTTGGCATTTGCTTAAAAAAAATGGAAACTTGTTCTGGATTTCCTTTTTTAATAATTCTTGCAAAAGCTTTTTTTGAACCAATACCAAGTGAGGTACTAATAACAAATATCTTTTTTTTTTTGGGGAAAACTGTGTTTTTTTTACAATTGTTTGAGTTTTTTCTTTTTGATAAGTAAAATATTAGCTATTTGGTTGAAAATAACTCTTCTCCAATTTCTTGTTATTTTTTATTTTGTTTCAAAAATTCGTCTTCAAAATTTTGAAGCAATGCCACTAAAAACTGATAGTACTCTCTTTCCTGATGTTGTGGTGGAAACACAATTTTTACAAATAGTATCTTTTTTGGGCCAAAAACTATTCTTCAAAATTTTGAACCAAACACCACCTATGTTTCTTGATCACATCAACCATTGATCAGGGATATACTTAATTTGAGAACCTTCACCTTTATTTGCTTTTGGCTTTGTTTGATGGTTCCTTTTCCTCAGCATTATTAGACGTGAAAACTGAAAAGAGCTTCAAAGTCTGTTGGAGTTTTAAGCGTAAAGAACAAATAAAGTGCGGGCTTTAATGAAAAAAGGCGCAATTGAAGAGTACAATAAAGCATACATGTAATACAAGAAAATAAGAATAAACATAAACAACAATTATTTGCATAAATTGAAAAGAAATATTGAAATAGTTATTGTGTAGTTCTGTCTTCTTAAATACATTGCCTATGGGTGATCACTGGTGAGACTTAAGCCTTAGCAGCTTGGTGCCTGAACTAAAGCATCGCATAAGGGACGCGAAGCGCTCGCCTACCTATTTTGCACCTTGTTCAGGGCTTAAGCATGCCTCAAACAGCCTTTGACAACACTGTTTTTTCTGTTAACTTCATTGGGCAAAGGTCCTTTCCAGAGAATGATAGAATTAACCAATTTTCGCGTGTATTTTGCAGGATGTCTCAGCGGGCAGGACAATCCTGTTGGCCTTTCAGACTCTTGGAGTTGTTTTTGGCGATGTGGGAACGAGTCCCTTGTATACCTTTAGTGTGATGTTTAGTAAGGCCCCAGCCAATGGCAATGAAGATGTTCTTGGTGCATTATCCTTGGTTTTATATACCTTAATCCTCATTCCCTTGGTCAAATATGTCCTTATTGTTCTGTGGGCCAATGATGACGGTGAAGGTGAGCTAACATTTAAACTTGGCTGATTGTTTCACAACATTTACCACATTTACACTTCATGTTTTGTGTCTTCTGATTTATTCAATTAGTTGGTTAATAACTGCAGGTGGTACCTTTGCTTTGTACTCATTGCTTTGTAGGCATGCAAAGGTTAATCTTCTCCCCAATCAACTTCGATCAGATGCTCGCATATCAAGCTTTAGACTGAAGGTGCCATCTCCAGAACTTGAGAGGTCTTTAAAAATAAAAGAAAGACTAGAAACTTCATTGACATTGAAAAAGCTTCTTCTGATGTTAGTTCTTGCTGGCACTTCAATGGTGATTGCTGATGGTGTCGTTACACCTGCTATGTCAGGTACCCCTAGGACATTTTACAAAATTTGTTGCCTCTGAGAAGTGGATGGTTGCAGTATTATTGTCCTCTGGGGTCCTTTTTCTTCTGTGTAAATTAACCTTACTTATTTCTTTGTTGTACTCAATGTTAGTTTTAAACTATTGTTGATGCAGTAATGTCTGCTGTTGGTGGCTTAAAAGTTGGAGTTTCTGGGGTTAAGCAAGGTAATATTATCTGTACAATATTGTGCACTTCATGAAATGAGACAGACTTTCCATTTTTTATTGATCTAAAAGCTTCGCAAACTAAAACTGTCCTACAAAAGTGGTGCACTCATAATTTCCATTATATCTCTCCTTTAGTGACATCTGTGAAAATTGGAACTATATGTAGAAGGTAAGCTCTTTCTTTGCAAAGATGACACAAGCTAATAAGAAATGGTTCAGATTTGCTTTATACTCTGATAGTCTACTTGCAACAAGATGTAAACCCTACTGCTATCACCTACCTCAGTAATTGAGGATTTTAAGATTATGTTACATGTTGCATTGTGGCAAAGTAAGATTGCTAGCCTTTTATTTTTGGATGGTCATATCTAGTGTTTTGAAGTTTGATGTGGGATTGCTGCTGCCCAATTACTCTTAACGTTTGTTCTTGCATCTCGTGGCGGTGCACGAAACATCCTGTGTTCATGCAGTTTCCAAGGATGGGAAGCACCCCAAGGGTGAGTGATGTAGACGACTTACCTGAATATCACCTGACAATAATGTTCTAAAGCTGCTAAAACTAAACCCACAACGTTATTTAACTTTCTAGAATCAGAAGACAAAATGAATTTCATTCACTCTATTATCATTGTGCACCTTTAAGCCCTTTTTGTTTCAAGTTTCTTAGATTTTATTTCTTTTGCAGATCAAGTAGTGATGATCTCGGTGGCATTTCTTGTAATTCTCTTCAGCGTACAGAAGTATGGGACAAGTAAAGTGGGTCTTGTAGTTGGTCCTGCTTTGTTTATATGGTTTTGTTCCCTGGGTGGTATTGGTGTCTACAACCTAATTAAGTATGATTCTTGTGTTTGGAGGGCATTTAATCCTGTTCACATATACTATTATTTCAAGCGCAACTCAAGAAAGGCCTGGTACTCTCTCGGGGGCTGTATTTTGTGTGCAACAGGTAGACACGTGTTCAGAAATATTTTCCTGAAACTTATTGCTAACAAACATCATATTTAATCCATCCATTTCTTATTTTCTCTCCTTCTCCCCTCGGGGAGGTCAATTTAAACTCAGTGCCACCATAACCCTAAGAAAATGAGATTGGGTTTGTGTGTGTACTAGGGGCTAGGGCACATAAGTATTTGCAGGGATAAGTGACTTACTAAATTGCCTTCCACTGAAAAAGTAAAGTTTTGGAACTCACATATATTGCTTGATGTTGAATCACCAAAGGTCTGCCATCTTTAGAGATCTACCTTGATAATAGGGCCTTAGCATGAATTTGTTTCGAGTTTTGGGGAAAAAGCGTCCCTTTGACAGGGATGCCTTTTTAGTTGTTCCTTGGACACTGATGAGTACATTTTGCAGATTCCACTTGAACTAGAAATCCAATAAAAGATTTTGCCTGTGCAAGTCATTTCTTGTCCGAGTCTAACCGTTTCTCTTGCTTTGCTATGCTTTACTTGCTTGGATTGTGATTATGCTTTGTCTTGAGTAGAGGGTCTCCCGGAAACAGCCGCTCTACCTATCAAGGTAGAGGTAATGTCTGCGTACACTGTGCCCAGACCCCACGTTGTGGGATTTCACTGGGTATGTTGTTGTTGCCTGTGCAAGTCATGCCACGTGTGAAACATTTATCATTATCATTTCACTTCCTAATCTAAGTATGGTCAAGCTTCATCTTGAATATCTTTCTGATCACCTCGATAAGCTTGTTTTCATTGCTGTATTCTCATTTCCGTTGTAGGGTATGAAAGTTGACTTCTCTAAGTAACTTTTCTCCTTTCTTGTCCAGACCTACATGCATAATGCAACTTCAATAAAATAGAACCACTGAGTTGGTAGATCATGAAGCCCTTTTAAGTAAGGGTCTCATCCAGAGCCATCTGCGTGTCCTTTAACTTTCTTTAAAGGGTATAACTCTGGGTCAAGCTTTTATATGCAACAGAACTAATTGTAAAATTAAGCAGTCTTCTAATTAGTATGTTTGTGGGGAAAACATGAATAAATCACCTTTTTGAGTTTTTAGGATAGGCTGTGTTTGTGATTTTGCCATCAATCCTGTTCTTTTATCTATTTTATTAGATATACAGCTGATCACCAATTCTGAAATTCAGGTTCTGAGGCAATGTTTGCAGATCTTTGCTATTTTTCTGTGAGGTCAGTTCAGGTATGCAGCATGAGTTTTTATTTTTTGGGTAGAAGGGGGTGCTGTGCTTAATATAATAACCATAGATCCATGCATTTTTTGCGACATAACCATGCCTCGCTCTTTTTTGTGACTAAAGATGTCCAATTTGGCAGGTATAGTTATTGACTATAGAATGTTGCTTAATTTACAGCTTACATTTATGTTCCTTGTGCTGCCATGCCTTCTATTGGGATATCTTGGTCAAGCTGCGTACCTGATGGAGAACCATGCCGACACAACCCAAGCTTTCTTCTCTTCTGTGCCAAGTAAATTTCTAGTCCTGTAGCACTCACTCTGAGAACATCTTGTTTATTTATAATTAACTATGGAAAAAATTATGAGCAGAGACGTAACAATTTAAATGGACAGAGAAGTGTCATGATAGTGTGTAGTTTCATTATTACAGATACTTTCTGAAACACAGAGAAAGTATTCGTTGGGTGAAATTTTGCAATTATATGCAGGTGGAGCTTTCTGGCCTGTCTTCTTGATTGCCAATATAGCTGCTTTGATTGCCAGTAGGGCGATGACCACAGCAACTTTTTCTTGCATTAAACAATCCACAGTTCTGGGCTGCTTCCCCCGCCTTAAGATCATTCATACATCTCGGAAGTTCATGGGACAGATATATATCCCAGTCATGAACTGGTTTCTTCTGGCGTTGTCTTTGGTGTTGGTATGCTCTATCTCAAGTATATATGAGATTGGAAATGCTTATGGTAATCCTTTTCTCTTTAGGACTTGCTATTTCTTTGCTGTTGCGCTCTCTGTTACCTTAGTACTTAATGTTTGTTGTGATGTGCATTTGTAGCTTTCTGATAAATGTTTGAAAGTTGGTAGATACAAAATTGCAGTACCTTGTCCATCTACCATCGTGTTAACTTGTCTCCTGATGTAACCACTGCACAATCTTTGTGCTTCTTTTGTTTATATGAAATGCTCACTTACTGAAAAAAAAATCCCTACCATCTTGTTAACTTGTCATTACATTGATTTGTCTGGTGTTTCGGAATTAAAACCCTTAAAATGTTGTGTGTTTTCAAACTCATTCATGAAAACATAGTGTTGTACTATTTTTCAATATTTTAATTTTATCTTTCAACTTCCTTTATCAATTCCAAATTTTGAAGATGACAGCAAAACTTGTAGAACTGCTGGACAAAGTGCTGGTTTGTTGTCACTGAAACCCTAATTCTCCTACATTAGATGCCCTACATATTCCTTTGCGGCACAGTCTGTTTGAAGTATGTAGTATATGTACAATGATTAGTTTGTTCATGAAGAAACTTAAACTACCTTTGATATGTAGAGTTTTGCTTGTTAACTATGGTATGTAGGAGAAAACATTCTTGTAGTTTTTGGATTTCAATTAAGAGTTGTGTTTTCGATTCTGAAAAACATAAGGTTCTTCCAAGTTCTCATCAAATGATTTATACAGACTGCTTTGTTGATTTCTGATGCATACCCTGTTTGACAGCCATAGCGGAGCTTGGAGTGATGATGATGACAACAATATTGGTTACAATTGTTATGCTTCTGATATGGCAGATCAACATCTTAATTGTGCTAAGTTTTATCATTATCTTCTTGGGATTGGAGTTAACATTCTTTTCGTCTGTTCTATGGAGTGTGGGAGATGGGAGTTGGATTATACTTGTCTTTGCTGTTGTCTTGTTCCTGATTATGTACATCTGGAATTATGGAAGCAAGCTGAAGTATGAAACTGAAGTCAAGCAAAAGATGTCTACGGATTTGTTGCGGGAATTAGGCCCCGACCTTGGAACTATCAGAGCTCCTGGAATTGGCCTGCTTTATAATGAACTAGCAAAGGGGATACCAGCCATATTTGGACATTTTCTCACCACTTTACCTGCTGTGCATTCCATGATCATTTTTGTTTGTATAAAATATGTTCCTGTTCCAGTTGTACCGCAGAATGAAAGGTTCCTGTTCCGGCGAGTCTGCCCCAAAAACTATCACATATTCCGTTGTGTTGCCAGGTAAACTAAATTTCCCTGTTTAGCTAATACCTTCACTACATAGACCAAGTTACGTGACTAAAGAGATCTAGAATAAATCTAAATGCTTGCACAAATTTTGAGACCGACCTTAGGGTAACACCTCTGTGTATGATGGTTAATTCTTTTCTGCAAACAAATAATGACTAAGCAACCAACTTATCTTTGTTGAAGAATGAAAAAAAGTCCCATATCGATGGTTAAGGAGATGGGTAGTCTCCTTATATGAACTTGTGCAATCCTCCCCTCAGGAGCTAGCTTTTGGGGTTGAGTTAGGTTCAAAATTCATTTTTTACATAGTATCAGAGCAGAACTCATCTCACCCGATGTTGGGCTTCCAAATTAAATTGCCCACACACCAGATGCCCAACCTTGTGCGTGAGGTGGGGTGTTGAAAAATGAAAAAAATTCTCACATCGATGGTTAATGAGATTGGTGGTCTCCTTATATGGACTTGGATAATTTTCCCCGCATGAGCTAGCTTTTGGGATTGAGTTAGGCCCATGATCCATTTCTTTACAATCTTCCCCGCAGGAGCTAGCTTTTGGGATTGTGTTAGGCCCATGAATCATGATCCATTTCTTTACAATCTTCATGTCCTCTACTTTTGATGCTTATAAATTTCAACTGTTTTCCGTCGTTATATTTTGCATTCTCTTCTGCAATTGATGTGCATATATGGTCAATTGGTTACTAACTTCTCTGTCCAAAACATTGGACCCACAGATATGGCTACAAGGATGCTCGTAAAGAAAATCACCACACTTTTGAGCAACTGCTCATTGAAAGTCTCGAGAAGTTCATAAGCAGAGAAGCTCAGGAGCGATCACTAGAAAGTGATGGTGATGGTTCGGACTCTGAAGAAGAGTACTTCTCAAGAGTCCTTGTAGCTCCGAATGGAAGTGTTTATTCGCTAGGCGTTCCTCTCTTATCTGATTTTAGGGACACAGGAAAGGCAGTTATGGAAGAAAGTACTTCAGAAGAGCTAAGACCTGGGACGTCTTCTGAGTCGTTAGTGTCTGATGCAGAGCAATCCCTTGAAAAGGAGCTCTCATTCATCCGCAAGGCTAAAGAATCTGGTGTGGTCTATCTTCTTGGTCATGGAGATATTAGAGCAAGGAAGGATTCATGGTTCATTAAGAAGCTTATCATAAATTACTTTTATGCTTTCTTGAGAAAGAATAGTAGGAGGGGAATTGCCAATTTGAGTGTACCGCATTCACATTTAGTGCAGGTCGGCATGCAATATATGGTGTGAGTTAGTTTTTTTTTTGTATAGGTCCACATGAGCTATTTTGACAAAAGTTTTGGCTATCTGTCAACTTGGCTGTTGTTACACATAATCGACGCCTCACAATTTGATGGCTGCACAGAAATTGTCATACGCCTGGTCTTGCATATCTTGGAAGATTTTACTTTTGGTATAGTTGTATCACGGATTCCTCACTGTACTTTGTTGGTTTGCACGTGGGACTAATGATTTCCAAGAAATGCAAATCCATGACATTATAATTCTTTTTAACTAATGCAATATCTTCAACCTTGCGGGTACGTTTTATAGGTTTTACTTGTGGAATGACTGAGATGTGTCGCAGCTTATGGTCGGCGGAGTTATTTCATTTTGAAATGAACTATCTACATTCCACTACTATGTTTCTTTTGTTGTAACTTGCAAGTGTGCTAAATAAAAAGACGCCATAAAATCATACTAACATATACGGTAGTTGTTGAGTAGGGCAACAACTCTAGAAATCAGTGCAAACCCAACTGAATTTTTTCAAAAAACTTGGTCAATGTATTAAATAAAAATTTAAACGTTGTCCTTAAACTTGCTACACTAATTGTTAAAACTCTTTTTTCTTGGCTAATTTTTTGTTTTTGTTTTTGTTTTGCTTAGCTTATTGAAGACTTCTATGTTAGCGTCGTGTGGTATTAAACCTAATTTACCTTTGCAAACTAAGTACTCATTACTGGAATGAGATGTATCCGAATAGGATAGAATGAACTTTACCCGACTCCAACTAATATAAGATTTGACCACAGTTGATTGATTCATGTCCAAACGCTTCAAAATTTCTTCTTGGTTCATACTAGTGGGAAAATGGTGTTTGTTATCTTCTATGCTGCAAATCTTTATTGCTATCCTCCTCCACCCTTCATTGATATGCGGGTGGATGTCTCAGATTTAAAATAAATAAAAACAGCATCACTGCACAACATTTCTGCCCCAAATTCACTGGAACCTATGAGTGGCATTTCTTCGCACGGCCTGGCTATCACATTGAATTCTACACCAGATTGTGTGCAACTTCCTTGATAGGTCGACTCAGCGCCTAGAAACATACTACGTACATAGTTACTGCCTGTAGTCTGTGATCACACAAAATGGTTCCACATCCCCCAACCATATTAAACCACAGGAGTGGGATTCATTAGAATCTGATGGCTGATTAGCTTGAGCTGAAGCACAGTACCCCGTCCCTCCAAACTGCGGCAATTACATGGTTACAATCCCTTCAATAGATAGGTACTCAAGCAGAGGCATAATTGAATGTTGGAATCAGTCACTAACTTGGCTTGCGAGGATCACTATCTGGAGGTTGGATACGGATGTCTTAACTTTTCTTGATTCAAGCTATCAGAAGGAATATCAACTACTACTGATGGTCCATGAATTTCCTTCTGCCTTGATTCAAACTTGAGTCTCAGCAACAATGAATTTGTCATCACGCCAATAGAGCTCAAGCCCATGAGAGCTCCTGCTATTGACGGAGTAAGCATGGTTCCAGTAAATGGCAGCAGGACTCCAGCAGCTACTGGAATTCCAACCTGTTGGAGCAAAGATAAGAAGAAAGACATATGAAGAACAAAATTTCAAGAGAATCATACAATGCTTTCTTTTGGATCTTAGGTTTGTCATAGGCATGAGTTCTTAGAACATAATGAAATTTAAGTCAACTTAAAACTTCTATGTTTTGTTTATGATTTTTCTAGTGTGTGCCCGCGCGCATCCGTGTATTCACGAGCAACAGACCAGTAATCCTGTTCCCATCCCTTTTCTGTATTTGCAAATATCATGGAGGACAACTTCTGAATGAGATTAAAACATGGCTCCACATTCTCCAAATTAAATATGCAATTTCACACATATGTAACTTCTGTACGAGACACAATTTATCAGCAGCAAGATATTATTGTATCACATATGTTACATATATGTAGGTTTAGATCTTCAATATGTGACAGACTACTCAAGGTCTTGACAACAAAACAAAGGAAAATGCACCAAGGAGAGAGAGAGAGGGGGGGCAGACTAGGAAAAAGAAAGAACGAATAGCATTCCCATCAGTAGTTCCAGGCAAACTAACAGACATTGGTAGGTGTTAGAATAAGAATAGGATTTTATATATAGTATCCTACTAGGAAAAAGATTGTAATGGAGTGTATAAATAGAGCTCAGTGTAATCATGCAAATACATAACACTGAGCTCTATTTATACACTCCCATAATTCAATAATATATTTTCTCACAAATACAATCTTGATAGAGAATCAAAGAGCTTCTGATGCCGGCGGGCGGCACTAACCAATGTGTATCGCCCGTCTGGTCAAAGATAATAGTAGAGTGAAGATTGTAGAGAACTTTCAGATATTTATAAATAAAATATTCTCTCAAAAAAAGTAGGTGTGAACACAGTGTCGACTGAACAGTATTTTCCCGATGTGAATAGTAATTTCGGCGTGAACAATTACCAAATTTCAATTGTCGGAACTAGAGTTCCGGCGAAACCACGTTGTCTCGGGACATTCTTTTAAGAATTATTTTTACTGTCAGCATCGCATCGCGTAGAAATTCCGAGCTGATCCATAACACTTTTCTCGAGGTTCGACAACTTTTCAGGAATATTTTTTTTCCCGTAAGGTCATGCCATCATTGCGATCCTATCTACAAAATACCATCACAGTCTCGTGCCTCAATTCAGGCAACTGTTTTGCGTCCCTAATATCGTGCCATCATTTCCAGAGCATTAGTAAGTATCCGCCGTGCAAGCGAAGATACGAAAAAAAATATCACCACCGCACATAATTTTTCTAGTGATTGCTAGCGTCAAATCTCTATCCAGTGGTGTTGTGCAGAATCCAACACCACAACAACATAGATTAGGTTCAAGCTAGTGAAAGACTAATTGTTGTGCAAATTTTCAACAATTTTCAGGAAAGCAAATCAGTCACCGTGCAATATTTTCGGTGACAACATAATTGTCCGTCCACTACAAAATTATTTTCGAGTAGTATTGCGCAAACACCACCATGAGGTAGATCAGTCTCTTCCGACCAAACCCCAGTCAGCGGCTCCGACAAATACTCACTCACGCGCCACCACGTTCCACTCGAAGTGCCAGCTCCGGCTAGCACATCAGATCCACACGCCGCGCATGCACCTTTTTCCGTTCAGATCTCGGTGATTTTCTTCTCGAGTTATGTTCGTCAGATTCCATCCATCTTTCTCGATTTTGATATGTTTAACTCCAAAAACACGTGAATTGAAAGTTCAAGTCCAATGATTACTTCAAAACCCTTAAGGAAGAGATCAGAAAATCGCACATCATAGTCAATGAAAAAGCGAGGAGAAGGTTGTCTTGAAAGATCTCGACCTAGGTACAGTTATTGTAATAGGCTTGGACACATTCGTGAAGTATACTATTCTCTCAATGATGACCTTGAAGAGAGGAGGAAGTTTATATGGAGCAACCAACTGGTTTTGTTGCTCAGGGGGAGTCTAGCTTGGTCTGTCGATTGCGCCGAACACTTTGTGATTTGAAACAATCTCCTCGAGCTTGGTTTGAAAAGTTCAGCACAATAATTCAGGAGTTTGGCATGACTCGTAGTGAAGCTGATCACTCAGTGTTTTATCGGCATTCCGCTCCAAATCTGGTATTTCATAAGAGGACTAAACACATTAAGATTAACTGTCACTTTGTTAGAGAAAAGATTATCTCCGGTGATATTGTTACAAAATTTGTGAAGTCGAGTGATCAGCTTGAAGATATTTTCACCAAGTCCCTGTCCTCGTATTAATTACATTTGTAAGAGGCTCGGTACATATGACTTGTATGCACCAACTTGAGGGGGAGTGTTAGAATAGGAATATGATTTCATATATCCTACTAGAAAAAAGATTGTAATGTAGAATATGAATAGGATTTCATATATAGTATCCTACTAGGAATATGATTGTAATGGAGTGCCTATAAATAGAGTTCAGTGTAATCATTCAATAAGATATTTTCACCCATAATTTCTCACAGTAGGCATCCAAAAGGAATGACTTACCGTGGAGGAAAAGAGAAGCAAGAGACTTCTCCCCTCCCCCAAGTTTGAATAAGCCTCAAGAAAGGTCATTTAAGTCTTTAATCAATGTTTTGCATGTAGCGAAGTAATACCATCTCTTTAGCTTAACCAATTTACTTGTCTAAGATGGCAAGGCACATAGAAACACTTCCTGTTCTCATGGAGAGCTGATATTAGAAAAACTTACAATGTTGTATCCGAAGGCCCACCAAAGATTTTGTTTGACAGTCTTCATTGTTAGCTTGCTTAGCTCCAGAGCATCAAGCAACTGCAGAAAGGCGATTTTGTTAAAAAATTATCGTATAACACAACGTGCAAGATAAAGCCTCATAAAGAAATACCAGCATCCATTGATCAGAGGACATCACCTGATTTCAAAGCTTAATATACCCTAACAACATGACAAGGAGCAAGAAACTAAAAGAGAAACTCTTAAGAAGCCGCTTCTGAGTTCCTTTTGTCACTAGACAATTTTATTTAAGACAGTATCGGCATAAATGGAGATGGAGGAGAGCATACAAAAAAAGAGTTAAAGATAAAGATTAGGTAATGAACATACTGAAGTGCTGAATGATTTAGATACTGGTAGTCAATTCATTTAACCTAGAAATCACTTTCACGTAAAGTCTTCACCATTTGTTCATCTAAGACCACTGCCGAAATGATTACACAATGGCAAAGGAAATGGTTGGAGCAGCATTACGCTATGCATACTGCTAAAAGTTGTGTGCTATCTAGTCACTATATGTGACTGGTTCCTGACAAATGGTATAACACAACTGGGAAAGCTCAAGTGTTACAACTTTTGAAAACATGATTAATTAGTCGAGGTGCGCGCAAGCTAGCCCGGACACCACAGTTATAAAAAAAAGAAAAAAGAGTGATCTCTCGAACAGTAACTTTTGGATGAGGTGATCATACAAATTCAACATCGTGTCTGAGCAAGTAGAGGTCCTAGGTTCAAGTTTCGCGCCACCCTTCATTAGAAAATTCCACACACTTGGCCCACTTGAAAAAATCAGCCCTGCACGTGATGGGGATGTAGACGATATGATAAATTAAAAGTGCGCTCTCTTTACCAAGTTAAACTTTTAGATGAGTTGGTCACACAAATCAATCATTGTTAACAATGAAGAATGTGTGTATGTCACAAGCACCTGAAATTTGAGGTTAGGTATTGCATATTTGAACAGTCAACTTATTCAAGATGCTCAGAAAAGAACATATAAGCATTGGGAGTTTTCACTGCCAAATGCTATGTCAGGGAATTCAGGACTCAAATGGCTCTTTTAGAGAAAGTAGTCGTCCGTTCCAAACAACCTTTAGTAGTTTAAATACAATGTAACAACTATTTCTATCTGTTGACCTGATTCAAGTGTCTGCAAATCTCTGTTACAATATTCTCAGCATGTGTTCTGAGGGTGGAGAGCGATGGATATCAAGATAAACCTTAAGACCAGAACAAGAGACCATGTTACCAATCTTATCATACACTCAGAAACTAAGACCAGGTTACTCTAGTTCCACAAAAGAAAGGAAGAACATGAAAGCTGTGAAAGTTGCAAATAGGAGAGGAGGAAAACCTGAGATAATCGATCATGCATCAGTACAATAGAAGATACATCACTTGCAGCTCCAACTCCGCCACCAATAGCTATTCCTACATGTGCTGTTGCCAAGGCTGCAGCGTCATTTATTCCATCTCCGACCATAGCTACAACTTTCTGATCCTTTTGTAACCTGCTTACAAACTTATTCTTTTCATCTGGTTTGACTCCATAATAAACCTGCATTCAGCCATCTACCTTATTCACATTTTCTCATTAACTGACGTATTACTCGGTGTAATGTGTTTTGGCTAAAGGGTCAAAAACAGTTTAACAACTATTAGTTCCAGCAAACCTGATCCTCTGTCTAAAAGGAAGTGCTCACACAGAATAAAATAAACAAGCAAAAAGTATGTACTTAAAAAAAGTTGAAACTGCTTACGTTTTCCTTAGGGATGCCAACAATAGATGCAACGTACTCGGCAGCATTCTTTTTGTCACCAGACAGTAAATAAGTGCTAATCCCTTGCTTCGACAAAGATTCAACAACATGCCTTGCGTCTTCTCTGATTTGGTCCTCAACATAAATTAGACCAGCAAGGACGCCATCAACTCCCACATATACTACTGATTGGTTCTTAAAGTCATCAAATTCTTGGAACGGATTCTCAAGAACTCCATTCCTGCACAGTTTGTAGTAGTATCAAGACATAACTGTACTTAAGAAGGATGAAAACATTGTCCAACAGAAAAGATAGTGAACTAAGTGCATAAAGAAGAAACTACCTTTTGACCCACTCTAGTGTGCCAACAGAAATCCTTTTATTATCAATATACCCTACAGCACCAGATCCAGGCTCTTCCATGAATGATCCATCCAAAACCTGCATGTACGCATTTAAGAAATATCAAAACCGCTCACACTGCTATATATTGACAGCGGACACAACAAATATCTAAGCCCAACTATACCTCTAGATTTAATTATAAAATTTTAAGGCGTTAGTTTTCTCTGCATCTTAATGCTCAGCCAGCACAAATAGAACATAGCATGTGCCAGATAGAGGTCAAGAATTATGATATATCTGAGAGCGGTGAAGTCTTGACACGAAAGAATAAGCAACAAAATAACACAACCCTTTCTTCCTCAACTAACCTTGATTAAGACACAGTTAAACTCCATCTAGTTTAGAGTCAGATAACCAAGCAACACAGAAATTAATCATGGCGGATTTTACTGTAGATCTAAATAAATAAATAAATCTCCTCCCCAACAGCTTACACTTTTAATGAGATGGTACATACAATGCAAGCATGCAACATGACATGATAGCAGTTCCGAGTCTCACTGTTAACCACCAACAAAATGGTTCCATGGTTGAAGAAAAGAAACCATGCCTGCACATGAGCTGGCTGTTGCGACCATGAACAAATAAATAGAAGTGTTTATCTCTAACAACTTAAAGCTTAGATGATGTTCACACAATTAAACAGATTCAAAGATGTGTCAAGGGGCAAACTGAAACCTTGATAATGAAAAAAACAAAGGTATCATTCCTTTTTTTCAGCTGCTTCATTAGGATAAGGAATGGGACCCGCCACAACTAAGGGTACTGGTCCTGCTCGCTTTGATTCTGCTCCTGTGGTGACCAAGAAGCAGGAGCTTGAACTCTACAATTCCGTTTGACTATTCTAATAAGGAAGCTAGAATTTTTTAAATCACAACTCGGAGAACTGTACAAGTTTGACACATAGTGTAGATGATGATTTACTAATACGTCTGTAAAACCAAATTATCATTGCTTCGCCAATATATGTCTGTGTGTGGGTGCATAAAATAAAGATAACATGGTCAAATACTGTTAATTTATCATGCATTCAAAGGGTTAATATTCTTACATACAAAGTTCATGTGCATAAATTTGGATACTGTTCCTATAAAGAAACGGATAAACACTGAAAAAGGAGCACTGAAATGAGAAGTACCTTTAACTTTGGAGAATTTGCAGTCTGAGCAGCCTCTACAATTGCTTTTCCAATTGGATGATTGGTATTTGAATCAACTCCAGCAGCTAACTTCAGAATATCAACTTCTGACCACTGACAAGGTGAAGTTGAATCTTGTCTGTACTAAAACTTGGCCCGTTATCTCCAATGGAAAATACCATTGATATCACTTAAACTTTAAACATTTTCCAAGGTTCAGAATTCTGTTATCAAAGAAACAAAATCCAAATATTGACAACTAACTTCTAACACCGAACCTCACAAAGCAACAGATGAGAGCAGAACAAAGAAGATGACTAGCATAATTTAGAAAAGGAGAGGAGAGAAAAAAAGAAGTGAAAAAACAGAATAAGAGATGACTTGGTAATGAATATAAAGTTGGCTAAGTGCTCACTAGTTGCTCTTATTCCATCATGCAGAATCATTCATGGTTTTCCTCTTTCTAGTATATCCATAATTAACAATGTACAAAAAAAAATTATATGCGAAATAAAAATTAACTGTCCCACATTGCTGGAGGGAACAGGTTGTTGTCTCCTTAAATAATCTTGGCAGCTCACCTTAATGGTCACCTCATGAGCTAACTTTTGGTTGAGTTGGACACTATCCATTTTCTTAACATGGTATCACAACAAAACCCATCCTAATTCTTGGTTCACCAATATTGGATCATGTTATGTCGTCCATGTGTAGATATCTGAGTGTGTGAAAAGGTGTTGAACCACATTGTTTTGAAGAACTTATGGAGCAATAGACAGTTGTCTCCTTATATAGTTTTGGAAATCCTCACCTCATGAGCTAGTTTTTGGGGTTGGATTAGACCCAAGCTCCATTTTCTTTAGAGAAAACAAATAGGCAGTACAAACAGTAGATGTTTTTCTTGTGGGTGTCTGTATTATTAAGTCAACGAGAAGGTAAGAGAAAGACTTGGGAATTTACCCAGTAGATAAGTGTATTCTTAAAAAGTTTCTTTCTCAAGACATTAACATATTATTAAAAGAAAAGGCTGTAAAGAAAAATCAACTTCCTTATTTGTTATAGCCCAAAAATTGGACACATAATATACATGTGATTGACCTGCAATGCAAACAAAACTCACAGAAGTCTTCCTGAATAATAAATACAAGGACTTGCATTATTCGGTCTTCACATATTTCAATCACTCTTCAGTTTTTCCTGAGACTGTAGTCTATTATATTTTTAAAGTGCCTTGACAGAAAGTACTTTTATCAGAGAATTGTCAGATTTACTCGACATAATGAACGCAAGGATGGAATCATTGGCCTCACAAATAATTTACTCCTTTCATCCTAATATAATAGCCTGAGTTTACACAACAACGACATGTAATTAAGTGAAAGAATTAAAGTGTGAATTGTTTAGTATGTTAGAAATCAGGCAGACCTTATTTTTTCTGAATATGAAAGAAAAAAATTGTAGTTCAAGAGTTTATCAAACAAAGTTGTATTTAATAAGTACAATGGGTTTCATATAATTTTTCAAATAGATAAAATGTATCTTACTGAAGAAGATCAAAACATCCTTTTAAAGTAAGTGGATTGCATTTTAGAACCATAATACAGCCAGGATATATATATATATATATATATATATATATAAATACACAAAATTATGCACCCAACCTTGCATCTAGATCTTCTTGATGGCCTTGACCTTGAGACACAACTTTGGTCACAGTTGGTCTACCAATAGTCAGTGTCCCAGTCTTGTCAAACACAATTGCATTCACCGTTGAGAATCTTTCTAGGACACTTCCACCACGCAAAAGCAAGCCTTTAGTGGCACCAAGTGAGGTTCCAACCTTTACACAAAAATGTCTAAATCATTAGTAGTGCATCAAGTGTTACGACCATGCCCGGATTTAACATGACAGTACAACAGGATATCTATATTTCTTTACCATCACTGCAGTAGGAGTGGCAAGACCAAGTGCACATGGACAGGCAATAACCTGCAACCACAAACCAGAAGCCAATTACAGCAAAACAAAGAGATAGAAACGTAACCATGAGATAGAAGCATGCAGCGGCGGAGCTAGGTAGGGTTGAGGGGGTGAACCTCCTTTGGCAAAAATTACACTGTATATACAAGATTAAACTTATTTTTTATGTATATATAGTCTTAATGAAAATAGTGGCAGACCCACTGGAAGCACGCCCACCAATCAACTTAACAAAATTGGTGGCCTAAAGCTAAACCTTAAGTAGAGTTAATTAAGTGTGTGTATATATATACTGTATATATTTTAGAGTTAATTATTTCTTATAAAGAATTGGTTGAACCATTTGTTTCACTCCAAAAAAGACTTTATTATCCAAATTTATGAAATTATTATTGATATCTACTTAGTGATACAAAATTGTGATTATTAGATTATGAGATTTTATAAAAACAATATCTTAAACTGTCAATATATGTTTCTTCTAAAATATTATCCACCCTTAAGTGAGTAGAGTAACCAAATGTCTCATGGTGGGAGCTAGCAAATATCCGAGTGAATGATCAAGACGTGTACAAGCTGGTCCGTACACCATAGTTACTGAAAAAGAATATTAAATATACATCACACCCCTTGGGTGCGGTCCCTTCCCGGAGCACGCTTTGTGCACCGAGCTGCCCGTTTTTTATATAATCAACTCTAAAAGATAATTATCAAAGTCGTCATCAAATTGTTCATTTTCATATATTGCATATTTCTTATAAAAGTCGAGTTATTTATCTGAATAACCTCTATACATTCCCAAAAAAAAGTCACGGCCCAAAACAGGGGCCATGAATGGCGCCCGAAAAGCCACTACCGCAGGCGTACCATTAATCGAGGAAGAAAAGAATACGCTCAAGTCATCCATAATACAAAGGTTGAACCCATCGGGAGACACATGTGGTTGACAACATCTTTCACTTAGACACCTCAACTAAACCTTGTTCTGTTTAGAAACCTGAAGTAGGGCCCGACTATGCCATTTAGACACTTTTGGCTGACTTGGCAAGTTGTGTGATTTTCACACAAAATAGGCGCGTCGAAAGGCTAAAAAAACAGAATTTTATTTCCTTGTTCTTCTTTTTCTTCTTTATTCTTTTTCTCTTTCTTCTCCACTTAATATTCCAACATTAACAAACCTTCCACCATTGTTGTCTTGCTCACCAAATAAAATGAATACCGCCACCATTCTCTGAGAATGTTTGGCTTTTTTTGTACAAAATCAAAAATGAATATTAAGTTTTAAAAAGTCAATCATATGGAACAGAGACGGGAAGAAACTGAGCAATGGTGGATGGTAATTAGAGTGGAAATTGCGCTGCCGCTGCTGTTTAAAGTGTCATACAACATTTCCTGTTCTTGGGATATCTTCCTCATTGGTGCAAATAGTTACAAAACCAAAACATGAAAAACCCTAGAAGAACACAAAATTCCTAAACCCTAAATTACAAGGCGAAGGACTAATAGAAGAAGCTGTGGATGAATGGGACCGGAAAGGTGAACAGCAGTCTAAATAGACAAGTAATGTGGGTGGCCTCTGTGAAACCCTAATTCTGATATGTCGTCCGCGTTTGGGCCTCGTGTAGCAAAAATTCAATCACTTTATTTGCTCACCGTAGAAAACTTACCGGCAAAAGCTATTCATTTTCTGGCGAAAAGTATATGGAGTTTGTTTAGAAGGGGGAAGGAGGGGCTGGGTAGGTGGGGTTGGGATTTAGCAAAAAAATTATTTTTAGTTTTTGTTGAAAAATATTTTTTCTTTTCTTTTTTCTCATATTTCATTTTAACTATTATTTTGAATCCAAAATGCCACATGTAATCAGTTAATTGGCTACTTTGCCACGTCAGCGGCGAGTGTGTTACACACTCTTTACATATTTGGCCGAGTCATCGAAAAATGTCCAAATGGCACAGTTGGGTCCTACCTCAGGTGTCTAAATCGAATAACGTTTAGTTTAGGTGTAAAGATGATGCCAACCACAAGTGTCTCCCGATGGGTTCTCTGAAGCGGAAGAATAGAAAAATAACAAAAGTCTGAAAACACATCCAAAACAGTCAAGGAGCATCTAAGAATATCCAAGTACAACTTTGGGGCACACAAATAATCTAGTACTCCCTACGTTCAAAAAGATTATTTGGTTTTGACTTGGCGGAAAGTTTAAGCAAGTAGAAAAGACTTTTGAATCTTGTGGTTTTAAATTAAAGATGGGTTGAATGTACAAAAAATGTCCTTTAATCTTGTGGTCTTAAACATGCCATGTGGAAAGTTGGAATGAAAGAGTTGCCAAAAAAGGAAAGAGGCATTCTTTTTTAAAGAGATTAAAAAGAAAGAAATATAAGGCAATCTTTTTGAAACGGAGTGATAATATGTAAATAATATATAAAATAAAAATTCTGGGGACTTCAATTGGGGGTAAACAATTGCTTTGGCTCCCCCTTTCAACCGGCCTAGATGCCCACATAATGCAAAAAAACATGAAATTAAAAACAATACGGAAACAGCAGAGTTGAGAGTTCAAAAGATTTTATAATATATTACTCAATCAGATTGGAAAATTTATCTTGTGGGATGTTGCAGAAACAAGCGAGATTTGAACCTTGTGGGTGATTATTGAAAATCAACTCAGTACATACGAGTTTATACACCAACGTACCAGCACAGTACATGAGAGCTGCAACGCTAGCGAAACAGCACTTCCATGATAAAGGGCGGGAGGCAGAAGGCGAGCACCAAAAAGGTTCCAGAACATAAATGTGGCAGCCGAAAGTGTCATTACCCCATAAGTAAAATGCCCAGCAACCTAGCAAATAGAAGCAAGTAAGCTGTTTTCAAGACAAGCATACAAATCATATTCCTTTTGCAAACAATATTAGACAGTAATTTGGGTAACCACGTAAACCTCCAACTGCCAAATATTGTGTACATAAGGAGAAACCACAGTTTAAAATGGAAACCTTGTCAGCCAACCGCTGTACAGGAGCTTCTCTACTCTGTGCTTCTTCTACTAATCTAACAATGTCGCCAATCGCAGTTTCACCACCTGGTCGTCGCACTTCAACAGTAAGTGTTCCATTAAGGTTTATACTTCCTGCCGCAACTTCAGCCTAATTCATAAAAATAACCTATCATGATATTATATGAATTGAAGAAGAGAAATCAAATGGAACTTTAAACTGTATATCTGTCCAACCATAAAGCAAATTTTTAACAGAGGAAAGCAGTAGGTGATATGAGAAGATAGGTTTTGACTACCCCAGGTAATTTAGTGACAGGTAAGGGCTCCCCAGTAAAACTTGATTCATCAACTGTGCTTCTACCGACGCTGACAATTCCATCAGCTGGAACACGGTCCTGAATTTCAACGAACAGTAAATTTAACTGTTGCTATTTATGATCGGAATATGTCTATAGATCTAATAATGTGCATCATTTCACACTTGTAGATAACAAGAGAGAGATTGACAACACAGCCAATTAAAGTAAGAACTGTCCCAGCTCCACGAGAAACAAACTCAGGGAAACCGAATAAGGTACAATGTAACATGAAGACAAAGCCCAGCTTACTTACCCCAGGTAAAACAATGATCTGATCTCCGACAGACAGACTGTTAGAAGGAACTTCAACTGTGGAGCTCGATTCCCCTGAATCTCCACTGACTACAAGTCTTGCTTTAGATGGCAAGACATTGAGAAGGCCTGTCATGTCACTTGTGGCTTTAATTTTAGCTCTCTGCTCAAGGTTTCTTCCCAGCAAGACAAAAGCAATCAACATAACAGGTTCCTCGAAGAATGTTTTCCAACCCTACAGGAAAGGCCATTAGATGAACACTAGCTGTGTATAACTGATCAAAGCTAATAGAAATCTCTCGGAACGACTGGGAAGCAATGCAATACTGTACAACAAGAAAGTTTTTCTAAATGGTATGTATTACTGTACAACGGGAAAGATATTGCTCTCCTTATGGACAAAGAGAATTGCTCCTAAAGCTCCCAACTGTAGAATACAAGGGATTCTTATTTGTAAAGATAATTGGATGCATTTAATAGAGGATGCTTGCTTCTAAAGCCCGTTGGTTAATACCTATTGTTTACGGATTACCACACCTTTTCTAAATAAACAGTGGAGCCTCAACAAACAATAAAACATATTTACACTTGAGGCACTTTAAATAAGTTCAGTCAGAGGCCTCCTCGCTTTATTGTCAACTATGTTCCCACTTTAATTCTGGTAACATTCAGCTTTGTCCTAGTAAGGATGACATTAACCACCTAGAAATTATGTATTTGATACTATAAAGGTTCATTATACGCATAAAATTCAGTAGGTAAAGCAAACACGAAGCAGTACCGAACAATACTAAGAAAGCACAATGCATCTGCTCCTGAGGAAGCAAACAAATGCTAGTAAATCGTATATACCACATCTTATCTTTACCATTTCCTTTTGCATGGACATATTTCGGGGCATGTTAGTGGCTTTCGGTTCAGATTTAAGTTTTAGGGGTTTGTTAACTTTATAAGCTGCTGTTTAAGAATTTGGTAAAGTCATTATGTTTAACAGTCAAAGGGTTCTGGATGATTGGATATATTTTAATACTCCAGTATTTTGCCCAAGTTCGCAATACCGGAAGAACCTGATTACATGATGTGTATGCATATAGTCTTTAGATGAAACATATATTCACCAGAACAAAGTAAAAGATATTGGTAAAAAAAAGTTACCAGTTTTGGTATTAAGGCTGCCATTGAGCTCACAGCAAATGATGACAAGGCCCCAAGACCAACTAATGTATTCATGTTTGGTGATCCTTTAATTAGGCTTTTCAGACCATCAATAATAAGTTGTCGACCAGGTACAAGCAATGTAAACAGAGACAGACTCATATGGAAACCCGTGGAATGAATTGCATGGATCCATGAAGCGTTAGCTCCAAGAAAATGAGAGAGATGCCCGACAAGGCACACTGCACATAAAGCCCACGAGACGGCAAGCCCACGACCTGTTAAAACGTTAGGTTGTTAATGTTGTTGTTACTACATTCTGATCAATAAAGTCCCTTAAATGTGAAATCTTAGAAAATGGCAGGAAGAGGAGCACTTAAGTAAGGCATGTACCACTTTCTTTCAACTGAATACGCTTTGCATTCATCTTCTTCTCAAATATCTCAAAGAAGTTTTCTCTTCTGGAATCTGCATTAAATTAGACCCATGTTACACTGATACACATGCAAACACTTCAAACATGAAGGTGATAGGCAATCAGATCAAGAAGGAAGATATCAGTTGCTGATGATATTATGTCCTTGACTTTATGATATTTTAGGGGATAACCACAAAAAAATGATCAATTCACTTCTAGTTGCTCTAAGACAAAAACAAAGTGTTTGGACAAAACTGGGAGACTCAAAGAAAAGCATCAAACCAAGAAATTTATGCCTAACTCATCCAAACAAGTTTAGTCAGGTTGAGTCTATACCCACAATAGATGGTGTTGTACAAATAAATTCATTCAGGAATTTTTTATCATTAATCATATTCACAACTGCATTGCTATTCCTTTACACATGCAAACCTCCATGATCATTTTATGCACCTTGAATTTGAATAGGCGGGAGGCAAGGGGACACAAGTGAAGGAAGTTATTTCTCCAAGATTATACTTCCAAGTTGAAAATATTTTGAAATAAAGTAAATGGTTGGGCACTGAAAAGCAGATCCAGGAAAATTTTCAGAAGTGCATCCACTTAAACTACTTTCCCCTATTTTGATTATTATGAGTTGCCTAAAACTTATCTGTTTCATCAATAACTTTATTTTCCAACAATTACCTCATGCAGCCTACTTCAGTTGCAAGAATCACCTCAAAGTTTCTTTTTGTCGCTGTGCCTTCCTACCTTTTATGCAGATTAACTCTAATTGAGGAAGTGCCTTACATTAATAGGTTGTTCCCCCACAACAGTTAAAGTTAACCAGTAAAACGTTAGACATCATATGTTTTCTTTACAAGGTAAATAATTTTATTAATGTGGGTAACTCCTGTATACAAGCATTTTACCTTTACAGGTAAAGACCTACAAAAGAATAGATATCATATGTGATTGATAACATGAATAGAGGACCACTTGATAAGTTAAAAAAAAATACATGCCATACACAAAGTGGAGTGGAAGTGTGAAACCAAACAATGATAAAAGACAAATATGCTTCCACAGTTAGTTTATGAAGTTAAAGGTTCAGCCTAGTATTAAAATGATTATATGTATCACTTTTGTGTTCTAGTTCAGATTTTTTCTTGACACATTAGTCTAACTAAATACTGAAAATATGGCAGGAACAGAACGCGTAGATGAAACAAACACGAGTAGCAGGCTGGCAGCAAGTTTCGACATGAATTCTGCAAGTTTCGACATGAATTCTGCAAGTTTCGACTTTTTGCTTAGAAGCTTATGCAAGATGCAACTGGAGTAATGCAGTAACCAGCTAGCCTTTTGAAAACAATTGATGTAAATTTCTGAATCTGCTTTTTGTGTGGATTCTTTATTTTACATCTGTTATCTCATAGCTATACAACCCCAATTGAAGAGAGAGTTCCATGTCCAGAAAATAGGTACAATTCAAAAGGAGACTGAAAACGTTGATCAAACTTAACTAATGTGTACGACCAGAGAAGAAAACACATTACATCATTGCAATAGAAAATTTCATTTTGAAGCTCGGCAAAGTTTTCCAGCCAACAAGTTATATAATCTTGCTACAACAGAAATTTCACAACAGTTACAAAAAGAGTTCACCAGAATGTCAGATTGCAGAACCTAAAAGATTCCCTCCACTTTTATAGTAAGGGGGGAGGGAAGATAAAAGGAAGGACACAGCTGGCATATCATTAAAGTAAATGTCTTCACGACCTGAACTACTACATTAAATTTTTATGGAAAGATGGCTCCTATTAACTAATACTAATTTATAAAATTCTCTCGGTACAATTATTCAAAATGCACGAGCCTCCTCATAGAAATTCCTCCCTTCAACAAGTCCACCAATTCTTGCTGCTGAAACTCTCACCTATAGATGAAAAGGACCTTGTTGTCAAAATCAAAATCATTATTTTGACCTAAATGTTCTATTTTCATCAAAGACGGGGAGAAGTGACTAAGAGGTGCTGCTGAGGGACATACCCTGAAAGACAATGGTTGTTCATTTCAAGAAAGCTTTTGCATTTCATGATGGAAAATCCCCTTCAATGGCTCCCTCACCTGTCAATTACCCACCAAGCTTCACATAAGTAATAAAAAACCCAAGTTTATTGCAGTCTCTAATTTGCTTGTAATTTAAGAGGTGCTAATGGATCAACAAAGGAATACTATTCTTTCATTTAGCACAAAACCAGAGAGATATTCTTAGTTAAATTCCTGAAAGAAAGAAAAAAAAGAAAGGGAGAAAAGCCAGTGGATGGTTTCTGTTGTGTTTTTAGTTCATAGCTTACTCTCTTCCTTTTAATCAATAGTGCAAAACTATGGCTCCCCTTAGATTAATAACTAACATGGAAACAATGTCAGGCTGCTCTAAAATATCAGTTAAAAAATGGCCAGGAGTCAAGTTAGGTTCCTACAAATCAATGTCCGGCGACCTAAAGCTATCCAAGTCAAAAGTACCAAATATGAGGAACCTTGCGATGGCAGAAAGACTAAACACCAAAAAGACATTGCAAGTTTGCAATTGCTCTTGAAGAATCTTCAACAAACACACAACCGTTTAAATGTACAAAAATCCTGACCAATTCTTCTATGAACCATCTATTTCCTTAGTAATAGCACCCTGTCCGGTATTTGAAGTGTCATTGAAATTAAATTTATATATACACCTACAGTTCACTGCTAATAGTGCAAGCATAGTTGACATTTGAAGACTTTCAACCAAATCGTTATGCTAATGATAGTATACAATAGTGTAAAACGCAATGGTACTATTGGAAGGACATCAAATTAACAACAAAGAAAGCGCTAACCTCGAACATTAGATTTGAACCCACAAGTAGTCAAATGCTTTGCAAGGACCTCCGCTAACTCCTTTTGCCAATTTGGTACAACCTTCGCTTCAGATACTGGCCACACTATTGCTGTCTCCGTCGTAAGATTTACAGTAGCAGAAGAAACTTGTGGCTGTTGATAAAGAACTTTGTAATGTTAAGTGGAAAAAAACAAAGAAGAGAAGAAACAGAAAACACGTGAACTAGGAATACAAGTAATAGAAGAAAAGGCTAGCTAAATACATAAATATCTGTAAATTATGCAATTTATGCACGCCAAATAATCATAGAGAATTAAACAGTTCTTGGGATAGTTTCTTTTCCACTCTAAACTACTAGAGAATCCCTGGATGAATTGAAGAGAACAAATTCTGGGCCTATGAGAGGTAATCATGTCTACAACATCTAGGAATGTTTCAGTGTGATCGGCACCAAAGGCATATTCAGACTTCTACTCAGTGGTCATAACGAACCACATCACCCACTATTCCTTTGTGATAATGGATGCGGACTTACTGGGTATGTTGTTGTTGATGTCGAGTTAGTTCGGAAGAGTGGTGGGTGGGTGGGTGGTGGGGGTGGGGTATAAAAATATCAATCAGGGGCGAATGTAGTTCATAATTTACTGGTTCATCCGATCCCGGTAACTTTAGCTCAGACCAATATACATGTTAACAATCCACAAAATTAAGTACAAATAAAAGATTTAGAACCCAGTAAATCAAATGGGATGTGGTAGAATTTTGAACTTGAACCCATAAAGTTCAAATACTAGATCTGCCTCAACTCCCATGGTTGGAAACATTAAACACTCCAGCCCAAGTAAGACTACAATATATTTTAGCTTTTCCCTTTGCTACTGAGAGCTAATAATCATGTTGATAGGATCAACCATCTCCATACGATTTAAAGAATAAACAGTCCAAAAGAAGAAGAGAAATAGCTCCTCCATCAGTTCCTAAAGTAAACCTTGTAGTGAGCCTACTGCGGTATCTTTTGGCCTACAGCATGAACATGAGACGCTTAGTTGAAGAGAAGAATCTAACAGCTTGTTTGGATGGTTGTTGCCTATTGTATTGTATTGTTAGTTTAAATACTCCTACAATGTTTGTCTTGATTGTTACTTAAATTTTAATATATCGTACCGTTAAATTCATTGTTACGTAACGACGAAAAGTCTTGTGATTGCATTGTTACCTTATTTTTCCCCTCATTTTGTCTTCGCTTATTATCTAATAATCCTATTTTATCCTTTATTGACTTCCCAGTCGATTGCATCTTCTACTGAACTTGCAGTTTTTCTGTTAATAGCCTTTTCATATTTTAATTTTCTGTAGCATTTTTTATTTTTCCTTAAAACCAGAGAATTTTAACCTTGAAAATGCTGGCTAATAGATTCCTGGATGAAGCTCCTTCATTTGAGGTTCGATGTTCTTACTTCTGATGTCTCTTTTTTCTTCTTTCTTTTTAGTAGTATACTGTTATTATCACTCTTAACTTTTCTCATTTAAATATTTTTCTTATTGATTATAGCTCATACGTACCCTACTTTTCTTGTAGGTTTATCGTTCAAATTCCTGATGTGATATTATGTAATGATGGAAAAAGATACAATCTACCCAAAAGTTTGTATTCATACAACACTACAATACAATAACAACAACAACATACTCAGCGAACACAACGTGGGTCTGGGAAGGATAGAGTGTACACACAACTTATCTCTACATTGGTAGGTAGATTATGAAATGATATGTAACAACTGCACAAACAAGGTGTGAGTTGGAAGTACTTTGAATACTTACGAGACTTTCTAAAATTCTCTTCACGCTCGATGAACAACCGCCACATGTCATTCCCTGAAAATGTGCAGACAAATTTGAGGAATATTCAAAAGGTCCAAAACTACAGATATTGCATTATCCATAAATAAAAAACGAGTAAATAACTTACGCTAACATCAAGGATAATGACATCAGAGGACAAAGCGGATACATCATCGCCCGTTTCAGCAACCACACTAGGGTTTTCCTTACCACCGTCCGTCGCACCATCTCCACCACCACCGCCACCGCCGTAATTACCGCCGGAGCCATCATTTCCTCCACCACTAGCTGCAAAAGAAGCTGCGGAGCCAGAAACACTCCGCAAATCCTTCCGAACCGGGCGCAAATTCGCCGCTCCTAACAGAGAAACCGGTCCGAACCGGTTCAGACCTCGAAGTTCACCGTTACTCACGGCACGAAGATGGAGGCGAGCGAGTTGACTCAGAAGTACTAACTGAGTTGGCCGAGTAGAGAAATGAGAAATTAAAGGACTGCAATTGCAATTATTAAGAGTTCTCGATGATGCCAAACGAGAAATTGCCGCCGGTAATGTCAATAGCGAAGACTCCATTGCAGTAAAGGTATTTTATACGTAATTGGAAATTTTGGTCCCTAGTAGTAGTATGGCGGTGGCTCTAGCACTGCCTCGTCGTTATTCTCTTCGGATTATGAAACAGTAACAGAGAGCGTAGGAGACGTGGCTAGGGGTAAATACGCAATTTAATTAAATATGGGTAGGTGGCGTTTCGAATATTTATGTTCACGTGCAAGGAACCACCTACTGCTAGGATTACAAATACGCGGGTCAGGGCGGATCAAGTTTTTACCTATTCAGATTTTGACATTTTCTATCCCGTTTAGCTTTGTTCAAAAAAAATGTTCTGCGCTGCCCTGATTCGTTTGTATTTTTTCATTTTTTTAATATCTTAATATTTGAATTTCATTTATAGATAATAACTCGATTGGATTATAATACAATATTATGTATTAAATTAAAAATTAATTTTTTTAAAATCATATAAAAAAATTATTCTTTTAAGTTCATGTTTTATGCCTTTTACAATTTTCTAAAGACAATCCATACATCTATGAAAGTTTGAATCTTTTTGACAACACATGTTTTCACACGTTTATTTTGATGTCAGTAAAATTTAATATCTATTATCTTTTGTGTATGAAATTATTCTCGCAAGACTGTGAGAAATTTATCAACGATATACAAATAGTGGAACACACAACGTGAAGAAGATTTGGCATTATGAAGAATAATATACTACATTATTCTCTGCTGAAATATTCTATTATCTTATTAATTATTATAATAATTATAAAAATAAATTTATATTGACAATTGTTACCAATAAAAGATATGTATTATGTATTTATATTACAACGGTAGTATTTGATGTAAATATAATAATAGTGTAAATAGAACTTCTCATGCATTTCTCATCCAAAATTTTCTTCAAAACTCATTATTTCAATTTTTAACTAAACTAATTTTGTCCTGCCCCACCCTGTCTTACCCCGTTTAAGTCTTCCCCTTCCCTGCCCTGTTAAGAGTTTGTGCTGCCCCGTCATGCCCTGCTCTGCCCCAATTGCCATCTCTACCTACTACTTCTTTGGGCCAAAAGGTGAAATCTCTCGCCCACAAGACCCATCCCGGCCCGACAGAGATTGATGGAGAAGGTAAATCATGGTGACTTCGGTGACCCAGGTGGGAGCAGCCAATGTCTGAGTGGCCATGAGTCATCCCCACATGAGGAGAATGAAACTCTCATCTTTTCCTCATGGTACTTGTATGCTATCGGTCATTGAGGAATACTTAGGCTTAGAGGGTGGTACCCCTTTCTCGCATAAAAGCGATCAGAATTCGAACACGCCGCGTTTTACAAAGGATCAAACCATGGGAACGAATCTACAGGGCTATCACCTTCTTTGGCCAGATCTTCCAATCTTTTCACAATTACAGTTCACTGCACCCGCTCCTCACCTGCTGGACTGTCTATCCTTCCTTTCTTTTGATTAGATGGATTATATCATCCAAAAGCTTAAATTAAGAGGAAAATACTTCAAGGAACGAACTTGCAGGTCTTACCTTATACCTTACCTCAACGAAAAAAATCCAATTGAAAAGGTTGGAAGTCTCGCTAGGGTGTCTCAGATGGAAGGTTGCCCATGTTTATAGATTGGACGAAGACGAAAGCCACTGACGAAGATCCTTGAAATGATTGTGCAGCAGTTCAACTCTTAGCTTCATCTCTGTTTATTCTGGGTGGGCAGCTCAGGTCTATGAAATGTATACGAAAATGATGATTCTTTATTCATGTAATTCCAAAGAACGCATGAAGGATCAGAGAGAAAGAGGATTCTAAAAGCAAAAAGTCGTCCAACCTTTAGATCTCTTCTTTCTCAATAAAGGCGGGTAAGAAAAGTCGCACATTAATCTAATTGAAATCCGGAAATAAGGAGGAAGGACTTGACAGTTCTCGGAAATCCGGGTTCGGTGGGGAACACCTTTGGCTCTGAGAACCGCCATTCACGTACTATTCCTCCCCACTAAAAAGAGTCACTATTAGCTCGAAAATAAATAGTAGTAAAAATAATTCATTTTGAACAATAGATGTCTTTCACATGCGTTCTTCACCGGCGCTAGGGATGTCAGTGTGGCGGATAAATGCGGGTACCGTCCCGCATTCGCTCCAACTGGGGCGGGTATGGGGATGGTTTGGTGGGTGGTGGGGCGGGTATGGGTATCAAAAGTGCTACCCGCCATGAGTAGTGGGGCGGGGGTGGATTTCATATAAGACTCGCCCCGCACCCGCCCCGCCCCGCTACCCGCACCGCACCCACACCGACCGTACTTGCACCGCCCATATATGTATCATCTATTAGTTTAATTAGGCTATTTACGAATTTATTTGGCCCTTTCTTGATTTAAAATGTGACTTGAGCTAACCCGCACCGTGTCCTGCTTGTTAAACACAAATGCACCACGTTTCTTTTTCTTATTTTTTTTGTTCTTTTTTTTTTGTTAAATATTTTCATCTTTACTGTTTTTTAATATTCATAATATTTTGACAAGGTTTTAGACTTGATATTCGATACATCATAGTGGAAATATTCTTTTTTTTTCCTTTTTCTTATATAACTTTTATTTTAGTGACTAAAACAATTGCTAGACATTATTTGAGCATTTTATTAATGAGTATCCGCCAGGTAAGTGGGTATCCGCGTTAAGTAAGTGGGGCGGGGGCAGGTGGAGGAATTACTACTCGTGATGGGTGGTGGGGCGGGGGTGGGAATGTGGTTTAGGTGGTGGGTACGGGTATGTGATACCGCCCGCCCGCCCATCGACATTCCTGGCAGCTCGCGGATGTATCAAGCAGGCATCCATTGTCACGAGTGAGCAGTTGCTTCTTCTAAAGACTGGGCTCCCACTTTGCATCTGACATTCGTTGGGCTTCTCTCTTCGGGAGCCTGCGCCTCGGCCTTTCGTCAATCTAGTTTTAGAATGAAGAGTAGAATGTGAGGGAAATCACAAGACTTGCTGCCTATGCCAAATGCTCCTTTCTTTGGAATTAGGGGACCAAACGAAAGGGCACTGAAAGGTCTACAATTAAAGCTTCGCCGATGCCTTGAAAGATTCGACCACTGCGATCGTCGAGCTCGAACGCACTCTTGAGAGCAATCTATCACCTCAGAACCAACTGAGCTATGCCTATATGGGCAACCACCTACTACTTCTCTATGAGTTGTTCTCATTGTACAAGGCTGCGATTCGCACGATCAGATATTTATTTTTATAAATTTAGTTATAAAAATTTATAATATTAAAATGAAAATAAATATACATAATATGGATCGATACCTATGTCTTGGTCCCACCAAATCGAGAGAAAATACAAACTAAAATTATAAATCAAATGTCTAAGGATAAAAATACATAAAGAACAAATAAAACGTTAATGAAGAATTATTTGAATTGGATGGAATTTTTTTGTAATATCCCTTCCTATTTTAGTGTGGTTCATGAATAATACTATTAGTTATTGATAATTATGGTAGTATTTATTAGTGGCAGTAAATAGAAGTAAATGTTATCATAATTTTAGGCTTTTGGTATTCTTAGTTAATTTTGTTGCATAAATAATAATAGTTAGTAACTATACTTGGGGGAAATTATTAAACTAAATAAATTACTCGACACTCAATTAAGTGCAGAATAAAAGTTTAGTATAACATAAATAAATTTGTTATTCTAGAAACTTACCACGCCACCTTTAGTCCATTATATTCCTTTGAATTTCTTAGAGTTTCTATTAATTACATTCTTAAGGAATTTCATTAACACGTAATGCTTTTAAAATTTTCTTAGAATTAAAGAAAAATTCATACTTTCTTAAGGTAGTTTCCTATTATCACAAGCTACTCATTTACGCATTTTCTCACCATAAATTATTTTTAGACGTAACAAAATAAAGCAGATACATTAACATACTTTTTACTTAATAAAATATGATCAAATTTAATTTTTTTTGTCAGACAACTGATTAATGACAAACTTTTCCGTAAAAAAAATGACTTAAATATATACTACTATGGTGGGATCATAATCCTTACCACCACATTTCGACCATGAGAATTAAAGCTTAAATTACTGATACACAAGTTAAATATATACCAATAATTCTGATATGAATAATAATGGGGTAAAAACAATACATTATCCCCTATTCATAACAGATTTTTATAAAACTCGACTTGTATGCAATATTTGAACAATAGCCATTACTGTATTAGGAAATTCTCTCATAAATTATCCAACCATATGATTTCGATTACTTCTCCTTTTTCTTCTTAATTACTTGTTGTCAACTTCAGCCTTTTATATAACTATCAGCAAAAACATAATTAAGAAAACTAAAATTTTCACTAAATAAGTATTATTGTTGTCACCACCACTACTTCAATATTGATAGTTTGATGTTTGTAGAATGATCATTCTTCAACGTATAGTTACTTTCATCCATCTGGCTTGAATTTCCATGAATCCTTCTCAGGATGTGCAACTGCAACATGTCATGATAGCGAATACAATCATGCATTTAAAATCATTCAGGGCAAAGCTCAAGTGAAAAGAAAAATACTAATTTAAGAGTGTTTGCCTGGGATAGAAATGATACATAATGAAGAAATTGTAACTGAAAACTAATTGTGTAGCCAAGAGAAAGATACAGTGATAATTTTTTCTCAAGTTCTTGCTTGTTCTAATCGCATGTTTCAATGTCTGTTTATTCACTTCTCATATCTATTGGTTGCAATAAATTTTGAATATGCCTGCAACCACAAACAAAATATGTTGAAACAAAGATTTTATTGATGAATATTGCGGGTACAATTTTATTTATTCCCTTAATTCTTCTTTCCAAATTTTCTTTGTGATTTGACGGCCGTTAGTAGCGTATTTTTCGAACGTAGAAATATCTCCTTATAATGCATTTGATATCCAAGAACGCTAGATAGTTTGATAAAGGCAGTATTTGATGCTTTGATCTCCTTATGAATACTCATGAATTTATGAGATTTGAGATGTCTTTTCAAGGGAATATGTGTCTCGTTATATAGGCGGAGCTAGGGTTTAGGGTAGAGTAGCCTCCAAGAAACCCTAACAGACCTTAGAATTTGAAGATGGATTGAACTCGTCTTGTAGAGTCCCACAAAATTTCGATGTCTACAAATGCTCACTACTTCAAAGCTTGTTGGGGTGTAGGCTTGCGAAACTTGAAGACGAGACTTGAAGTATCTATAAAAATGAAGCTTCTATCTTTTACTGTGGATTCGCTTTTCACACGCCCCAAACCCGACCCTGAACGTAACAAGCATCCGATGCTATGAACAACACTAGAAACACCTTATGAATTAATACTATAAAGTCTCTGCTTAGTCTTTCATTAAAATTCAATTAAGTTATAAATAACTAAGTAAAAGTCATGGTCACAAATTATGAAATGTGTTGAAACAAGAATCGAGATGAGAAAGTCGTAGTATAAAGATGATGGAAGCTGTATACGTAGAGAGGAAGAGGGGGAAAGATCGAGAATGAGAGAATGATGAGAGAGAGAGAGAGCAACGTGGGAAGGAAGAGAATTTTATTAGAAAATGAGCGTGTATGTAAAATATCTGCATATGGGCAGATATATACCTACAATGCACAATTACAATGTAAAAGGACTATTCTACCCTTTTAACCCTTTTAACCAATATCTTTTACACCCCCCTCAAGCTATGAGTTATGAAAATATTTTGCATTCCTAGCTAGGAGACTAGAACAACATGTTGCTGTTGACCAATGGGTTTGGTAAGTAAGTCAGCAGGTTGTTGTTCAGAAGGCAGATACACTGTGTTGATGAGGCCTGCTCGTATCTTTTCCCGGATAAAATGACAGTCTATGTCGATGTGTTTAGTCCTCTCATGGAAGACTGGATTCGCAGCAATCTGAATAGCAGACTTGTTGTCTGTGTACACTGAAACTGGTGTCTGAATCTCAACCCCAAGATCCTGAAACAGTCCTGTGAGACATACCACATCTGCCATCGCCGCTATAGCCCTCAGATTTCCTGCAGAGCTTCGAGATTGTGTCCCGCTTTGATTTCCATGAGATAGGTGAGAGTCACGATCACCACGTAATCGCGATCGACCTTCGATCGCTCACACAAGAACCCCAGTCAGCATCACAAAACACCTTGAGCTGAGGTATACTGGAACTGGACATCAAAATTCCTTGCCCTGGTTCTTGTTTCACATATTTGACAATTTTGAGACCAGCCTCCATATGTGACGTTTTAGGTGCATGCATAAATTGGCTTAGGCAATGCACTGCAAATGTGATATTTGGTCTAGTGGTTGATAAATACAATAGTCGACCAATCAGCCTCATGAAAATACTGAGATCCTTCAATAAATCATCACTACAAGCTGGTTTAGTTCCTGTTAAATCTGCTGCTGAGGCCACATGTTCATCAAACTCAAGTGTTGTAAACTTCTGATTCATGTCCATGGGGGAATGTGTAGGATTTGCACATGCAAGGCCCATGTCTGAAATAAGCTCTAAGGCATACTTTCTCTGATGCATAAGGATACCTTGTGAGTTTCTTGCAAACTCAATACCAAAGAAAAATCTCAACTCACCCAGATCTTTAATCTTGAAAGCAGACTGCAGTGTATCTTTAGTGTCTTGAATCAATGCTGAATCATTCTCCGTAATTAATAGATCATCCACATATACCAAGATTATCACAATGGTACGATTTTGTTGCTTAGTGAATAGAGAATAATCTCTAATACTTTGTTTGAAACCAGAGGAGATAAGAGTTGTGGTTAACTTTATATTCCATTGTCTTGATGCCTGCTTCAAGCCATAAAGAGACTTCAACAATATGCAAACATGTCTCTTTCTTCCTGTATCACTGAGATCAAAACCAACTGGAATTTGCATATATACTTCTTCAAAGAGATCGTCTTGAAAAAAAGCATTATAGACATCCATTTGATGGATTGTCCATTGTCTTACTGATGCAAGGGAGATCACAGTTCTCACAGTGGCCATCTTCACCACTGGTGAGAATGTCTCTTGGTAATCCATTCCCTCATTCTGGTTGTATCCTTTTGCTACTAGCCTGGCTTTAATCTTTCCACTTCACCAGTTACTTTGTACTTTATCTTCTACACCCAATGACCTTCGTTCCTTCAGGTAATGTCACCAACTTTCAAGTGTCATTTTCTTCAAGTGCCCTGATTTTTGCTTTCATTGCCTCAACCCATCTTTGGTCTTTGGCTGCCACTGAATAGTTGGTTGGTTCTGTGTCAAGTGAGACTTTGGCAACAAAATTCTGATATCCTGTTGACAAACCAGTGTAAGAAGCATTGTCAGATATAGAGTACAAACAAGTAGAAGAACTATGTGTAGTAATGTAGTCCTTATGACATATGGGGGGTCTGCTGTTCCTTGCTGATTTTCTGGTACCCTCATGAACTGTTGGTAATGCAATGCCATGCCCTGGTGGTTCTGTTGGAAGCTGATCATGGTCATGAATTGGAGGTAGAACTGTCTTAGGTGTCTGCTGGATACCATCCTGCAAAATGGTCTGCTGTTGAGAGACCAAGTCTTCATAACAGAACAACTCATGTGATGTAATGTGACTAATCTCCTCAACAGTGCTGCCTTTGAATGGAAAAAATTTCTCCATAAACAGCACATCTCTGCTAATAAAAAAAACATTGTTTTCCATATTATACAATTTGTATCCCTTTTGAGTGGAACTATAACCAACAAATATAGACCTCACAGCCCTTGGACTAAACTTGTCATATTTAGGAAGAGTAGTTGCAAAGCACAAACATCCTAACACTCTTAGGTGATCAAGTTGTGGTGTTCTATTATGTAATATCTCAAATGAGATCTATTCTTTATAACATTAGATGGTATTCTGTTAAGTATGTAAACTGCATTTTCCACACATAATCCTCAAAACCTGTCTGGAAACCCTCCTTGTATTTTAATGGCCCTAGCTGTTTCAAGGATATGTCTATGTTTCCTCTCCACTATACCATTTTTTTGTGGTGTATATGGACAAGAGCTCTCATGAACAAAACCAAACTGTGAAAACACGTCACTACAATTGTGATTAAAGAATTCAGCCCCATTATCAGACCTAATCCTTTGAACTTTAGCTTCAAATTATGTGTTAACTTTAATAAAAAAATCTTGATTATTGAGAACACATCAGATTTAAATCTCATTAAGTAAATTCAGATCCATCTAGAGTAATCATCCACAATGGTTAGAAAGTATTTCATTATATTGATATTTTCAACTTTGTAAGGACCCCATACATTCATGTGTAGTAGTTGAAATGCTTTAGTAGCTCTACTATGACTGGTATTAAAAGGGAGCCTAGTTTGTCTTGCTAAGGGACAAATTTCACAGTTATTTAAGACAAACTGATCATTCTTTCTAAAATACTCTATTTTCTTCAAGACTGTCATGGGCACATGGCAAAGTCTCTGATGCCAAGTTGCTGCATCAACTTTGGCTGCAGACATGCATCTCCTCAACTATCTTCCTTTATTCTGTACATCCAGATAGAGTATATACAAACCATCCTCCTCATTACCAATCCCCCTCACCTTGCTGATCGGTGTATTTTATATACACCTTTTGAGTCAGTTTTAGTTAGTCTTTTGTCCCGTTTTGCACATATAAGTGTTGTATTAGGATATTTTTCCTTTCTATTGAGTCAAAGTGGTTAAAATGGCCAATTGGCGGAAAAGGAGCTAAAAGAGGGCAAAAGAGGAGATGCCAGAGCTGAAAGTGGCGAACGAGGTGAAATCGGACAGCGCGCGGCTCACTGCGATCAGCAGGGCGGCGCCACCACTATTCGTGAAGGCTGCAGAAGACTGGCACGCGGCTCTCGCATGCCAGATGCGATGTTATACCGTGGTTCGCACGACCGCGGCTCGGGTCTCAGCGCGCGGTGATTAGTAGGCGCGGCCGGAAGTCGTGGCGCGCCCGAAGTCGAGGTCGCTGAAGTTTCAAAGGCGCCGCGAAGAAGCGGCTGCGCGAAAGATCCGAGGGTCCGCAGGAGCCATGCGCAGAATCGCGCCGAGGCGGAAATTTGGGCGAAAAACTTAGAAAATCTGATTTGTGTTTTAAAAGAGGCCATGGGAGGGTGACAAGTGTCCCCATCCGATTTTCGAATCATGCAATATAATTGACGAGGCTTGGTCACTCTTCCATCTTTCATCTTTACTCTCTCTCTCTCTCTCTCTCTCTCTCGAGGCTGAGCTCCTTCTCTCTAAAACCTCAAGAGGTGTTCTAGCCTAAGAAAATCTGAAAAGTTAAAGGCAATGAGGAAGGTTGTGACTAGCTTAGAAGTGCTATTGTGGTGGTGTTCTTGGAGAAAAAGGCTAGCAAGGTGTTGGGATAAGTTTGGCTAAAACTTAAGGTAACATTTCTTCTCTTGTAGTTGGTATTGGGTGTTGCATGTTTAATAGGAAGAACTTGTAGTTGGAAAAATGCACTTAGAGTAGTTGCATGTAAGAAATGGGGTTTGGTTATGAAAGAATTGGTTAGGGGATTTTATGAGCATGTTGTTGCCTAAATACTACATTAGACTTGTTGGGTTAGTTATTTGTAACTTGTGGGGCTAAATTTTACACACCAAAATTTAGGTGTGTAATCCCTTGGTGTTGGTTGGTTGTTGAGCCTTAAACATGGCATTTGAGCGTTAAAAATCGACCTTGGAAAAGGTGGCAAAGTATGTAGAAACAAAGGAAACGCCGCCAATTTTCCGTAGGAAATTGGTGACTTTAACTTGGAAAAATTCTGCATTATAAATTAGAGCTTGATAAACGATTGTGGTCATTTTAGGTTGACATACTACATGCGGTAAATTGGACTTAGCTTGTGGATTGACCAAGAGGTATGTGGAGCTTTCCTATCTCTTGAGCATGATTAGTTGTACCTATGTAGTACGGTGAGCGTCAAGATTTGGAAATCTTCGTTTGATATAAGTATTTGATACTTGCTTCGTTAAAAGAAAAGTAGAAAAATCCCTTGGACTTAAGGGAATGTGTTTTACTATTGTTTAACTCTAGTATAACGGCTTTATGGGAGTTGGTTATATTAGTTTGTGAAAGTTTAATGGAGAAAGGTTTTGATGATTTGAACTTGTGAAAGGAAAATGGTTTTAAGGCATGAAGTGCCTAAGGTTTTACAAGAAATGGTCACTTAATTTAGAAGCTTGAGATAGTTTTAAAAGGAAATGTGACTTGTTTTGAAAAGAAATCGTAACTTGATACTATGGTGATTAGTATCTTGGAATTTTTGTATAAAAGAGTTATTTCTTAAAAGGTTAGAGGTACATGATACTTGGGTTAAATCCCCGAATTTTTATTAAAAGACATGATCGTGCCTTAGGTATACTAAAATGAGAGGATGTATTAATACTATTAATAAGAAGTTAGGTGATTCTTAACTTGCTTAAGTTATGATAGGCCGGTAGTGCTTATGTTGTGATGTGATAGGCCGGTAGTGCTTATGTTATGTTTAATAGCCGGATGAGCTATGTTATATATATTTATATTGTTACGGGTAAACCCCGGGTTATTATTTATGCCATGGATTTGCTACCCTTGATGCGAGTGCGCGCGCCAGACTCACGCGGATCTGGACCATGATCCATGCGGGTGAAATAGTCCCACGCGAGTACGCGATGGTACTCGTGCGGATCCACGGGATCCATGCGGGTGAAATAGTCCCGTGCGGGTGAAATAGTCCTATGACGAGGCGGATGACCTCATGCGGGTCCACAGGACCTATGCGGTGAAATAGTCCCGAGTAGGATTGCTTAATGATACTAGGCGAGGTACCTGTTTTGATCATGAGCCTCCTATTTTTATGCTATAAAATGTATACTTGTTACTCTCATTATTAGTAAGGCACAGTCTGACATAATTTGGTTTTATCTATAACTTTAATGTATTTTGGACTTATGATATTACTACGTATTTTCCGATTTTACATACTGTACGTTGTGTCGACCCCCTTCCTGGGGCTGCGTTCAATCTGCAGGTAAGGAAGCGGTGGTAGATCCTCGTTCTAGGATCTTGTACTCAGTGTCGAGCTCCATTTCTTGGAGGCTCGACTTTTGGTATGGTTCTCCCTGAGTCGTTGTTATTTTGTACATTCAGGGCATGACGGGGCCCCGTCGTCATAGTGTTATTTATTCTTAGAGGCACGTAGTCTTGTCGAACTTGGTTCGTTAAGGATGTAACTCGTTCGGTTTATGTACTTTTAGGTTAGCGATTTGGGCTGACTATTCTATATCTTAATGGTTGTTTATCTTGAGTTTACATTCCAGTTTTCTCGATGTTGGGTCACTAGGGTGCCGGTTAAGGCACCGTCACGGTCCGGTTAGTCGTGACAAAAGTGGTATCGAGCGCTTAATCCTCGGAAAGAGTCTACAGCCGTATCTAGTAAGTCTTGATTATCGATGTGTTGTGCACATCTATAATCGTGAGGCCGCAGGATATTTAGATTGGTTCCCATTCTTTCACTCTAAGATCGTGCAATAAGCCGTCTTATAGGTTGAATTTCCTCGACGTATTTTTCCTGTATCGCTTATGTCTCCGCCAAGGCAACGCGACCCGAAAGCGCAGCGATGAGAACTACCGCAGGGCAAGGTCACGAGGCACGAGCCCGATCCTTACGAGCGAGTGTTTGACGGCGAGTTCTACGACGCCGCCAACCCCAAAGAGTCGGAGGCGGCGGCAGCTGCCGAGACGCGGTACTGAGCCTCCATCCAGCGGCGAGGCGAGGATATAGGCTCTGAGAGATAGCCCGATTCGCCGGATCGTGGCAAACAGGAGGATAAGTCGAGAAACGGCCGATTCATTCGTAGTTCACCTCAGGCTGCTAACGAGGCGAAGACTTTTGAGTTGCAGCCCACGAGTTTTATGGGTCGAGGCACGAGGATGATCCGCAGGAGTTTATCAAGCGATTCTGAGAGGATCGTAAGGGTGACGGGCTTGGAGACCGAGTCGGTGGTATTAGGTTCGCGTCAGCGGGGCCGCTGCGATTGGCCGTATGATTCGTAGGAACCGTCCCGGGGAGCATGCATCCAGTGTTGGGGCGAGTTCTCGAGGCGTTATTTGGCCATTTCTTGCCACCGCAGATGAGAGGGCTCGGCCGATAGATTTTTGACGCCGAGACAGAATGGGCGGGCGGTCCGAATACAATGTGGAGTTTGATTCATTGGCTAGGTATGTGCGCATTGGTAGCGAACATGGAGGGCGGTGCACCACTATGTCACAGACTCGATGATCACTTGGCGAGAGTTGCTCGGGTGGCTCTCGGCCGGGCATGGACATTGCCGCGTGCAGTACATGCTCTCAGGGTGTGAACGCAGGCCGACGGATCGGCAGTATCGCCAGAAGAGGGCGGACAGCAGGTCCTCTGGTAGTTTTAGGGTAGGCAACCCAAAGAAGCATTTGCACCACAGCCCGGTCAGGCGCTCCTCCACCATCTTCGGGACGGGCGAGTATTCGGAGCGGGACAGGTTCGAGGCTTCGGTTTCGGAGGACGAGTTCCGGTCGGATGAGGCCACCTATGCCTCGGTGTGGTCGATGTGGTGATTGCCATTATGAAGTGTCGTGTTCCTCCGTGAGCTTGTTATTCTCGCGGCGGCGAGGCCATTTGAGAGAGATTGTCGGTCCAGTGGCGGGAATATGATGGCTCGGTAGCGAAGTCGATGGGTCTTCATCGTCGATGGCGTCGCCCGGAGGCGAGTGTTCACGCGGACGAGCGCGGCGGGGGTCGTGGTAGAGGTTCGATTCAGCGGTCCTCGAACCGCATTTATGCTATGTCCACCGCCAGACCGTAAGCGTCACGATGTCGTCGCGGTACATTGTTGGTTTCTTCTTTGTGATGTATATGCTTTGATAGATCCAGTTCTACCTTGTCCTACATATCTCCTCATATTCTTTGGTAGAATAGGGATAGAGCCCGAGTCCATAGAATCCTTTGAGGTGGCTACGCCGTAGGTGCTTGGTGTTAGGCGAGCCGGGTATATAAGGCTTGCCCGATGACTTTAGATGGTCGTCGGACTCTGTGACTTGATAGAGTTGGACATGACGCACTCGATGTGATTATGGGTATGGATTGGCTAGCGTCTTGCTATGCCAATGTGACTGAGAGAGGTTAGTTCGGTTCCGGTTTCTGGTGGCCGGTTATCGAGTGGAAGGGAATCTTTGCGTCGCCGAGGGTAGGTTTATTTCTTACCTCAAGGCTAGGAAGATGGTAATGCGGAAGGGTATATTTACCATTTGGTTCGGGTATTCGATCATCGAGGTGAGATACCGACCTTGATCGATTCGGTGGTTAGAGAGTTTCAGACGTTTTCCCAGGACGAGCCGGGTATCCTCCCGAGAGGAGATTGAGTTTGCATCGATTTGGCACGGACACTCGACCGATATCTATCCCGCCATACGAATGGCACCCGCCGAAGAAGAATTGAAGGACCACGGTGAAAGATTTCTTTGGAGAAAGGCTTTATCGGGCCAAGTGTTTCTCCCGAGAAGCAGGTGTTATTTGTAAAGAAGAAAGATGGGACGATGCGTATGTGTATTGATTACAGGCAGCTGAACAAGGTAACTATCAAGAATAGATATCCCCTCCCCAGGATTGATGATTTGTTTGACCGATTCGCGAGTGCGAGATGTTTTTCAAGATAGACTGCGTTACGGTTATCATCAGTCTGCGAGTTAGAGAGGCGGATGTCGAAGATCGCATTCGGGACCCGATGGCCACTATGAGTTCAGGGTGATGTCTTTCGGGTTGACCAACGCTCCAGCGGTATTCATGGATTTGATGAATAGGGTGTTCAGGCCATTCTTGGATATGTTCGTTATAGTTTTCATCGATGATATCTTGGTGTATTCGCGCACGAAGCGAGGAGCACGGTCATTTGAGGACGGTGTTAGAATCCTCGGGGCCGGCGGTTGTATGCCAAGTTCTCGAAATGCGAGTTTTGGTAGCCGATGGCTTTCTTAGGACATGTTATCGGGCCGATGGTATTCGGTTGTCTACAAAGGTGAGGCGATCGAGACTTGGCTAGACCATTCTGCCAAGCAGTGCGCGCTTTTGGGCCTTGCGAGTTATTATCGGAGGTTTGTGGAGAAGTTTGCTTTATTTCAAAGACTTTGACTAAGTGACTCGGAAAGCGGCTATGTTCGATGGACGGATACTTGTGAGAAAGCTTCCGGTTGCTAAAGGAGAAGTTGGCAGCCCAGATTTTACTCTTCCGGAGGGCTTAGATGGTTATGTGGTTTTTGTGTGGCGTCAGTGTCGGGCTTGGAGTGCGTCTTGATGCGGCCGCGGCAAGGTTATAGCTTATCGTCAGCGGCTTAGGAAACATAGAAGAACTATCCACACATGACTTGGAGTGGCGGCAATGATTCATGCCTTGAAGATCTGGAGACATTATTTATATGGAGTTCATGTGGACATTTACACGGACACAAGAGTCTCGACATCTTCGATCGGAGGAGTGAACTTGCGGCGAGAGCGGTGGTTGGAGCTACTTAAGGATTACGATGTTGATATTACGTACCCGGGGAAGGCGATGTAGTGGCGTATGCCGCTAGTCGCAGATCGATGGGTAGTCTATCCGATGTTGATGCAGAAAAGGATATGGTCCGAGAGCTACACCGATTAGCAAGCCTTGGGGTTCGTTTGGTTGATTCCGTTAGTACGAATTGGGTTCGAAGGTCGCCGAGTCTTCCATCGCCGTCGAGGAGGTGAAGAGCGGCGATATGAGGATCCGATTTTGCAGTGCATCGAGACGCGACTCTCCAGAAGAGAAGAGTCTATTTGAGGTAGCACCGGATGGGGTGCTAAGATTCGAGGCCGGTTGTGTGTTCCGATGTAGCGGGACTTCGTCGGCCAGATTCAGGGAGCACGCGGTGCTCGTTATTCGATTCATCCGGTCGACTAAGATGTACCACGACCTCAGGTGCATATATTGGTGGGATGGTTTGAAGAGGGACGTGGCCGGGTTTGTTGCCCAGTGTCCTAATTGTCAGCAGGTTAAGGTTGAGCACCAGAAGCCCGGTGGGCTATTACAGGTATTGATATTCATGTGGAAGTGGGAGGTGGTCAACATGGACTTTATTACGTGGTTACCTCGCACCGAGGCGTGATTCCATTTGGGTTATTGTTGTGGTGAAATCAGCCCACTTTCTTCGATCGGGGCGGCGTTTTTGTAGAACTATGCGAATTATATATTAGAGAGATTGTGAGATCGCACGAGTCGGTGTCGATTATATCGAGATAGAGCCCGATTCACGGCTAACTTCCTGAGGTCTTTCGGAAGGATTAGGGACACAGTGAGTCTCGTGCGGCGTTTCATCCTCGAGACGGGACAGCGGGCGCGCACTATCGAACAACGAGGATATCTTTGCGGGCTTGTGTTATTGATTTCGGGGTACCGGGAGGATCATTTACCTCTTGTGGAATTTGCTTATAACAACAACTACCATTCTAGTGTTCGGATGGCGCCTTATGAGGCCTTATACGGGAGAAGTGCAGTCACCGATAGGTTGGTTTGAAGTGGGAGAATGCGATTAATCGGGCGGTTGGTTCGTGAGCGATGGATAAGGTGAAGCTTATCCGAGCGGTTATTAGCAGCCAGTCGGCGTAAATCATCGCAGATCATCGGCGTCGACACTTAGAGTTTGAGGTTAATGATTGGGTCTTTACGAAAGTGTCACCCATGAAGGGTGTGATGAGATTTGGGAGGAAAGGGAAACTCGGCCCAAGTACATTGGCGTGTCGATTGTCCGAAGAGTGGGCAAGGTTGCTATGAGTTGGATCTGCCGTCCGATCTTGGCGATACATCCGATTTTTCACGTGTCTATGTTACGGAAATCGTTGGAGATCCGTCAGAGTGCACGGATTCAGATATCCAGTGTGAGGAGTTGTCTTATGAGAGAGTCCCATAGCAATACTCGATCGTCAAGTTAGACGACTCGGACGAAGGAGGTGGCTTCCGTCGAGGTTTTATGGCGAACGAGAAGCAGAGAGGAGATGGCGTGGGAAGCGGAGGATGATATGATGAAGAAATACCCACACTTATTCCCTATACCTCCGTGTAACCCCTTCCTACCGATTGGTGTTAATTTAGTTGATTATGCTTGAGTAATGTTGTGGCTCGGGAGCATTCTTATTTGCAAAGGAATAGTTAAGAAGATATGTTTATATTGTGTTTTGTGTGAGGCTAGAAGGAACATTCGGACGAATGTTTCTATGGGGAGAATGTTATACCCGTGGTTCGCCCGACCGCGGCTGTGGTCTCAGCCGCCTGGCCGGGCGCTGGCCGCGCGCCAAGTGATTGAGGCCGCGCGGAAGTCGTGGCCGCTCGAAAATCGAGGTCGCTGAAGTTTCAGCCGCGGCCCGAAGCAGTGCGCGCCGAAAGATCCGGGTCCGCAGGAGCGCCGGCGGGAATCGGCCGCGCCGAGGCGGAAATTTGGGCGAAAAACTTAGAAAATCTGATTTGTGTTTTAAAAGAGGCCGTGGGAGGACAAGTGTCCCCATCCGATTTCGAGAATGATGATATAATTGACCAAGGCTTGGTCACTCTTCCATCTTTCATCTTTACTCTCTCTCTCTCTCTCTCTCCAAGGCTTGAGCTCCTTCTCTAAAACCTCAAGAGGTGTTCTAGCCTAAGAAAATCTGAAAAGTTAAAGGCAAGGAGGAAGGTTGTGACTAGCTTAGAAGTGCTATTGTGGTGGTGTTCTTGGAGAAAAAGGCTAGCAAGGTGTTGGAATAAGTTTGGCTAAAACTTAAGGTAACATTTCTTCTCTTGTAGTTGGTATTGGGTGTTGCATGTTTAATAGGAAGAACTTGTAGTTGGAAAAATGCACTTAGAGTAGTTGCATGTAAGAAATGGGGTTTGGTTATGAAAGAATTGGTTAGGGGGATTTTATGAGCATGTTGTTGCCTAAATACTACATTAGACTTGTTGGGTTAGTTGTTGTAACTTGTGGGGCTAAATTTTACACACCAAAATTTAGGTGTGTAATCCCCTTGGTGTTGGTTGGTTGTTGAGCCTTAAACATGGCATTTGAGCGTTAAAAATCGACCTTGGAAAAGGTGGCAAAGTATGTAGAAACAAAGGAAACGCCCCAATTTTCCGTAGGAAATTGGTGACTTTAACTTGGAAAAATTCTGCATTATAAATTAGAGCTTGATAAACGTATTGTGGTCATTTTAGGTTGACATACTACATGCGGTAAATTGGACTTAGCTTGTGGATTGACCAAGAGGTATGTGGAGCTTTCCTATCTCTTGAGCATGATTAGTTGTACCTATGTAGTACGGTGAGCGTCTGAGATTTGGAAATCTTCGTTTGATATAAGTATTTGATACTTGCTTCGTTAAAAGAAAAGTAGAAAAATCCCTTGGACTTAAGGGAATGTGTTTTACTATTGTTTAACTCTAGTATAACGGCTTTATGGGGAGTTGGGTATATTAGTTTGTGAAAGTTTAATGGAGAAAGGTTTTGATGATTTGAACTTGTGAAAGGAAAATGGTTTTAAGGCATGAAGTGCCTAAGGTTTTACAAGAAATGAAGTCACTTAATTTAGAAGCTTGAGATAGTTTTAAAAGGAAATGTGACTTGTTTTGAAAAGAAATCGTAACTTGATACTATGGTGATTAGTATCTTGGAATTTTTGTATAAAAGAGTTATTTCTTAAAAGGTTAAGTACATGATACTTGGGTTAAATCCCCGAATTTTTATTAAAAGACATGATCGTGCCTTAGGTATACTAAAATGAGAGGATGTATTAATATTATTAATAAGATGTTAGGTGATTCTTAACTTGCTTAAGTTATGATAGGCCGGTAGTGCTTATGTTGTGATGTGATAGGCCGGTAGTGCTTATGTTATGTTTAATAGCTGATGAGCTATGTTATATATATTTATATTATTACGTAAACCGGGTTATTATTTATGCCATGGATTTGCTACCCATGATGCGAGTGCGGTGACTTGTACTCATGCGGATGCGGACCATGGGATCCATGCGGGTGAAATAGTCCCGTGCAGTGCAGCGATGGTACTCACGCGGATCCACGGGATCCGTGCGGGTGAAATAGTCCACGCGGGTGAAATAGTCCTATGAGGCGGATGACCTCGCGGGTCCACAGGACCTATGCGGTGAAATAGTCCCGAGAGTAGGATTGCTTAATGATACTACAGGCGAGGTACCTGTTTTGATCATGAGCCTCCTATTTTTATGCTATAAAATGTATACTTGTTACTCATTATTAGTAAGGCACGGTCTGACATAATTTGGTTTTATCTATAACTTTAATGTATTTTGGACTTATGATATTACTACGTATTTTCGATTTACATACTTGATGCGTTGTGTCTTGACCCTTCCCGGCTGCGTTCATCTGCACGGTAAGGAAAGCAGTGGTAGATCCTCGTTCCTGGATCTTGTACTCAGTGTCGTGAGCTCCATTTCTTGAGGCTCGACTTTTGGTATGGTTCTCCCTGAGTCGTTGTTATTTTGTACATTCAGGGCATGGCGGGGCCTGTCGTCATAGTGTTATTCATTCTTAGAGGCTGTAGTCTTGTCGTAACTTGGTTAGTTAAGGATGTAACTGTTAGGTTTATGTACTTTTAGGTTGCCATTTGGGCTAGACTATTCTATATCTTAATTGTTGTTTATCTTGAGTTTACATTCCGCTGGTTTTCTCTGATGTTGGGTCACTAGGGTTCCCGGGTTAAGGCACCGGTCACGGGTCCGGTTCGGTCGTGATATGCGGCCGCGACGCCTAAACATCCAGAAGCTACAGGAGCTGTGCATGGCTTCTCGAGCAGCGAATATCGGTAGTGGCGCCAAAACACCCGACGGATTGCGAAGCTTGCGCGCGCCATGTGCGCGGCGCCGACGCTGAAAAATTAGGTTTTTGGGCGAATTTACAGGCGGGCACGAAGGAAAGAGGAGGCGGTTTTCAACTATAAAAGGAGAACCCTGGCGTTTTAAGGTCCCCTTTCTTTGCACAACACAAGACTTTTGCTTGGAGATTGGATACCATAGTTTAGTAATTTCTTTTCCCTTTCTTGTTCTTTATTTCTATTTTGTATGATGAACATGGAATTAGTTCTTGTCATGTCAATGGCTAGGAACTAATTCTCTTATAGGGCTTTCCATGTTGAATTGCTAGAGACTTATGTTATAAATTAATGCATGCTTATGGTTATTTTTCTTATTGTGAGATCTATCCAATAATTGAGTTGAATTCTTGATAATTAATTGACAACTAATTATCACTATATGATTTCTAATCGATTAGAAAGGGGATTGTGAATATGCTGTAAGTTGGGTAGACATTCTTGGATTGGGGATGAAAATACCTCAATTATTTATGTAGCGTTGATGAGAGGCTTAACAACCCTAATTTTGCGCATTGTGCGTGACGGTCAACTAGGTTTTTGTTCTTAATCCTCCTATAGAGTTATCCTTATCACCGAAAGGTATGTAAGGTGTGATACTGTGGTTGAATGTTTATATAACCCTAACGGGAGTATAAAACGATTTCGTAAACCTGCTTTCTCCAAAAGAAGAATACCATAAGTTAATGCATTAGTAAGTAGCATAAGCGGATAGTAAGGATACATGTAAGCCCTATTCTCATCACCACTGAAATAAATCTTTATATTTAGATAGCTTGCATAATTCTTAGTTATAAACAACAAATCAATTATCAATTCGCCAAATAGATACTAGAAAATAGATAGTTGGTAATTGAACCCTAATCCTTGTGGACGATATTCGGTCTTATCAAGACTATACTACTTGTCACGATAACGTGCACTTGCGTTTAAAGTGTGTGCATCTTACCGCGCATCAAGTTTTTGGCGCCGTTGCCGGGGATTAGGCATTAGTTCAATATCAAATTTGTCTATTTTTAATTTCTAATTTCTAATTTGGTTTTTAATTTTAATTTTAATTTTTACGGTTTTTTTATTATTTCTGGAAAATTCGAGGTACCGTGATTGGTTGTTTGTTTTTGATCTATTTCAGAAAATTAGTTTACGCGAAGGAGAAGAGGGGCAGACACTCTTGTTCCCTTCAATCCAGAGATTGAGAAAACCTGCAAACAGAACAGAAAGAATCAGCAGATTGCAACTTTGATAGAAATGGACGGAGTTCAAAACAATAACATGATGAGAGAAAGGTTAGGTGAAAATCAACATAACCCAGGAATGCCTCGGCAAATGCCAATAGACGTGGAAGAGAGAGTCCAAATCCAGCCAGAAAGGAGTTTGGGGGACTATGTGCTGCCAAGAGTGAATGAAGAACATACATGCATTAGGCTCCCTGCAATAGGAGCCAACAACTTCGAGATAAAACCGGAGATTCTGAGCATGGTACAGCACACAGTGCAATTCGGAGGCCGCCATGGAGGATCCACGTATACGCATAGCTAATTTCTTAGAGCTATGTGCAACTTTCGATATAACGGCGTTCTCGATGATGCCGTCAGTTGAGGCTCTTTCCTTCTCACTCGGGGATAGAGCAAAAGTATGGTTGAATTCTCTGTAGGCCGATTCGATTTTTACATGGCACGGTGCACGAAATTCTTAGCCAAGTTCTTTCCTCCGTAAAGCAAAGAAATCGAGAGGAGTTGAACAACTTCTACCAAGCAGATGGAGAGTCCTTATATGAAGCTTGGCAAAGGTTCAAAGATCTACAGAGAAAGTGCCCACACCATTGCATTGAGTTGTGGAACTTGGTCCACATCTTCTACAAACGGTGAAAGCGACAACGTAACCATTATAGATGCAGCAGTGGTGGAGCATTCATGAGGAAAAGCATTCGCGACGCTCATGAGTTATTAGAAGATATGGCCACTAACAACCATGTCACGGAAGAGAGGTCGACAAATGGGAGAAGAACAATGGGAGTCCACGAAATAGATGCTATTGCTGCCTTGAATGTCAAGTGGCCCTTCTAGCGAAACAGTTGCAGCAACATACAGTGTCAGTAAATGCGGTGCAGATGCCTAAAAGTTGTGAGATATGTGGTGGCCCACATACATTTGATAGGTGTCCTTCAACGGATCCCAACAATATATCCATGGAGCAGGCAGAGTGTCAGGCCATAGGTAATTATCAGAGGCAACAGAACAACCCCTACTCCAACACTTATAATTCAGGGTGGAGGAACCACCCAAATTTCTCATGGAGAGGAGACCAGGGGCAGCAGAACCAGCACCAGAACCAGCAGAACCAATACCAAGGGCAACAGAATCAATACCAGGGGCAGCAGAACCAATACAGGGGCGATGCGAACCAGCAGAATCGTAATCAGCACCTTCATTCAAGCCCCACAAAGATCAAAGCGTCAATGCGACCGGTTGAAGAAAAGTCGACGAGTAAAACAACGTGACAACACTTGCAATGCCTGCACCCAGATTCATGACGGCTAGATCCTCATTCAGAACTTGGAAACTCAGTGGGTCAGGTAGCGAGCAAACAGAGTTACACGTAGGACATCGCTGCAACACGAGGTAAATCGAGGAGCAATGCTAGGCGGTGCAATTGAGAAGCGAGCAAGCAGTTAGTTGAGAAGAAGGCAGAGTTAGAAAAGAGAAGGTGGTTGAGCCCGATCGTAGTAGAAAACTCCGGAGAAGGAGTATACTGAGAAGATCCTTTCCCCGAGACTACAAATGCTGCGGTTGATAAACAATTCTCCAAATTTTTGGAGACATTCAGAAGCTGCATATCAACATACCTTTCATGAAGCATTAGAGCGGATGCCTCCTATTTTAAGTTTATGAAGGAGATCTTGGGGAAGTTAAGAAAAAGGTCGGAGTACTGAAATAGTAGCCATGGAAGAGTGTAGTGCTATCTTTGCGAAGAAGTTGCCACCAAAACTAAAGGATCTGGAAGCTTTACACTATCTTGCACGATGGCGGGGTGACTTCTGTGAGCTTTGTGTGATTTAGGGCGAGTATAAATCGATGCCATCGCTTTTAAAAGATTGGAGTCAGGTGAGGCCAAACCAACCACGATAGCATCTGTGGCCGGCGTGATGGTTAAATCCAAGAGGCAAGATCGAGGACGTGATTGTAAAAGTAGGAAAATTCTTCTTTCCTGCAGACTTCCTCATCCTCGATATGGAAGAAGACGCAGAAATCCCTATCATATTGGGGAGGCCATTCCTAGCAACGGGGAGAGCGTTGATTGATGTTGAAAGAGGAGAGTTAACATTAAGGGTGGAGAATGAAGAAATGGTGTTTAAAGTTTTTAAACACGTCATTGAGCCACCAACAATGAGTGGGTGCTTTGCAATCAGCACCATCAAATCCCCATGCGAGCCAATACAAGTCAACCAAAGAGCGATGAGCCCGAAAGCGAGCATGGTTTCTTTGAAATGCCACTAAAGGAGGTAAGTATTCTGAACTCCCCTGCGATAATGCTAAGAAGAAAAGAAGAAAAAGAAAACGCCAAATGTGGAGGAAATGGATTGGTTGGGGGCTTAATCCACCCCAGGGTTATTAAGGCTAAGGAACTTGCGTCCGGCTAAAAGACGTTAAAGACAACGCTACTTGGGAGGCAACCCAATGTTTTTAATTATGTTATTTCAATTTCTGTTTTTATTTTATTTTATTTCGTCTTGATCAGTCTCACGGTCTTGGGTTCTTGTGTCTATGTTGTGTTGTGGTGAAAGCGAGGATGTGGGCGGACGAAAAATGTAGAAGCCAAGGATACCCGGAAAAATCGCCATAGCGCGCGCTCCCAACGCAGTGCGCGCGAATGATCGTAAGACGCCCAGAAGTTTGGGCGCCGCGGCTCCCATTTGCAGGGCCGCGGCGCCACAACGGAAAATATGAATTCTGGAAGACACCCTGATCCGAAGGCCCTATCGCCAAATCAAAACACCAAGAATGCTCCTCCCCTCACGGAATTCAAAGTATTATCCACCGCCACCACCACTATTTTAGCCAAAGTCTGTAAGTCCTATTTCTTTTATTTTTCTTTGAGTCTTGCACACATTGGGGACAATGTGTGATTTAAGTTTGGGGGTGTTTTAGTTTTGTGTCATGTTATGTTTTATTTAAGTCTTTTTATTGTTTTTTGTTTATTTTGAGTCACCAAATTTTTTTCCTTTTTGAGTCATAATTGCCTGTCAAAGATCATAATTGCTGTAGTTGCTAGAAACACCTAGTGAAGTAAGGTGGAATAATGTAACGAAATTGAAGCAACTATCTAAACACCTAAGTTAGATATGCCAAAAACTCACAGAATCTGTTTATTTGGAGTTTCTTGCTTGAGTTATGCATGCTAAATGATAAATACTTATGTGTTATGATTGCTTGCTATTTGAGGCGAAATAGTTAGGTTATGCATGTTAGGGAGATGACTCAGACATTTCTTTGATAGTCAATTCTTACCATTCTTTTCTATCCCGTACTTTAAAAATATCCCTAGTCAGCCCCATTGAGCCTAAATTTGAAACTTCTTCTTTGACACCCTATATTCTCACAAATTGTACCATAAGTGAAAATATGAAATAGTGGAATACATTGTGTTAAAAAAGAGACAAAAAGAGTGAATAAGTCTGTTGCACCCCAATACAAAAGTAATAAGAAATAGGCAAAAGCCTAAGTTTTGGGGTGCTTGTCATTATTATATACTTCACTCTCCCAAAACAAAAGAGGGGAAAGATAGAATCGAAATAAAGAAAAGAACAAAAAGAAAAAGGGAAATACTGAAAAGCTGAAGAGTTTATGGTACACGAAATGAGCCTAAATTGCCTATGTCACGACCCAGCCCTGGGGCCATGACTGGTACCCTACCGGGGTATCCTGTCAGGTATATGTCAGAGAATAGCATCGGAACATACATAACACATTACTTAGAAACAAAGGGTAAACATTCTTTGGCCACCGATAAGGTCGCTTTATAAAACATACTTAAACAAAAGTATAGTAATACAACCGGTTCTTATAGCCCAAAACACCAACGTGACTACAGACCTGCAGGAATAACCGTGGCGGGACAGGGCCGCCATACCCCGAATGTACAAAAGTCTATAACCTCGTGAATCATACCAAAAGACAAGCCTCCGAGAGATGGAGCTTCCCAGAAATGAACGGTGATCTAAGAGTGCGGACCAAAGCTACGTATCTCGACTGCGGCGTAACGCGGCCGAGGAGGTCGCATGCAGTACCAAGTATGTGGCGAAAATCAGAATGAATTCATAATAGCATATATATAAAGCAGAGACATGTATGATAGCCAAACTACAAGACACAACATATACGCAGCCTATGTCAAGTCGTGACTCACGCCTCTAAGTCATCACTCAAATATAACCATAGGTCTCATGCCCATCATATCAATCGTGCGTGGAATTCCTTCCTCACCGCCAGCCTATGATATAACAACACTAAGAGTACATATGAATACTAGACCCACCAGATCATAAGAACTGCGAGGCAAGACGGCGCATAGCTACCAGATCCACCTCGCATCCTCAATCGATCGGCAAGTACGAAGCCGCCTACCGATCCACCCGCACTAACAATACTATAATCAAATCACGGTCGACCGGGCAAGTGCGATAGCCTCTACCGCCCACCGCGCCACATCACGATCGGCAAGACGCAGCTAACCACCGATCCACCTCAGATCACACCACTTCGCCTAACCCCGACCGGCAAGTACGAAACCAACTACCGGATCCACCTGCATCACGCCTCGACCGGCAGTACGAGGGCTAACTACTAGATCCACCCTGCATCGCAGACTCACGGAGAGCTAATCCATGTAATAATATCACAACAGGAAACAAACCCTCATCATGGCCGCATACCCGAATCCTCCATCACCGACAGACGCCCAAATAGACTCATAATTACATGTTTTAATTCGAATTGCAATACCATGCCTTTATATAAACCAAGACAATTACCATGCCTTCTTTTCACATAAACCAAGAGAATTCTTATTTAAGCAAGCCAAAGTACTTTTCAAGGCACACATAGAATAATTCTCAATTAAACAAGCCAAAGTACTATGTACGTACATTCTTTTCGAAAGCCTCCTTTTTATGTAAAATCCAAGATACTAACACTCGTAGTATCGAGGCGTGTCTATTTTTCAAAGTAAGTTACTACACCTTTAGAAAAATCATTTCATAGCTTGAAACCAAGTAACTTCAATCTTCCCACAATCTAGACAACTTATGCTCATTAATCAAAATAGACAACTTTCATAACCTTCCATAAAGTTATTATAACCAACTTCCCATAAAGCCGTTATACTAACTTTATGCTTTAGAAATTTACGACATCCTTATCCATTCATAAGGCCGTTATAACTAACTTCCCATAAAGCCGTTATAACTCCTTATGAACCATTTCGTTCTTTTACTAGCCAAGAGGCTTATACTTCAAACAAATTCATACAATTTTCAAAATACTTCCAGCCTCTTATCCTTTAGAAAACAAGTTTCTTACCTCCAAAAATTTAAGTCTCTTATCTTTTAGAATAATTCAATATTCAATACTTTCACACCAAAAGTACTCTATACTTCGTTAGGTCAAGAAAATCCTTGTCTATCTTATTTAGGATAAACCATTCCTTAAGAACAAGCGGGTTAACTTCTTAACCCAACCAACTTAGACATTTTCTTAAAACAAGTCAAGTATAACAAAATGATTTACTTCATTCAAAACACGTACGTCTACCGTACTATATAGTTATAACTACTCATGCTCAAAGGATAAGAAAGTTTCCACATACCTCTTTGGTCAATCCACTTGCTAAGCTCAAACTACCGCAAGTAATATGCCAACCTATAATAACCATAATACGTTTATTAACCTCTAATTTCAATGTAGGAATTATCTAAGTTCAAAGCCCCTAAATTCTATGGAAAATTGGGCAGCATTTCCTTTGTTTCTACATACTTTGCCACCTTTTTAAGGTCCGAATTCAACATCCAAACGCCACTTCTTAGGCCCAACAATCCAAACAATCTCAAGGGGATTACACCTAAACTTGGGTGTGTAAAATTCTGCCCCAAAAGGTAAAACAATTAACTTAACAAGTCTAAGGTAGTTTTTAGGCTACAACATGCTCACATAATTTTCTTAACCAATTCTTTCACATCCAAACCATATTTCTTACATGCAATGACTCTAAGAGCATTATTCACTACCACAAGTTCTTTCTTCTTAACATGCAACACTAGAAACTAATTCTAAAGGAAGAAATGTTACCTTAAAGTTTTAGTCAAACTTATTCCAAATATTTTTGCTATCTTCCTTGCCAAGAACACCACCAACAAGCTAGCCACAAGCTTCCTTCTTGTTTTTAACTTTCGATTTTTCCTAAGGCTAGAATTTCTCTTGGGATTTTAGAGAGGGAGGAGCTTGAACTTTTAAGAGAGAAGGAGAGCTTTTGTCTAAGAGAGAGATGAAGTATGACCAAGTCTTGAAGACTTGGTCAATATAATGCATGCAAATCGGATGGAGGGACACTTGTCACCCTCCCAAGGTCTTTTAAAAGAAAAATCGACTTTTCCTAAGTTTTTCCGCCTGCATCCGCCTCGCGCTGCCGCTTCCCGGCGCCACCCGAAACTTCAGCGACCCCTCGGTACATTCGGCGCCGCCCTCAGATCCGAGCCGCGGCCACCCGCCTGTCCAAACACATTTTTGTCCGATCACAAGACCGAACTTGTAATTCTCATAACTTTCTACTCCGACGTCCTATCGACGAACGGTTGGTTGCGTTGGAATCTAGACTCAACGAACTACGCCCCAGGCCTCTAAAACACTTAGGAACTCTCAATGTATCGGGTCATAGCTCGCCTCAAAGTTGACTAAAACCCGTCCGGAACAATCCGTCAACCTATCCTTAGAAAATTTTAAGTCTTACCCCCTTTCGTATGCTCTCATGCGCATGACCTGAACTACGGGGTGTAACAGCCTATTTTTACCTACCTATACCTAAGCCTACATTACAACCCTTAAAGTCCTGAAGATCTCTTTTATGCATATCCAGAATTAGTGGAAAATAGCAAGTAAGCATGCCATAGGAATTCTTGAATTTATATGCATGATTTAGTATATTGACTTCCATTAAAGCATGATGAATAGGAGTTTGCGAAATATCTAGCTTAATGTGCTGAAATGTCATGCTATATGTTCCTGCATATTATTTTGCTAACCTTCGTGTTTTTCTAGTTAACACTAATGCAGCAAAAGTAATCAATGGCAGTGAGTCTTTTATTTTCGTTTCTTTGAGTCTTTTATTTTATTTCTTTCTATCTTTGCTCGAGGGCGAGCAAAGGTTAAGTTTGGGGGTATTTGATCGGTGTATATAAAATACACCTTTTGAGTCAGTTTTAGTTAGTCTTTTGTCCCGTTTTGCACATATAAGTGTTGTATTAGGATAGTTTTCCTTTCTATTGAGTCAAAGTGGTTAAAATGGCCAAATGGCGGAAAAGGAGCTAAAAGAGGGCAAAAGAGGAGATGAGTCAAAAGCAGAAAGTGGCGAACGAGGTGAAATCCGGACCAAGCCACGCCTCCCGCAGATTAGCGGTCGCGGCGCCACTATTCGTAGAGTGCGAAGACTTCGGCCGCGCGCCTCGAGCAGATGCAGGGTCGCGACGCCTAAACATTCGAGAAGCTACAGGAGTTGCAGCGCTACGCGCTCGCATGCCAGAGCGGCGCCAAACACACGGATTGCGAAGCTTCCGCGGCGCTGGCACATGCGGCGCCGACGCTGAAAAATTAGGTTTTTGACGAATTTACAGGCCAGCTGAAGGAAAAGAGGAGGCGGTTTTGATATAAAAGGAGAACCCTAGGCGGTTTTAAGGTCCCTTTCTTGCACAACACAAGACTTTGCTTGAGATCGATACCATAGTTTAGTAATTTCTTTTCCTTTCTTGTTCTTTAGTTCGATTTTGTATGATGAACATGGAATTAGTTCTTGTCATGTCAATGGCTAGGAACTAATTCTCTTATAGGGCTTTCCATGTTGAATTGCTAGAGACTTATGTTATAAATTAATGCATTCTTATGGTTATTTTTCTTATTGTGAGATCTATCCAATAATTGAGTTGAATTCTTGGTAATTAATTGACAACTAATTATCACTATATGATTTCTAATCGATTAGAAAGGGGGATTGTGAATATGTTGTAAGTTGGGTAGACATTCTTGGATTGGGGATGAAAATACCTCAATTATTTATGTAGCGTTGATGAGAGGCTTAACAACCCTAATTTTGCGCATTGTGCGTGACGGTCAACTAGGTTTTTGTTCTTAATCATCCTATAGAGTTATCCTTATCACCGAAAGGTAGGTAAGGTGCGATACTGGGGTTGAGTGTTTATATAACCCTAACGGGAGTATAAAACGATTTCGTAAACATGCTTTCTCCAAAAGAAGAATACCATAAGTTAATGCATTAGTAAGTAGCATAAGCGGATAGTAAGGATACATGTAAGCCCTATTCTCATCACCACTGAAATAAATCTTTATATTTAGATAGCTTGCATAATTCTTAGTTATAAACAACAAATCAATTATCAATTCACCAAATAGATACTAGAAAATAGATAGTTGGTAATTGAACCCTAATCCTTGTGGACGATATTCGGTCTTATCAAGACTATACTACATGTCACGATAACGTGCACTTGCGTTTAAAGTGTGTGCATCTTACCGCGCATCACTTGCTAGATGAGAGGTCCTGAAAGACACAACAGGTGGGGGGAAAATGACACTACAATTTAATTCTTTAGTCATTTTTGATATGGACAAGAGATTAAACTTAAAGTATGGTACACATAAGACTCCTTTAAGTACATCACCTCCACCCAAATGATACTCCCCAACAGTTGAGATTTTGGCTGAATCTCCTATCGTAATCGCCTTCCCCGATCTTTCACAATACATTATTACGTAAGTGTCTTTGATCATTGATCATGTGGTTAGTTGCTCCTGTGTCTATTATCCATTTTATCAGTTCTCTTGAGTCAGAGATGTACTTACCTGCCATGTTTGCATTGATGTTCAAGTTCTCATTGCTCAAAGATAGCAAGAAGTTTCGATGTTGTGCAGTGTAAACCGTCAGATGGCATCGCATCTGTGAAACTGGAGAAGACATTCTGGCTATGTGTCTGGTTTGTGTGTGATTGAGTAAATGACTGTGTATGCTGAATAAAATTTGGTATACTGGTGCCCTGGTGTTGTCTAGTGTTATGTTGATACTGTCCAGTGTCCTCATGAACTATGTTCCCCCTTGTGACTGCATTAGCTTTCTTCCCTTTACTCTTGAAGTTTTCTGGATAGCCATGTAGCATGTAGCAATCATCTTCTACATGTCCAGTCTTGTTGCAATAGTCGTATTTCATCAACTGATAGCATTCCACCTTGAAGTGGCCTTTAATCCTGCAATGATCACAAAAGGCATTTAGATTGTAGCTCTTCTTCTGTTTTCCAGCACCATTTCCTCATCCGTTGATTCCATTTTTAGAAGTGAACATGCAGATAGTTCCATTGACTCATGTATTGCCCTACTACTGGTTCCAACCATCATCGTTTGGCTTTCCTCTTGGTTTATCATAGCATACACCTGGTTCAGTGTGGGCAATGGTTGCATCATAAGAATCTGACTCCTTACTTGGCTATAACTATCATCTACTCCCATGAGAAATTGCAACAGCCTTTGGTGCTGAAGGTGATCCACGAATTCTTTGGATTTTGGGCAACAATATGGGACTGGTATGATGGAGTCATATTCGTCCCATAAGTCTTTGAGCCTGGAGTAATACATCGACATTGACAATTGTCCCTGTCGCATAAAAACTATCTCCTTGTGTAGTTGGAAGGTTCTAGAACTATTAACTTTGTCAAACCTTTCCTTCAATTCTTCTCATATAGTGTAAGAATCAGAGTTATACAACATTCCAGTCAGTAAGTTCTTGTTTACGTTTCCCACCAACCAAGACACAACTATCGCATTACATCGCTCCCATATTTGCGTCAAGTTTCCATGAAAGTCTTATTTTCGCACACTTCCATAGATGAAGCCTAACTTATTATTTCCTAATAAGGCCAGCTTCATAGCCCTACTCCATAACGTGTAATTGTCCATTCCATTTAGGACAATACCAACAGATAGGGAACCAGGAGCATCTGAAGGAAACAAATACAATGGATGATTATGATCGATTGTAATCACTGTTGTACTTGTCTCTCCAGAGTGTTCTTCTCCTGTACTTCCCATACTTGGATCTCAAGAACAATATGGCTTAGCGTGACTATGGCTAGGAGCTAAACACTTTATTAGGGCTTTCCTTTTGAATCGCTTGAAACTCTATCTCATGATTTAATGCATTAGTTTGATTTCTTATTCACTTGATTAAGATTTATTCAATAATTGGTATGAATGTTTGATAGTTAATTGATCACTAATTATCATAACCTATATGATTTTGAATCAAGAACCGAGAGGAGAGATTTGAATATGTTGTAATTGAATAGACATAGGTTAAAATCGCGGACGAAAGTACCCCGATACTTGTGTAGCATTATAGGTTACTGTTCTTAATCCTCATATGTGGTAAATCCTATCATAGAAATATAGAAGAGTTCTGCACTGAGGTTGAGTGATTATATATCCTAACCGGAATATAAGACAATCTAGTTAAATGTTATCTTAACGTAGAAGAAGAAGTCGTTCTAGTTGCATTAAGGATTGAATAGAGTGGATGTCGAGAATTTTGGAAGCCCTAATTCCTTCATAACTGATTAAACCCCAATAATTTAGATTACTTATCGCAATTATTCTAGTAGTTAGATAAAAACTCAAATCAAATATCGCTTGCCAAATAGATAATCTAGAATAGATGTTCGGTAATTAGAAATCAGTCTCTGTGGACGATAAACTTGGTCTTACAGACTATATTACCTGTGAACGATACGTACACTTAGGCGAGCAATTGGACACGGTCCTAACAAGTTTTTGGCGCCGTTGCCGGGGACTGACATACTTCTAATATCGAACCATCTATTTTTATTTCTACTTTGGCTTTATTTTTATTTTTATTTTTACTGTTAGAACTCTGTTGCCTTGATTTGTTTGTTGATTTTAGTCTATTTCAGGGATTTAGTGTATGCGAAGAAGGAGAGGAGCAGATACGCTTGTTCCCTTTAACCCTAAAATTAAGAAAACGTGCAAACAAAACAGGAGAAATAAAAGGATAGTTGATTCAGTGACCATGGACAACCAACCATCGAATCAGAATGGGGCAAACAACGATGTTCCTGAACATGTAGAGGAGCCAATACCGGTCCCAGCAGAAAGAAGCTTGGGAGATTATGTTCTGCCTACGCTATACGTGTGCACAAACACGCATCGTGCTCCCAAAGAATAGGCAAACAACTTTGAGATCAAGCCATTCCGTTCGAGCATGGTCCGTAACACTGCAGCTTGGGGATTGCCATCTGAATACCCCCACATGCACATTGCCAACTTTCTGGAGCTGTGTGCCACTTTCAAGTACAATGACGTTACTGACGATGCTATTAGACTGAGGCTCTTCCCGTTCTCACTTAGGGACAGAGCCAAGAGCTGGTTGAACTCACTACCTGCCAACTCCGTCACCACCTGGCAGGACCTAGACCAAAAGCTTCTTGCAAAGTTCTTCTCACCTTCAAAAGCGGCAAAGTTAAGAGGAGAGTTAAATAATTATTACCAGGTGGATGGTGAGTCACTCTACGACGCATGGGAGCGATTTAAGGATCTGCAAAGGAAATGCCCACATCATGGCATAGAGAAGTGCATGTTAGTCCACATTTTTTATAATGGACTGAGTGGTACTACTCGTACCATCATTGATGCTGCAGCAGGGGGAGAGTTCATGAGAAAGAGTGTCAATGAGGCACATGAGTTACTGGAATACATGGCTGCCAACAATCATCAAGGGGCAAATGACAGGTTACTGAATAGCAGGAAGACTGTGCATACATGAATTAGAGGCCATCACTGCCCTGAATGCACATATGGCCCTTCTGACGAAGCAACTGCAGCAGAACACTATGTCTGTGAATGCAGTCCAGATGACGGTAAATTGTGATATTTGTGGTGGACCGCACTACTTTGACAGATTCACAGCGGTGGACCCTAATAATATGCCAATGGAGCAGGTTCGGGCAGTTAGGAACTTTCAGCGGCCTTATAATTCCAACACATACAATCCAGGATGGAGAAATCACCCTAACTTTCATGGAGGAACGACCAGGCCCAACAACAACCATATCAAGGTAATTACAAGAACCAGTAAGCACAAAATTAGGCTACATCATCCCAGCAGTTTAGAACACCTACACAACAGGAGAAGCCCGATGAGCTGAGGGTTGCATTGCTTACACTCACCAATTCGCGAGATCGGTTCATGTCAAACGTGTCCTCTCTCAGAACTCCGGAAACACAGTTGGGCAATCGAAGATGGTAACCAATAGGCCGCAGGGTACTATCCCAAGCAATACAGAGGTCAATCTAAGAAAGCAGTGTCAGGCAGTGTTGTTAAGGAGTGAAAAGCAGTTGGAGCAGATTGCTCCCCAACCCGCAGGGGTTCATGAGAAGGAGGGTGAGAAAACAGTTGAGGAAATTAGGGGGTCACTGAGGACCACCCTACAGTTGAGAAAGCTCTACCAGCACCTTTGAGGGAATACACTGATAGAATCTCTTACCCTCATAGGCTTCAAAAGAAGGCCATAGATAAGCAGTTCTCAAAGTTCTTAGAGGTATTTAAGAAGTTTCACATCAATATCCCCTTCATTGAGGCGTTAGAACTAATGCTCGCATACTTCAAATTCATGAAGGAGATACTGGGAAAAAGAGAAGGTTGACGGATTATGAGACAATAGCGCTGGCAGAGGAGTGCATCACCATTTTACAAAAAAAATTGTCTCATAAGTTGAAAGATCCAGGAAGCTTCACCCTGCCCTGCACTATTGGCAAAGTAACATGCAACGGGGCACTTTGTGACTTAGGAGCTAGTATCAATCTCATGTCTATGTCTGTGTTCAAGATATTGGGTTTAAGGGAAGCCAAACCAACTACATTTAATCTGCAGTTGGCTGACTGATCGGTGTATTTTATATACACCATTTGAGTCATTTCTAGCTAACATTTTGCTCATTTTTGTACAAATATGTGTCGTCTTAGGATAAATTTTCTTTCTTTTGAGTCATAATGGTTTAAAGTGGCACATTGACGAAAAGGAGCGAAAAGAGGGCAGAAACAGAGGTTTCAGAGCTCAAAAAGCTAGAAAGTTGGCGTCCGGCCGAAGCAGGCCATGGCCTCCAGCAAGCAAGATCGAGAGCCACGGCGCCAAAATACGTAGAATCGCATGAGTTTCGTGCGCCGCGCGCCATTGCAGGTCACGGCCGAGGCGAATTCTGCCAAATTCGAATGGGAATGAGCCAAGGCCTAGAAGGACAAGTTGGGAAACGTTTTGGAGGCTATAAAAAGGACATTCCTAGGTCAGATTAAGGGTGCCAAACCCTTGCCAATTCATCACAAACTTGGAGATCAAGATTGGAGACTACTTTTGTGTAATTTCTTTATTCTTTGTTTTATTTCTTTGTAGTTTATGTTGGATATTAGTTTAGTTCTTGGCATGTCTATGGCTAGGAACTAACTTAATTTAAGGCTTTCCATATCAAATCACTTGAAACTCATTCTTATGAATTAATGCATGTTTTTGTTTCTTCTTATCATTGTTGAGATTTACTCAATATTTGTCTTGAATGTTTGGTAATTAATTGATCACTAATTATCATAATCTATATGATTTCTAATCAAAAGCCGAAAGGGGAGATTGTGAATATGCTATAGTTGAATAAACATAGGTTAAATCGTGAACGAAAGTACCTCGATACTTGTGTAGTTTAATAGGTTATTGTTTTTAACCCTCCTTTATAGTCAATCTTGTCACCGAAAGGTAGAAAGGTTCTATATTGGGGTTGAATGTTTATATTACCTTAACAGGAGTATAAAACGGCTTAGTTAACCTGCTATCTCAAAATAGAAGAAGAACCATAATTAATTGCATTAACAAGTAAGGTGAGCGGATAGTTGAGGAGATTTGGAAGCCCTATTTCCACCATATCTGAAGTAAAACAAAGTATTTAGTTAGCATTCATAATTATAGTTATAAACAACTCATCAATCATCGGTTACCAAATAGATACCATAGAATAAAATTTGATAATTGGACATTAATCCCTGAGGACGATAACTCGGTCTTCTAGACTATATTACTTGTCACGACACGTGCACTTGCGTTAGTGTGTGCATAAATCGCGCACCACTGACCGAACCGTGGTGCACCCTAGAGGCATAGTGGAAGATGTGCTTGTCAAGGTGGAGAGTTCTTATTTCCAGCAGACTTCCTCATTCTTAACATGGAGGAAGATGATGAAATACCCATCATTTTGGGGAGACCATTCCTTGCAACGGGTAGAGCCCTAATCGATGTGGAGAAGGGATAATTGAGACTATGGGTTCAGGAAGAAGAGATGGTATTCAAGGTGTTCAAATCCACCATTGAGTCCCAGGCCATCAACAAATGTTTCGCAGTGAGCACAACTGACACAACAGCTCATCAAGCACAAACCAAAGGTAGGAGGATCTTTGAGACGGCTGTGAACCCACAGGTTAGTTTGAAAGCTGAAACAAAAGTGGATGAGACAAAAGCTGTCAAACAGGTAAATCTTACTGAACCCAACACTATAAAAAAAAAAGAATAGAGTAAGGAAGAGGAGAATGATTTTTAAGTGGATAGGTTGTGGGGTTAACTTACCCCAATGATTTGATAAGGAACCTGCGCCCGGATACAAGACGTTAAAGACAACGCTACTTGGGAGGCAACCCAATGTTTAAATTCTGCAATTAGTTTAAATTGGACAGTCTCACTTATGGTTTTTTGTTGTTGTTGTGATGTGATGACAGGTGCGGGAATCGGAGAATGAGCAGGAAGAAAAGGGTGGAAAACACGAAACCGGGTCGGCACCACGGTGCCGAATGTTCAGAGAGGTCACAGTACTTTAGGCACCGCGGTGCCGAAACGCGATTTCAGAAATAAAAAGCCCTAGATCACCAAATCTCTTCCCACAGATACCGTCTCAATGCAGTATCTGTCGCCACCTCCACCATTTTGAATCGTTATTGTCTGTAAGTCGTTCCTTTTTAATTTTTGAGTCGTTACACATTTGGGACAATATGTCGTTTAAGTTTGGGGGGGGGTACTTATTTTATTTTTGTGTTTATATTTTTGAGTCGTTTTGATTGAGTTTTTGTGTCTTTTATTGTGTCTATATGAGTCATTTTTTATGATCTTGAATGATGTAGTTGCTTGAAACGCCTAGTGAATTAAGTGGGATAATGTAATGGAATTAGAAGCTAAAATATGTGTGCTTAAGTTAGATATGCCAAAAATTCATGCAAATCTAATTATTCGAAATATCTTGCGCTTAGCCTATGTATTGTCAATTGTGAAAAATGTCTATGAAGTCTGTTTGCTTGTTATTTGAGGCGAAATAGTTAAGACATACATGTTTAGGGAGATGATTCAGACATTTATTTGTTAGCCCTTCTTACATTTCATTACCTACCATGCAGTAAATTGTATCCCTAGTCAGTCCCTTTGAGCCTAAAATAAGTTATTTTCTTTGACACCCCATGATTCTCTTGTGTGTCGTAAGCAGTAATTAAAAATAGGGATAAAAAGAGTGAAAAAGACGTACAAAAAGAAAGTGAAAAAGGTGATGCACCCCAATAAAAAAAAATATATGTAAAAACTTAAGTTTGGGGGGGGGGGGGTGCCTATGTGAATTTGTTTCATGCTCTCAAAAAGATAAGAGGGGAATGATATGTATGAATTGAAAAGAATACCAAAAGAAGGACAAAATGGCTGAATGAGAAAAATGTTTATGGTACGTAAATTGAGCCTAAATGCCTACTTTTATCTACCATTGCCTAAGCCTACATTACAACCCTGGAAAGCCCTGAAGATCTCTAGAATGTATGTCTATGATTAGTGAAGAATAACAAGTAAACATACTCATAGAACTAAATGAAATTGACATGCATAGGATAGGTGTTCATGCTTCCATTGATTATGATTGAAATGAATTTGCAAAATATCTGACTTGAAATTCTAGATTGCTAAATTCATGTTATATCTGTTCCTACATATTATCTCAACTGACGTTCATGCTTTTCTAAGTAACATTGTGCAACTGCTTGATTTTAGTCTTTGAGTCTTTTGTTTTTGTTTCCTTTGACTTTGTTTTGATCTTTGCTCGAGGCGAGCAAATGTTAAGTTTGAGGGTATTTGTTAGGCGTATTTTGTATACATTTTTGAGTCATTTTTAGTTAGCATTATCCCCATTTTCGTTTAAATAAGTGTCGTGTTAGGGTTGTTTTTCTTTCTTTTGAGTCACAACGGTTCAAAAAGGCAAAATGACGAAAAAAGCGAAAAGTTGACACAAAAGGAGGGTCCCGAGTACAAAAAGACGAAAGTTGGCAATTCAGGACAAAAGAATTCAGCACCGCGGTGCCTTTAATACAGGACCGCGGTGCCATAATTACTGAGAGGTTGCAGGACTTTCGACACCGCGGTGGTATTCTGCAGCACCACGGTGCCAATGCAGGGAATTTCATATCTGAAGTAAAATTGGCCAAGGGCAGAAGGGTCCATAGGGCACGAAATTTGCAACATACTTAAGCCCTAGGGATAAGTCTAGTGAGGGGAGTTAGTCATTCTAACACACAACACGTCACAGGGCAAGGATTGGAAGCTACAATTGGAGACTTTAGTTCGCAGTACTTTTCTTTCTTTCTTTTTAATTCCGTTTATGTTTGGAATTGTATTAGTTCTTAGCGTGACTATGTCTAGGAGCTAAACACTTTATTAGAGCTTTCCTTTTGAATCACTTGAAACTCTATCTCATGACTTAATGCATTAGTTTGATTTCTTCTTCACTTGATTACGATTTATTCAATAATTGGTATGAATGTTTGATAGTTAATTGATCACTAATTATCATAACCTATATGATTTTGAATCAAGAATCGAGAGGAGAAATTTGAATATGTTGTAATTGAATAGACATAGGTTAAAATCGCGGACGAAAGTACCCTGATACTTGTGTAGCATTATAGGTTACTGTTCTTAATCCTCCTATGTGGTAAATCCTATCATAGAAATATAGAAGGGTTCTGCACTGGGTTGAGCGATTATATATCATAACCGGAATATAAGACAATCTAGTTAACTGCTATCTTAACATAGAAGAATAAGTCGTTCTAGTTGCATTAAAGATTGAATAGAGTGGATGTCGAGGATTTTGGAAGCCCTAATTCCTTCATAACTGATTAAACCCCAATAATTTAGATTACTTATCGCAATTATTCTAGTAGTTAGATAAAAACTCAAATCAAATACCGCTTGCCAAATAGATAATCTAGAATAGATGCTCGGTAATTAGAAACCAATATTTGTGGACGATAAACTTGGTCTTACAGACTATATTACTTGTGTACGATACGTACACTTGCGTGAGAAATTGGACACGGTCCTGACACAATGTAAGTAAAACAGTTCAAAATCCAGATATAAAACAGTTCACCAATCTTAGAGAAACCATTAGTAGAAATCACTAAGATGCCATTTCTCAATATCAAGTCTTCCGTTTATGAACTTAAGATCAACTTCAAGCCACTCACAAACAACCACAATTATGCCAATACAAGTCAAGTCAATAAAACGAAGGGATGCCCATTAAGGTTCCGTAAAACCGTATAGAAGCACCACATCGGGGTTGTCACCCTCGATGGACATCCTTCCTCCCGAATAGCTAGGCAAAACTACATCGGGTTATTGATCCTCGATAACCATCCTTCTTCCCGAATAACACCGGGCTATAATCCCTCCATGGCTATCCTTCCTCTCGAATAGCTAGGCAAACCACACTGGGGCTATTGTCCCTCGATGACTATCCTTTCTCCCGAATAGCTAAGCAAACTACACTAGCATTCACAGTGACTACCATTTCTTCCGAATAGCTAGGACAAACACAGAAAATATAATCATAGTAAGATAGCCGAATCACAACCATATCATAGAAGTCGAATCACTTATTATGAATTATCTTCATCATCCCATTAGATGGTACGTCAAATCATTTATGGGTTTAGAAACCAAATTCAAGTCATTAAATAATTTCAAATTAAAAAACCCATTCATAAAGCAAAACACATGAAATATCCAAGCTTTCGAATTCAAGTTTAAAACGTCTCTTATCGGGATAAATCACGTTCAAAGTTTATAGCTTTATACACAAGTTTCAATGATCCTTTGATAGGAAAAATCACACATATATATATATATATATATATATATATATATATAAAGCAAACCTAAGGTTCCATGAGGGGTTGTCCATCACGCACATGAAATCTTCCCAAAGCAATCATTTTTTAAAGTTGGAAAGTATGTTCGAAAAGATACATACGGTTACGATTCTCAGTTTGACTATAGGTGTTCCAAATCATATTTATAGTCAAAAAAATTTTAAAAAGAGACATACATCAGTTAAGCATATTACAATGTTCGTCACCCCTTTCAACCTTAATCTATAGCAATATAAGTCAAAAGGATTTAATATTAGTAATAATACTCATGATTTAATCATTTAGACATTTTATCAAATACTTGGTGGGCATGAAGCTCCACAAGCTCTCATCAAGGGAGTTTCTACACCCAACAACTCATCCCTTGTTTCTAGACGATTGTAAAATCTCATGGTGATACAACTAATATCCTTCTTCGTTACCCATAAGATAAGAATAACCCTAAGTCGACAATCAACAACCCAAACATATAATTGTTCATGATTTTCTATCAAACCGTCATATTTTTCCAAACTACAATTCAATAACTTATGGTCTCCAAATATCAATTACACAACTATATTTAGTGTAGGATGAAGGTCTTACCTTTCGATATCCAAATTTTGAGTTTCAAATTCTAGGGTTTCTTGTCCAAGATGAAAACTCAAGCAAGAATTTATGAATTACCAAGGTTTAATCACGTTAAGAATTTATGAACTAATGCTAAAACCAATTAAGAATTATAGAAATGATCTTACCTTGATGTAGGAGGATAGTAGGCAGGGCTGTTATCGGTCCGGTCCGGGTATCGACATACCGAAATCGAACCGAGACCGGACCGATAAGAATTTGGTTTTGAAAAGAGATCCGGTACCGGACCGATACCTTATCGAGCGGATATTCGATCCGGTCCGATAAGGTTACCGGTCCGGTCCGGGTATCGACATACCGAAATCGAACCGAGACCGGACCGATAAGAATTTGGTTTTGAAAAGAGATCCGGTACCGGACCGATACCTTATCGAGCGGATATTCGATCCGGTCCGATAAGGTTACCGGTCCGGTTCTAGATATTGTTTCCGATCCGAAACCGGTCCGAAATTCAGAGAATAAAAAAATCAAGTTTTTATGAAGTAAAAAATCAACATATAAAAGATAAATAACATGCATGTATTATACTATTATGTATGATAGGAAATTAGGAATTAGAATGAAGATTAAAGACCATACAAGTGAATTGAAGACCCTGCAATCGTCACTCGAAGAATGGAAGAGAGTGACCCGCATGGGTGTAGCTCAGTTGGTTCTAGGGTGACAGATTGCTCCCAAGAATGGAAGAGAGTGGGGAAGAGAGCCGTATCTGTTGAGATTTTTGGGGGTTCCCGTTTTGATTTTAAGTTTCCTTTGGGCGAAATGGATGGGACTATGGGCTGGTCTAGGGGAAAAGAATGGGGAAATTGGGCTGGACGGGTTTGAGTCTAAAAGAAAGGGGAAATTGGGCCGGATTTTTTTCTTTGGCTAGGGTTGACCGAATGGGTATTAGGTAAATAATGAGCTGGGCTTGGTTTTAGGGGAAATAGGATGGACTGGACGAAAAAGAGGTTTGGGTATAAGAAATTAGGTTGGTATTTTATAGTGGGTTGTGGTATAAAAATAATTTATAAAAATTATAAATTATAAGGATAAAAATTATCGTTTAACATATAATTTATCGGGTAATTAGACCGGGTTGTCGGACCGAATCCTTATCGGTCCGGATACTTATGTCTGGTACTCGTATCCGGATCGTTAACTTTTCGGTCCGAGTATTTCGATCCGGTTCTCCAGTGTATCCGGACCGATAACAACCCTATTAGTAGGAAGAGGGAACTTTGTGCTGGGGTTTTGGGTTGTTCTTCTCTCAAAGTCGTCCAAAAAAGTGTGTAATGACTCTTAAAATTCTGAATTTTTGTACTTTATATATTTACTTTAGCGTCGCAACGGTGAACTTTTGACTGTTGCGATGCTCACTACTTACTTATTGCGGGTACAATTTTATTTATTGCCTTGATTCTTCTCTCTGAATTTTTTCTGTGATTTGAGGGCTGTTAATAGCGTATTTCTCGAACGTAGAAAACCATCCTTGTGATGTATTTGATCTCCAAGAATGTTAAACAGTTTGATAAAGACAGTATTTGATGTTTTGATCTCTTTATGAATACCCATGAATTTATGAGATTCGAGATGTCTTTTGAATGACTCAATTGTTTGGTACGGGGAAATGAATAATTAATTTCGAAATTAAATTTGAGATGAGTTTATCCCTTGTTTTTTGTTAGGATACAATCACAGTATAACTAATCATGAAGTTAGTTATTTCGGGAAATTAATTATTCTGAGATTGTAGTATTATTTTATCCATGTGAAAGGGTTGCATAATAATTCCGAAATAACTAATTTCGGAATAATTAATTTTAGAATAACTTATTCCTCAATCAAATGATCCTTTAAAAGTCGATTTTCCTTTTAAAAGACTACTTTAATGAGGAAAAAATGTGGAATATGAAAAGCCTAGAGTGATTAGAAGCTTAAGCTCTGCCAGATAGTGTAACATGCAGTGGACTTATTAACTTTCATGAAGACTTGGTGACAGGGTCAAAGTCTTCGGAAATGATTAATTAATTGTTACTAGTATATTACTATTATTTCCGAGGACAAGAAACAGAGCACGAAACAACCGCTTGTGTTGAGTTGCAAGTTCTTTATGTGCTACCAGCCCAATCTTTGTTGTTTTTGGCAAGTAAGTACAACCAACCGAATATTCATTAAAAATTTATTTCTAGGTAAACAATTTTTTTTTAAAAAAAAAAATTCTATTCCCAGTTCATTATGTTCTCTAGTAAACTTACAATTTTCTCTACCATGGATACTTCTCATTAATGCCATTTTTATGTTTTGCAGCCGTATAGTTATTTTTCTTTAAACTCAGGGGATTCGACCTTGAAGATGTCTGCAAATAGATTCCTGGATGAAGGTCCTTCTTACCAGGTTCATGTTTCTTACTTCTCTGTCTTTTGTTATTATCATAATAATCATCATTAGTATTATTACTAATGTTATTATCATTTGATATGGGCTTCTAATATTAATAGGCTAGTAAGAAAATTATGATTGGAAGTCCATATAATGTTCGCTTTATATCTTAGTGAGGATTACATATCTTGCAATTCATCTAAAAGCCCTCCCAATTTATGCGACACCCTTTCTTTTTTAGTATATCCCGAAAAGAACGCTAACTTTCTATATTTACACAAATCTCAAAGGCTTATTTTGGACCATAAATTTGAAAAATCTTCATTTCTTTCAAATTTCATACATAGTCAAATGGTGCCACATAAATTTGGACGGAGGGAGTAATATTTTTATCTTTTGTTAACCAACATGATAATTGAATAGTTTTTGCAGACTCATATCTTAACACACAATTAACCCATAAATAAAACTTGGATACAGGATCAATTCTCAGAAGATGAGAATGAGGATGTGGTTCATGCTATTGAACTCTCTCTTCAAGAGTACAAGAGAAAAGAAATATATATAGGCGGTAAGGGTCATTAATGATGTAGCCTTTTCATCTCACCTTTTAAAGCTAAATTTGTCCAAGTAAGAAGTTTGTACTTTTAGCTCTAGACCATTATTCTTTTTCACGATTTTGGAGCTTCACGAGGTTATTTTGCCACTAGTCTCATATATAGATTTGGTCACTTTTTGTCAGACATGGAGTTTCTCCAGAATGATGAAGTAGAAGAACTTGCACAAGCACTGGAAGAAAGCACACTATCTTCCACAGATTTGAGGTAAATATGGCCTGTGGTATCAAGCTCTCATTCCCTTACAACATTCCTTGTATTAATTAGACTTATCTTCATAATGAGAAATGAATATTTCCATATTGGGAGGAGATTAGGCTAACACAGACTTGTTTATCTGACATAGTTTCGACAAATTTGTGTAAATAATGAGACAATTATGTGAAATTTATTCTTCATCAACCATTGTGGAGATGTAAAGTCCTGTCAAGGAAGTGATCAAGATTTGAATGTAGCAGTAGCAGCAAATATAATTTTTAAGCTGTGTTTGATATGAATGAGGTCATTTTCCGAAAAACATTTTTTGAGAAATGACCTATTTTATGGAAAGTGTTTTCCGGTGTTTGGTCTTATGAAAAGAACATATATTCAAGGTTAGTATTATTAGCAAACCAGACTTAAGTGTTGGTTAAAACAACGACATAAAATTACGAGTAATGACTTCTGTCAAAAGTGAGGGAAGTCATTTTCCCCCTTATTTTCCTGATAATCTTTCCCGTCATACTAAACTAAACACACCGATCCTGATTTCTGAACAGCTAACATGCACAACCAACAGACTAACCCAACTCATGATAAGATTTGATTTAACACTTCTTTAATGATTTTGTAGAACCACACCAGTTCCATGTTCTTCAACCTGTTGAAAATATGCAGTATTCCATCAAGTTCATGATATAGTTTCTAGTTTCCTTTATGAGCACCTGGACTGAAAATAGAATTACTGTTTCATACACTAATCATTTGATTCCTTTTCTTTTCTCCCTTCTTCTGCAAAAGCTCCTTTGACGTATCCACCATCATTGTCACTGCAACAAGCACTCCCCATAGAACTACTAATTCACTGTCAAACCACCATCAAATAATCAAAATATGAAAATGAAAATTACAGCCAAACCAAAATCTATTATTTAAATCACCACCTTCCCCAACTCCTTACCCCCAAATAAACCATCCCTTCTTAATCTCACTACTCCCAAATCCCAATTTCTATTTCTAGGAGAGAAAAAACCAGTGAATCAAACTAAAAAAAAGAATGCAATAACATTGCAAACCGAGCAATAATCAACAAAGCCAATTGGTAAACTCTGACCTTTGCGATTCTGGCCGGAAAATCGCAACACCATTATCTCTGAGTATTTATCCTTCAATGCTACGAACTCAACTACAATTAACCAAGAAGAAAAAGAACAACAATGATGCATAAGAAAGCTCGAACCACTGAAGATAAAGAAAGAGAAAGGGTAAGGTAATTGGTGGGGAAGATGAGGCAAAAGAAAAGAAAAAAAACCCAAGTGAAAAATAGTACTTTCTTACTTTAAAAAAATATTGACAGCAGCGATGCATTAAACGCTCGTTATGTGCAGGGTTTGGAGAAGGGTCGGACCACAAGGCCCTATCATAGCAGTTAACTCACATTTCATTTCTGCAACAGATTATTTCTACGACTTTAATAACGTCGCATGACAACTTTACCATTTACTCAACTTTACTTACTCTTATTAGTTATTTCTAATAAAGGAAATGTAGAGAAAACAATTTATAACTTACTTTTTGCTCATGTCACTCTCTCTTGGAGAGTAAAGTTGACGCCCTATGCCACGTGGGCCTATAAGGAGGTAGTAATTTCATTCTAAACAATGATAAGAGATTTTTGCAAAGTTTAAGTATCTTTTTTTTGAAAGCTTTACACCATTGCAGCACCAGCACTGAAGGTAGTGGATTGAAATGGTGGAAAGTATTCAAGGAGTTTAATCCATCTGTCCATACATCAAAGTAAGCGCACCACAATTCAAGTACTAGTACATAAGTATTTATAGCTAGGTCTTTAATTATCCTTGTGAAGAGAACAAAATCACACTTGTGTTTATTGATAAAGCTAACTCTCCTAAGAACTAAATACTTTAGGAGATTGTTTTATGATTTTGGAAATAATAGCAAGCAGTATGAGAAAGTAAAACAGTTCATGTTTAATACACTTTCTTATCTTTTTCTTTCCATGTTTCATTATCATTGTGGCACTCCCAAGTATCTTTTACCTTTAATATTTTATTCTGCATTTCATTGTGGCAGTTCTTGGTGGAGAAAGAGTAGCAAGCAGTGCAATAACCCTATTTGTGATGTTTGTGAGGAACAAGTTCGTGTTCCCTTTCTTCAATCTCTCTCCCTTTTTGCACTTAGTAATCAATCCTAATAATTTATCCTTGTAAACCATGAAGATGATTGCAAAATTTCTGAATGAGTTAACTGATGCTTCTAGTATGTTTGATTATTGCCTTTTAACATCATAAATCTTTGTACAGATTTCCTCGGCGTGGTTCAGGTGTACCTACTGGGGCCAGACTTTCTGTAAAAAGCATACATCTGATGGAACTCCTTACTGCTGTACCTGTTCTAGACTTGAGGTTTTTAAAACCTTCTGTATTACGAGATTGAAGATGTTCCTGATTGAATCTATGGTCATTAATATGTTAACTGAGAACTTACTCACCTGTTTGCAGATAGCAGACATAAAGTATATTACTCTGAGTGATGGTCGAAAACTTTGCCCTGATTGTCGTTATACAGCGGTGATGGATCCTGAAGACTGTAAGCCCCTTCTCGATGAAGTGCACAGATTTTTCAAAGGATTAAACATGAAAATCAGATATTATATTCCAATTCTGTTAGTTGACCAAGAAGAGCTAATCAGAATCCACAAAAAGGTGTGTAGATCATGTCCCAACATTAGCAATAGAAATTTAATTATTTCTTTGACATTTCGTTGTAGTAATAGCATTTGGTTGCTATTAATTGGTTTCACAGGACATACTTGGCTCGACGATTTATGAGAAATTTGAATTGGACACCGTAACTTATGTGAGTATATATCTGTTTCTATTAAGACTTCTGTTAGATGGGTTGATGTCTTCTGCAATTGAATGGAATTCTATTCACTTTTATGGTTCACAGTCAAGCTAATAAAAAATTTAAACTTAATGAATTTAAGTTTATCTACTCTCTCATTTTGCATTAAGTTCACTTATGCTAGGTGTCAAGGTCAACACAAAGGGGTGAAAATGTTGAAGTGGTGAAAGAAGTAGAACAACTGGCTCCAGGACGCAAAGTGAAAGCAGTGCTGCTTTTATATGGCTTTCCAAAGTAATCTTCTTCTAAACTTCTATACTTTCACATAAGTCATCTTCTGATGGATTCAGTATAGAACAAACAATTTTCATCTAGTAATTATTAAGAGAGTAAATAGGAAAATATATATCATGCTCTTCAACTAGTTGGGATAAGAAAATAAGCAATTTCAGTTTTGAATTGTTCACGGTCTTCTTTCTATGCAATGAGATATGCTGCCCAATTTGTTCATCTACAAAACAATTTTAAAATCATATATGCAATTTTGTATTCTATGTAATGAACAGTCACTAAATTCTATTTTTGATAGTCATATCCTAGAATAGTTAGTATCACCAGTTGAAGAATAGAAACTGGTCTAGAGTCGTAGAGATGTTACTCATTTTTCATAAAAGACGAAATATTTCCTGATTAACAGAATCTATCAGAAAAATCTGCATTGTTAACGGCCGTTTCCAGCTATTGTTCACCCCATGGGTATGTTCTTACACACTACTCTTTCTACGATGTCACCTAAATTGAGACATTAAAGAATTATTGAATGGTTATGAGTGGGGGTTTCAGATGTTGCTGTGCATATTCTATCCATTAGTGGTCTGATTTTCTTGACTTGGATAAAAATTAAGAAAAATGTTCTCTTTAATTTGTTTCCAGTTTTAAGTGAATATGTAACGACTAATGAGTTCGCTACTTTAATTTTATGTATGCATCTATGCTTCTGTAAACAGGTTAGCCCTCGGATCAACTTTGGCTCATGAATTGATGCATGCTTGGATGCGCGTTCAAGGTGATTTTCAGCTTTTTACTATTGACACTTGTTTGATTTTTCTTGTTCAAAGTAAAAAGAGTTTTGAGTTTTATATACTAACAATGTATAGAATTTTTTTATACCATCAGATAAGTTGACCTACAACAATAGGTAACTTCTAATAGCAAGCCTGATTTAGTAACTAGAAAATAGAGTGATAACCTGTTATAGCCATCTAAATTAAGCAAAAGAAATGAGAGTGTCAGCATATATCATTTAAATCCAACCTTGTGGAAAGCCACATTCCTCATGAATCTACCTTTATAGTTCAACAAACGAGAGAAGAAACACAAAAATGTCCTCCTCTCCTATCGAGATGAAATCTTATCACTCTTTTTTTTAAAACAATTTTCCTCGCATATTTATAGGCTACAGAAGTCTGAACCTAAACATCGCAGAAGGTCTTTCCCAGGTTATGGCTCACAAGTGGCTAGAATGGCAATCTTTTACTGGGGATGAATATATGAAGGGTACAAGTTCAAAAACTCAGTTTTTGAGAAATCTGAAAGAGTTTATGAAAGATGGGATAGAAAAAAGATATTCCGAGGCATACGGTCATGGATTTAGAGAAGCGAAATGGGCAGTTGAACGTTATGGTTTAAGATACACACTGGAGCATATAGCTCGTACAGGCAAGTTACCTGAATGACTTAACTTTCAGGTGACATTGTTAATTACTGTATTAATAATTCATTCATCATTGGGAGGATACTGACTTGGACAAACATTGCTGCGAAAAACTGGTAAATTTTTTATGTACCTTTGTGACTCCAAATTGAGGTCCTCAAACAAGGTTAATACCAAATAAACATAAGAAAATATTTATGCAAATTGTTTTCCGTAAAAATGATTTCTCATTCATCTTTATTTACTTTTGTTTTTATTTATTGGTTAATTCCTCAAATGGTCCTTAAGTTCAACAAATTATCTAGTAATGTTATTTATCTTCTTTTTTTTCGTCTCAACAAAATCACTTAGTTTTATACACATATATATCTAACAAGATGAAAACCCACTTAAAAGTGACTTGAAATGATTTTGAATATAAAATCCCTTACCATCTATACAATATATGTACATTTAATAGCCTATTTAATAATGAAACAGAGTTCCGCTTATTATAAACATGTAGAAATCTGTGCATATTCGGATTCAATTCAATAGAACGCCACCTCAGTTTATTTCGACACCTTTCGAATTTCAAAAAATTTCTTCCGCCAGTTTTTATATATCTTTTAAATATTTTAAATTATTAATTATTATAATTTATAGTAATTTTTTAATCTAATGTTCAAATATGTAAATTTTCTTTTAAATTTTTTAAAAATTCATATCCAAATTTATGATCAAAATTAAACTAGTTGACTCGAGAAATGTATAGCTTAAAACATATTGACATAATTTAAGCAAATCTATAGAATCTTCTTACGGAAACATTCGCTCTACTAAGGTGTATGTGAGATCTGTGTACATTCTATCCTTCCCAGACCCCATATTGTGGAATTTCACTGGATATGTTGTTGTTGTTGTCTCTTTCTTTAGATTTTGTCTTTCTATTGTTACGAGTCAAGTCAGGCAACTAAACATGGATGCTTTTTTTCCCACTTGTTGGCTGTAGCTTTCTCAAAGTCACTTTTTTCTCCTAACGTCCCCTTTACTTTCTGGAAATTTGATAATTTCTCCATAAGAGATCACATCGACTTTTTGGCTCTACAAGCCATTCGAAAAAACTTGGATTATTATTCGGATTCCATTAATGTGTTGCTAACGTAGTATTAGGGTTATTTAAAGAAAAAGAAAATTGACTGTAAAGGATAGCAAAATCCAATTAACCACATTAATGTGGGGATGAAAAATTGACCTCTTTATACATGATTTTGGAAAATTCTTACATTACAAGCTAGCTGTAGTTGAGTTAGATTCAAGATACATTTTTTTATCGTGATATTAGAGTCTGACGGTTAATCTGTCAACCGTTAAAAAAGAACGTTAATCGAACCGATAAACCAATAACATAAAATACAAAACGCTGGTATTTACCCTTACCTGGAATTGAATTCGGCCTAAGGTCATTTCTTTAAATATGTGAAATATCATCGCACATGGTACATCCAAACACAGAAAATGTACACATGCTTCTGTTTTCTTTCGTTACTTCTCCTGAAGATTTTAAAGGGTGACTTTTTCTATTCTCATTTAACGATGAAAAAAAGTCAGAAATACGAAAAGCGTAGAGTAATTAGAAGCTTTAACTGTTAGTAACAAGAAACACACTTTCTTAACTAATTTCGTCAAAACTTCTGGGAAAAAAAAACTTTCATGAAGATTCGACGACATGGTCAAAGTCTTTGGAAATGATTAATTAATTGCTATCTAAAGACAAGAAAAGTAGCACGAAACTACCACTTCAGTTGATTGCAACTTCTTTATGTGCTACCAGCAGAATATTTGTTTTTTTCTGGTAAGTGCGACCAACCGAATACTCCATTTATAAAAATATAATATTCCTAGTAAACTTGTCATCTTCTCCGCCATATATGTCTTATACTGCATTTTTATGTTTTGCAGTAGTATTCATATCTTTCTTTGAACTCAGAGGATTTAAACGTGAAAATGTATGCAAATAGATCCCTGGATGAAGGTCCTTCTTACGAGGTTTCGTGTTTCTTACTTCTATCTATGTCTTTCGTTATTACTCCTTACTATCATCATCATCATCATTATTATTTGTTAAATTCATTTGAAAACTTAATATAGAACCAATTCTCAGAAGACGAGAATGAGGATGTGGTCCGTGCTATTGAATTATCTCTTCAACAATCGAAGGGAAAGGAAATATACATGGGTGGTAAGGGTCATTAACAATGTAGCCTTTTCATTTCACTTCTTTAAGCTGAATTTTGTCCTAGTAAGTAGTTACTCATTATATATGTTTAGCTCAAGTCCATAAGTTTCATGATCATGGAGCGTCACTTGGTTATTTTGACAGAACTGTAAGTGCTCAACGGAAGTTTCTTACTTTCTTTAGGCAAGCAGTCTCATATAGAAATTTGGTTACTTTTAATATCAGATACGGAGTTTCCCGAGATTGATGAAGTAGAAGAACTTGCACAAGCACTGGAAGAAAGCACATTATCTTCTACAGATGAGAGGTAAATATGCCCTGTGATTAGCCTGTCATTCCCTCGTTCTTATAGGGGAAATGAGTACCAATATCCACTGAGTTCTAAACTGTGCACAACTACCTCTCAGAGATTTATCAGATAGAAACATATACTTATATGGGAAGTGAATATTTGCATGTTTCCTTAAGTCACATATATGTAATTGTCCTATTCACCTCCCTTTTGTCGCAAGCTGATTAAGTCTATGATCATATATTTGTTTACTAAAGGTTTACATTATTACAGCACGAGTACTGGAGGCAGAGAACTGAAATGGTGGAAACTTTTCAAGGAGTTAAATCCACTCGTCCAACCATCAAAGTAAGTGCTACACAATTCAAGTGCTTCTACATTAGTAATGAAGTATATGCAATTAGGTCTTTAGTTGTCCATGCAAAAATCATGCTTCTATTTGTTCTCTTGATAATGCTTTTAAGAACTAAATCCTTGAGAGGGTTGTTAATCCCAGAATTTGGAAAAATAACAAGCAGTATAAGGATTAAGGAAGTAAAGACATTCACGAATACACTTTCTTATCATTTCTTCTCAGGGTTTCATTGTCAGATTATCATCTGAAGTATCTTTTGCTTAGATACTTTCTTCTGCTTGCCATTTAATCAAATTGACACACTTTTATGATGATGTAGGAGCACTTCTTTCTGGAGAAAGAATAGCAAGTGGTGCAATAAACTTGTCTGTGATGTTTGTGAAGAACATGTTTGTGTTCCCTTTCCCGTCCTTCCCTTTAGTCTTTCTAAATAATCTATCCCTGTAAATCTGAAGATGATTGGAAAATATCTGAATGAGTTACCTCATACTTCTGTTATCTTTGGTACAGATTTGCTCGGATTGGTTAATGTGTACCCACTGGCGCCAAACTTTCTGTGAGAAGCATACATCTGATGGAACTCCTCAGTGCCACAGCTGTTCAAGATATAAGGTTTTCAAACGCCTTCTATACTAATATTAGATTGAAGATGTTCCTGATTGAATCTATACTCTTTAAAATGAAGGTCATAATGACCTAAATAGGAACCACACAATTAGTATGAGAATTATTAAAATGAGAGTGTAAAGTAATATTTTTGAATAAATCAACGCATGACGAATATTCCTGAATAGCAAACATACACAATGAGCTTTCTAGCTGCGACACTGGCTTTTACGTTCAATGATAATAGATGTCAATTACTCAGCTTATAACATGTTAACTGAGAACTGACTCAGCTATTTGTAGATAGGAGAGGTGAAGTATATCACTCTGAATGATGGTCGGAAACTTTGCCCTGATTGTCGTTATACAGCAGTGATGGATCCTGGAGACTGTAAGCCCCTTCTTGATGAAGTGCAAAGATTTTTCAAAGGATTAAACATGAAAGTCAGATATTACATTCCAATTCTGTTAGTTGACGAAAAAGAGATGATCAGAAATGATAACAACAAGGTAGGCAGAGCAGGTGTTTACATTAGCAAGAGGAGTATTTCCATCACATTTTGTAGTAGTAATAGTATTAGTTGGTTTCACAGAGCTCACTTGGCTTGACTATCTATGATAAATCTGAATTGGACGCCGTAACTTATGTGAGTACATTTGTTTCTATTATAGACTTCTCTTACCTATGGTATGAAGTGATCTACTCTCTCACGTTGCATTTCATTCACTCATGCTAGGTGTCAAAGTCAATACAAAAGGGTGAAAAAGTTGAAGTGGTGAAAGAAGTAGAACATCTCGTTGAAGGACGCAAAGTGAAAGCAATGCTGCTTTTACATGGCTTTCCAAAGTAATCTTCTTCTAAGCTTCTATACTATCACATAAGTAGTCTTTTTGATGGACCCAGTATATAACTCCAAGTAATTGTCATCTAGTAATTTCTAGGAGAGCAAATAGGAACTATATCTCATGATCTTCATCTAGTTAGGATCAGCAAATAAGCAATTTCACTTTTGACTTATTCAGAGTCTTGTTATATGCAATGAGGTAGATGCCCAATAGGTTTATCTACAAAACTATTTAATAACTAAAATAAATCTGCATTTTCATATTTTATGTAATAAACAGTCATAAGATGCCATTCTGTATGAACATATCCTATAATAGATAGTACGGCCAGCTTAAGAAGTGAAACTCATTTAGAATTGTAGAGATATCACTCATATAAAAGACAATATTTAGGATTCACAGGAGCTATCAGAAAAATCTGTATTATTCCGTTTCCAGCTACTGTTCTTGCCTTAAGGTAGGTCCTTTAGCCTTACATGTTACTCATCTCACGATGTCACCTAAATCAGGAGTGATGATGTCCATATTCTATCATTTTTGGTCAGTGATGTGCTTGACTTAAGATTGAAGTTAAGAAAAGTGCTCTGTTTTTCCAGAAATAATATGACTCCAGCTTTAAGAGGTTATGTAAGGTTGAAAGAAGTTCCCTACTTTAATTTATGGTATTCATCACTGGTATTTGTAAATAGGTTGGCCTTGGGAGCAACTTTGGCTCATGAAATGATGCACGCTTGGATGCAGATTGAAGGTGGTTTCCAGTTTTTTACCATAATATCTAGTTTCTTTTGTCTAATCTAAACTAAAAAATGAACAACATTCCTCATGAATCTACCTTTTTTTCCCTCTGATATATATAGGCTATAGAGGGCTGTCCTTGAACATCGCAGAAGGTATTTGTGAAGTTATCGCTCACAAGTGGCTAGAATGGCAATCTTTTACAGGTGATGACAACATAAAGGGTACAAGTGACAATGCTCAGTTCTTGAGAAATCTGAAAGAGTATCTGAAACAAGGAATAGAAAAAAATCATTCTGAGGCATATGGCCATGGATTTAGAGAAGCAAAATGGGCAGTTGAACGTTATGGTTTAAGATACACACTGGAGCATATATCTCTTACAGGCATGCTACCTGAATGACTTAATTTCGGTCCGCGCAACATTGTCTTTATGTTAACTCATTCATCATTTGGTGGAAACTGAATAACTGATGGCTCTTGGACGAACATTACTCTGAAATATCTATAAAGAAAATTTATACGTGACTTTGAGACACCAGATTCCGGTCATGTAAGTACTTGGTTAATACAAATACAGACTGGAGCGAACAAAAATTTCCAGCAGTGACCGTTACAACCGACTAAATATCCCCTGATGATCAGATGATAAATTTGCCTTTTTGTTAGTTTTATATATACTTGCTGTTTCCCAAAATGTTTTATCGGACTTTCTGCCTTAGAAGAATTCTGGAGATCCTGTGTTTTCTCTGTGAACTTCTGGAGATTTCCAAGCATGTGTGTCATAAAAGAAATCCATTTGATATGATTTTTGGAGCGGGATTCACTTGCATTCCCGTAAAGATTACAAATTGAAGAGCTTAAGCACATGTTTATCATACAACTATGCAGGACATAACAGTAGTTTAATCCATATTTCTGCTACTACTTGGGGATTTCTTCACTAATCAGAAATGCCCCACCTACCCTTGTTTTTGCTCGACCATGTCCATGTCTAACATATATATATATACAAAACAGAACAACTTTGAGAAGTAGAACAGTATGAAGATCTAATGGTAACCAACAGGAGCAGCTGCCTCCTGCAATTTCTTTCCTTGACAATGGATATCCTGAACAGCAAGAGCAATAACTAAATCAGCTGCACCATTAGCACACAATGCAAACCGGAGATAACTATTAGAATATTCTATTCATTCTAGAAGTAATACCATTAATTATAGAAATATTGTGTAGTATCTTGTATTAATGTAGTATCCTATCTTATATGGTAAGTAGTTTAATGTATAGGAATATTTTTAGGATTATTCTATATTCTTCCTAGTTAGTGTAAAGATGTATATATTCTTACCTAATGGAATGAAGTCTTTTGAGGAAAATATTCTATCATTAGAATATTCTAGAATAGAATATTCTAGAAGTAATACCATTAATTATAGAAATATTGTGTAGTATCATGGTATCAAGAGCTTAGGAAAAGATTCATCTTCCTAAACACCAAAATTGTTTTTTTTGTTTTCTCTTTTTCGAAATTTCGTTCTCCTCCACATCGAAATTTTTGATTTTCCTGTTCATCGTGTTTTTTTTGTTTTTCATCCAACTATTATCAACATGTCTGAATCCAAATCGTTCTATCACCCAGCCCTCACAGTTTCCAATATCAAAACTCATGTTCCCATAACTTTACAAATGGAGAATGTGCATTATGCTTCCTGGGCGGAACTTTTTAAAATATGTTGTCGCTCTCACCGGGTTCTTCACCACATCATCTCCCCGGAAAAAGACAAAGAAAAAGTTTTGACAACGGATGAAGACAAAGAATTGTGGGATGTCCTAGATGCCACTGTTCTTGGTTGGATATATTCAACAATATCCACGGATTTGTTGCACACGATCATGGAAACAGATTCTAAGGCAATTGATGCTTGGAATCGATTACGGGATATTTTTTATGATAATCAAAATTCCGTGCGATTTGCTTTGAGCAAGAATTCTCCGGTGTTGATATGGAGGATTTTCCTAACGTCTCGCTTATTGTCAACGCCTCAAAGTGTTGGCGGATCAATTAAAAATGTTGTTCCCGCCTCCGACAACCGCTTGGTTCTACAACTTGTCACGGACGACAGAGGCATATAGCGGAGTTGCCACCGTTATCCGTCAAAGTAACCCACTTCCGTTATTCTACAAAGCAAGATCTATGTTAATCCTGTAACAATGCGTCTTTTCCAAAAAGGTTGCTAACACAACCGACCTGCGTATACGGTCACTAATGATGGAAATAACCGGTCAAAAAGATCGCATGAAAATAAAAAGGTGGAAACCGCAATGAAACGGAATCATCGTAATTCCGGCGGTGGAATTCGGCGCATGGCGCATGGGCCATACAGCGATGCGGCGCAGATGGCAGAAGAAGCTGCCCGCCACAATGGACTTGGCCGACTCTTGTCCTTACCCTACCACAAATCCAGGCGAGCCCAATTTCACATCCAAAGAATCACCCACAAGAAGAAGATTTTTGCCAAATCACTGAGCAATGAGCAAAGAATAGCTTTGGGCTACCAAAGAAATGGGCAAGAATGGAGAAAGAAGTAGGCTACCAAAGAAATACAAGAATGAGCAAGACAAGATAGCTGCACCAAAGAGCGATGAGGCGCAGCAGCAGCTGGCCAAGCAGGCCTCGGGCAGAACGAGGCCCACTCAACAGATGGGCGACATGGAAATCAACATGCCACGCACACGCCGTTGAATCCACTGCATACGAATTGGTATATGGACTCAGTGCAACGTCACATATGACGTCATCCCAAGGTAATCTCACGCCCTATTTTAATTTGAGCAAATCAAATGGTATAATCATTTAAATGGTCATTCCATTCCAATAAAAGGTTATGGTTCCACTAAATTGTCCAAACCAAATCCACCATTAGCCTTGAAAAATGTTATTCATGCACCATAATTAATCAAAAACATAATCTCCGTTCGAAAGTTTACTTCAGATAACTGGGTTACCGTAGCTTTTGATCCTGTTGGTTTTACTTTGTGTGATTTTCGATGCGGCACGACTAATGAGATGTGATAGCTGGGAGAACTTTATCCGCCATTTCACTACTACAACCTGACAAGAAACATTTTAATTTTGTCGCTTTTAGTTCCAATTTATGGCATTTAACGCTTGGGACATCCGAGAGTCTGCTTTAAACTCTCTCAAACGCAATAATTCAATTTCATGTACACGAACTCTTAATAAGTGTCGACCGTGTCCTTTGGGTAAGCATATTCAACTACCTTTCAGTCTTCTTCTAATTGCACTTTTTGCCATTTGAGACTATACATCGTGATATTTGGACATCCCCGTTTGAGCTCTTCAGCATCGATATTATTTGCTTGTTTTAGATGATTACTCTAAATTCTTGTGGACATTTCCCATATCAAAAAATCAAGTGTTTTCTACATTCCTTAGTTTTAGAGCTTTCATCCAAAAACAGTTTGAAAGGGATATCAAAACATCCAATGTGATAACAAGGAGTTTGATAATAGACAATTCAGGATTTTTGCAAAACAAATGGTTTGAATTTTCGCTTACGCCCCACACATCTTCTCGTAATGGACAGCGAACGCAAAATACGAACCATAAATAATATTGTCGACATCCCTTGCTCATGCCTCACTTCCCCTAACTTTTGGCATCACGACTTCGGATGGCTACTTATTTGTCAATATACTACCAAACAAACATACATCACACCAAACACCCTTCAATTACTATACCTTCAAAACCGACATACTCTCATCTCCTGGGTTTTGGGTGCTTGTTTTCCATTATTTCCATCCACCACCATCCATAAATTACAACCGAGATCTACTTGCATTTTTGGGATACCCATCCCATCATCGGGATACAAATGTTATGACCTATCCTCCAATAGGATTTTTATTAGTCGTCATGTTATATTTGATGAAACTCAATTCCCATTTAGAAAAATCAATGAGTCACAATCTCCCACTTATGAATTTTGGACTTTGAATACACCCAATGTTTACCCAACCATTGTCTCATAGTTCGGTCATCAAGCATCGCAAATGGACAAAATTCTTTTAATCCATTACCCGTGTACCAAATGGTGCCCAACCACCGCCCCGATAATCGGTACACAATCGCCCATGTACTATGACACCTACCTTAATGCAACCCAAGCCCCGATCCACCCCAGTATACAAATACCACATTTGGCGGTGGCGTCCACCCATCGCCCGACAACACGCCCGATCACCGTAGTCAACATGGTATTGTCAAACCCAACACTAAATACATCTCACACCCAAATTTCCAAATCACCATTACCATGTAACCTCGTATGCGCCTGAAAGACCCAAATTGGAAAATGGCCATGGATGATTAATATCAAGCTCTTATTAAAAATAGATACGGGATTTAGTGCCCCGTCCATCTAATGCTAACATCATTCTATGTGGATTTTTACCCATAAAGAAAAATCATGGTTCTTTTGAGCGTAAGACCCGTCTCAGGTGATGGGAAGACGCAGAAAGTTGGCATCGATCAGGAGAGACATTCAATCCAAAGAGTCAAACCATTTACTATCGTAGCAAAGGTCACTTGTCTCTCTCCGGAGGATGGTCACTCACCGATTGGATGTTAAAAATGCATTTCTCCGTGGTCACCTAAATGACTGTTTATACGCACCAACCATCGGGGTACAGATCCAAAATATCCCAATCATGTATGCCGCTAAACAAGTCTTTGTATGGTCTCAAACAAGCACCTGTGGCCGTATCGCGGCCATGATTTTGTATCACATATGGGTTTTCACACCGGTCCGATAATTCCCTTTTATCTATCATCGTGGTAATCATACGCTTTATCTTCTATCAGATGTGGATGATATTATTCGATGCCTTCCTCGAATCTCTTCGCAAGAATATCATGTCTCGACTGGTTGAATTTGCTATGAAGGATCTTGGTCCATCAGACTTCTTTCTAGGAATTGCTATGACAAGACATGCAGTGGGCTCTTTTCTCTCGGATTAAGTATGCATCCGAGATCGTGGAACGGGCCGAATGGCCTCTTGCAAACCCTCGCAACACCGTGGATACAAAGTCCAAATTAAGTGCTATCTCTAGCAAACCTTTTCACGATCCAACATTGTACCAGCTTCAGCAGCGCGTTGCAATATCTCACTTTTACCGCACTGCACATAACCTATGCCAGACAACAAGTATGCCTATTCATGCATAATCCAATGGAAGAACATACGCAGCACTCAAACGGATTAGACGCTACATTGGGCACTCAGAATATGGATTACATCTTTACCCATCTGCGTCTCCAAACTTGTCACTTATACTGACGCAGATCGGGCAGTCGTCCGACACCGCACGCCCACATCCGGGTATCAGGTATTCCTCTGATAATTTAGTTTCATGGTCTTCCAAACGGCAACCCACGATCGCGCTCCAAAGGCCGAATACCGCGCCGCCAATGTTAGATCCGATTCATGCCGATTCGTAATCTTTTACCGAGCTTCATCACAAATTCAAAGCTACTATAGTTCATCGTGACAACATTAGTGCAATATATCTTTCTGGAAATCCAATACATCATCAGCGCACTAAACATATAGAGTTGGATATTCATTTTGTCCGTGAAAAAGTGGCACGCGGACAAGTGCGAGTACTTCATGTCCCAACGCGTCATCAAATCGCCGATATCTTCACGAAAGGGCTTCCGCTGATTTTATTTGAAGAATTTCGGGACAGTCTCAGCATTCGGCGTCCTCCAGCTTCAACTGAGGGGGAGTATTAGAATATTCTAGAATAGAATATTCTAGAAGTAATACCATTAATTATAGAGATATTGTGTAGTATCTTGTATTAATGTAGTATCCTATCTTATATGGTAAGTAGTTTAATGTATAGGAATATTTTTAGGATTATTCTATATTCTTCCTAGTTAGTGTAAAGATGTATATATTCTTACCTAATGGAATGAAGTCTTTTGAGGAAAATATTCTATCAATAACATTGCTAGCTAAAAAATGTGGAAATCTGTGATGATGTTTTAAGTTTGATCTAAGAAGTAAGTACTCTTTTTTCACCGTGATGTTTTAAGTCACACTAGAGCATATTAGCTCATACAGGCAAGTTACCTGAATGACTTACTTCTCAGGCGACATTATTAATTTTTGTGTCATCATTCATCATTGGGTGGAAACTGATGGTTCTTGGACAAACATTGTTGTGAAAAACTTCTAAAAAATAATAATGTACCTTTGTGACTCCAAATTGAGGTCCTGAAACAAAAGGTTAATACAAATTGGAGTGTACAAAAATCTCCGGCAGCCCATACGACCATAGGTAGCATATGGACCAGCCAAATTCCCCATGAAGATCAGATGATAAATTTGACTTCTTTTTTAGTTTTATACCTAGCTGTTTTTCGTTAAGGGTGTGTTCGGTACGGAGGAAAATGTTTTCCTGAAAATAAGATATTTTTTACTAATTTCGTTTGATTAGTGGAAAATAAATGAATTTTTTACTTATTTTCTCATGTTCGGTTAGTTAGTAAAAAATATTTTTCAAAAAATAGTCACCCAAGCCCCACAAACACCCCACCCAACTACCAACCTCGAACACACTTCATCTTCACCCACTCCTACTCCACACTACCACACCACCACACCCCACTCAAGGTAAAGCTGCGTACAATAGATCCTTATGATCCGACCCCGCGCATAGCGGGAGCTTAGTGCACCAGACTGCCCTTTAGAAGGGGAGCCTTGTAGTTACTGGTAAGTTGCTGCCATCTGGCCAGGAGGTCACGGGTTCAAGCCGTGGAAACATCCTCTTGTAGAAATGCAAGATAAGGCTGCGTACAATAGCGATTTGTGGTCCGACCCTTCCCCGGACCCCGCTAGCGGGAGTTTAGTGCACCCCGCTTTTATATATATAAAAAATGAAATATATTTATAAAAAAATATAAAAATGAAAAAAATTTCTTACCCCACCACTTCGCATCGGGTGGGGGTGTAGAAACTAATTTTTTTAATACTTTTTTTAAAAAAATATTTTTGGGGAGGTTGGGGAGAGAGGGAGGGTTCACAACTGGGAAGGGGTGTTTGGTCAGTGGTGATGGGGTAGTTGGTTGAATCTTACTTGTGAGACCTGTTTTTCATACTCTCATTAGGAAGTCATTTTCCTTATTTTAAGGACCTTGTTTTCCTATTTTTTTTTTTTTACCAAAGGAACATAAAAAATTATATTTTCTGAAAAATGTTTTCCTTCATACCGAACACACCCTAAGTTTTTTCGGTCTTGTTGTTGTTAGATTATGGAAATAATTCTTGATTATTTCCATAATCCAATCAAATAATTTATATTTAGGTTGTAAATGTTCTTAAGTATATTCATAGTATATTCTACCATAATTGTAGCCTAAATTAGGTCTTGTATTGATGTATACAATATGTATTCAAGGAATAAAAATGATCATGGAAAATATTTCCTTCATGTTATCAAGAGCCAAAAATTAATCCCCCCTCCCCCCCAAAACCTAGCCCTAAGCCGTCGGTCACACCCTACTTCACCCCCTTGCCGAAACCCTACCTTTATTTTTCTGTTTTCCCTTCCCAAAACCCTAGGATTTTCTCTTTGCCAAAAACCCTAATTAGGGTTCTTCCCTTTGCCAAAAAAACCCAACCTCTCTTCCTTCTTGCTTTTCGCATTACACTCCAACAATGGCCGACCAATAAAATTTCATCACGCTCTTGCCATTAACAACGTCAAGAACTTCATTCATGTGATTCTCGAGATGGAAAAGGGTAATATTCATCTTGGGCGGAGTTATTCAAAATCCAGTCGCGCATATCAAGCCATCGACCATATTCTACCTCCCAAACCTCACCCAGGTGTCACAGAGAAAAACACTGATATGGCACTATGGTCTCGCTTGGATGCTATAATCTTTCATTGAATTTACGGCACCATATCAAACGAACTTTTGCACACCATATTGAAACCGGATTCGACGGCACAACAAGCATGAGAGCGTTTGCAAAATATTTTTCAACATAACAAAATTTCTCGGGCGATTAATCTAGAAAATCAATTCACCAATATCAAAATGGATGATTTTCCAAACGTCTCCGCATATTGTCAAGAGTTAATAATGCTTGCCGATCAACTATCAAATGTCGGTGTACCGGTGACGAATCAAAGGTTAGTTCTTCAATTAATTGTGGGTTTGAATGAATAATATGATGGTGTTGCTACGTTCATTCAACAAAATAATCTGTTACCACCATTCTATGAGGCTCGTTCGAGATTGATTGAAGAAACTCGGAAACCAAAATAGGCGGCGTCGGCGACAAACAATGCCAGCACCGCCCTCCTTTCTACCAACATGTATACTAATGATTTTGGCCCTCGAAATTCTGGTTCGACGATGGTACAAATCGAACTAATAATGGACCAAAACGGGGTCAAATCGCAATAATAACAAAGAAAAAAATAATGGTGGAAAGGAACAATGTCGTGGTGGTAGACAACATTCCGGTGGTGGCAACAACCGCGGTCATCAGGGGCAGAATCGACCCCACTGACAGTAGCAAAACCACCCAGGCGGCGGGCAGTGGGGGCAGTACCAGCCGTGGGGCTGGCAACTGATCGCGATTTATCCACACGCTTAACGCAAGTGCACGTATCGTACAAGTAATATAGTATGGGTAAGACCGAATATCGTCCTCAGGGATTATTGTTCAATTACCGATTATCTAAACTTTAGTTTCTATTTGGTGGACGTAAATTGGTTTGGGTTTTAGACTAATAATTAAAACTACTGCAGGAAATAAACTAATTATGAAAATACTTTAGTTTAAATCAGTTATGATGGAGAATTAGGGCTTCCAAGATCATCAACTATCCACTCGTATTAATCCTTAATGCAATAATAAAAGTTCTTCTTCTATGTTGAGATAACAGGTTAACTAGGCCGTTTTATATTCTGGTTAGGATATGTAAACACTCAACCCCGATGCAGAACCCTTCTATCTTTCGATGATAGGATTTACCACAAAGGAGGATCAAGAACAATAATCTATTAAACTACACAAGTATCGGGGTACTTTCGTCCACGATTTTAACCTATGTTTATTCAACTATAGCATATTCAGAACCTCCGCTTTCAGATTTCGATTCGAAATCATATATGTGATGATAACTAGTGATCAGTTAATTACCAAGAAATCAAAACAATTATTGAATAAATCTCAACTATATAAAGAAGAAACAAAAAACATGCATTAAATCATAAAACGAGGTTCAAGTGATTCGAATGGAAAGCCCTAATTAAAGTAATTAGATCCTAGCCATAGTCACGCTAAGAACTAATACAATCTCCAACATGAACTGAAATAAAATAAAGAAAAAGAAAAAGAAAAAGAAAATACTTGAACTAGGTCTCAAAGCCTTCTAGTCTCCAAGAGTTGTGTTGTGGAGTATTTACAAGATGGAAGATGTTAGAATGGTGGTATGGAGAATTTATAGAATCAGCAGGGTTTATGGATTATATAGGTAGAAAAAGTTGTCATCTTGGGCCCTGAAAAACGTGTCAAATTCGGCCCAGAAACTCCAAAATCCCGCGTCGACGCCGCGGCCCCGCAGGCTGGCGCCATGGCGCCGAAACTCCTGCGACGAATCCAACTTTCAGCATTTGCGCCAAGGCGCCGAGGCATTAATCGCCGCTTTTTGGTCTGTCCTGTTTTCATCCGGACTTCGTCTGATTTTCTTCTATACTTTCCGGAACTTCTTAGGCTTCATATCTTGGCCCTTTTAGTGTGCAATTCCACCTCAATTAAGCTCATTTTCTCCTTTTTTCGCCATTTCTCCATTTTTGACCGCTTTGACTCAAAGGGAAGAAAAACTACACTGACACGACACATATTTACACAAAAATGGGCAAAATACTAACTAAAAATGACTCTAAAAGTGTATATAAAATATAACGATCATCAACCGCAATGGATCGCTCTCCTGCTCGCACCTACCATCGCTGGTCGCCACTTCCATCCGCTGTGCAATTCTTGATAGTCGTCCGTAACAAGCATTTGTAGCCCATGGACCATCTCTCTCAAGTTATGTTCCGACGGACATCGAGCAAGTCATGCAGATCATGACAACTGGTACATGGACACAGGGACAACCTCTCACATGACGACATGTCAAGGCACTCTCTCATCTTATTTTAATATGAGCAGTAATAAAAATATTGTGGTTGACAGTGGATAAGAAATTCCAATTTATGGTATTGGGCAATCAAAAATCCCACCCCCTTACCCACATTTATAGTTAAACAATATCTTACATGTACCCAAACTTATTAAAAACTTGGTATATGTGTGTCTTTTCACTTACTGCCAACAATGTTTCTATTAACTTTGATCCGTTTGGGTTTTCTATGAAGAAATTTTAGACGGGGATTCCACTAATGAGATGTGATATCATTGAGGATTTTTATCCCATCACCACCAACAACCAAGCCACCTCTCCATCAACTTTTACTGCTCTTTCTCCTCATTTATGGCATAATCGGTTGTGACACCCGAGAGCGCATGTGTTAAACTCCCTTAGGAAAAATAAATTTATTGATTGTAAACAAATTTTGGGTTCTCACGTTTGTCAGTCTTGCGTTTTTGGAAAACATGTTAAATTGTCTTTTTCTCTGTCTACTTCAAACACTATTATACCATTTGATATCATGCATAATGACTTATGGACATCTCCGATTTTAAGTTCAGTAGGTCATAAATATTACATGCTTATTTGGATGATTACTCTAATTTTCTTTAGACATTTCCAATTGGAAGAAATCACATGTTCACAATATTTTCTTGCTCACGCGTCCATACCATTATCATTTTGGCATCATGCTCTTCAAATGACCACATACTTCTTAAACATTCTTCATAGCAAACTACTTTCAAACTACTCACCCACACAAATTCTCTATCATTGTGTCCCCTCCTACACACATTTGAGGGTTTTCGGTTGTTTGTGTTATCCCCTATTTCCTTTCAAGATGATAAATAAACTTCAAGCCCGTTTCACTCCATGTGTATTTTTGGAATATCCATAAAATCATAGGAGTTATAAGTGTTATAATATGTCTAGTGGAAAAATTATCATCTCTCGTTACGTTATTTTTTATGAATCCAAATTCCTGTTTGCAAAAATACACGCCTCTTCCCCACCCTCGTATTATCAGAAGATGAGGATGTGGTTTGTGCTATTGAATTCTCTCTTCAAGAATCGAAGGGAGAAGAAATATACATGGGTGGTGGTAAGGGCCATTATTGATGTAGGGGTGTATTCAATAAGGATTTTAAAAGATTTTTTTGGGATAAATAAGTCTTATGGATTTTAAAAGATTATTTAGGATTTTTAGGATTTTAAAAGACTATTTTGACAATCAAGATTTCGTATGTTTGAATTTTAAAAGATTTATCATAAGATTTATAAAGATTTGAAAGGACCACATGAATGTTTTCTCCAATCTTTTTGCTTTCATCATCACCACTTTTTAATAATTTTTCATCACTAGTTTTCAATGAAAAATATATCAAAAACCGTTATTGTACTTTTAAAATAACAATATATAGTATTCTAAGTTTCATTAATTATTCTTTCTCATTAATTGTCTAAAATATTACTTAATTCTATAAATAACAATAAAAAGTTTAACCAAATTACAATAACAATAGTTCAACAAAATTATAACCTAAATAGTTCAACCAAAATAAAATAAAATAACACAAATAAATGTAAGGATCTCCTCCTTCTCCTATTACAATTGAATTGTTCACATGACTTAAGGGCTACAACTAGGGGTGACAAATGGACCGTTTGGGCGGAAGTTGGGCGGGTCAAGATGAATTGAAGTTGTAGATGGGCCAATGCCCAACACACCCAAAACTTACATGGGTTAAGATGGGCGGATCAAGATGGGCTATATGATGGGAGTGAGGGTGGAGGGGGTAAGTGTGGGTAGGGTGGAGGGGGTAGGGGTAGGTGTGGGTATGAAGGTAAGAAAAAAATCATATTTTTATAAATTATTTATAAAAGTAAAAAAAATATAAAATAAAAATTTGAGATTGGGGTAGGGCGGGGTAGGGGGTAGTGGGGTAGGGAGGAGGTAAAGATAAAATTTCATATTATTAATATTTTTTTTATAAAAGTAACAAAAAATATGAAATATAAATTTGAGGATGGGTGGGGGTGGGGGTAGGCGGGTTTAGGGCGGTAGGGGGAGGTAAGAAAAAAATTCATATTTTTTATAAAAGTAAAAAAAAAAAAAGTGAAATAGAAATTAGAGGATGAGGTGAGGGTGGACGGGGCAAGTGTGGATAGGGTGGAGGGGGTAGGAGGTAGGTGTGGTATGGGGGTAAAAAAAATTCATCTTTTTATAAATTATTTATAAAAATAAAAAAAATATAAAATAAAAATTTAAGATTGGGGTAGTATGCGGGGAGGGATAGGGGTAGGGAAGTAAGATAAAATTTCATATTTTTAATATTTTTTTATAAAAATAATGTAAAATATGAAATATAAATTTGAGGATAAGGTAGGGGGTCGGGAGTAGGTGGAGTTAGGACGGTAGGGGAGGTAAGAAAAAAATATATGAAATAGAAATTTGAGAATGAGAAAAAGTCTGATAGGTCTGAGATTGTTTATAAGATTTGTTATGTATAACTTCCACTAAAAAGTCCTCCAAAATCCATATTTTTAAAAAATCTTTCAAAATCTCAAAATTTTGAATACCAAAAGACTTTTTGTTAGTCTTTTAAAATCTTAATTGAATACCACTAGATTTGAACACTCTGTTTAAAAAATCATAATAGTCTTGATTGAATATCACAAAACTTTTTTAGATTGTTTAAAAATCTTAATTGAATACCACATGACTTTTTTATCCCAAAAAAGTCTTTTAAAATCCTAATGGAATACACCCCAGTAGCCTTTTCATCTCACTTATTTAAGCTAAATTTTGTCCTAGTAAGAAGTTAGTAAATATGTTTAACTCAAGCACATAAGTTTATTTTGGAGCTTCGACTGGTTAATTTGGCAGAACTACAAGTGCTCAACAGAAATTTCTTACTTTCTCTAGGCAAGTAGCCTGATATATAAATTTGGTCACTTTTTTTAATCAGATATGGAGTTTCCTCAGATTTATGAAGTAGAAGAACTGCCACAAGCACTGGAAGAAAGCACATTATCTTCTACAGACTTGAGGTAAATATGGCATGTGATTTGCCTCTCATTCCCTGGTTCTTATGTGGGAAATGAATTACCATTATCCACTGAGTTCCGAACCATGCACTACTAGCTCTTGGAGATTTCTCAGATAAGAACGTATATATAGGAAATGAATATTTCCATGTTTCTATAAGTCACATATATGTAATTGTCCTATTCACGTCCCTTTTGTCGTAAGTTGATTAAGTTTAAGATCAGAATCAATCATATGTTTGTTTACTGAAGATTTACATTATTACAGCACGAGTACGGGAGGCAGAGAACTGAAATGGTGGAAAATTTTCAAGGAGTTAAGTCCATTTGTCCATACATCAAAGTAAGTGTAACACAATTCAAGTGCTTCTACATAAGCTATTAAGTATATAAAAGCAGGTCTTTAGTTTATACTTGCAAGGAGAACAACAATCATGTCTATTTGTTCTCTTAATAATGCTTCTAAGAACTAAATCCTGGATAAGTTTGTTAATCCTAGATTTTAGAAAAATAACAAGCACTAGAAGTAAAACCGTTCATGATTAATACAATTTCCGCATCTTTTTCTTTCAATGTTTCATTATCCTATTGGAATACTACAGTATCTATTGCCTTGATATTTTTGTCTGCTTACTATTTAATCAAATTGAAACGCTTTTATGATTTTGCAGGAGTATTTCTTTCTGGAGAAAGAGTAGCAAGCAGTGCAATATTCTTGTTTGTGATGTTTGTGAAGAACAGGTTTGTGTTCCCTCTCCTCAATCGTCTTTCCCTTTTAGTCTTCTTTGAAATAATTTATCCTTGTAAATGTGAATATGAATAGAAAATAACTTCATGAGTTACCTGATACTTCTGTTATGTTTGGTGCAGATTTGCTCGGACTGGTTAAGGTGTACATTCTGGGGCCAAACTCTGTCAAAAGCATACAAAGGGTGGAACTCCTCAGTGCTGCAGCTGTTCAAGATATAAGGTTTTCAAATGACTTATTATCAGATTGAATCTTTGCTCTTAAAATGGTCAATGAGCTAAATAGGAACCACTCAATTAGTATGAAAATTATTAAAAATAAGATGCAAATTGATCTTTTTAAATAAACCAACCACTAGCACTTGCATGATGAATAGCAGAATAGCAAACATACACAATGAGCTTTCTATCTGTGACACTGGCTTTACATTCAATGATAATAGATGTCAAGCTAAATTTATACAATTACTCAGCTTATAACATGTTAACTTAGAACTTACTCACCTATTTGTAGATGGGAGATGTGAAGTATATCACTCTGAATGATGGTCGGAAACTTTGCCCTGATTATACAGCAGTGACGGATCCTGGAGATTGTAAGCCCCTTCTTGATGAAGTGCACAGATTTTTCAAAGGATTAAACATGAAAGTCAGATATTACATTCCAATTCTGTTAGTAGATCAACAAGAGATGATCAGAAATGCTCAAAAGGTACGCAGAGCAGTTGTTTACATTAGCAAGAAGAAATCTATTACTTCCATCACATTTTGTAGTAGTAATAGTATTTGGTTGGTTTCACAGAGCTCACTTGGCTTGACTATTTATGAGAGATCTAAACTGGACGCCGTAACTTACGTAAGTACAATTGTTTCTATTATAGACTTCTCTTACCTATTGTATGAAGTGATCTACTCTCTCACGTTGCATTTCATTCACTCATGCTAGGTGTCAAGGTCAATACAAAATGGTGAAAAAATTAAAGTGGTGAAAGAAGTAGAGCATCTAGTTGAAGGGCGCAAAGTGAAAGCAATGCTGATTTTATATGGCTTTCCAAAGTAATCTTCTTCTAAACTTCTATACTTTCACATAAGTAGTCTTCTGATGGATTCAGTGGAGAACTCCAAGCAATTGTCATCTCGTAATTTCTAGGAGAGTAAATAGGAAATACATCTAGCTCATGATCTTCATCTAGTTAGGATCAGCAAACACGCATTTCAGTTTTGACTTATTCAGAGTCTTGTTATATCTAATGAGGTATGATGCCCAATAGGTTTATCTACAAAACTACATATAATTAAAATCTAAAATAAATATGCATTTTCATATTTCATGTAATAAACAGTCACAAGACGCTATTTATTATGAACATATCCTATAATAGAGTGTGACCAGCTGAAGAAGTGAAACTCATTTAGAATAATAGAGATGTCACTCATTTTGCATTAAAGACATAATATATCAAAAAAATTGCATTATTAACCACCTCTCCAGTTCTTGCCTTAAGGTGGGTTCTCACATGTTACTCACCCCAACATGTCACCTAAATTGGGAGTGATGATGTCCATATTCTATCATTTTTGGTCAAGATGTGCTTGACTTAAGATCGAAGTTAAATGCTCTGTTTTTCCAAAATAATTTGATTCAAGCATTAAGAGGAGGAGTAAGCTTGTAACAAGTTCTGTACTTAATTATGGTATGCATCACTGGTCTTTGTAACAGGTTGGCCTTGGGAGCAACTTTGGCTCATGAAATGATGCATGCTTGGATGCAGGTTGAAGGTTGTTTCCAGCTTTTTTCTGTAATCTCTAGCTGCTTTTGTCTAACTTAAACTAAAACTAGTGAACAACATTCCTCATGAATCTACCTTTTTTCCTCCCTGATATATATAGGCTATAGAGGGCTGTCCCTAAACATCGCAGAAGGTATTTGTGAAGTTATCGCTCACAAGTGGCTAGAATGGCAATCTTTTACTGGTGATGACAACATAAAGGGTACAAGTGAACAAGCTCCGTTCTTGAGAAATCTTAAAGAGTATCTGAAAGAAGGAATAGAAAAAAACCATTCTGAGGCATACGGTCATGGATTTAGAGAAGCAAAATGGGCAGTTGAGCGTTATGGCTTAAGATACACACTGGAACATATATCTCATACAGGCAAGTTACCTGAATGACTTAATTTCAGGCAGTTTAACATTGTTTTCATGTTGTCCTTTAGAACCTCTTTTTAGACTTATGTATATATTTAGGGGCACGACGGGGCCCTGTCCCGTTATATGTTGTTATCCTTTTTATAGAGGTCCGTAGACAGTTGTGAGTTGTATGTGAATAGGTTATATTATGTTTGGTCAGTTTTTTATTTTGTGGGGATGCTTCTGTATATAGTGGCAGCCTTGTCGGCTCGCCTGTTTGATATATTGACTGGTTGTGACTCCCTTGGGAGACATGTTCATCCGCGTGTAAAAGCAGCCTTGTCGGCTTGCCTACGTGGACAGGGGTTGTCATTGTAGCGTTATGCTGCCGGATTTTATATTATTTTAGTGTCAGTTGGATTACGTTGGCGTCATTAGGGCGTTTAGTCACGGCCCGTCCCGACGGGCCGCGACAAAGCATTCATCATTTGGTGGGAGCTGATGGCTCTCGGACGAACACTGCTATGAAATACCTGTAAAAAAATTATATTCGTTACTTTGAGACAACAAATAATGCTCATGTAAGTACTTGGCTAATACAAATTGGAGTGAACAAAAATTTCCAGCGGTCATGTCAACACTGACCAGTTATCAACCAACTAAATATCCAGATTATCAGATGATAAATTTGGCTCTCTGTTAGTTCTTTAGCTAGTTGTTTCCGAATATGTTTTATGGGACTTTCTGCCTTAGTAAAACTTCATGTTTCATGCGTAGAATTCTGGAGATCCTGTCTTCTCTCTATGAATTTCTGGAGATAAAGCTTTACAACCATGAGTGTCATAAAAGAAATCCATTTTAGTAAAAAATTTGGAGCAGGAATCACTTGCATTCCGATAAATATTAAGTACAAAATTTGAAGAGCTTAAGCACATGTTTATCATACATCTATGCAGGACATGACAGAACATTAGTTTAATCCATATCTCTGCTACTATTTGGGGATTTCATCACTAATCAGAAATGCCCCACCTACCCATGTTTTGGCTCGACCATGTATACAATATATATGTAGAAGATACAAGTTAGTTAGTAGTTAGTTGTGAAGTGGTTATAATTAGTCATGAGTTTGTTGGAGTTTGTTAGATTTTAATTGTAATTAGTTTAACACAATTAAATGTGTTTAGGAACATTAAGGACTAGCTGGAATAAATGTGTATATAAGTCCTGTATATTGTGGTGAAAGACAATTAATCAAATTGAGATATTTTTTTCCTCTTCTTCTCGCCGACTCTCTCATCTTTTCAACTCTCAACCGCTTTCCTCTTCTCTTCTCCATTTCTGGTTCATCACAACACACCTTCTTCACCTCTTTCTTCCTTCTTCTTCTCCCTTCTTCTTCCTTCTTTCTCTTCTACAACATTGGTACGAATACGTAGATTAATTACACATGTAGATTCTGCACAGTTTCCTGGTTATCACATGGTATCAAAGCCTCGATAGTAATTGGATGAATACCTTTCACTTGTTCGCATGCAAGAAGAAAGTTGAAAGGAATTGATGTCGATCGAAGGGATTCATCTGTGGATGAAGTCGATCGAAGAAATTTTGATGTTATCGATGCTGATCTAGGGGATTTTCTTTACATTCATAAAGAAATTCGAAAGATCTGCACATATCTGGTGAGGATTAGTCAGAATAAAGACGAAATTATAGATTTTATAGACTGATTGTGCTTGCTGTATATTTTTCACTTCTGTTGAATATGGAAATCAGTGGAGAAGGATTATCAGGCGAAACCACAGCAACAACAATTAATATAGATCACAATCATCCATTATATATATTCCCATCTGATGCTTCAGGATCTCTTTCAGTAGGAGTCACATTAAATGGGATGGATAACTATACGATATGGAGTAGAGCAATGAAGCTTGCTCTATTGGGGAAGAATAAGATAGGTTTTGTGGATGGAACAGTGAGAAGGGAGACTTATCATGGTGATTTAGAAAGGCTATGGGAAAGATGCAATGCAATTGTGGTCTCTTGGCTAATGGGGAACGTAAACAGAAACTTGCTAAGTGGGATGATGTTTAATTCAGATGCACATTCCATTTGGGAGGAACTGAGAGAAAGATTTGACAAGATTAACAGCTCAAGAGCTTTCCAGTTACACAAAGAGATTGTTTCTCTAAGGCATGGAACCATGGCAGTTTCAGTTTATTACACAAAACTGAAAGATCTTTGGGATGAATATGACTCAATCGTGCCACCACCTTCTTGTTTCCCCAAAGCAAAAGAGTTTGTTAACCATCTGTATTATCAGAGAATGTTGCAGTTCTTGATGGGCTTAAATGAAATTTATAATCAAGCAAGGAGCCAAATAATAATGATGCAGCAAATACCAAGTCTTAATCAAGTATATGCTATGGTAAACCAAGAGGAAAGTCAGAGGATGGTAGCAGGCAACAATAGGGTGTTGCAGGAGATTGCTGAACCAATGTTCACAACTAAAAATGGGACAGAAAGAGGAGGTAATGGAGTTCCAAGGCAGAGGAAGCCATACAATTCAAATGCACAATGTGACTATTGTCATGGAAGGGGACATTTCAAACAAAATTGCAATAAGTTGTTGAAATGCGATTACTGTCACAAGACAGGACATGTGGAAGATGATTGCTATAGACTCATTGAATATCCAGAAAATTTCAAGACCAAAGGCAAGAAAGCGTATGCAGTGACTGGAGGGGATGTGGTTTTTGAAGATAAAGGAAATGAGAATGAGTACAAGGGATATTCACAGGCTGGGAATCCATATGCTACATCACCTCTTATGCAGTTGACACCTGCTCATCAACAACAACTCATCAGTATATTGAATGAGAAGGCAGAAGCAAAAGTTATGGCCAACTTGGCAGGTAATAGTACATTTGACACTAAAGCATTAGTGAAATGGATTATAGATTCAAGGGCAACAAATCACATGATTGGTGATCAAGATTTCTTACAAAATAAATGTTTGGCAGAGAATATAGGAAAGGTGCACCTGCCAACAGGTGAATCTGCTAAGGTGTCTCATATTGGTGATCACCATCTAGGAGGAGGTGATGTTTTAAAGAATGTCTTATGTGTGCCTGCATTCAAATTTAATCTCATGTCGATTTCAAAAGTGACTAGAGAATTAAACTGTAGTGTTAAATTCTTTCCCACATACTGTGTCTTTCAGGATCTCTCATCTGAAAAGGTGAAGACGATTGGTAATGAAGAAGGAGGATTGTACATAGTAATCTGGAATAAACAGAATAAAGAGATGGACCTGGTAAGGAGCATGGCGTGATTCAAAGAGTGATGCAAAGAATACGACACTAGAGGTTATGTCACATTCCTATGAGTGTATTGAGGAAAATTCCTTGTTTCAAATACAATAAATCCTTTGTCTTACATGAGTGTGAAGTTTTTCCCTTAGCTAGGCAAACTAGAATTCTATTTCCTATAAGTACAAGCAGAAAGACAGGAGCTTTTCAGTTGCTTCATGTTGATGTATGAGGTCCATATAGAGTTGAATCATACAATGGAATGAAGTATTTTTTTTACTATTGTGGATGACTTTTCTAGATGGACATGGATTTTCTTAATAATGTTAAAATATGATGTCATTGCAGTACTCAAAAACTTCTTTGTTGAAGTTAATACTCAGTTTAAAACTAAGATACAGAAAGTCAGGTCTGATAATGGAGGGGAGTTTTTCAGCACCAATTGCAGGGAGTTGTTCACACAACATGGTGTAATACATGAGAGCTCATGTCCATACTCACCACAACAGAATGGTGTGGTCGAGAGAAAACATAGGCACATCTTAGAAACAACTAGGGCAATAAAATTTCAGTATGGTTTGCCGCATGTGTTCGAATTTCATGGAGTGGTCGTTTACATCATAAACAGAATACCTTATGTCATTGACAATAAGACACCTTATGAGATGATGTATAACAAAACACCTTCACTCTCACATCTAAGAGTTAGAATGTTTATGTTATGCAACAATTCTGGTTAGACATGACAAATTTGGTCCTAAAGCACTAAAGTTGTGCTTCTTGGTTATGGTGCAACACAGAAATGATATAAGTTGTATGATATAGAAAACAAGACTCTATTCATGAGTAGAGATGTCATCTTTATGGAGAAAGTTTTTCCTTTCAAAACTGAAGCTGAGGGTCCTATTGCACATATTAAGTCCTCTGAAGAATTTTGCTTTGATGATCTGGTTTATCCTCCTACAGTCAAGATATCACAGACCATACCACAAATTCCTATTGACATACCATCAGACATTCCACAAGAAGGCACACAGAACATAGTTCAAGATACAGTTGTTGAGATTGATCAACCCACACCAGCTGAATCAGGATCACACACCAGAAGGTTTGTTAGGACCAACAAACCACCAATCTGGCACAAGGATTATATTTTTAAGCATGGGTCTTCACAGTGTCTCTATTCAATCTCAGAAGGAGTGGAATATGCTGCATTATCACCTCAATATCAGAGTTTCATAGCACAACATTCTGAAGGTGTTGAGCCATGTTCATATGCAGAAGCTGCTAAGGACAAGAGATGGATTGAAGCAATGCAAGATGAAATCAAGGCTTTGGAAGACAACGGAACTTGGAAACTTGTTCCTCTTCTAGAAGGAAAGAAAGCAATAGGATGCAGGTGGGTGTATAAAGTCAAGTACAAAGCCACATGAAAGGTGGAAAGGTATAAAACAAGACTTGTTGCGAAGGGATACAATAAAAAAAGGGTTGGATTATCAAGAGACATTCTCCCCAGTAGTTAAAATGTCTACTGTAAGATCTGTCATATCGATTGTAGCAGTAAAACAGTGGGTAATTCATCAAATGGATGTTTATAATGCATTTTTCAAGGCGATTTGTATGAGGAAGTTTATATGACCATACCATAGGGTTTCAACACAGACACTGGGAAGAAACATGTGTGTAGGCTGATAAAGTCTCTCTATGGCATAAAACAAGCGTCTAGACAATGGAACATTAAGCTCACTACATTCCTTCTTGATTCTGATTTTCGACAAAGCAGTAGGGACTATTCTTTGTTTACTAAACATGTTGGTGCCAACATTGTTGTGATACTGCTATATGTGGATGATCTATTGATCAATGAAGACAATTTGAATCTTATCAAGTCCACAAAAGAAATCTTGAAGGTTGCATTCAAAATAAAGGACCTGGGAGAGTTGCGATACTTTCTTGGCATTGAGTTTGCTATGAGTCCTCAAGGCATACTCATGCATCAGATGAGGTATGCCTTAGAACTCATCTCAGACATGGGCTTATCTGGAGCTAAGCCTGCTTCTACACCAATGGATGCGAATATTAAGCTTACCACGACTGCGTTTGATCACCATGAAAAGACAACATCAACACCTGCACCTTCCACAGCCCCAGCAGATACTCCATTGTCAGATCCCACTGCTTATAGGAGATTGATTGGCGAATTGTCAGATTTAACCAATACCAGGCCAGACATTGCATTTTCAGTCCAATGCCTAAGTCAATTCATGCAATCTCCCAAGATATCTCATTGGGAGGCTGGTCTTCGACTTGTGAGATATATCAAACAGGAACCTGGTTTGGGTATCTTGATGGCAAGCTCCACTTCACAACATTTCAGAGTATTCTGTGACTCAGGCATCTTGCATCAATAGCAGACGGTCTGTGATTGGATTTCTAATATTTTTTGGATCTTCACCGTGTCCGAAAATCCAAGCGAGACATCGTTTCGTAAGCTCACGAGGCGTAATATGCAGCAACGGCAACTTCATGGCGGATGTCATGGCTTATCGTTTCTATAATGAACTGGAGTGGTTATTAGACTCGGTTCACGAATATAGTAAATCTGCTCTGCAGATTGCAGCCAACCCTGTGTTCCATGAACGTACTAAACACATCGACATTGACTGTCACTTTATCAAAGAACAAATACAGAAGAAGCTGGTCACGACTACATTTCTCACTTCAGAGGAACAACCAGCTGACTTGTTAACTAAAGCTCTTAGTCGTCCTCAACACACACACCTTACACACACCTTACATCCAAGCTAGGAATGAAGAACATATTTATCACTCCTAGCTTGAGGGGGTGTAGAAGATACAAGTTAGTTAGTAGTTAGTTGTGAAGTGGTTATAATTAGTCATGAGTTTGTTGGAGTTTGTTAGATTTTAATTGTAATTAGTTTAACACAATTAAATGTGTTTAGGAACATTCTAGACTAGCTGGACTAAATGTGTATATAAGTCATGTATATTGTGGTGAAAGACAATTAATCAAATTGAGATATTTTTTCCTCTTCTTCTCGCCGACTCTCTCATCTTTTCAACTCTCAACCGCTTTCCTCTTCTCTTCTCCATTTCTGGTTCATCACAGCACACCTTCTTCACCTCTTTCTTCCTTCTTCTTCTTCCTTCTTCTTCCTTCTTTCTCTTCTACAACATTGGTACGAATACGTAGATTAATTACACATGTAGATTCTGCACAGTTTCCTAGTTTTCACAATATACACAAAACAGAACAACTTTGCAGAGAAAAACAGTGTGAAGATTTAATGGTAACCAACAGGAGCAGCTGCCTCCCGCAATTTCTTTCCTTGATAATGGATATCCTGAACAGAAAGAGCAATAACTAAATCAGTTGCATCATTAACTTTTGCACACAATGAAACCGGAGATAAAATTGCCAGCTAAAACGTGGAAATTTGTGATGATACTTTATGTTTGATCCAAGAAACAGAAGATGGAAACTTACAGATGTGTTAACGTCTCTATGATGAGCTTCATCAGCACGGATGACAGTAATAACATCTTTTAGAGTTGCATCTTTAGGCAGTCTCCAGTAGTCAATTGCTATTGCAGGGGCTGGAACATGTTCAATTTTACGCGATCAATATCATTAAGATACAAAGTATATGAGTGTATAGCCTCCTCTTCCAGATACCCAACAATTGTGTGCAAGCTTGGGGGACAGCAAGTAAAGCACAAAGTAAAAATTGAAAAAGACTCCCTGCACGGCAATAACTAACAACCTCTCGTACCATTTAGGTTGTACTAGCTCCACCATAGTCATCAGATGCATTCTCTCATTCTCAGCTTCTTCAAGTAAATACTTTTATCCAACCACCACTTTGCTCGAACTTGCGCAACCACAGCATACCTCCTACCATTCCAGGTACACCTGCCACTGTTTCCAACATCATTGCAAGGCAGCCGTATTTTTCCTGCAATACATTTCAATGATTCGAATCAACGGTAACAAAAGGGTATTTGATATAAAAGAAACTCAAGGATTACTGTTGTAGTGTCCAAAGCAGAGAAGTTTTTTTGCTGTTTTATATACTTCCACTACTCTTAAGATAGTCCCATCAAGCAATAACTATTGTAATTGTGCCATGTGTTCCTTTTCACATAAAGATGTACTACTAGAGAAGGATGAAGTAAAGAGCACATCTCCATGACATCCTGGCTCAGTGTGAAAGGAGACCTTTCACATGCATGTGAATGTTTGGTTGCACAAAAGTGAAGGTCGTGACAGTCAAGAGACTGAATCAGTATCTGCCGACGGAGATGCCGATATTTCAAAATTTTGGGGCGAATGGACTGGGAAGTGTCTCCTTGTTGAGGATTTCAGTAATATGAATGAAGTCGCATTGGGGCGGGAGATGGGATAAAGAAGACGGAGCCTTTGATCAAGACAAAATTGAATGTCATTCTTTGGAGAATATATGGTGGAGATTCAAAGAATTAGTCAAGTATATTTTACATTGCGTTACATTGTTAGTGCTGTCTACATTGTCATCTCAGTGACAACCCATAGCATCATCACCTTCTAAATATTGGTTCTAGTCTTCTAGATGGGACAATACAGCTACAGCCAACAATTTACGTCTCTAGGCTATAAGAGTTCTTTAAGAATGTGTTTGACCAAACTTTTATAAATGTACTTGAGAAACATTTTTTGGCCAAACACATACTTATCAAGAAGTACAAACATTTTTTAAAAAAGTTAAAAGGTATTTTTAAAATGGAAGAGAAGGAGAAACACTAATTTGGTGAGTCAATATTCCCATTAAATGATTTTTTTGGACCAATTTACTCTTTTCTTTTCACAAAATTCCTTTTATTCCTTTTTCCCATTTTCTCTCTCTTTTTTTTAAATACCATTTCATTTTCAATACCCTTTGATTTCCTTCCATTTAGAATTTGAATTTGAGTTTTTAGCATATGGGTTTTGTTTTATCTTGATTTTATGAAATGAGTTTTGCTTAATTCAGTATATAAATCAGAAAAAAATAGATTCTTGGTATTAAAATACTCATTTAATTTTCAGTTTCAGTACCCTTTGATTTCATTTTGAATTGTAATTTGAGTTTTTTGTTAGTTTTTAACCTATGGTTTTGTTTTATCTTTGATTTTATGAAATGGGTTTTGCTTAATTCAGTATATAAACAAGAAAAAGTTAGATTCTTGATCTAGGATTTTGGGTTTCATGTGTAGCTGCAATTGCTAAGTTTTGGGTCATTTTTGTAGTTTTGGAGAATATTCTAATTTCTTTGCATAAATGTATAAATGTGGGTCAAACAGGAAATTGTTTCTGTTTTTCAGAATTACTTCTATAATTATAAATCAAACACCCTAACAGATTTTCTAGAAACAGTTTCTACAAAAACTACTTCTAAGAAACAGAAATTATTTTAAAAAAATCTGGTCAAACACAGTCTTCTTAAATTTGTCTCTTTTAGTCTTTCTGGAACTTTTCAACGGATCTTCTAGACATAGTTCCTGTCAAAAGTTCGGCGGAGAGGAGGGCCAATCCTTTTATGAAACTATTATGCTAAAAGAGAGTTCAAGACTATTAGCATGACAGTTAGACACCCATTCCCCTCTTTTTTTTTCTTACAAATTAATCCAACAGCAAAATATCATGACTCCTCCCCCCTCCTCTCATCTCCTTCCTTTTCTATTAGATGCCAAAAGATCCTAAAACTCTTTAACTGAAAGAGTACTAATTTTTGTTTACCCACTGCATTGTGTTATCAATCATTCACATAAGAAAATCATTAAACTCTAAACAAAGCACATTGCCCAGTTACTCAACAAGGGCAAAAAAGGGTCAAACTAAAGCTGATGGGTATATCACCTATTTACCTGAAGCCTTTTCAACACTTTTCGGGTCCTACATTTTTTACCTCCTTGTACACAAAAATACAGGACGCCTACTTTTGTTGTTATATGTTGCTCACATTTTTCAGTCTAGATCACGTATCATTACCGTTCAAGTCACACCTGAGGGGAAGTGTGGAAAACACTATAGATCCTTCAAAATAAGGGGTTACAAATTTAAAAAATTAACAAGACCACGTATCATTTTCCAGAATGACACACGTTGACCACTCCGGTTCACTAGCAGAATAGGAATCTATTTATTAGCATCTTTATTGACTAAGTAAGATGCTCTTACAAGATCTCAGTATGAACTTCAAGGCGAAATCGAGACCAAGAAGACACAGGAGAGCTTGGTTTCCAAAATAGTGCAGTAATATAAAACAATCGTCTACGATTTGATTGGATAACATAATCATTGCCAAGTTGAGTGTGTTGTTTCTAATCTAGTATCATCAATGAATAAGCACAATATTATAATAATAATTCAATATAACTTGAAATCAATAACAATGAATTCAACAAATTGAAAACACATACTAACTTGATGTCGATAGAGGCCTGCAATGCAGTGTCATAAGACAAAAATTCGCCCCCACTTGTGATGTAGTTTTACGGACGTCTGTCTAGAGGATACAACTATCTAAGTGAGAATTCTAGCACAAGAACTTCACTTCTGGTTAATTTACTATATGCGTTCTTCGGAAGTGTTTTATGAGGAAGAAGGAGAAGAAGTCACAATCTCAAATCATTAATTTAGTTAAATGATTGATTGTCATGTAATATGTAGATCTTGTATGTTTATCAAGTGATCAACATGCTTTATATAGCATTAATTTCGATCATATGCAGCTTTTCACCCAAAGGTTGTGATTCTATGTGAATAGACACAACTTTTGAAAATTTCCAGAAATTACCGTTGGACAGCGCCGCGGCCCTGAATTTCCTGCAGAGCTCTCTGAAGTTTCAGCGCTGCGGCGCTGCTTCCCAGCGCCGTGGCGCTGTCGACGAGAACTTTTACTGTTCCGGCGCCGCGGCGCTTCGCCTATTTTCCAGATTTCGATCACTTTCTTCTCTTCTTCTTGTACAAGTTCCAACAGAGTGGAAAGCAAACCTTAAAAAATAAATCGGTTGGAATCCTAAGAAGTTTCACTGTCCAATAAGCAACCTTATCAGGGAATGTGTTGGGCACATGGTGCTTGCTTAGATCAATCGACAAGTAAGCCTGATATGTTTCCCATGGCTACAAATTGGAAACAGAAAATACATATAAATAAATGAAGGGCAAGACTTTCCTTTTCTTTTTGAGCAAGTAAAACAAGACATTGTCAGATGAACTTACATGACATCTTGTACCCAGGGACAAAAGAAAAAGAAAAAGATCACCAGAAAATTTCAATTAAACATGTGCAAGATTCCCTAATAAACAAAAGAAGAATGAAACAGCTCCAAATCTTTTATACAACAGTGATATACTACTGAAATATCACCCAGCTTGGTTTCCAAAGAACTAGTACAAAGCAGTCATTTCAAATATAAGAACTCTTATCTCTGAAAACTATAAATCATGGACTTGTAGTTAATTAATATGTCTAACTGGAAACTAAGGATAATTGTTTTTACTCTGCAGCTTCAAACACTAAATACTCACTCCGTTCACTTTTATTAGTCACGTTTCGGTTCTCAAGAGTCAAACTACACGAACTTTGACCAACATTTTGAGATGTATTTTTTCATCATATTAATATGAAAAGAACTACAATTTATAGTATTTTTCGTATAGTTTTCCAACATCTAAATTTTAATTTTAAAATATTAAATTAATCTAATTTAATTTAACATTAGTTAAGTTGACTTTCGAGAAATAAAGTGATAAATAAAAGTGAAAGTGAATGGAGGGAGTTCAAACTACGAACTTCCAAAATCAAGTAGACTCTTCAACTAGTGATGCATCCACCAAGACATAACCATAAATTAAAACAGAGTAAACAGACATGGAAAGCAGGGCAGAAAGTAAACAGTCAATCAACTTTACCACCAGGAAGTTAAAGCACTATCTAGCAGAACCTCCAAATTATTGCCTGTTAATGTGTTTAAAACTTTGGAATTTAATTGACAAAAAAATATGTAGAAGTAACAAGTTGTACAGTACTTATTCTTACTGATCAAGAATTCACATACCATGAAGCAGTTCCAAGGCCACACAAAGCCATCTTCTTTGGTAATCTTTGGCCTCGATACGCCCCAATAACTGGAAACAGTTACGTCGTCTTCCCCTTCCATCTTCTCCACAGAAGCACCATTTGTTTTCTCATCCTTATCTTCCTCTCTTCCTCATCTCCTACCATGGCTGATCCTTCTTAACATGGTATCATAGTCTCCAGGTTATGGTTGCTATCTCAGCAATGGGGGGAAGGAGATTTCTAACTTTGTATGCTCAATCGACTAAAATTGAGAGTGCGCGATTGCAAATTTGGTTCAATTAAAGTTAGGGTTACAAGAGAGAACTTTGTGTTCATGTGTTGCAATATAGATCGAGTTGAGTTGAAATCAAATGTGAGTACTTTCTGCAAAATTCAGTTACAACTATGGCGATTAATGAAAGAAGCTGTTGCACAGACTGAAGTCCAAAATCAAAATGCTCGAATTGCTCAACAGATTGATCAAATTCATCACAATCATCCTTTATACATCCATCCTTCAGATACTCAAGGTTCAGTTCTAATTTCAGTTCTACTTCAAGGTTCTGAAAAGTATTCCCTATGGAGTGAATCTATGAAGTTAGTGTTGCTAGGTAAAAACAAATTAGGTTTTGTTCTAGGCACTTGTAGAAAGGAGATGTAGGATCCTAGTTTGCATGAGACTTGAGATCGATGCAATGAACATTGTTTCTAAGGATTTATATAGTACTATGATATATGGTTCTGATGCTCACAAGGTCTGGGAAGATCTGAGAGAAAGATTTGACAAAGTCAATGCATCTAGGGCTTTTTTTCTTCATAAGGAAATTGCTACATTGACACAAGAAACTGCATCTGTGTCTGTGTATTTCTCAAGACTCAAGGAATTAGGGGATGAAATCCTAGCACTTATTCCCCTTCCCTGTTGTCCTTGCCCTGAATCAAAGAAGTATAGTGAGCATTTCCAGTTGCAGAGATTGTGGCAGTTCTTCATGGGACTAAATGAATCCTATGATCATGCTAAGAGTCAAGTTCTTATGACCTACCCTCTTCCTACTATAAACCAAGCATATGCTATGATTGTCAATGTAGAGAGAGTCATAGAAGAAATGGACAGAGTTGTAGTACAAGACTGACTAATGATTGATTCAATACAGAGTCCAATTAAGGACTCACTTTTACGAATTAGAACACCTAAACGGCCTGACAATACACAAGATATTTTCTCATTTCAGTTTTTTCTCTCTGATTTCTCTTTTCCCTCTCGAACCTCTCTTTCTCATCTTCTACCATGGTTGATCCTTCTTAACAGGCCCCATTGGAATAGTAGATATTAATTTATCATTTCATCTGGATATATAGATCAATAAGCATCGTTGAACATCTGTTTATTTTAATCAAATGGTTGAATTTGGCGGATGTGACTGTACAAAATTATTTACATACCAACAGTTTATCAATTTCTTATCGCAATTCGTTTTTTTTTTCACTTTGAACAAATTCACATAAATTTCGGATGGCTCCTCTAGTAATAATATTTAGGCCAAAGTCATAAGCAGCCACCTAAATTTGTCCACAGATTCCACTTAGACACCTCAACTTGAATTTGCTCCGATTGAACACGTGCACTATTCAAAAAGTGTACCTATTGAATATATGTGTATCTCTCTAAATAACAGGAAAAAAATTTGAATTTCTTCGACTTGTACTTGGCATTCAACCAAAAAATTTCCCACTTGGCGTTCTTTTAATTTCTTTTTTTTCTTCAACTTGTAGTCGAAAAAATGGAGATCCGTCACCGCTACCTTTGCCACGCCATTCTCTTTCTCTCTCCTCTCTTTTACCAAAATAAATTATATTCAAAATAAAACAAATCAGATCTGAAAAAGAAAAGAAATATGCTGGCTTTAGACAGACGCCGGCAGGTGGACGGCGATAGGTGGACGGCGGCACTGAAGAAATGAGGAGGGAAGGTTGAGTGTGTGGGGCTAGTATTAGAAATTAGATTTTTACTTTCTTTTTTCATCTTAAATTTTTTTTTTCTTTTTTTCCCTCATAGTATTTTAATTCAGATTTTGGACCCAAAATACCACATGCTATGTCATTAGCGAGTGCATTTTTTCTTATGATTTTGCTTACTATATACCTGCTGTTGTAGCATTATAAATTATATTGTTACTCTTGGTGACTCAATCATATGGATATGTAAAATACAGGATTTTCAATTCTAGATGGAATTGCCAAAATATGAGCATTCTTCTTAGCAAGTTTATAGTTTAATCGTTTTGTTTGTCTTACTTTGTTTGTGCTTTGTCTTAAGTCGAACGTTTCTCGGAAACAATCGCTCTACCTACCTAGATAGAGGTAAAATTTGCGTACACTCTACCATTCTCAGACACCACGTTGTGTGATTTCACTGGATATGTTATTGTTGTTGTCATTTCCGTCGAATTTCGTATTTTTAGTGAGATTTTAATGTAAACAAATGTACTTGAGAATCATTAGGTAGAATATAATAGAGAAAATAATGTATACATTAGCTTTGTGTATTAACAAATCTTTGTTTGGTATATTTTTTTTAATCATATGTACACCCTATTTGGTACAATGTTATGCATAACTAATATCTAGCAAATTATGATATTAGTAATGCAATGAATTTTAATGCATGCATTAGCATGGTTAAAGACACAATTGTCATGAAGTTCCTGACATAGTATAATGGAAGATATTTTGTAAACAACTAATTATTTTTAGAAATTATGTCATGTATGTAATTTCTAATACATCAAACCAAGCGCTGGATAAAAAATAATTCATGTATAACTAATGTCAACATTACTAATATCATCATTACTAATACACCATATTCAACATTATTCTTATACATTCTACCAAACGACCCCTTAATTATTTCGTTAAGTGCAAATACAAACAAATGACATGGTAGATTTATTTTTATTTTAAAAAAAATAACTAAGAACCTGGACTAATTTAGAACTCAACCGAACCTTAAACCTGATTCAATACCTCACCAGATACATCCCTTTTTATGCTAAAAAAAATTTGCTCAATCATATTTTGTGGTCAAACAAGAAAATTAGACAAAATACTCAAAAAGGAATTTTGCTTCTTCTTTTTGGTCTGCTCTGTTCTCAATAGGACATTAAGAAGCCGTATTTATAGGAAAACAAATGTAGTTTTCAGCTACTAATTTAGGAAACCATTTGCTGTTACCAAATAACATCCACAAAACAAGTTGGAAGGACTTCACCATGTAAATATGAAAAATTATAAAAATGAAAACCGGAAAAAAAAGCAATGAACCGGACGGTTCTCGACTTGGTCAACAAGTCATGCGTGGGCCTCCGAGTCTTCTAAAATATGACACATGTCAGCATACAATTGGCTTAAACATGTCCCACCACTTTACAAGACTTAGACAAGACCCCCCCCCCCATTCGGCCTTCAAGTCTTAAATTAATGAAGTAAGTAAAAATCCAATATCCAAATCTAATCCATCACATTCACACCACATTCTCGATTCTCGTTTTCGTTCCCAATTCATCATCAATGGCGGGTTGTGGATCGGATCCTCCCGGATTTCGATTAGGTAAAGTTAATTTGTGCATTTCTATTTCCGCTCACCTAATTGCTTGTTATTATTTATGCAGTTTCCCGAAATATTTCTCTATGCTTTAAGAATTAGATGAATATAACACACTGGTATAAACTTAGTTGGTGTTGATTGAACTGTGAACATAAATTGTGTAATTTTTTCTATTTTTGAATTGATTGAATTTACAATTAATTAAATTTCATAAATACTGGAGAATTGGATACTTTTTGTTTTGATTTGATCACTCATGGTTAAGACTTAAGAGTATTGAAGTATATGAGTTATGTCTTTCTTCATGATGTACTCGCATGAAAGAGTTGTTGCCTAATTGTGATGGGCTAGAATTGTTATACAGAGATTAGGGTGTGTTCGGTATGAAGGAAAATGTTTTCCAGGAAAATAAGTGTGTTTCTTACTTTTTTTCTTGTCTTCGGTCCGTAAGCGAAAAATATTATTCTAAAAGCATTTTGAATATAATCTAGACAAATACTATGGGAGGTGTGGGATGGGGTAAAGAAGGTGCCTTGGAGGGTGGGGATGATGGAGTGTCACTTGTGGAACTTGTTTTCCCTGCTTTCTCTAGGGAAGTCATTTTTAAGAAACTTATTTTCCTAGAGAAAATGTTTTCCAATTTTTTTGACCAACCGACCATGAACAAATTGAAATCCATACCGAACACACCCATAAACGGCTAATTATAAAAGTTGTTGTTTCTTGTTTTTTCTTTTTGTGATGGTAACAAGAATTCTAGCTTTTGCGGCGAAAATGAGGATGTTGCAGTGGATGTGTGGGCATACGAGGAGAGATAGGATTAGAAATGAATATCCGGGACAAGGTAGGGGTGGCCTCGGTGGAGGACAAGATGAGGGAAGCGAGATTGAGATGATATGTGCATGTGAAGAGGAGAGACACTGATGCCCCGTGCGGAGGTGCGAGAGGCTGACTATGGATGGTTTTAGGAGAGGTAGAAGTAGCCGAAGAAGTATATGAGAGAGGTGATTAGACAGGACATGACACAGTTACAACTCACCGAGGACATGACCGTAGATAGGAGATCATGGTGGGCACGAATCAGGATAGAAGGCTAGTAGGTAGTTGAGCGTTGTCGTGCATCGTAGTACTCTTGTAGTCTCTGTTCTTTTGATTTATTTTATTATTGGTTGTGTCTTGCACTTCATAGTCATATGATATGGTGGTAGTTACGTTATTGTTATTTTTTTCAGATTGTTTTGTCATGCTTTATTTAGTATTTTGGTCTTGGCTTCGTTATTTTTTTCCATGCTTTATTTAGTATTTTGGTCTTGGCTTCGTTACTTATAGTATTTCCTTTTGAGGATTGCTTTTTGGTTCGCTACTTGCTTGTTGCTTTCACTTTGTTATCGTATTTTCTTGTTGCTATTACTGCTTATTATTATTGTTGCTTTTTCATTTCTACTTGAGCCGGGGGTCTATCGGAAACAACCTCTCTACCCGTCAAAGGGTAGAAGTAAGGTCTGTGTACACTCTACCCTCCCCGGACTCCACCTGGTGAGATTATACTGGGTATGTTGTTGTAACAAGAGTTCTAGCTTTTATAGCTACTTTTTGGATTGCAAAATAGGCAGTTAATAGAAGGCACAGACTCTGAAGTTAGATTTTGGGTTTAACACGTCGCTGTAAAACCTTTGAGAGACTTGTGACATATGTAAATCATGTGGTATTGAGACTGTTAAAACGTGTCTGAATTATCCTTGAAATTTGGAATTCAATCTCATATAGTTCAAATGATGTGCACAGTATTTATTTTGTAACTCTATCTCTCCCTATAGGTCAGAATTCATAGTTTAGCTTTCCCTTTTCAAAATTACAATCTTGTATCTGCAACTTTGTGTCATTTACATGCATAAGAAGGGCAAAAACCTAGAAGTCGAGACCCGCCACTTGAGGGTAAATTAGGGAAAGTTTTTTTAAAGAGGTGTAATTCTTCTTATATATATATATATATATATATATATATATATATTTCTCTTCATTTCTTAAATATTCCTTCCTTTGATAAGAGTAACAAAGTAAATCTACTGCCCCTACCAGAACTTTAAGAGAAGATTTCACTAGATATTGGTAACCTTTCACAAAACACTATTGCCATAGTGGAACAAACTAGAGTGTTTTAGTCTAATTGACAGTGGTTCCATAAATATGAAATATACTTACCTACAAGTGAGAACATCAATGTGTTGGTTATGTAAGTAGTTTTAGTTGGAGATATAAATTGTTCATAGGTTGGAATATAGTAGTAGTAGGTGTAAATGAGCCAAGTTAACTTTTCTTTGGCTCAACTCCTGTCAAATAGAGAACTAAAAGCTGGATATGGGCTCAAGCGTGACCACACCCAAATTTAGTTCTTGGAGCTTGGCTTGTTGGAGTAACTAAAAAGCTCAAGACTTTTATGACATCACATTGCAGATGAAATACAAAAATTAGGGAAAGGAAATCTATTTGCAGAACCAACATCATCTTGGGAAATATAAGTTAGGGAAGTGGATTTGGAGATTTGGGAGGGAGGAAAACACTTTTTGGAGGGGGGGGGGTGGTAGCGTAAAAATATGGTATAATGGAGGGTGGATGGAGGACTACAAACATTGTGACTCCGTTTGGGTAGTTTGTGGAGGAGTATCATGAAGGGGTAGGAAGATTTTTGTGGACATATCTCTTTTAAGGTTGGAGATGGAAGTAGGATTAGTTTTTGGGTACATAAGTGGTGCAGGGAGATCGAGTTGAAGGGAGCTTTTCCTAATTTATATCGTGTTTCATGCCAGAGAGATGACAATCCAACAAATTTGTAGGTCTCATGAGCGTGTTACTCATTGGATTCCTTCCGGATTGGGAAATGGAAGAATTTTACAATTTGATAGAGTTGTTTTATGAGTTAGACACACCAAACAACTTAATGGATGTTTCGAGGTGTGGGGAGAGTGGTGACAACTTATTCACCGTTAGCTCTTTTTATAAAAGGTTGCAAGTGAGGGAGGAAGTTACTTTCCCATGACTCCATTTGGATCCCTACTCCATTTGTATGGTCGGCGTCAAGGGGTGATATTAACGGCGAAAAATGTGCGAAAGAAGAGAATTACCCATGTCGGTTGGTGTTTCATGTGTAAAAGTGCAGGCGGATGTGTAGATCATCATCTTTTGCATTGTAAGGTTGCTGGCCGACTATGGAGGGTGGTCCTCAATTTGTTTAGGATGCAATGGGTCATGGCGGGAACAGTGAAGGAGGCCTTGCAAAGTTGGACTCATAAAAGGGGAAGAAAAGCCGGAGAGCATGGTGCGCTGCTCCCTTAGCACTTATGTGGGTTATTTGGAAAGAGAGGAATAGGAGGGCATTTGAAGGGGTGGAACTTGATTTTGTAAAGATGCAAAGTAGTGTTTTGTCTCTAGTTTCTTTTTAGTGTACTTACGAGGTCCCAATTTGTATAGATGATTGGACCTCTTTTGTTGAGAATCATATTTTGGTGTAGGTTATCTTCTTTTAGTATATGGCTTGTATACGAGGTTTCCCCCAATTTGTTAATAAAATTATTTACCCTATCAAAAAAATCTTGGGAAATCTAATGCAAAGAATTGAAGTGAAAACTTAAACCTCTTCATTAACTAGCTCCCTTGGCTAGAACTAGAATAATACTGTCGACATCTCAGAGATGCAATTTCAAGTCCAAACACCTTCACCCATGAGTCACTAGTGATCTTTCAAGTCCAATATTATCCAACTCCATCTTATTTTTGTATGTGGAAATGAGACAATCTCTGATTTTAAGTTTATGTCACAGATCTGGGTTTGAGCTGTGACTTAGGATGAGTTTTCCTTTATTGTACTAGAGGCTGGAGTCTCTTTCTCATGCTCTTTCTCTCAAAAAAGAGACGTAAGTTGCTCGGGTGCGGGTATCTGATGTTGGTACGGATCCGAGTGTCGGATTCGCAAAATCTAAATTGGTGCGAATCTATATATGGATACGGGTGCGGGGATCCAGCTAAGAAACAACAACAATAACATACCCAGTGAAAATCCCATAATGTGGGGTCTGGGGAGGGTAGAATGTTCACAGACCTCACCTCCACCTGGGTAGGTAGAGCAGCTGTTTCTGGGAGACTCTCGGCTCAAGACAAAGCATAATCAGGCAAAGCAAGCTATCCGGCTAAGAAAATTCAAATTATAAAAATAGAGCTATAAAGACCTCAACTTCTTCTTTCAAGCTCCCTGGTTCTTCCCCTCAAAAGAAAAAAAGAAAGCCATTCAAGGCCTTCCACCAATTATCCTTACAGTAGCAACATCTACTAGACTCAGAACACAACTCCTTGAATTCTTGCTTCTCTCTGTTTGGTCTGAAACATGAAGCACCGAATATGAGACAAAAGGATTATAGTATTGAAGGAATGTCATTTCTCATCTTTCATTTTGAGAATTCAAAATCTCAATCCCCCCCCCCCCCCAAATTTGTCCATGGACTCCGGTCAAAATATCCGAAGTTGGTTGACACCGTGTCGAGACGGGTGCGGCAGCAAAAATAAAGAGTCCGTGCAACTTAGAAACAGACACACAAATATTAAGCATATACAATGTATAAGGCATTGGCAAGAGTGTTTCAAGTTTTGATCCTTAGCGTTGTCTGATGTTACATTTGCATGTTTTGAATTCAAGATTCACTGAGGTTTATTATGTCTGACTGACTCGATATAAGCTTCTTTCAAAAGTTGGACCATTGTGTCCTTGAAAACATAATATGTTTATTTGATTGCAGACATAACACAGATATTATCAGAAGTACAACATCGTTGGCTGAGACCTGCAGAGATTTGTGAAATCCTGCGGAGCTACAGGAAGTTTCATATAACCCCAGAGGCTCCATACAGGCCAGTCAGTATGTCTACTTCATTCGTATCCATCTATTTTTGAAACTTGTCATATTCTTTTGACTTTAGAGCAGCTATTCCACTTAGCATATCCTAACATACACTTCTACAAAAAGAAAACTTTCTGGGTCCTTGGTTTCAATGGGAATTTGTAAAGTTTTTGCATGTATGCCGTAGCTTCAATGTGTATTGTAGTTGTAAGACTTAACAGTCTCAATTTAAACTAGATTAAAGGGGATTTGAGTTTAGACAAAGCAGCAGTTTCCTTTCTGTATGAGGACTCTAATTAAATTTCTTTTATAATTGTTGACAATGAAATGATAAATATTCATTTAGTAACATGCTGCTTCTCGATCTAAAAATATATAGTCTTTACGTTTATCGGTTTTCAGCTTGCTCATTGAGACCCTAATTTGTTTAGACTTTGTAAATGACTTTTCCATGGTCCTGCTTTGTTCTGCAAAACTCTCATATAAGTAGGGAACTAGAAGATCCTCTGGAAATATTCCCATATGCCATGTAGATTTTGTTTCAAAGTGACTAGATGAATATACATTATCCACCCTGTGAGACTAGAGACCACAAATGACTGTTGATGATTGGAGCAGTCTGTTGTAGATCCTTTTTATGTGCATAGTTACTTTTATTCCCTAAAAAGGAAAAGCTAATGATTTGATTTCACTCTATTCGTGCTTTTAGATGTTTGTTCTTAATGTGTGTTTTGTTGTTCAGGTGGTTCTGTTTTTCTTTTCGATAGGAAGGTGCTAAGATACTTTAGGAAGGATGGGCATAATTGGAGGAAGAAGAAGGATGGGAAGACAGTTAAAGAAGCTCATGAGAAGCTGAAGGTAGGTGGTGATAGTTTGGCATCAACGTACCGTCTTCTTGGATTGGCTAGATGAGTCTACTTTTTGTGAGCTAAAGCTAATGGACTTTTTATATACTTCATGCTTTCTGTCAATAAAATCCTTCTGCAGGTCGGAAGTATTGATATGCTACACTGCTACTATGCCCATGGAGAAGAAGATGATAATTTTCAAAGGCGTAGTTATTGGATGCTTGAACAGTGAGTGTGGACCATATAGATGTGGCATCATTTTGGAAGCTCCTCCTTATTTTATTTTATTTTTATTTTTGCACCTCTTCTCTTTTTATTTTTGTGTCCATTTGCTTCTCATGGCAAAACTAGAAGTTCAAAATAAGAAACTGAAGTACTTATCAATTAGTTAAAATACCCTCATACAAGTGGTATTAAGCAAAAGTAGATTCGAATATTTACTATCTCTATTTCATAGGAGTAGAGTAAATAAGTGATTATATAAGAGTTTATAATGACCAGTTTATTCATTCTGCCTACTAGTCCTACAAAGAGAATTGTTTATTTTATGGATTAAACTATTTGCACATTCTTGTTTACTCTTTCATTCTGTGTTTTTTTATCTCTAACGACCTATGCACTAAAAGTTCTTTCTTCTCACTTGATATGGTGCAGGGATCTCATGCACATAGTTTTTGTCCACTATTTGGAAGTCAAGGTTAGACTCTACCATTTCTGTCCTTATTAGCTCATGAATCAGTTTAGTTAATTGTTACACACTCTCGAGGGATCAAATCGAATTACTTTTTGTGAGAAACAAAAGACTTGGGAAATATTATTAAGACGAGTTAACTACATTATTACATTGAGCCCTATTTATAGACACTACATTACAATCCTTTTCCATGTAGGAGACAATATATGCAACCCTATTCCTATTCTAACACTTCTACAAAGCGGGATGCGAGAGTGCAGTTTGTGCATGATCTCTGCATCACTCTTTCTGATCACTCTTTAGTAACTTCAACCATGGAAGTCACCATTCCCACCCTCCTGCCTTTTAGGAACAGAAAGGGGGGAGGGGAGGAGAAAAGAGGAAAAGCACAGTGATAACTGAAAAACTCCATGATATTTCTGTTGCATATCCCTTTATCCATGAACTGGCTTTTGAGCTGAATGCTATTTGGCCGATGACATAATTCCTTATGTTCTGCTTTACCTCCTTGGTACTAGCTTTAATAATTACCATAATCTTAACAAAAGAATCTATGAACTTTCCCCCCTTCTCCTTGACAGGGTAACAAGGTGAATGTCGGTTGCATCAGAAGCATTAAATCAGCTCACTCAAACTATTTGAACGAATCCGATAGTTTTCCTCGGATTCACAAGAAACTAGCTTCAGTAAATGCTGACTCGACAAGTCTAGCAAGCTCTTTAACAGAAGCACATGAAGAAGCTGAATCAGGTAATGTTCTCTGCAGTTGGTTTTAATGTGATTTCTTCAGCTCTTTTGTAGAAAATTTCCGGCTATACTTGATTTACCTAGTTGCTTGTGCCAAGTGCTAAAACTGCTGTTAAAGGTCTCATACTGAAATCAATTTATTGCAGAAGATAGTCACCAAGCGTGTTCTAGATTTCATTCATATCCAGACCGAGCATCTGGAATGGACAGTCATCTGGTGGAAAGTAGGGATACCTTCTGTAGTTCATATGGTTCACCTCAATCTTCAGGTGCTTTTACTAAGTTGTTATGCGAAGTTATTGCATTTCTTCATCGCTATGGTTTCTTCAAGACCATTTCATATTCTTTTATTGTAGATTTATGTCTAAAAAATTGTATTTATTATTTCAGTGGAGTATACATCACTTCCTGGTATAGATGAAGGTGGACAGTCTGATCTTGGTAATTTTATATCTGGTCCTCAAAAAACAATTGATTTGGGATCTCGGGAATCAGTTTCTCAGCATTGTTCAAATGGTATTAAATCGCTTCAGAGCTTTTCTGGTATCAGTTTGGGAAATGAACTAGGGATTTAACCAAGTCTTTTGCAGGTGAGATGGTATGCCAAGATGATTTCAAGAACAATTTGTCAGTCCATGGAAATTGGCAGGTAAAGCTATTACGGTCCTTTATTTGTACATAATTGCATTATGTTCTTGATCAACACTATTGGTTCAAGTACAAAACCAATACCTATCCTCATTCTAATTCTTTTGAGCATCTCTTTTGGAGAATCATTCCATTGTTACATACTTACTAGCATCTCCAGTCAACTCTTAGGTCTGTAAATCTGGATCTACTAAGCACTTGTATTTCTCAAAATTAACAGAAACTTTCCAAGATTCCTTTATAGAGAACTTAAAATCTACTCTCATGTATGATATTTTCTTGCGTTGGAACTGAATGCTGTCCTTTTCTTGTGGCAAACAAATACCTATGTTAGACAATTTAAGAATGTATTCATGTGCATGTGTCTCTGTGACTCCTGTCTTTTACCTAAGAGTCAAAATTTGTAGATCATTTATTTTAACCTCTTCTGCTTGCCCCCTTGGGTTTCATCCTTTCCTATACCAGGTTTCTTTGTTCTTCAATGCTTATGTGTTTTCCTTGCTTTATTTTATCAGTATTCTTTTGGAGACTCTCCCTTGCAGTTCCATGGACAAACTGTCAATCAGGATTTGATTGCAGATTCGAGCTATGATTTGGAAAATAGTTTTAACAACAAAAACCTATCTTCAAATCTACCTACTGTTAGGGGGCAATCCTACTTGTATCCTGATGAGCAAGAAAATCAACTAACACAATTGAATCTTCAATATCTGAATTCGCTCGTGGAAGTTCAAGGTGACATCAATCAAGAGAATAGCATGGATATGCTAGGGCTTGGAGACTATTCTACGATCAAACAGCCTCATTTGAGCAGTGTAAAAATGGAAGAAGGCCTGAAAAAAGTTGACAGCTTCTCCCGATGGGTTGCAAAAGAGCTTGAGGATGTTGAGGAGTTGCATATGCAGCCAACTAATCAAATTTCATGGAATGCTATAGATACCGTGGATGATGGTTCCTATCTGCCCAGCCAGTTGCATGTGGATTCACATTCACTGGATCCCTCACTTTCCCAGGAGCAGGTTTTTAGCATAATTGATTTTTCACCTAATTGGGCTTATTCAAACTTGGAAACGAAGGTAAGCATTTGGAATTTATGTTCTCTATCTTGAGTGCTGGATTGGCACTGCTTGCATCATCTGTTGTCTGAAATTTCTATATATTTGCAGTAGTTTCATGAGTTAGTGTCCACTTTTCTATCAAATGCAATTAGCTTTCTTGACCTTGCTGCAGACTGGTTGATTGGCACCAAGCTTTCCACAATCATGCAACCAATTATTCTATAGCATAGATTGTGCATAATCTGTCTTTTAGCTAAGCAATTGAAATTTACTTACTGAAAGATATTAGATGAATTTCCAAACTTGTCTGATTTTTCGACACACAAAGCAGGTATTGATTACTGGAAGATTTCTTAAGAGAGAAGGCGAGCTGGTCGAGTTCAAGTGGTCATGTATGTTTGGGGAAGTAGAGGTTCCTGCAGAGGTTTTAGCAGACGGGGTA